>CM076578.1:1789667537-1790287730 GCA_034641835.2 Pinus albicaulis | reverse complement strand
GTGTCCTATTGGCTCGAGCAAATTCATCTAAAGAGGCTGCGATCAAAGGTGTCCAAATGGAAGTCAACCGTAGAGTCCCATGGTGACAGGACTCTGTTTCGTGTCATGTGAAGATTCATATGGCCGTTTCTGAGTTGCGGGGGACAAATCAACATCTGTACACGGCTCCAAAGCCGAATTCAAACATCCACTCCTCATAGATTTACTCTTCAATACGGCCATGATCCTAGATCTGTGGACGTAATGGTCTACATGTTCTCCATCAGCATAAACTTTAGGAGTCATTTATATTTCTTTTGTTATAAATAACGCGTTTGTATACGCATATTAGATTAGTCTCGATTAGTCTAGAGATAGCTCTGTAATGTAATTACGTTGCCACTGTGCCGTAATATCACCTTTCTGTTATGACTGCATTTTAATATAAGAAGACTGTTTCCAAACGTAATTCGTACTTGAAGATTGTTTCCAAGGCTGGTGTAGAGGGCCCCTGCACTTGCCAAGGTTCTGTGCATTATTGTATAGTTATTGTTTTATTTCTTTAAAGCTCATTGTGCCATAATCCATTCACATGTTTATACATTGCATCTTTCATGGTATATATGCTTCATTTCTGTTTATAATCTTTCATGCTTTCCATTTTACTTCTTTCTTTCATGTTTTATATTATTGATAACTGATCAGTGTTCTTGTTTCAGGTTATAAATAGGCAGCCCGGGCATTTGAATAACTTTTTGACTAATGACATGGAATTAACATTGTTCTGCTGCTAATTTTTTTTTCTTAGTTTCTGTTTAATTTCAGTACTGCTTTGTTTAATTCAGTTTTGCTCATTTGCTTCAGTAGTTAAATTTAGATATATATTAAACTGCTCATAACATCTGCAGTTACCTTCGAAAGCCACAGCTGGACTGATGGTGAGGGATTGAATTATGAATGTGTAGTTTGATATTAGTTTCCTTTCTGCAAGTTAGAAATATTAAATTGTGCATGACATCTTCAGTTGCCTCCGAAAGCCACAGCTGGACTGATGGTGAGGGATTGTATTATGAAATGTGTAGTTTGATATTAGTTTCCTTTCTACAAGTTAGAAATATCAGTTACTCAAGTTGTTTATGGTTACTTCCGAAAATCATAGCTAGACTAATGATGAGGGATCAGAAGACAAGTTGATGTAATTTGATTTAGATTTACCTTGTTGCAATTTTGGATTTCTTCAAGCATAGTTTCTTTTGTGTTTAGACAGCAGCAAGAATAGTTTGGTTTTCATGCTCAATAGTTCACTGTTTTGATTTATTAGACTAGCAGCACCTTTTCATTTCAGCATCACATTTTCATTTCCTTTCAAGTTTTGTCATTGTATGTTTCAAATTCCTTTTTAAGTTTCAAGTTGGTAAATCATTATAGAGGATATCATTTCCTTGAACAAACATAACCATACTTGTTTTTATTTTAGAATTTCCATCACACCTTAGAAAACCAAAAACGACAAAAAGTTAACAAATAGGTTATCTTGCACATATAGTGCACCGCACTTCATCAGCTTACGAATCCCGGATTGATAAATTAATGTAGCAATTTAGGACACACTAAATTGACCAAAAATTTTGGCGCCGTTGCCGGGGAAGTGTAAATAGGTAGCCAATTTCTTTAAAAAAAATAATAATAGTAATAAAAGAAGGGAAAACTTGATAACTTCTTGAAGTATGCTCTCCTCTTGCATCTAGTGTGATCTGGAGGATCAGAAAAGAGAGTTATTGGTTCAGTAATTTCTTAAGTATTCTCTCTTCTTGCACCTAGTGTGACCTGGAAGATCAGAAAGAGGATTATTAGCCCAACTTTTTTTTTTTTTTTTTTTTTTTTAAAATAAAAAAATGACATGCATAGAGCAAGAGATTCTAGGGGAAGGTTTATAGCCAAAGCCAAGAGTTCGATTTTCACAACTCCATCTTGCACCTAGTGTGATCTGGAGGATCAGAAAAGAGAGTTATTGGTTTAGTAATTTCTTAAGTATGCTCTCTTCTTGTACCTAGTGTGACCTGGAAGATCAGAAAGAGAATTATTAGCCCAACTTTTTAAAAAAATAAAAAATGACATGCATAGAGCAAGAGATTCTAGGGGAAGGTTTATAGCTAAAGCCAAGAGTTCGATTTTTACAACTCCATCTTCTTCAAGGCATAGACCAGATTCACCACCATCTACCCCTAGCCTTAAGATTTTTGGAATTCAAGGAGCAACTGAATTAGAGGATTCTCCTATACCACCTACCAAATCTCATTTAGAAAAGGAAGAGACTCCCTCTCATCCTCCCTTGATAGAAGAATCAGAGGACTTTAAGGACTCTAAAGAAACTATCATGGAAGAGGAAATAATAGATGGATTTGGAGGTAGAGGTAGAGGAGGAGGAAACAATGGAGACAACAATGGTGAAGGAAATAATGGAAGAAATAGGGAAGGAGACAACTTGTTTGGATTCCCTATAGTTGATGAGGAAACTCATACAACGATGAAAAATATCTCACCATCTGTCCTCCCTAACTTTTATGGATTGCGAAGTGAGGATCCCGAAACATTTCTGTTTGAGTTTGAAGTCGTGTGCCGAACCTATGACTATATGGAAGACTCTCAAAAACTCAAACTGTTTCCTTCAACATTGAAGGGAGCTGCTTGGAAATGGTTCATGGGATTAGCCACCCAATCTATTAGGACTTGGAATGATATGAAACAAACATTTTTGGATAGATACTTGGACTATTGTATGCCCACCAATCACAAGGATGAGGTATTCAAAATGATGCAAAAAGAAGATGAAAATTTGGAAGACCTACTTGAAAGATTTCAATACAACTTGAAAAGAGCAAAGATGAGCAACTTAGATGATGAAACCTTGAAAGCCCTCATATTAAAAGCCATTAGAGATGAATGGATAGATATTTTAAATATGATGGGGAAAGGAGACATTTCTCAACTTCCACTTCGTGACATAACAGAACTATGTGTCCATCTCTCAAGAGGAAAATCTAAAACAGGAAAAGGGCCTAGGGATCCTTCTCTTATTAGGGCTAACAAATCTGCAACTGAATCAGTAAGTAGGGTAGATATTGGTAACATGCTTGATGAATTCAAAACTGATATCTTAGGGAGCCTTAGTGAACAACTAGACACCCTTAAAATCCAAAACAAGCAAAAAGCAGAAACAGACGCTTTAGCCATCTTTTGTCCGAAATGTAGGAAGAAACATGCTTTAAGGGAATGTCCCTTGGATGCAAAAGTTGTAGAAACATGTATGATTTGCTCAGAGAATCATGAGACCAAGGATTGTCCATCAATTCCTGGACTCAAAGCTGTCTTTCAAGAAGATCCAAATTCAGTAGAATCTCTCTGTTTTGTTGCAAGAAGACCTTGGCAGGGACAACAAACTCATGGGTTTAACAACCCTATGAATTTTCAAACCCCACCAAATTGGAATCCTTGGCAAAAACCTTGGCCCCAACATCAAAATCCATATCAGCCATGGGTACAAGGGATGCAAAATCCTTATGGGAGATTTTCTCAATTTTATCAATATCCTCCATCTTTTCAAAATCAACAAGCTCCACAACTTCCAAATGTAAATCCACAACTTTCATTGCCATTTCCACAACAACAACCTTCTCAACAAAATCCAAATCCTCAACTCATGCTCCCATACCAACAAAAGACAAATCAACTTCCAACTCAGCCATTGCCAAATCTTAACAATAAAAATCCTCAGAATACTTACATGGTAGAAGGACAACAATTTCCTACCTATATGATTGTTCCTCTCAACGATGTACAACTCAGATCTGGTAGAGTTTTAGAAAACCTTCTATAGATATTCAAGAGCAAGATACCTCTGAGGAAGACTCTCTTGAAGCCAGTAAGGGTTCTGAGGAAGCATCTCTTCAAAACTCAAATATTCAAAAATAAAAAGAAAATTTAACACCCACAACTCCTATAGTTGAGCAACCTGCATCTTCATCTACACCTCCTTTTCCTGAAAGACTACAAATTGACAAGGGGGTGGAAAAACAAATCTTGTTGCCTAACTATGATTTTCTAGATGAATTGAAGAATGTTTGTATCAAGATTCCCTTGCTACAAGCCATTCGAGAGATTCCTATTCTAGCAAAAACAATAAAGGAGTTGAGTTTCAAAATACCAGGAAGGAAACTAAAAGACACAAGAAGAATCCACCGGGTAGGAAAAATTGCAGATATCATGATGGGAAAAATTACCATGCAGAAGTATGTAGATCCAGGAAGTCCAATTGTCAAGACACATATAAATGGGATAGAAATTCCAAACACATCGATTGACTTAGGGGCTGCTATCAACATTATGAGTAGACAGACTATGGACCAGCTAAAACTTCCTAACCTTCTTTTTACACCTACTTTACTGCAACTTGCAGATCGATCCATTATTAAACTAGATGGTGTATTAGAAGATATTTCAGTCTCCTTAGATTCTTGGGAATATCCAGTAGATTTTATGATTTTGACTCCCAAGAGTAATCTAGGAGGGCACCCACTTATTTTAGGAAGACCTTGGCTAGCCACAGCCGATGCTTTTATTAGTTGTAGATCTGGGGACATGTACATTTCTAATGGTAATTCGACAAAGAAATTCAATTTGTATCCTCCAGCAAGAGCAATCACAGAAGTAGGAGACAATGAATGGGTTGATGATGAGGACACTATACAACCTGTCTTTACCATTTCTGAAATCAGTGAGGATAGTCAAATTCCGAACACATTAGAAAATTTTGAGATATCTTCAGAATATGACCCCACACAATTTCAGTTGGAATCTGACATAGAATATTTATCATCAAGACAAATGTCTCTTTACTCTATGGAAGAGTTTGGTAGTTCTACTATTGAGATTTTTCCAGGAAAAACATTGAATATCAACAAACATTTGGAAGAATCACAACAAAAAGAACTAACCAAAATCTTGCGAAAACATTCTACTGCATTTGCATGGGAGTATACTGACATGAAAGGTATTGATCCTAAGACTTGCATCCATCATATCTATATTGAGGAAAACAGTAGACCAATCAGACAATCTCAAAGAAGGATGAATCCAAATCTTAGGGAGATAGTGAAAGAAGAGCTCCAAAAACTACTCAATGTAAACTTCATTTATCCAATTTCAGATAGCCGATGGGTTTCTCCTTTGGTTATAGTACCTAAAAAGAATGGTAAATGGAGGGTATGCATTGATTACAGGGAATTGAACAAAGCAACTTTCAAGGATCACTTTCCTTTGCCTTTTATCGATCAGGTATTAGATACATTAGCAGGTAAAAAGTACTTTTCATTTTTGGATGGTTTTAGTGGCTATAATCAAATTCAGGTAGCACCTCAAGATCAAGATAAGACCACATTTACTTGTCCATGGGGAACTTTTGCCTATCGAGTGCTTCCTTTTGGGTTATGTAATGCACCTGCAACATTCCAAAGAGCAATACTAGGAATTTTTTCTGATCTAATCCATGATTGTGTAGAGGTTTATATGGATGATTTTACAGTTTATGGTAATTCATTTGAAGAGGCATTAGAAAATTTTGAAAAAGTCCTTATAAGATGTAAAGAAACAAACCTTTCATTAAGCCATGAAAAATGCTTTATGATGTTTACTGAAGGTATTGTTTTGGGGCATCATATTTCAAGAGATGGGATTAAAGTTGATAGATCAAAAGTTGAAGTCATCTCCAAGTTGCCTATTCCAAATTGTCAAAGAGATGTTAGAAGTTTTCTAGGATTTACTGGTTACTATAGAAGATTTATAGAAAACTTCACTAAAATAGCATCTCCACTCTTCAAATTTCTTACAAAAGACTGTGAATTTAAATGGGATCTTGATTGTCAATCAACTTTTGAAACTTTGAAAACAAGAATATCTGAAGCACCTATCTTAAGAGGACCAAATTGGAAACTCCCTTTCCATATTTCTACGGATGCTTCAGATACAGCTCTAGGAGTTGTGTTGGGTCAAAAAGATTTAGTTCCTTATGCCATTTATTATACCAGTAAAAATTTGACTCCCACAAAGTTGAATTATACTGTGACTGAAAAAGAGTTTTTAGCTGTTGTTCATGCAATTAATAAGTTTAGACATTACATAACAGGCTATGAAACTTTTATTCATACCGACCATTCTGCAATTAGATATTTAATGAACAAACCTGTTACTAATGGCAGAGTGACAAGATGGCTTTTACTTTTGCAAGAATTCAATATTACTGTGTTGGATAGACCAGGAAAACAGAATACAGTAGCTGATTTCTTGTCTAGAATACAGAATACTAAAGAAGATTCTCCCGTAGAGGATAAGTTTCCTGATGAATACTTGTTTGCAGTAACTATTAAGACTCCTTGGTATGCAGATATTGCTAACTATTTGGTTACAGGGAAACTACCTTCACATTTATTTCCAAGTGAAAAACGAAAATTTATTCAGGAGAGTTCAAAATATTCATGGATTTCTAACGAATTGTTTAAAACAGGGCCAGATCTTGTGATCAGAAGATGTGTCAGGGAAGATGAAATGCCTGATATTCTTAAGGCATGTCATGATGAACCATGCGCCGGACACTTTGCGGACAAAAGGACGGCCTATAAAATCCTTTCCTTGGGATATTATTGGCCTTCTCTCTTCAAAGATGCAAAACAATATGTCAAAAGGTGTGATAGCTGCCAAAGAGTAGGGAAACCTACCCCTTCAAATGAAATGCCATTGCAAACACAGGTACTCATTGAACCCTTTGAAAAATGGGCTTTAGATTTCATTGGACCTATTAATCCACCATATAAGCAAAAGAAGTATATATTGGTTTGCACTGATTATGTTACTAAATGGGTAGAAGCTAAAGCATTAGTATCTGCTACTGAAAATTCAGTTGTTCATTTTATTTATGAGGATATTTTTACTCGCTTTGGTGTTCCAAGAGAAATTGTGACAGATCAGGGGAGCCAATTCACATCCAATTTGGTGGAGAAGTTGATGGAAGAATACAAAATCAAGCACAGAAGATCTACTCCTTACAATCCGCAAGCAAATGGTCAAGTGGAGTCCACAAATAAAGTTCTTGAAAGTATCATCACCAAAACTGTTCATCTACATAGAAGAGATTGGGCAGAAAGGCTTTCTGAAGCCTTGTGGGCCTACAGAACTACATGGAGAAATACAACAGAACATTCTCCCTATGAACTTGTTTATGGGAAAGAAGTCCTGCTCCCCATTGAGTTCCAAGTCAAGACCTTCAAGATAGCAGTTCAGTTGGGGATGGACTTATCAAAAGCCCAAAAGCATAGAATGGAGCAGTTGAACGAGCTAGATGAGATCAGACAAGAGGCAATTCTAAGAACTGATCTAGTTCAATATCAAAGAGCTAAATGGCATGACAAGTACATCAAAGAGAAGAAGTTTCAAGAAGGAGACTGGGCATTGTTATTTGATTCCAAGTTTAAAGATTTCCAAGGAAAATTTCGGACTCATTGGCTTGGGCCATATGAGATTGACAAGATCTTTAACAATGGAGCGGTAAGAATCAAGACCATTGATGAGTTTCAAACTCCTCTTATTGTGAATGGCCATAGATTGAAATTTTATCATAAGCCACTCTCAAAAGAGGATTTTGTCAAAATGTTTCAAGAAAGTTCTGCAATCAGGCTGGTACAGAAGAATTCTTCTTCTCCACCAGCCTAGCTTTTGTTCTTTTCAGTTAAAAAAATAAAAAAATAAATAAAATAAAAATTGTATAAGCCTGAAAACCAATCACTGATTGGCAGTCTTATACAGAAAATATAGGGTGAAAATCAGGAACACCTGACACTCTATATTTTCCAAAAAAAATCTCTCTTTTATTTCACAAGTTTTGTGACCACCCACTCCATTCCATTCCACTTCATTCCATTTCATTTCTCTTCATTTCACTCCATTCCACTTCATTTTATCTATTTCATTCCATTTCATCAATAAAATTCTTTTTCATGACCGTTTCCATCTGGTCATTTGTCATCTGTTCATCTCCATTCATCCAAATAATAGCTGTGTTAGTTTCCGCAGCTGACATCTGTTTCCGCAGCTGACTCCAGTTTCCGCAGCCAGAAGCAGATTCCGCAGCTACAACTCTGTTTTCAAAAGAATGTACAGCCAGATGTTATTTCCATAATCATGAAATAAAATGTAGGTGAGAGGATCAAAAATGAAGACATGGAGCATTCAAGACACCAATAAAGAGCAACTAGTTGAAGACCAAGGGAAAAGGCAAAAGATTCCAAGGTATGAGTAAAATTCATTTCAAATAGCATTGAAAAACACATTTTTATATAGTTCTAAACCATAAGCTCCATCCATTATGTGAAATGATTATATTGACAAATTCCGTAACCCTTTCACGATCTCCATATGATCTTCTCGCATCCATTCTCAAACGGTTCCATAATTAAACCCCCGATCTTCACTCATACTCTGATATTCCACCGGTGACAATGAGACGTAATTGATTTGACCACGGACTCTTACAGCCGCATAAATCCATAGCCGTTGTTTAAACGTGCTCACATTTATTTCGCAGCCACCAAATTTCAAAACACTGCCGGATGTGTTATACTCTGTTAATCTCACAGCCGTATCTCTGTCGTGCTCACGAAAACCCCTCTCTGTTCTATTCACTCCATTTCGTTCTCTATTACACTATAGTCTGTATACCCACTCTCTGATATCTACCCACAGTCATTGTGCTCATCTCTGTGCATTCAGCCGTTCTATTTCCATTGAACCCTCACGCAGGCAAATTTGTGAAGAGCAGAAAGAAGAATGGGTAAATTGCTAAGAGCAGAACCGGAAGGACCTAAGTTCATAGAGGGATATCCGCAAGTAAGGGATATATTGAAGAAAGCAAAGTGCCTACGGTTTATCCAAAAGTTCAGAGGTTATCATAAAGAAGTGACAAAAGCATTTGCAAGGTCGTTCAATGGCCTGGAAGTAGAGATTGGAGACCTTAAGTTTGCAGTGAACGAGGCATCTATAGCAACTGCCATGGAACTTCCTCAAGAGGGTGAGCGTTGGTTTAAGAATAAAAGCATTAGTGATGAAGCCTGGAGAATAATCTTACGAAACCAAGGTATGGACATAACTATTTTTAAAAGAGGAATTCCTGTTCATGCATTGAAAGAGGAATGGGCTACTTTGCTGCTAGTTGTTCAGAAATTCATTACCCGTGAAGGCCGTTTTGGGTCCATGTATATGTACCACACCAGATTGCTGATGAATTTTCTAGATAATCAAACTCTCAATCTCCCATATTTTCTATTAAATAGTTTGAAGAAAATGTCTGTGACTGTTCAGAAGCATTTAGGAGATGTAGAACCACATCTATATCACCACGGTCTTGTAAAAATTTTGATTGAAAAAGAGTTAAAGGAGAAGAAAGACACATGGGAACAATTTTTGGTTAGAAATTTCTTTGAGGAACCTCAGGAAATTCCTGAAGGTAGTACAACAAGGAGTAGAAAAAAAGAATAAATGATGAAACTCAAATTACTCCTACTCAGGAAATTCCTGAAGGTAGCACAGCAAGAAGAAGTAGGAGGAAAAGAACAATTGATGAAATTCAAAATACTCCTACTACTACAATTAAAAGAACTGATAGGGAAGAGAGACTGTCAAAGAGGAAGAAGAAAGAAATCAAGGGTAAGAAGCCAATAACACCAAAAGAGAGAAAAACTATTGAGGCTATACATCAAACCCCTTCTTCTGAAGAAGAAGATCATCAAGTGTTATCTGAAAGATTAGTTTATCTTCAAAAACAGTCATCTTTGGCCAAGAAGACAGAGAAAAGAAAACAAAAACAAAAGGACAGTGTACCACAGCGTGTGAGAAGAAGCAGCAGACTTAAGGGGAAATTGAGGAAAACACAAATGAAGGGTCCTCATTTCATTGATTTGGGAGAGGAGACATCTGAACAGTCCCCAACTGACCATAGTCCATCTCAGTCAGTTAGTGAACCTGGTTCATTTCATTCTCAGTCATACATTGAACATAGTCCATCCCATTCTCAGCAAGATGTTGATGTGAGCCCTTCTCAGCCAGATTTTGAAGATAACTCTCCTTCACGGCATTTTGGGGACAGCCCAATAAAAATGACACCTGATATAGACCCCAAGCAGCAAGAAGTATATGACTATATAGAATCTTTGGAAAAGGCAGCTACAGGTCCCAGTACTTCGTCCATCCAGCCTCACACAGTACAAGATGATCTAGTCCAATCACTAAAACAGGAAGTCTTTGAGCTAGAGCTTTTAAATAAACACATTAAAAATGAAAATGAGGCATTGAAGGAACAAGGCAAACTGGACAAAATCATTCATGATAATACCATGCTACACCTGGGAATATGGCAGAAGAAGAACAAGAAATTGAAAAGGAAATGCCAGAAGTTAAGCAGAGCACTGGTTAATATCAAATTTAGGTGCTTAATGAAGAAACCCAGAATGTTGGCAGCACCAAGGAAGAGGAGGAGAGGATTGGATGTGCTGGCTGAAGTGTCAAGGCATATGAACTAAGGAAAGAATATCAAAATTTTGGTTGCATGAGGACATGCAACACCTTCACAGTGGGGGTATGTTGAGTCTCAAATCAGCATCTTTTCCATACACTTTTCTATACCTTTTTCACTCACCCGAACCTCCCAAGTTGTCAATATCATTGTATATTAATTGCAAAAGAGCATCTAACATGGTTTTTAACTATATTTTTGTGTCTGCTGTTTGATTTAGATTTTTCTCATTTAGCTGCGGAATCTTGCCACTTTCCGCAGTTGCTGCAACTTTCCGCAGCCATTTTGTGAAACTCTATGTTACAGGTGTCTACAGGAAAAACGAGCCACATGGGCAAGTCATAAATGATGTGGACATGGATCGTGTCCTATTGGCTCGAGCAAATTCATCTAAGGAGACTGCGGTCAAAGGTGTCCAAATGGAAGTCAACCGTAGAGTCTCACGGTGATAGGACTCTGTTTCGTGTCACGTGAAGATTCATATGGCCGTTTCTGAGTTGCGGAGGACAAATCAACATCTGTACACAGCTCCATAGCTGAATTCAAACATCCACTCCTCATAGATTTAATTTTCAATACGGCCATGATCCTAGATCCGTGGACGTAACGGTCTACGTGTTCTCCATCAGCATAAACTTTAGGAATCAGTTATATTTATTTTGTTATAAATAACGCGTTTGTATACGCATATTAGATTAGTCTATGTTAGTCTCGATTAGTCTGGAGATAGCTCTGTAATGTAATTGCCATTGTGCCGTAATATCACCTTTCTGTTATGACTGCATATTAATATAAGAAGACTGTTTCCAAACGTAATTCGCACTTGAAGATTGTTGCCAAGGCTGGTGTAGAGGGCCCCTGCACTTGCCAAGGTTTTGTGCATTATTGTATAGTTCTTGTTTTATTTCCTTAAAGCTCATTGTGCCATAATCCATTCACATGTTTATACATTGCATCTTTCATGGTATACATGCTTCATTTCTGTTTATAATCTTGCATGCTTTCCATTTTACTTCTGTCTTTCATGTTTTATGTTATTGTTAAACTGATCAGTGTTCTTGTTTCAGGTTATAAATAGGCAGCCCGGGCATTTGCATAAATTTTTGACTAATGACATGGAATTAACATTGTTCTGCTACTAATTTGTTTTTCTTAGTTTCTGTTTAATTTCAGTACTGCTTTGTTTAATTCAGTTTTGCTCATTTGCTTCAGTAGTTAAATTTAGATATATTAAACTGCTCATAACATCTTCAATTGCCTCCGAAAGCCACAGCTGGACTGATGGTGAGGGATTGTATTATGAAATGTGTAGTTTGGTATTAGTTTCCTTTCTGCAAATTTAGATATATTAAACTGCTCATAACATCTTCAGTTGCCTCCGAAAGCCACAGCTGGACTGATGGTGAGGGATTGTATTATGAAATGTGTAGTTTGGCATTAGTTTCCTTTCTGCAAGTTAGAAATATTAAATTGTGCATGACATCTTCAGTTACCTCTGAAAGCCACAGCTGGACTGATGGTGAGGGATTAAATTATGAATGTATGGTTTGATATTAGTTTACTTTCTGCAAGTTAGATATCAGTTACTCAAGTTGTTTATGGTTACTTCCGAAAATCATAGCTGGACTAATGATGAGGGATCAGAAGATAAGTTGATGTAATCTGATTTAGATTTACTTTGTTGCAATTTTGGATTTCTTTAAGCATAGTTTCTTTTGTGTTTAGACAGCAGCAAGAATAGTTTGGTTTTCATGCTCAATAGTTCACTGTTTTGATTTATTAGACTAGCAGTACCTTTTCATTTCAGCAGCACATTTTCATTTCCTTTCAAGTTTTGTCATTGTAAGTTTCAAATTCCTTTTTAAGTTTCAAGTTGGTAAATCATTATAGAGGATATCATTTCCTTGAAAAAACATAACCATACTTGTTTTCATTTTAGAATTTCCATTTCATCTTAGAAAACCAAAACGACAAAAAGTTAAGAAATAGGTTATCTTGCACATATAGTGCGCCGCACTTCATCAGCTTACGAATCCTGGATTGACAAATTAAATGCAGCAATTTAGGACACACTAAATTGACCAAACATTTTGGCGCCGTTGCCGGGGAAGTGTAACTAGGTAGCCAATTTCTTAAAAAAAAATGACTACTATCATATGATAATCTTATTACCATGAGAAAAAAAAATTACATTATAATTTTTGGCTATCTATATTTGTGAAGCTATAATTTCATTAATACTTTAAAGAGTATATATAAACCAAATTTACTGATTAATATATACTGTCCCAATACATTAATAAATTATGACGGTTTCATTAATACTTTTAAAAGTATATGTAAACCTTTAGATTTAACAAGTACAAAATCCAATGATTAATATATACTTCCCCCCAATACATTAATAAATTACGATGATTTCTTATTTTTGACTACTTACTCCGAACAAGTCAACCATGTAGCACACAGAATTGTTGAGGAGAGCTCGAGCTTCAAACAAAAGCAATCATGAAGTAAACTGAAAGGTTTAGTGTGTCAAAAATAGAAAAATATCCCTTTTCCCGGGTCAACACCAATGTCCGAAGTGGCATATCTAAGCGCTCCAACTGGCAGAATTTCATAGTTCCCAAGGTATCCACCTGTTTCTTACTCACCTCCACCGAAAATTTAAAACAAGGTTTTTTTAGGTTTTGTTTATCTACGTAACAAAATAGCCACGACGACAGGTTTTTGTTGGAAGTAGTTGGAGTGTTTGAATCATTTTTTTTGAGTTATTTTTAGTGCGACTTTTTGGAGATTCAAGTGCCCGAATCTGGCTAAAATTGTGAGGTGAGATATTGATTTGTGTTATTTAAACTAGTTTTTTTTATTGTATATATGGATTTATCACCCTCAAAAACCTTTAGGGAACTTCAATCGTGCAAGTATTACTCATCAAGCTTGTTATTTCAATGATTTCGAGCCGGATTTTAGACAAATTAGACCAGAAGGGAAAAAACCACCAAAAAAACTTCCAAGAAGTCGCATAAAAAACAAATAATTTTTTTATGGTGGAAATAGATTCCTTATGTGAAATAGATTCACTATGTGAAGCCCCTTGATCTTTGAGACTTGAGGTGCATGTCACGTGACACACAACACTGGCGGCATGGCACCCCGCCATCGTGCGAGTGCCCCCATGGTGTGCGCCTATTGGCAACATGCATTATAAATTTCACCCATGTTGCTCATACTTATTTTTTCATGTCACCTTGTGTGTTCACTTAATCAATTCTCTCATCTCCACCTAGGTGCCTCGCCTTCTTATAGTCACACCAGGGGTGGGTGTCCTCCTTGTTTTTGACATGGGACGTTCTTATTGTATTGGGAACCTAATTCCCCGCCTTCATGCGGGCACGCCTAGGGTACATGACCCATTTGACCGCACCAAGTCACATTGCCAACTTGCTTCCTCATTTTCAGTTTTTCGCCACTCTAAGTGGTCGTGGGTTGTCATGGGCGCCCGTTGGCCTTAGTGACAACTCAAGGCCCTGACATCCTCCCCCACTTCAAAAGGTTTGTCTCTCTTGACAACACCATCTCATCAATGTCTAGGAAGAACCATCCATCTCCCATCATCCCTGTTGCATGAAATTTCCACCTCCTTCACACAAAACTTCATCAAGGCTCATGAAATGATGTGGCAAGGTCTCCTCAATCTCATGGTCATTAGTTGAAAATCATAAAAATCCTCCATAATGCCCTATCTCATGGAAGGTCTCCCCCTTCCAACTTGGCTGCATGCTACAATCAAAACTGACATTGTGCTAGCCCACTACATCGCCATGTCAACTCTTATTTCCATACATCAACTTACTCCAACATATCTCATTGCACTTGCTGGCCTCATAAACCAAAATAGTTGGGTGATCAATCCAACAATGCGTCCAACCCACAATAGTGCACTTCCTCATGCCTTTGTTAGTTTTTTCTCCAACACTTCATGACATATTTCAACTTCAATCAAGAACCATTCCCATCTTCATGCATTAGTCCTCCGACCAACGATTATCATGCCATACCCAAGTCCATGAATAAATTTCCATCACATCCGCAATATGATGCCCATCAACGCTATCACCCATGTGCTTCCCTTGGTCATAGACCAAAAACCACATATATCAAAGCATTTATTATTTCTGCTATGAGGTCTCTCCTCCCAAATCCCCTTTGTTGCGGTGGTGCAACACCTCTCACTCCAGAAAGGCGTTGCACTCACCCATACCCAAAGGTCTAGTGCATGGCAAGGGATAAGAATTTTCCTCCCTGACTATCAACCACCCATGTATTTTATTAGTGCTGCATCCTCAATTAATTCTGCATAGAATCAGCTTTTTCCTTTGTACATCCCATCTTTGAAAGTATCTCTTTGGTTAGCTAAAAGTCATAGATTCGAATAACGTATCTACAAAAATCCACTATATCTGTCAGATCTCTACCTTCTCTATTAATTCCTTTGCTTAGCATGGAAGAAGCACTCATACCTCCTCCCTCTTAATCATTCTCTTGGTGAATACTTACGGTATAAGTCACATCTTTCTTCTTTGTGATTACAGGAGTCATTCCCCCACCATAATCCTTATTCTTCTTCGTAGCTTGGGCAACAAAGTCCATTAACTTCTTCTACTTTATTACTTGAGCCAAAATTCCAACCTCTTGTTGTTCCACATATTCATGCTTCATGTTTGGGTCTATTTTGTACAAAATAATCGAAGAAATCCTTAGAAAATACCCCAAGCGAGTCTTCCTTATCATCAACATGGTTAGGGTTTTCCCATCGGTTATAATCAAGAGTATCTCTCAGTCCACCATGAATATGGCTTGAGTTGCTACCAAGAATTATTACACTAACACCATAGCATGATCATCCATGTCAACCACCCTCACATCTAAATTTCCAAACCATGAACCAACCTTCACCTACGTATTCCTTAGAATACCCATCAAAAACTTCATGCTCGAGTTAATAGATTTGAAAGAAATAAATCCCTTTCCATTTCAGCCTTCAACTTCAAATATTTCATTAAGGGAATTATGAGGTCTAAAATGAGCTTCCTAATGAAATTATAACATTATAGTGGAAATAATAAAATAATATTTGATTACATCATCAAATTATAGAGGGAAAAAAGAAAAAACTACTTTTTCAACTCGTATTTTCAACTTATCTCCGAAATTTTTTACTCAAATTTCGAGTGGGAGTACTCGTTGGATGTAAAATTTAATTCCCCATCCAAGGAGTACCCATGTTGCATACTTTCGATGGATCCTTCTACACGGAAAATGAGAAATACATTAAAAACGTGATTGTAATCACGTTTTTTCATGTATTTCTCATTATTCGTGTAGTAGGGTCCATCAAAAGGATGCAACATTGGTACTCCTTGGATGAGGAATTAAAATGTGCATCCAACGAGTACTCCTGCTCGAAATTTGAGTAAAAAATTTGTGAGATAATTTGAAAATACGAGTTGAAAAATAGTTTTATTAATTTATTATTTTTTAATCTTTGTACCCTTTTACTTAAAAAATGGTGAATCATCCCCCATGGGTGACATCATCATATTGAATCTTATTGGTTCTTATAAATTTTATTTTGGTTGTACACTTTTCTAAGGAGGCCCATTTTAGACCTCAAAATTCCTCTAATGCTCTACCCTCCTACTAAGGAAATGGTTTATAGCTTCAGTGTTAACCAACACAACAAACTTCCTTCCATAGACAGTCAGGTTCATAAAACTTATTCCCAATGCACTTGAATTTGATGAGGGCCTTGTCTTGTGTCTTACTTTTGTGACCTTCTTCATTGTTTCCTCAACTGAACTATCTCTCGGCTCATGCTTTGATCTGACCTTCCTCTTGAGATATGCTACTTCCACTTTCAACACACTTGAGAAACTCGAACTTGGTTCAGCTTGAGTGGAATTTTTTCTATAAATCTCATCCTCCTTCTCTTGTTGCCCAATCACACCTACTCGAAATTCAATGGCTCCCTCAAATTGGAGTGCTACAATCACTTTCCCATCATTCTTTATCACTCTAAAGTAGGCTCCAAATCTATCAATACATTCAATCTCATGTTCCTCTATGGTTATGTGATATTCTTTGTGATCAAGAAAGTACCTCTTGATATTCTCTTCAAGTTCCTTGACTTCGCCCTGTAACTTAGCTTGTTTCTCCCTTATGCAAACTCGTTCATCCATGAGTTCTTGCATCCTATAATTTCCTTCTCATATTTCTTTTTCAAGTTCCTCAAGTGAGGAATACTTATCATGGAAAGCGTTCAAATCCCTTCACAAATATACCATCTCTTCCTTGATGCCATTCAAGTGTTCCCAATCCTACACAAGTTCCTCATAGTGTTGTTACATTCTATCTTTCCAAAAATAGGCCATCTCCATGATTCGTTGACTATTCCTTGCATCTGCCTTCAACATAACTATGTCCAACAAGTGATGCAACCAGCTGTCGCACTTGGTTCATCTTCGCTATGACCTCAGTTTGTTTTTTCCCCTACTAAATCAAAATTCATACTTCAAGTGCTAACCTTCACAAAGTAGTCTCTGATACCAACTGTCATGATCCCACACTATGGTGCCTTCATCCACCGTGGGTGCTATGTGACACCAGAAAGATTTTTCTTCCTCCTAAGCTAATTTCATGTGACTACACCTACTTCTTAACTCTTATTACTTGCCAAAATTTCAAGTTCAATATTTTTCTTATTTACTATTTATATAAATGTGTGATATCGTATCTTCAACATATGAAGCAAAATTAAAATATTATTAATAGTTCAATATATTAAAGCCAATATTGTATGATGAATAAGAGAAAAATATTCAGTGGAAGGGGGAAAATATTCAGTGGAAGGGGGAAAATCCCAAACAATTTTGTCCCTTGACCTTTATTAACTTTAAGTAATGTTACAATAGTTTACAAAACAAGGTGAGGCTGAACCCTAAATGTTTGATGCCACAACAATTAGTTAAATCTCATGCAACACTTAGGCTTCACACTTCAAATGTACAAAAATTTTCTTTTACAACCAAACTAGGGTGCCTTATGGCTTAGCCTATCCACAAAAACGCAACATAAAACTTATCACAAGTCTTCCCAGCTTTCCCTATGCTAGCGCATACCCCTACACCTTTATGCCTGGTCACTGCCTCTACTCGTTCATTGTCTCAAAAAAATCTGCGATATTGCATAATTTGGACTGCGAACTAGTTCTGTGATATTACATCTGTGTTCGATGATTCCGTACTTCCCTTTCCCTTTTCTCCTTTTTTATTTTTCCTAGATTGCACCTTAAGTCCAGTTCATGCCTCTTTATGTTTACAATCCAAACTTACCTCTTTGTGTGGGTGTCACTTTATGGGAAAGCATGCCCCTAAGCCGACATGCCTATGGGCAAGCGACGCCCCTTCATGGTTGGGTGCACCCTTGTGCCGACTTGTAGCATTGTTTGAATCCCTTTGGTTGGTACGGTCTCACCCTTTATAACGTTGAGTCGAACGTTCGTTTCATTTTTGTTGTGGAGATGGGGCACCCATACCGTAGTCGATGACCTCCCAACTCATGTAACCAACATTCCTTCACTGCACAGAACCCCTTCATTTCGGAGACTTGATGTGCACGTCATGTGGCGTGCAACATTGGTTGCCCGATCAGTGATCAAATTTGAAGGGTAGGTCCTAATTTCAATTAGAAGGGCATATATTTATGTCACCCTTCTGTAATGAAAAGCTTAAAAAAAAATCATTTCAATTGACCACAATATACTATTTTTACATTTCATTTTATGAAAGACAAAACCATCAATATTTATGTTAATAAAAGACTGTTACATATACAACAATGAAGGAGGCTCCATCTTGAATTGCTTAAATCTCTCATTGGCCGAAATGTCAGTTCATAAGTCTTGAAGACACTATTATAAGAATTTGGATGGATACCACCAGGATATAGGAGATTGGAAAATCTAGGGATGTTAGAATTAGGGCCCATGTAATAAGATGGAAGTTGAGTAGCATGATTAAACATCTTTTGTGGGATCTGTGTAGGGTTACTATTGGTACTATTGAGATCTAGCGCAAGAAAAACAATTTCATATTGAATATATCTCTTATTCAATGTGGTAGACAGATTGTACAATTGAATAAACATAGAATAATCCCCACACTTGTAATTCATACCCATTAGCATATTTTGTAGAAATGTGAAATATGGCATGTCAGAAGAAACGAAACCCAAGTTTGTTGAACCTGATTAGGGGGAATCCAAAAACCTTGGTATTGTTGGTGTAACCTGGAGTGGAGAAGTAGGTTACATGTTGTTGATTCACTTTCAAAAGCTATTGCACCCCCAACATTGGTTGGATACAATGAGGCTCTAAAAGTGGAGGTAAATTTGGAGAATCAATATCAAGACAAGTTGAGCTTATCCCAAGCCCTAATGGGACCTTTTTAGCTCTAAACGATTTCTGAAATATAATCACATCCCATAATATTTTGTCACTCTTATGAATTTAAAATAGGAACCAAAAATAAACATATTAAAATCACTACATCTTAATGAGTTTGAAATAAGAAAAAAAAATGACAAAACAGAAATATTTATATTAAAATTATATGAAAGGTCTTATTTATAAAATTAAAAATAAATTCTATCTTATATAAGAGGTACCAATGGAGTTCTAGCTTATAAATTTCATATTTGACCAAATAATTGTTCTAGTGTCTATTAAAACTCTTTTGGAATGCTAAGACTTCCAATAATTGCACATCTCAAATAATTGGAACAGTCCCTTGACTTGGCTGCAAAATTTATCCAAGGTAGCTTCTTCTTTCATTTATAAACCTTTGACAGTTGTGGTCTTCTAGCTTAACATATCTTGTGTGATATCCTGCAATGATTAAATTCAATATGTTAATAAAAAATCATAATAAAAATTGAAACATATTATAAAATAGAAAGTAAAATTCAAATGGTATAAAACTAAAAAAAATCACTTACCAAAATTGCTCTTTTAAGGGCTCGATAGAGTAAGACAATGATGGTAATAAACACTAAAACTTACTAGTTCTTTCAATATATTCTCATAGTCGAAGAGTTTTTTGAATTTTCATCTCTTTCCATTCATCATAAATAATACTCTAATCTTCTTCATTTAGAGCATGAGGTGCACTGAGAGAGAAACATTAACATATCCAATTATTTTAAAGAAAGTTTGGATCTATCATCATTTTTAATTCAATTTATTTTTGAAAAGCCTCTTTCATATACTGCTTTACTAGCCGAAATAAAAATAATTGCTTGTCATAGCTGCATTAAGCATGTAAATATTTCAAACCATTCAATTCCACCTACACATAAATCCCGTGCTCCAAAAATTTTCTTTTTTGGGTAAGATTTATAAATAGTACATATAAATTCATCCATTTCACCCATACATTTAATGTTCTCCACAACAAGCAAGCCTCTAACACTAAATTTTTCACATGAACATGTCAACCATATTTTTTTTAGAGTCTCTATCATCCATTTCTTCATAATAATTACGGGGACTAAAAAGCATAACTGCATTAAAAATAGGAAAATCTGTGAACCTTGCATTTAGAGAGTCAATCACCTTCATTACAAAACCTTGTCCCATCATAATGCAGTCATCTAGTGTCCCTGATCTTTGTGACTTCGACAAAATCTCAAACCTCAATTCATGTACATGTACTATACCTGTGCAATCTGAAAACTCAAGAGTTCATTTGGTGTTTTACCTAAAAAATATGATGTATGCATTGCACCTGCCCCAAATGTGCCTCTTAGAAATTGCTTCTGAAGCAAGCTAATAGTGATATCCAAGGTTGTTCTAATAGATGCAATTTCAACATGATTCTCTTGAAACTTTTTATTTAGCTTATTTAACTCAATAAGCACATCTGCAAGTAAGTGGATGCAAAATTGAACCTGAAATATTGTAGCCATCACATACATTTTTTTCTCCACTAACTCCCAGTCTCATAACAAAGCAGGCATGAGGTTAACGAGTCTTTCCATGAATTTTCCCCTAGAAAGCCATCTAATATGATGAATTTGTAACACTTCTAGCCTTGTGATTTGAAATGACTCCATTAGCTCTTTCAATTCTCCATGTCTATTAGATATTTCCCTAACCATGAATAGATCTTGTTCACAAACTTATCAATAACTCGTAACGCTTCAAAATATGATGGAGCATCATTTTCTGCTAATGCTTCTCGATGAGAAATACAATGGATATCTAATAAATGAGGGGCATGTTGACAAAGCTTAGTAGATAAACCTTCATAAATATCCCTCATGGATGATGCTCCATCAGATCCAAATCCAACTAACTTTGTCATGAATAGATTCATTTATGCTAAAAGAGATGTCACAACATCATATATAGATTGTGATGTTCCATCCTTAATATGTAGCAAGTGTATGAATTTTTTAGCACATGGACCTCTTCCTTCATTTGTCAAATATGTAATATAACCAATCAAATGTTGCACCATAGTCCAATCAGTGCTTTCATCAACTAAAAGTGAGTAATATGGGCTTTGGCCCAATCTCATCTTTTAATTATCTCCAATATACCTCCGTAGCAGCTTCTAAAAAATATTTTCTACATGTTGTATTTGTATATGCCAAGTATTCATCTTTTAAAGGCATGTGAGGAGTGTTTTTATACCTGTTCAAGTCACAAATTGACTTATATACTTCCAATATTAAATCATGTATTTCAACAAAATACATGTTCTCAATAATTGATATAATTCTCTCTTTCTGAGCATAAACCATTAACTCTACATGTTTTGTAATTGGAAGAGTACTCTATTTTATTTCTCCCTCTAAAAGTTGCAGAGAAAACTTATGAGCCTCTGATGTTGCATGGATGTTTAAAGCACTAACTTGAAGAGTTCTTCTTCCATATTTAGAAAATGGAGTTTCCCTTTTAAATTTTACACACCATGAACATTTTATCCTTTCAACACCATTACAATCTTTTACAGCATAAGCTCATGGAAATATCATCTTCCATTTGGACTTTTTTGCTCTTTTGTACCTCTTGGATGTCGATTCCTCTTCAAGAAGTTATGCAATATCTGATTCATGGTCCTCATCTACATGATCATATACTTCATTTTCATAAATGTGCAGTTGATTAGAGCATTGAGAGATACCAAATGCATCGGCAAGAACGTTGTTGTAGATCCTTTTTTGGGCGACCAAGAGGTGGCATTTTATACCTGTAAATCATAATCGATTAAAAAAAAAAAAGAAATATAAAAATACAGATTAATATAAAAAAACACCGATTCTTTGAAAACAAGACAATAGACAGCAAAATTCATATGAAAACTAATGTAGAGAAATTATTAATCTTCAGTGTCCCATTATTGGTTTCTAGCCAATTTCTAGTTCTGAAACTCCTTCCAAATTAATAAGAAAAAAAAAATATAGGATAATATGTATGGTGATTCTCTATTTAAAATATAAATGTAAAAGCCACCTGAGGTGCTATGAAGCATGGAAAATTCCATGCACTCCCTATGATCAGTTCACTGCTTTGTGACTAGTTTTGCAAAACCGACCCAAAATAAACTGGCATAATTAACATTTTTCCTAATTCATCAAAGTATTAATTTGTATTTACACTAGTTTCCAGGTAGACCTATTGCGAATCATCCTTGTGGCCTTTTGTGATCAGACTAGCTAAGACATAGTTTCATTTGATTTGGGAGAGAAACCATTCGTCTAAAGCCTAATCGAAATTTGACAATGGCAATATTAGGTTGATTTTCTAGATGGTAATCTGAGGACAAAATTTCAAACTATAACTCTTATAACATGGACATCCAGTTCTTTCATACCTGCATACTCACAACACTTTTTGCTTTATATCCTTGCTCATGTACCTTTGTTTGAGAGTATGGATAATCAGTTGTTGGATGCAATGTGTGAATGTCTCAAGCCAGCAATTTATACCGAACAGACATATATTGTCATGGAAGTGGATCCAGATGAACCTTAGATTAGCCTGTTGAACCTTCTTTGTAACTTAAACAAAAAATTCTCATTAATATAAATATTTTTTCTCCTTTTTAAAAATAAGGATGATAGAAATAATAAATTTAATATAATCATATTTAGTCAACACTTTCACTATAAAAAAAATTTCAAAATTTTCTAAAATAAATATAAATATAAAAATCAATTCTGAAAGGTGAAAAGAAAACGCTCACATAAACCTCACATTAAAATATCTATCTCATATTACCTACCTTTTGGAATGGCTAGTCCTAATATATAAACGTAAATTTTAGAATTATCTCTTATAGTTATACATTTGAATGGGACACTTCAAGTCTAACGGGAAAAAAGCTGATATAAATATAATAGAGACAAATACTAAGATAAAGCTATGTAACTTAGCAAACACTACCAGTAAAATGATTCTTCTTAACAGCGAAGGACTCTCACACAACAAATTTCAAATCTAGGTCTCCCAAGTTTATGAATATGTGGCAAATTTGATTATATGATATAAATAAATTTTTATGAAGTGCATTGATTATATCATAACAAAGTATATGTTTTAGAAGTGCACTGTAACAGATTTCATGGCCTCTCTAGGTAATGAGATGCTAATCTAAGTGTTCCAGTCAGAGAAGGGGATCCAGTTGATATGATGATTTTCATTATTCGTGGACGTTTGGAAAGTGCAGCACCAAATGGAGGAAGAACTAGATTTTTTAATAGTGTTGTTCTTCAACAAGGAGATCTCTGTGGTGAATAACTGCTGACATGGGCTTTGGATCCCAATTCTGGTGCAAATCTTCCATCTTCTACTAGAATTGTAAAATCTCTAATTGAGGTAGAAGCATTTGCTTTAAGAGCAAAGGATTTGAAGTTTGTTGCAACTCAATTCAGACCTCTACATTGACGACAGGTTAAACATACTTTTAATTCTACTCCCAAAAGTGGCGAACATGGGTTTCTTATTTCATCCAAGAAGTATGGCATCGTTACTATAAAAAGAAAAATGAATATATTCTCCATAAAGAGGAAAACAAATTTCAGGTAGTACTTTCAAGGAGCAATGGCAATGCTTCTCCCAGTCTTGGAGCAACTAAATATGCATCTTGTTTTGTAGTTAATGCCCTTCATGCTCATAGAAAACGCAATATGCAATGCCCATGAAGGAACACCCCACTGATTAAGCTCAAAAATCTAGCAGAACCAGATTTCACTGCTGAAGATTATGAATGATAATTAAGAAAATAACACAACTGCATCTTTGTTAGATCTGCTAGTTAAAACATAAACTTCCTCACTATCATCAAGACAAACTTAGGAAAAATTAGGGATCTTCCCTCATACTTATAAAAGTTCAGCTTTGCATGAAATGTGCAAGGTTGAAGAAATAGTTTATTCTTCAATGTTTCAGATTATTAATTTGTACAATCCCATTCATTATATTTGGTTGATAATCAACCTATTTCAATCAATACATCAGTATGTTTGTGATTCTATTTATAAATTATAATGTGTGTTTGCTATGATCAAGTTACTGATAATCTATATGTGAGTTTCGCTGAAGTTCCACAATAATTTTTTCTGTCACAAAAGCTGAAGCTCGATGCCTTGCTATCTGATGTCAAAAGCATGTGGTGATGCACACCACTGCGAAATTGATATCCTCCAGGCCCTTTTTTTCTGAAGCAACGGTCAAAACCTGATTCTCTAAACTAATAATATTCTACACATCCCTACTAGCAACTTCTGATTGTTTAGAAGCTTCTTCTAGTTTCTTTCCAAGCATATCCCTCTCTTTCTCAATGGAGGACTTCTACGGACACAATGACTCAATCTCCTTATTTCACTCTTCCTTGTCCTCTATTAATTTAAAGTATTCCTCCTGCAACATGTCAAGTTTTCTCCTTGAAATGGCAAGTGAGGAGCCCAATAAATATGCCAAATAGTTGTCCTTCAAAATCTGCAGAAGCCCCACCAAAAAAAGATAAATGCAACCAAAGGATCTAATTTCATTCCTTATTTTCACTTTATTCTACAGATTCCAAAACATTTTGAGACGTGAGTGACAAGTAAATTATATCCACATCAATTTTGGTAGCTTTATCTGCACATTGTCCCCTTATTTTTTTTTCAGATTAACTAATCAGTTGTAGCAAGGGATTAATTAACCAACCATGTTAGGAATGGAATACAAGCTTACTGTTGAAAGGTTTGTATGTATAATTCTTGCTGCAGTGTTGTCTGTTGATCATCAGTTTGTAGTGGGTGAGCTTGACTATAAAGATGCTCTACAAAAATAAATTTTGTTTCTGGAGGCTCAATGTTTAGGGAAACTGTCCAACGGTAGAAAAAGGATCTGGTGGAGAGGATATTTTTCTCTCCCAGATGGAAAAATGGAAAATGTAATAATATAATTACTCCTTTTGGTATTTCCATCTATGTCTGAACGTTTTCCGATGTTCTTAGTTTTTACCCAAAATGAGAAAATAATGAAACTCTATCTTAGCAATGCATGTTAGAGTTCAAACAATTTTCCTACCTATGCTTTTATATACATTTTTATACTTTGATTTGGCCAAACTCAGAGCTCAAACATTTTCCAATGGTAAATTTTAACAGAGTGTTCGCTATAGATGGATTTCATTACGGTTTGTTCCACTCACTTAGTGACCTCTAACAACAATAGGCAATGTGGATGTTTGTTCGCTTTCTTATAGTGTTTGCTGTCCTAGTTTATTTCAACTACCATTGAAAATTAATTAGGTCAAGCATTGCCAGTATAGTTGAAATAGACATTTCCTGTACAAATGCTTCAATATTCTATATTTTTTTTTTTTTCAATGTACAATGCACTTAGTTAAAAATACTTGTTTGTACAGGTATTTTAACATTGTGTGCTACGGGTATTTGAACATTGTCTGTAAAGATATGTTTGTAAGCCTTACTCTAAACCTTATATGTTTTGGTATTTTCAGGACAGATTCTAGGTCAATTAGTGTTTTTAGGATATATTTTTCGATTAATTTTATGTGATATTGGGCAGATATTTGATGAATCATAAGCTTGAGTTGTGAAATCTACATAATTCAAGTGGTCTAGAGAGTCTCTCAGAGAGCTAGATCCATTTATGCATTTAAAAATAAAATTTAAATAACGAAAAACCATGACTTTACCCAATTAATAAAAAACAAAGAAAAGTCACACTCTGCCCATTTATAATATGTTTAGTTTCTGTTACTCTAATTTCTTTTCAAGATTTCATTATAACTAAATGGTAGCATTAATGGAGTTTTTGGTTGGAGAGTAAAGCATGGATGATGTTATTGTCACAAGATTTAATTTTTTAGATACATGTCTGGCTAATCGTCACAACTCAACCATTTTCATTAAATAGATGACCCATATCGGCTCAGCCCATATCATCTATATTTTGCTGCAGAATCACATTTCCTCATTTCACCTTTGGATTTTCAATTGAAAGATCTTCACCAGCCTTATTAAGCCCATCCTTCAACTCTGATAACTGTTGAACAACTTCAACCAGCTAGCCTTGGAGACTAACATTCTCTTCTTTCATTTTCGATATTTGTTTAATAGCTTCATCCAACTGACTAAGGAGAGGATCATTTTCTTCTTTCATATGTTGGTTTCCAACGTATACCGGTTATACTTCCTCCTTCATATTCACCAAGTCTACATGCAAAGCCTCTTTCTCATTTTCCAAGGAAAATAAAGCATCATCTTTCAACCTCAGCTCCTTCTTCAAAGATGCGATCTCATCTCTTAGCTCTTCATTTTCTTTGCATGATATTTCAACCACTTTATTTTCTCCGTAAACCTTTGTTTCAAGCTCCTCCTTATCTGTGGTTATCTCCTCTACAACCCTCCTACAGTCCAACAGAGATGCACTGAATGTCTCAATCTCAATGTTCAGTAGGCTTCAGGTAAGCTCGATCTTCCCGGAAAAATATTTATTCTCGACTTGAAGACCTTCAAGAGTAGCTTCCAATCCATGAATTTTCCTGGAAGAATCTGCCAGTGAATAACCCAATTCCTCTGGTTCATTTTTCCATACCTATTACCAACTCCACCTCCTCCTTGTGTTTAACAATCTATTCATTGCTTCGTTTTGCTTCCAAAACTGCAGCCAAGAGTTCCTCCTTCTCAACATTTATTGTTTAATTCATTATATATAGATGTTGCCTCAATTTTACTAGTGTTTAAATGTTTTATCATTTTATTTTTGTCATTGTTGAAAAAATGTAGAGTCCAGACTCCAGAGTAATAAGGCCATGTCGGCTCATGGTTATGACAATTAGAATAGGGGTTTATGTTCATATAAATTTGAACTTTCAACATAATTATCACCAATAGAAAAGTAGGTGTGGTGGGAGTTGTCACATAATTGAATCGAGTTAAGAAAAAATATAGTAGTTCATTTCGAATGTCTAGGAGTGTGAAAATGGACGTGTTGTTGGATGTTAAATGGGATGGGAAATCTCATGGTGGTCTGAATTTCCCAAATATTTGGAAGAGAATATTTTAGCATGGTTTCCCCCTATAATATCTCCCTAGATTTTCAATGGTATGCAATCATTGGAATGCCCTCCTTTCCTACTCCAAATTTATAACTAATGAATGGGCCACTGCGATTCCTACCCGTAAGTTGTTTATTATTCTTTGCACGTTTAACTCTGAACTGCCTTCCATGACATACTATTTCTTCACACAAACATGGAGAAACTCTTTTTCCTTTAAATTTCTGTAACGAGAGGAAGACACCAGAAAGTTTTAATGTTAGTTACCAAGGATATATTGGAGGCCTCTTTCTGGTTGGTGCTTGTGATCACTTTCATTCACTACTTATCATGTCTGCAATCCTCTCACTATAAAATCTTTACAGCTTCCCACCATGTTATTAATTTATAAAATCACTCTCATAGGAATATGTAAAAATGATATTTCTACCTTGATTGCAAATTCCAGTAATATTTCAGAATTTAACAATAATGAAAATGAATCAGACTACATTGTAGTGGCTATGGGTAGATCTCATAGGGATAATGTGGATATTTTGGAAACATACGATTTCTCATAAAATTGTTCGAGGATAGTGGGGAAATTTCTCGGGAATGTGAAGCTAATGCATATGAGAGTGGGAGACAGTGGAAGATGGATCTTCTGCAACTGATTCTGCTACAGTCTAGTGATCAATATTAACATCCCTTGTCATGAATTATGGGGAATTATAGGTTTTAACATTGCATATGGGACGTCAAATATTTCGTCGCTACCATTTGAGACGCTGGACCTTGCACCCATTGGGTGGCCTCAGTTTCTCACTTGCGGGTCGAGGGTTCTACTCACCGTAGGTATATCAGATAAACATGGACTTTCAAATATTGTGGGTCTATGGGAATTCCAGTCAAATTAATATTTATGGGTTGAGATTACCAGGATGTCAGCATTGATGTTAAATAGAATTTCTCCTATCGGGTGTTTTGACAGTGTAGGAGTGGAGGATTGTGTATGTTTCATAGTATGCACACACATGCCTGAAAGAGAGACAGTTGTAGCAATTTACATCTTGAGTGAAAATTCATGGGGATGGATTCCCAACTATCACATGAGTCTGAGAGGATATCTTATAATAGTGGTTTGTACTATTAGTGGTTTTTTTTATTAGCACATAGTAGTCTAGATAGTAGTAGTATTAATGGGTTTTGAGTACCTAGCTATTTGTGCATTGGATTGAAGAATATTATTTTGCTGAGTCCTCACTCCTGACTCTTGAGCAGTGAGAAATGGCTCTTTTGCTGCAGGTTTCAAATGTGCAATTCTTCTCCAACGGGATGAAAAAGAAAATCTTTGGCGTTGAAGCCACAGTAACAAATTGGCAAGGAAAAATATCAAGTTAGATGTTGAGCATGAGCCTGCCATTATGATGGTTGTTGGGTTGGAGTTGGCAGTGGAGTCAATCAAAACTCAACAACCTCTCCCTTGCCATTAATCTCCTTCAATGCTGCAACAACCTTTAGGGTTTGAAGTGAAGTTTTGAACAATGAAACTGTGAAAGGGAAAAAAACCTATGTCAAGACCCCAGTCATGAGTCACGGCTGAGTCATTGACTCACCGACTCACCACCAGTGACCAATCAACCACTAAACTGTCATGCGTAACAACCTTACTGAATACCTAGGAATTTTAAATACTTACGAATTTTAAAAAATGTGACGCACGCTGTTAGGATACCACACTTGTAGGGACATTTTATAATATTATTATATTTTTTTTAAACTCGTAAAAATCCAAATTTAATTTTTTTTTGACTGGTAAATTCATTTCCCTACTTCTTTGACGTGCCAGAGGCCCTTTGGAGGGCTCTAACGTGTTCAATTTTTACCACTGTGCTCGATGCCCCGCTAATGTATGAACATTCTTAGGTCATGCGCCCATCGCAAATTTGCACAACATGTTTTGCCCATGTTGCTCATATTTATGCTCACCCTTTTCCTTTTACATTCACTTATGTAATTCATTCATTCGCACCCAGGTGCCCTGCCTTTGTGCAGGCACGTTGAGGGCACAATTCCTCCTTACTGTTTTCCCGACGTGCCACCCTACGGTTCATTGCAAATCAATATGGAATGTTAGTCTTGTGGTGGGTGCCTGACTTGGGTCGTCATGGGCATATTTTGGCCTTGTTAATTTCCTTGTTAATTTTTCATAAAGTAGCATTATTCTTTACTTTTATAGTTATATTTATTCATTAACATGTTGCATTCACTCCAAATAATTTTTCCAATGTATACATCTATATCATTAACCATCACAAAATGAAATTATGTAGAAAGAACAACACCATCATCATCATCATCTAAACAATGGAAGATAAAAGATTAAGAGAAGATAAGCATGAACACATAGAGACAACAGGACTGGTCCGAGACTAGGGAAAAACCCACTATGGGGAAAACACTTGGAAATTATTCTTCTTAGATATTCATTCAATGATTCAAAAAAAAGAGTACAATTATCCATGAGTACATATATTTAAGATGTAGAAAATAAATAGCATACTAGCACTAAAACCATACCCATAATTCTGCATGAAGGAAACTGAATATTAGAACTGAAATGCACTAAAACTAGTTGTAACAAACTGATAAACTTGGCTAATACTGATTGAAGAATGAAGATACTTCTGCATCTCAAAAAAATAGATCTGATATGCAAACCAATAGATCTATAATATGAAAACATGTATATGATAGCTCACCAAGTGATCTCATCTCAAATGTCCTAGATCTGAATCCAGGAGATTTCTATCCACTTCTCTGATGCAACTGTGACAGAACGACTGATCTCTGAAGGAAATACAAAATCAACTGGAGATAAACCTAAAACTAATTTTCTCATAAAATCTCTTGGTCGCAGCCTTAACTTGCTCATCTCGCGGTTGAAGGCCTCTGATCTGCTACCACATCGTTCTGTTCTTGCGACTGAGCTTCATATCAGCTCGATATGACCTTAAGACTTTGGTCGTTCCCTTAGAAAGCTATGCCAACGCCTTTTGCACCTTGGTCGTGGGCATAACACGCCTTTCTTGTGGCTGAGCTTCAACAAGGCCACTACCACTATAAGGAAAAAACCCTCTAGCGGAGGTGATAAAGGAGATTTTTATTATTATAAAATTGGCCAAAATTGTCAAAAAAACCATTTGCTACAACATTTGTTTATGGTTATGGAGGTTTTGGCGGAGCTTTTAACGGAAATTAAACACAACTAAAACCAAATGGGTGGCTGGAGGTTATTACAGATGTTTTTCTCATCGGTGTGCTACTCTGGCTTTAACGCACTGGTGCGTACATGTAGAAGGTGTCTCATGGTAGTCGAAGGAGAATGCACTGGGCTGTTAAGGTATAAAACTGCACTGGGCATAGTGTTGGTGATACAATGCAAGGGGTCATTCTAATTGGTCTTCGGACTTGTGTAGTGCCCATAGGTCGTATCAACGCACCGGTGCATAGACTTATAGAAACACATCGATGCGCAGTATCAAAAAAATGCACCGAGATTTATAATTGGTATAGGTATTCGTGCAGTGCCCATAGGTCATACAAATTCACCGGTGCGTATAGAGACATAAATGCACCCATGCCCAGTATCACACAAATGCACAGAGATTTATAATTGGTATCGGTATTTGTGTGGTACCCAAAGGTTGTAGAAACACACTGGTGCACTTCATAATAAAAATGCACCATGTACAGTAACTGACAGGCACCGGTTTTCATTTTTTATTGTTTAGAAACATCGACCTATGATAGTGCAATTATTGTGATTTTTTAAAATTCATTATTCATCAAAAGTCGACACATATTATAACAATATTCATATTAATTAATTTTTTATTAATGCATTTGAATGTGACGTTTTGATAAAATTTTTATATCACATCATAATTATTGTGATTTTTTAAAATTCATTATTCATTAAAAGTCAGCACATATATATATCTTATAGAAACATTCATAAGAATTAATTTTTTATTAGTGAATTTGAATGTGATGTTTGGATTTATTTGTTATATCATATCATCAAATTTCACATCTCTTCGTTGTAATATTTAATCATCCATAAATTTAATCAGTGGTGTTATATTTCATAGCGACAATGGAGAACGCAATAGAATAATTTAAAACGTATTATATATATATATATATATAAGATAGTCTTTGTTATACAAAATGGGATAGTTATTGGTATCCCTTTATCTTTCAATCGGGACACTATGTCCATTACCTTAAACAAAATGTCTCATTTCACAGGATAATATTTCAAAAAATACAATGCCTTGCTTTGATATCCAAACATAGTGATCATCATTCTTTGCTTGAACTGATGTCACTTCTAGAGCTACTTCCATGACTTGGGTTATTTTCAGGAATGTTTTTCTCATGGTGTTTATTTTTTTCTTCTTCTTCACCTTCCATCTACAAACGTAAAAATAAACAGTAATGAGTGTATATACATTGGTGAGAATAATTAAAATTGCAATATTAAATAATATACATCAATGTAAATCGAAAATAAATGACGTACCATTACAACAATTGACTCATAAACTATACACATTCTTTTAAAACCATGTAACATGCCATATTTCAAGATTTCATCTGTTGGCGTAGTTCCATACTCTGTTTCCTGCAAGTTTTATACCCCATAACAAATCATATATTTAATATAAAATATTTTTTTGTTCTATTAATCATAGACGGAGCTAAGTAAAACAAGATCGATAGATGCTTACAAATTCCACAATTAAGTTCTGATATGCCAACATATCCTCACAACCCATATTTAACCCGATTTCAATCAATTCCTCTGATGGTTCTTCTTTGTATGTTAGCACCTGTTTGAAGACATTCAATGATGATTTTTTTAAAACAACTTAGAAAATACAAAAATGAAATCTAGTTAAGTTGTTAAAAGGAAGAAGCAGTTACTCAAAAACTTAGATATCAACCATTTTCTTCCTTGTCGTCCTGTTTTATGTGCTGAATGGGTTCCATTTTCTTTCTTCTCTACAAGGAAATACTTGAAAATTAATATTTAATGCCAAATTGTTTATTTATTGTACCTAATGATCAGAAAATTCAATGATTACATATTACATTTGAAGCACGTTCCTGTTGAGATGGCTCCTCATGCGATGCAATTTTGTCTATTTCTTTGACCATCTCCTTTTACACCTTTTTGGACATTCCTACTGGCATATTTCTCATATCAACTTGTTCATCTTTTGATATTTTCATAATCTTCCTGAAAATGTAACATGACAATAAACTATTTAATTTTTATATTGATATATGAACATTAAATATAACAAAAGTGATATTTATAAATAATTCTAGACAAACATTTAAAGGAATATTACTTTTTCATTCTTTTTTTTTTGCTGTTGTACGTTTTTGCTATTAAAAGTCTGACATGTCTCATTGACCAATTCTCTGGAAACTCTTCATGTAGCTTAGATAAAATTTGGTTCTTGGAATCATTGGATTTGTTTTTGTATTGTAAGTGGAAAGAATGTCTATACATTCATTCCACTAGATCCCTCAAACTTTTGTAAAATATTTTTCCCCTTTCGTTAACTTCCAACACCACTCTAGATGAGCTAAGGAGCAATTCATTTTCGTCTGCATGTTCTATTTTTCTTCTTTTCTTAGAAAAAAATTCCTTTTCTGAGTTGTTGGTCCCTGTAGAACATTAAACAAATGTGAATTAATAGACTGTTTGACACATGTTATGTAATAATTTTAATTATATTATTAATTAAAATTAAAAAAATAAATTGATATTGGATTGATAGTATTTTTTCATTCACCTGATTCATCCTTTTGCAATTTTTCCATCAATATTTTACGCTCTTCTAGTCCTAGATCAAAAATAATCTTATCGAGCTTCATCATTTTGTGGCTCTGCATGATACATAGTAAAAAATACATATTAGTTAAACTTATATATATTTCAAAAATAATATTTTTTGTAAAGAATTTACAAAGAACTTTCCTTTTTTTCTTTTCTTGATGTGTTATCATTATTTTTGTTATTTGATCTATTGTCAGTCATTTCTTTATCAATCTCAAACCCATACTATATCATTCATTAATATATTTATAAATAAATTATCAACTTTTCAGGTTAAAAAAAACTCTCAAGAAATCGGTGCGCCATTCATGGTGTACGCACCGATGCCGGTGCGTGGGGGTCTTCGAAATGCACCACACAAACAGTATAGTAGACCGTATAGTGCTCTATGTTAACAAGAAGCACCAGTGTGTTACATGTTAACCACTGAACTGATTAACCATGATAAAATAATAAAAATCGTCTAGTGTTAGTTTTTGTAGCATAAACCGGTGCGATATTTTACATATGGCACACTGCTAATTTTTTTTTTTTTCTAAATTTTTTATCACATTACTTTTGCGATGTGCTTGTACAATAAAGAGCATTGACACACTAGGTTATGCTGAGCGCACCAATGAAAAAAAAAATCTGTTTTTTTAAATTCACACAAGGGCCGACATGGATTGGGATTTGACTATGCAAATCATCCCGTTCGTTGGATGTCTTAGGTATATATTTAGCAATACAAAGCCTATAAATAGAAATTGAAAAACCCTAATTCTGAAATCACAGAAAGAGGGAGAAGAAAGGGTAGAAACAAAAAGAATGTAGGGTTTGTATTTTTTGAAAGTGTATTTTTTGTTTTGTTTTGCGAAATAGAACGTTCAGAGTGCACCATAATGAAATAGCGCACCGGCTGCATATTTTACAAATGGTGCACTCAGAAAAAATATTTTGTTTTTTAAATTTTTTATCACAGTACTTTCACGTTGCGCTGGGATAATAGAGGGCACCGGTGCGCTAAGTTACACAGGGTGCACCGATAAGTTTTTTATTTATTTATTTATTTTTAATTTATGGAAGGGTCGACATGGATTGGGATCCAACTATGCAATTCGTCCCGTGGGTTGGATGTCTTAGGCTTATAGTTAGCAATAAAAACCCTATAAATCTAAATTGAATATCACTAATTCTGAAATCACAGAAAGAGGGAGAAGAAAGGGCAGAAACAAAAAGAATGGAGGGTTTGTTTCTAAAATTGATTTTTTTGTGCGAAACAACACATTCGCAGTGTGCCATAATGAAATAGTGCATCGGTGCCATATTTTGCATATGGCGCGCTAATAAACAAATATTTTGTTTTTATAATTTTCTTGTCACTGTAATTTCGTGGTGCACTGGTATTATAGAGCGCACCAGTGCGCTATGTTACACAGGGCGCACTGAAGAAAAAAAATTAGTTTTTTTTTTTTTTAAATTGATGCAAGGGCTGACATGGATTGGGATCTGACTATGCAAGTCGTCCCATGGGTTGGATGTCATATGAATATACAAACAATATAAATCTAAATTGAAAAGCCCTAATTTTGAAATCATAGAAAGAGGGAGAAGAAAAGGTAGAAATAAAAAAATCTAAAGTTTGTTTCTAAAAATGTTTTTTTATTTATTTGGTTTCTGAAAACTGCAGAAAAAGTAAAAAAACTGCAGAAAAAAGTAAAAAAAAATAATAAACTTTGATTTTTTTCTTCTACTGCATAAAAAAAACTATAGAAAAAGTAAAAAAAACAATAAAATTTGATTTTTTTTTACTGCATAAAAAAAAAATTGCAGAAAAGTAAAAAAAATAATAAAATTTATTCATGAGATCTTTTGAAATTCTCTGCTATGAGGCTTGAATCCCCAGAGGTTTGGAATTTTGATTGTCTGAATACTTCTGTTTGAATCAATTTCCTTGGTCCACAGTGCTCTCATGCTTTGTTTGCTCCAGGTATGTCTCCTGCAAATATTTGGCTGAATTTTTTTGCAAAATAGTGAAATAATGGAAAGTGTTTAGTATTTAAAGAAATGTTTTATGAAATTAGATTTTCAAAAATATTTGGTGCCCATTTTTCAATTTACCGCTTTTTTTTCACTTAAAGAAAATAGAGATGCGCTTTTTTATTTGCGGTTATTCATCACTGGTGCATCCCTTAATTGCACCGCATCAGTGCATCTGGCTATAAAAAGGCACTGATGCGCATTACCAAAAATACACCGGTGTGGTGATCTGTAAATTAGGCACCAAAATTACATTTAGGTGTGTGCACCAAAATTTATTGTTGTTTTTCTCAAATGCAGGGAGAAAATATCATAATTATATAGAATAGAAAATTCTTCAAAATCCAACTCGTTCCATAATATTTCTCAAATTCCATTGAGGAGTTCTCCCTATCCATCTCAAGATGTAATATTTACTTCAGATTTTATTTATATTTTCACTATCTAATTGAATTTATATTTTTTATCCATGTAGTCAATCAAGCACAGCTTAATTAAATTTATAATGTATACATGGAGATTCAACATCGAGTTCATATGCAAAAAATATTCAAACTGCTCCAAAACATCGAAAGTTCTTATCAGGAGCTGCATACCGCAAGGCGCATTTGGTAGATGAAAATAGATAGCTGCTACACCCTGCCAATTGTAACAATATTGCATCTTCTAGCCATAATCCCGAGACAATGATGGTAATAATTATAATTGTTTGGTATAATATTTATTAATATGTGATTATTTCAACGTCAAACTAATTTATAATCATGCAATATTGTCAACGTGGTTACTAATTGATATAATATATTTTGCACTAATCATGTTCAAATATATATTTTTTTAAATTATTAGGATACTAGTGATGATGAACGACCTACCTACCATCTTTCGTTGCACCCCACAATAATTTCAAATCGAGAGAAGTCTAAATTAAGAGAAAAAATCGGAGAGGAACGATACCAAGAATGGTTGAATCAACCACCGATTCAACATCACGATAATTCCCGCCACATCTAGATTCACCAATTAGGAATGACTACAACAATAGTAGTTCTTCACAAGCTGGAAATGGAGGCAATCAAATAAAGGTTAGTATGGATGATTACTTAAGGGATACGACTGCCATGGAGACAATGTTGTTAGATGCATTCCAAAACAATTATCAGCTAGGGGATGATGCTCATATCACTGACACCATTTTCGAAAGCCTTAAATTTGCTTCCACCACCCCTCTCTTTGGACCCGGTGGTCAGTCAAAGTCTACCCAGTTGGGGATAACGATGTTATTGTACAACTTGAAATAAAATTTTGGCTTGTTGAATGCATGTTTCTCAGAACTTTTTATGTAAGTTACCATAAAGTACTTCCTTATATAAATTTGAAATATAATCAGTACACTGCAATGAACATTAAAAATGGTAAATTTTATGAATGTTAATAATTATATAGACATTAATGTACATTTATTAATATTTTGTTCCATGATCACCAACTACAGGTTATTCAAAGATAAGGTTCTTCTGAGTGATAATGTCTTTCCCGATAGCTGTGAAGAGCCGAAGAAATTGTTGAAAATGTTGGGTTTTGAGTACATATCATATCATGCATGTCCGAATGATCGTATTCTATATAGAGGATAATATGCAGACAAAGAGATGTTTCTGAAATGTGGGCATGACAGGTATGCTAAATAAAAAAACAAGGGTAAATCATGTACTGGTCCTCCTTTTCTGATATTAAGGCACATGCCTATAATCCCAAGGATTCAAAGGCTCTTTCGTTGAAAAGAATTAGCTATGTTGCAGAGATGGCATGCCTCACATAGAAGTGAGTTGGGAGTTATGTGAATCCCAACTGATTGAATAGCCATGAAGCATATAGAGGATACATGGCCCGAAAAATTCAATGATGAAGTACGAAGTCTATGACTCAGCATAACCATGGATGGCATCAACCCATATTCCCTCTAGAACACTAACTATTATGTTTGGCCTGTAGTAGTGATCAATAACAATATCCCCCCATGGTTGTCCGTGAAGAATGAACATCTTATGTTGGCTTTCATAGTCCCTAGTAGAAGATAAGTGAAGAATATGGATGTCTACTTACAACCACTGGTAGATGAATTGAAGGAATTATGGGATAGGAGAAATGTATATGATGTATCAAGACCCATCGCAGCAGAGAGGAGTTTTACATTGTATAGCATATGTGCTTACACGACACATGATTATCCAGGCTTAGGATTTTTCTCTTGTAAATTACATGTTTAATTTATTTATTTGTTTATATACACAACACTATTCTTTCATATATTAGTTATTTAATTCGTTGTAATATTTTTTCTGATCTTCATGATATTCTTTAACGTGCCATGCATATTTATTAATGTATACAAACATAATCTCACAGGTCTTGTAACAAAAGGGTATTTTGGATGTAAATGTTGTAGACCTTCTCTGAAAGCTAGATGGTCAAAGGACCTACGAAAGCTAGTGTATGATTTCTCGAGGGTATTCCTACAAGAAGAACACCCTTACAGAAGAGAAGCATCTGCTTTCAATGGTAAACAAGAGAGAATCCAAAGGCCTCCAATAATGACACCAGCTGAATTGCTTAGATCATATGAGAGAGAGAAGGAGAAGGGGTTCATAGAAATGTGTCGATTCAAATGGTGAGCCTATGTTCGATGATCCAGATTTCTTCGACACTTATTTTGAGAAATTTCCCATTGGGATGAAAAGGAAACCTATCTTCTATGACTTCCCATATTGGGAGCATCTTAATATCACCCACTTATTAGATCCCATGCATATATTTAAAAATGTTTCATCTTCTTTATGGAGGCACATATCATCGAAACAAAGTGACACATTGGCTATTAGGAAATATCTTATTACTTCAAAAACTAAAAACAAACATTGGCCAAGACGATTAGTAAGTACATGATCAGAGGCAGGCGTTGGTACCTCTAATTCATGGTTTTTCAAAGAAGGTGATGTCCCATGGATTTCTAAAAAAGATGATATTTCTTTAGCAAAGGAATTTATAATGGGTGTGAGGGTGCCAACTTCATATAGGTCTTCACTACGATGTTGCTTCACAATGGATGACCATTTGTTGGGGTTGAAATCGCATGACCATTTGAATCTTCTAAGAGTACGTATAATGTCAACAAGATGATTTTATTATTTGTTATATTAATAAATTTTATCCCATGTGGGTATCTAAAACATAAATAATTTTGTATATTATTGCACATGTTTATAACTTTGTAGTGTCATTAGCCTTTTTTCATGCGTGGATGTTTGAAACATGAATTTCCTCAAGACCTAGGATGTGCCATATCTAAATTGTCTGCATTTGTACATTGGATCATGTCAAAGGAGATTCATGTGGCTAACATTCCACAGTGGCATCAAGAGATAGTTGAGATTGTTTTTATGTTTGAGAAGGAACTGCCGACGAGTTTCATGGACTTACAAGTTCATCTTCTAATCCACCTAGTAGATGAGGTTGAATTAGTGGGGGTAGTTTCTTGTCATTGGATGTTCTTCTTAGAGAGGTACATGAAGAAATTGAAAGGTTTTTTTCGACAAAGGGAAAAAATCGAGGGGTCTATGGAAGATGGGTACATATCATATGAGTCTTTCTATTATGCCAGTCAGTACATCAAGAAGATCGAAAATAGAGTAGGTTCGGTGATTTGGGACGATGAAAGGGATTAATACAAAAGAGAAGGGGAGTTGCTCCAAACGAGTGGAAAAAAACACTTGATAAAGAGTAAGCAACTTATAATTTTTCAAATTTACAAAAATTATTTAATATTCATGTTGGACTTCGATATAATGTATATTTTGATCTCTAATTACTATATAATGTTGGTTTGATTTCATCAGCGAATGCAAAAATTGAAGCAATCAATAAATTCGTTCTTTACAATTCTGAAGCAACACAACCGTGGGTCGCATTGTACGAACAAAAGAGGATGAAATGAGATAGTGACAGGAAATAATTCAGATGGTTGAATGGTAGAAATGTGCCTTATCCCAATCATTTAAAAGAAAATATGCGAAAAATATGCCCCAACAGTTGGGTTCCTGACCAAGTCAGAGAGAAATACGGTGCTACTGGTCGTTACCCGCGTGCTGAAGAGGATGCGCTAAACGTAGGGATTGGGTGCAGCATCTCGATAATAATCTTTTTAATTTATATGTAAATTTGAAACTTATAAGACATCTACATTTCATATTTTAATTGTTGGGTTATTATAAGACACATGACACTATAATTATTTGAACTTTTTTATAATAGGTGCACTTGTTCCCATCTATGTGGGCATATGGACACCATTTTCGCTCAAAAAATGTCGAAGTTGGAAACATCACAGAAGACTGTGGAGTGGAAGTCGAGTTCGATCAATCTAGTCGATCTAGCCACCATGATCAAAACCTAGTATGAGGGATGTTAGGTTACGTCGGAAAAATACAAGAGATCATTGAAGTGGATTTTTCTTCTTTCCAATGTGTTATTTTTAGGTGCAAGTGGTGGGACACCTTTGATCGGAATAATTTAAAGGAATATCGTCATAGTATGCTGATATGTATCAACTCTAGAAAGATGTGGGATGAAGCTAAGGAGCCCTATGTTTTCCCCAAACATTGCAACAAGGTGATTTTTTACCCAGATGTGTTGGATAGGGATTGGTGGTTCGTATTGACACATGACCCTTGATAAAAAAATATTTTTGAGAACAATAGTGTTATCATACCATGCGAGCTAGAAGATAATGAGGGTGATCGTGAGAACCAAGAGTGATATGGTACATGTGTTATTTCATCATTATTTATACTTTTTAAGATGGGTTTTTTGAAACATTATAATATGTATTTTGAATTAATTGGTAAGTTGGATTGTGTTAATGTTAAAATCAATAATTCACTTGATAATTTGAAATTATGTTGATCTAAAAAACAATGGCGTACTGTATAAATTAGTTATTTTTTTGTATCTAAGATCATAATAAAATAATTATAATTCTAAAGTACATGAATTTATTTGCATTATTTTCTAAACTTTATTATGTTACAATAATTCATATTATTCTAGATTTATTGTTTTACAATTATTTAAAATTTACAAATTTACAAATTTTAATAAATTCATTTCAAATTAATAGAATTAAAATTTTACAAATATTTTAAATACAATTATAATTAAAATTACAATTACAATTACAATTACAATTTTACAATTTCACATACAATTACAATTACATCAATTCAAAGTAATACAATTAAAATTTTACAAATAATTTACATACAATTAGAATTAGAATTACACTTAGAATTACAATTACAATTACAATTACAATTACAATTTTACAAATTTACATATATACCATTACAATTACAATTTTAGAATTTTACATACAATTAGAATTACAAATATTACAATTTTACAATATCATAATCATTTAATATTATATTAATTAGTAAACATCACGTTCATGGTAACCATCGTACAAACATCATATTTGACTAAAAAACACATTGAGAATCGCTAACATCATCGTGATCATGATCATCTAACAAAACATAATTAACATTATATATTAACATCATCACAACACAAACATCAAATATACATCTCATGTCAAATAAATCATGCTATCACATACACATCTATCTGTAAGCTGCACTTTAAATGAAGATATTTAACATGACTTAACAATAAACACATCATGATGATCACCAACATGTAAATTAAGTACAACTGCAACATGAACATAAATTACATGGACCATATATATATATATATATATATATATATATATATATATATATATATATATATAACTGAATAATGTTAAAAATATACAATTGTAATATAAATGTCATGGATCAGATTGACCCCGCCTATAACATGCAACAATCCTCCTCAATCACATAACAATTTTCGTAACTCCTACGACATGCCGCATCACACTGTACATATCACACAACATGCCTCTCCACATCTGTAATATCCTATCATCAGCCTATATGTCTCTATAATGAGCAAGATTGATGCCCACCTCAACAATCAATGCACTCAGTTGGTTGCCCAACTCCATCCTGTATCTAGCATCAAGTTGACCACGCCTAACAAAAGGCGGTACTGGTACACCAATAGGAGCACGTCCCTTTGCACCAACCTCCTGATGATCCTCGACATCTGGCATGCCTTGATCGTCATCAGTATCCACACCTAGATCATGTTGTCGTTCTGGCATGTCGTCGCCATCAAAAGAGCCAATTTCTGCAAAATATATACAAGTACACAACAATAATTAGATAATTTCATTACACAATTTAATGAAAACAAGTTAAAGAAGATGCTAGAATAAGTTTAAATATATAAAACAGTAATATTACCTCTATCATCTGGTGGCTCATCAGCTGTGAAGAGGACGTTGGCACACCCTCACCAATCCAAATCCGCATAAGGACATGGGACCATAATGAAGGGATGCTCATCAACACTAGCTAGCAACTCCAGTGCAACATGCGATATCCTTGTTGAAAATAGAGTCTCGTCCCTCTTGGAAATCATCTGCCCCCACATGTGCATACGTGCCTAAAACATTGACCTACGAGGTTGATGAAGAAAATTAGGCCTTATCTCTAGAAACCTCTCAAAAAATAAACAAAAAATCTCTGAAGCAAAAGGGAAGTTGACCCTCCCTTGTGCATCAACACAACATCTATCTAAGGCTGTACATAATTGTTGCAAAAAAATGGCAGACCACCTGACAAGTTGTGGCTCCTGTACTAAAGAATCAACATAATATAGAAGCAAGCAAATAGTGTGTCTCTCGTCACTGGTGTCGTGCGAAATGATTGAAATGATAAGTGAGAGACACTGCACCTCCTCACTACCCAATGCACCAATACGTAACTGACCTCCAGCGACCCGAAACTCTGCAGGAGACAATACATTTTCTCCAATGTATCTCTGGGAGTAAACTAACTGACTCTCTGCTACACAGCCATCTGGAGCCTTTGTGAAGGAGGGAAAATCCACCCCTCTCCTCGATAGCCCTATAATGAAATATATATCCTCCTTAGTGGGCAAGTACCACTAGTTGATACCAACCCAGAAAGCCTGTTGTTGGGCATTCCACCTTGGAATAAGGTGTCTCAAAAAAAAACTATGGCCCTTTAGGGAAGTAGCCTCCTCATATAGCTTGAGGAGGCCTACCTTCCTTAGGAGCCCCTACGTAGCTGCTGTAATAGGTGAGGGAACACATCTCTCTCCCTCTCTCATTCCTCCCACAGGAAAACCATGCTATACTACTCCACCTGTTGTTGTTGTTGTTGCCCCTCTTCTCTCCTTTCACGTCTCTAAATGATTGACATATTAAACACAATTTTTTTATTAAATGAGACATGTATTTAGAAATATACATATTTAATTTTTTTTTTGAAAAAAAATAAAAAAACAGTTGGTGCACCAAAAGCACACTCACGCACTGGTTCAGGTGCATATTTCTATGGAGGGCACCAGCGTCGGTGCACCTAATAATATTCAGCGCACCAGACGCAGTGCTCCATAAAAATTTCTAGAGCAGCATTGACTATGTATGGTGTGAGGAGGGAAGTGCACTAACTAAATTCTACACCTCGGGGCGTATAGTTAAGTCAATGGACCGACCTCCTACCATCATGACATAGTGAACGGTGTGGTCTTTTACAAGGCCGCACCGTTGACGCAGGAGAAATATGGAAAGTTGTGTGCTAATCAAAATAGTCGTCTCGGGGTGGCTATTGTAGTCAACGCACCACATCGCTACTATTCCACTAGGTCAACGGTGCGGCCGGGTAACCGACCACACCGCACTTTTAAAAAAAAATTAAAATAACACCATGCGCCTTCGGTAACACCTCGAAACTGGTGCAGATACCGTTAGCACCGGTTTACCAGGCCGAAATGTTCACCATGTTGAAATGCAGTATGCATTGCACTGACAACATTACCCACCCTGGGGTAGATAATTCAATCAACGCACATTGTTGCTCCTAGTCCACATTGTCAATGGTGCGGCCTGGTAAAAAACCGCACCACACTTTTTAATTTTTTTTTAAATAACATGGTGCACCTATTGGTACTGCCCCAGCAACAGTGCGGATACCGTTAGCACTGGTTGCGGTACGACCTGTAAATTTATAGGCAGAACTGTAAACTAGTGCGAGCCAACCAGCTTGAGCACACCGCATGATAATTTTTTTTCTTTTTCTATTAAATGGTTAATTTTAAGGTTATTTGAAATTCTAATCCACTAAAAGGCTTAATTATGGAAAAAAAAGAGAAATACCTATACATTTTCTCGTCGAGGGGGCATATTGGCTGTAGAATTTGAAAAAGGAAATTTGTCCACTGTTTTGCAAAATTCAAGCTGGAGATTGGTGGAAAATGCACAGCAGTAGTTCGTGCAATGAGTGTAATGGGAGCACCGATGTCAGGGCGGCTCATACAAGGATAAATTTCACCGGTGCTTAAGACCTCTGTAGCACTGAAAAAAGTAAAAAATGAGGTTTTTTGCTTGTAATTTTTTTTTTATTTAACCCGGTTCCGGTGCGCGGGGTTTTACGGGAGCCCCGGTGCATTTTCTTCATTCCGCACTAGGCGGTTTCTATTGTCGCGCACTTTTTATAAGGCACCGTTGTGGAAGTGTTGTTAAGAACCGATGCGCTTCAGTAATACAACGCACCAGGCGGGTGTGTACGGAGTGCACGGTGTTCGGTGTGCTAATGTTTTGTGCATTATTTTGGCCGTAATTGTTTTTTGATTTAAGCTTGTTCTGGTGCGCAGGGTTTTATGGGTGCCCCGGTGCTTTTTCTTCATTCCGCACCCGGCGGTTTATGTTTTCGCGCACTTTTTATGAGGCACCGGTGCGGAAGTGTTGTAAAGAACCGGTGTGCTTCAGTAATACAACGCATCGAGCGGGTGTTTATGGAGCACACGCTGTCTAGTGTGCCAATATTTTGTGCAGTTTTTTGGCTGTAATTTTTTTTTATTTAGCCTAGTTCCGGTGCGCGGGGTTTTATGGGCACACCGGTGCATTTGCTTCATTCCGCACCGGGTGGTTTATGTTTTCGCGCGCTTTTTATGAGGCACCAATGCGGAAGTGTTGTAAAGAATCGGTGCTCTATAGTAATAAAATGCACCGGGCGGGTGTGTACGGAGTGCATGGTGTCAGGTGTGGCCATGTTTTGTACGGTTTTTGGCCATAACTATTTTTTTATTTAACGCTATTCAAGTGTGGGGGGTTTTAAGGGTGCACCGGTGCATTTTATTCATTCCACACTGGGCGGTTTCTATTTTTGCGCGCTTTTTATGAGGCACTGATGCGAAAGTGTTGTAAAGAACCGGTGCACTACAGTAATACAACGCACCGAGCGGATGTGTACGGAGTGCATAGTGTCTGGTGTGCCAATGTTTTATGCGGTTTTTTGGCCGTAAATTTTTTAGTTAACCTTGTTCTAGTGTGCGGCATTTTATGGGCACACCGGTGCATTTTCTTAATTCCGCATTGGGTGGTTTCTGTTTTCACGCGCTTTTTATGAGGCTATAGTGTGGAAGTTTTGTAAAGAACTGATGCGCTACAGAAATACAATGCAATGGGACAATGCGTACGGAGTGCATGGTGTCTGGTGTGCCAATGTTTTGTGAGGTTTTTTTGGCCGTAATTTTTTTTTATTTAATCCTGTTTAGGTGTGCGGGGTTTTAAGGGCACACCGATGCGTTTTCTTCATTCTGCACCAGGCGATTTCTGTTTTCACGTGATTTTTATGAGGCACTGGTGCGGTAGTGTTGTAAATAACTAGTGCACTATAGTAATACAATGCACTGGGCGGGTGTGTATGGAGTGCACTGTGTTCGGTGTGCCAATGTTTTGGGTGGTTTTTTGGCCGTAATTATTTTTATTTAACCTTGTTCCGGTGTGCGGGGTTTTATAGGCGCACCGGTGCGTTTTCTTAATTTCGCACCAGGTGGTTTCTATTTTCATGCAATTTTTATGAGGCACGAGTGCAAAAGTGTTGTAAAGAACCAATATGCTATAGAAATACAACGCACAGGGCAGGTGTGTACGGAGCGCACAATGTCCAGTGTGCCAATATTTTGTGTGCACTAGTGCTTTCTCATGTTGAACGCACCGGTGTGTTTTATGGTGATAAGCGCACCAGACGAAATACATCTGCAAAAAACCTTCGTCCGCAACCTCCTCTAGTAACCTTCGCTAGAAATGGATGTCTGGGGTATTTTTATAAGGGGTTCCTCAAAAACATCTGCTAGAGGGTCTTTTCCTTGTAGTGTACCAGGGCCTTACCTACCCATGTCTCTACTCCAGTAGGCCCGGATTTGTAATGTGCACCAGACTCTGACCCAGATACGCTACGTGCCACTGCGCGAGCCCCTTTCAACGTACTTGTGTGAGGCAAAACATAAACATAGACTAAATAAACTAATGGATTCAAATAATAGATCACTTGAGAAAGTGTATAAATGACCTTGAGGTTGCCTCTATTTATAACTTTGTGAGTGACTGCGTGGGGCTTTGATCATATCAACATGCGGTTAGGCTAACCCATAAAATATTAAATTAATTCATAACTTAACTTCTTCTTAAACAAATGGGGCGATATATAGGTCAATTTTGATCCTCTCGAAAAGATGAATCTAATTAAATTTTTATCTTAATCGTGTGAGTTGTCCAATGTGGAATTTGAAGGATGTTTCTGAAAAGTTAAATCGATATCCAAAAGGTACAAGCCTTGAAACTAAAATCAAGTTTCTAGAAAAACTTGGTACATAAAAGGTCTTTTCTAATTCTAAAAAAAATCCACTACTTAAAGTTAAATAGCATGTTCCTATAGCTTCCACATGCGAGCCCATCTTGTTTCCTGATAAGATGCTTTGCTCACTTCCCACTGGTTTCCTTAGGTTTTGCAAACCCTGCAAGGAATTAAAAATGTGAATTGTTGATCTAGAATCAATCCACCAGGTGTTAATATTGACATTAACCATATTACATTCATAAAAAACAAATGAGATTGGATTACCTTTGTGCGCAAGCCATTTCTGAAATTTGGCGCATTCCTTCTTCATGTGTCCCTTATTTTTACAGAAGAAACACATGGAATCCTTCTTGATATCGGCTTGAGGAGGTATTTTACCTTTTCCTTTCCGATTGGATTGATATTTTCCCTTTCTTCGCGTTGCCAGCATTGCACTTTCTCCCATTTCCATCACTAGTCTTTGTTCCTCTTGAACACACATGGTCATGAGTTCATTAATTGACCATTTATCCTTATGTGTGTTGTATGAGATTTTGAAGGGTTCGTATTGGTGCGGAAGGGTGTTTAGGATGTAGTGCACCAGAAAATACTCTGATATTTCAACCTCAAGTTTCTTCAATTGAGCCACAGTGTCCCTCATTTGCATGATGTGCTCGCGCACACCTTTCATGCTCGTGAGCCTTAAGGATGAGAACTTAATGATTAGGGTGCTTGCTAGTGCTTTATCTGAAGTGACAAATTGATTATCAATGGCTTTCAGCAAGTCTCATACCTTTTCATGCTGTTCAACAGAACCATGAATACCAGCTGAAATTTTAGACTTAATGAACATCATGCTTAGGCGATTAGATCGTTCCCATCGTTCATAAAACGTGAGGTCCGCTATAGTGCTGGTATTATTGAGTGTCGGTGGTTCATCTTTCCTAATAGCATAGTCTATGTCCATCCACCCCAAATGAAGGAGAACTCTCTCCTTCCAGACCTTATAGTTATCTCCCTTAAGTTCAGGGATATCAGTACAAATTTCAGAGAAATTTGCAGGTTCTACAACTGCATAAAATTAAAGATCGCATGCTTATGTTAAAATTGAGGCCTAAATAAAATTTCATGCTTTAAATCATGCTTTAAAATTGAATATAATGACATAAAAATTGTCTATGGACTAAATTTTCAATTCAAGCTGATTCATTTATTCTTTATGATAGAATTTATCAAATTATTCACTTAATTCATAATTCTAAGGGTATTTTATGATTATAATTTGATATAAATTCTATCTTAGTTTTGAACTTTATGATAAAACTATTAATTCATAGCTGATGTGGGTAAGTTATGAATATTTTATCCTAATTAATTACATAAATATAAAAAAAAAATCTCGTGGGATAAAATTTATTATATTTAGCATAACTAATTACAATTAATGTCTAAATATTCTTTATGTGATCCTAATCAATCATAATATATAATTTTATTTAATTACAGAGGCTATGGCTATTCTCTAATCAATTAAAATTATATGGATCACTAGACATTATTTACATAGAAATTAACTTGATATAATGATAATTTGCATAAATAAAACTATAATATTCATGCATAACATTTAACTATGGGTCTCGTATACTCATCCAAGATAGCATGTTTTAATTAAAGAAGAAATAATTAATTCATGCAAATTAAATTTCACAACAATTATCCAAATTGCATATAATTAAACTAAATACATATTATAAGCATAAAATTGAGCAAAAATTAGACATATTTCTAAATAAATGCTTTAATTCAGAAAATTCTCAAAATATGACATTCAGCCAAACATGTCTATAATCACCAAGGCAGAGATAAAAACCTGGCTCTGATACCAAATGTAAGCTTAAATAATGATTCTTAATGCGGAATAAATACTTTAAAAGAATCGAAAAATAAAAATTAATGCCCAATAAATCATACCTCCAGCCATTGATGCTACTCACACTTAGAATGTCACCCGATCTGCCCCAAATTTTGCCTCAATCCCCAATTTCTAAGTCAACTCGTAAAACTCACAAGCTACGCGCCGAAGTCCACTAATCGACAACCAAAGTTCATGAAGAATAGTGCCCAAAGAAAGCACAAAGGAAGAACAACAATAGTTAATAAAGTGTTTGCACAACGCGTCGGTTCAATCAAATCCAGTAGTTAATTTCAATGCAATTACCGCTTTTAACAAAAATTAATTCCTCACGATGCATAGTCCAGCACGAGGAGAAAACCTTCAGAGTAACAGTCAAAGCAGAGGGATAAAAAACTTTGCAAACTCCGATCTTGGATTTACAAAACTCTCCCAAAATCTCTCACACAAGTAGAAAGAAAAAAAAAATATTAAATCTGAAGGGAATTCCAAGCTCTGCTCACTCTAACTTGATGGTGTTAAACTAAAAGGGATTGAGTTAGTGAGCTTGGGGACCAAACAAAAGTATTTATAGCCAAGCTTCCATCAAGCTTCTGTTGGCTATGTGTCAAGTGTTCCACAGATCATGGTAGAGAACTGTAGTGGGAGTAATAGACCACTTCAGAAGCTTCCAACAAGAAAATTAATTAACTGCAGTTGATTTCCATAATTTAAGGAAATGAATACAGTTGGTTTCCATAAATTAAGGAAATGACTGCAATTGGTTTCTAGAAATAATTAACTGCAGTTATTTCCAGAAATAAATCCAGCCGTTGGGAGAGGGAGCACAAGAAGAATGTTATGTATATTCATAATATGTTTTTCTTAGTGCAAGGTCTACCAATAATAACCACACAGACGGGATTGATCTCAGAATGCTTAGAATGTTATGTATACTCATAATATGTTTTTCTTAAACTTTTTCTTCATGTAAAATATATGGATACGAATTTATATATTAAGTTGATATTTATATAAATTAGTTAATATATATTTTCAAATAGTTTATTTAAATTTTGTTGATTTTTTTTTTAAAATTATAAGATTTAAACATATGATTCACATAGTTTGTTTATTTTTGGATTCAATGCTTTAAGTAAGTCATACATGTATTACCATTTCCTGAGAGGTAGTAGTAACTAACAAATTTCACTTTTCATCAATCATTTATCTATGAAAATTTCCATGAGAGTTAGTGGTAGCTGAGTACAAGGGTGAAGAAGTGGCATTGAAACTAGTGGAATGAATGGCATAGCGTCAATCATCACCTCCGGGGTTTGCACTACGTAACCAGGTAGTGGGATTGAAACTAGTGAAATTAATCGCATAGCGTCAATCATCACCTCCGGGGTTTGCACCAGGTAACTAAGTCTTCCAGGGAGGTCACCCATCCCACTCTGGCTCATGCTCCCATAATTGTTGAGTTTTCCCCACAATCAAGTCCACTTAGTTTGCTACTCCATTTGAAAAACCTTAGAAAGTATTTTTCCTAATATTCCCCACAATCAAGCCCACTTAGCTTGCTACTCCATTTGAAAAAAATTAGAAAGTATTGTGCATAATATAATGCACTGTGAAAGCCCCTTGATACTCAATTTAGATCATATATATTTTTTTTTACTTAATTTTAGTTGGTTAATTATTGCACAAATGAACATAAAAATTTACACATCCCCTCATACAAGACTCCCCTCCTGTAAAATAAGTTTATACTCAACCAAAATTTTCTTTGTTGCTTAATTGTTAATAAATATATAAATATAAAAAACATAGTATGATATTATATATATATTAGTTGTAATTAATTTTTTTTAGTTGATATGTACTCCTACTTTAGACCCATGACTACCTTTAGAAGGCATATAACTCTTTTACAATTATCCGAGATGATCTTATAGAATTCCTTTAGAACTACTCTAAAAAAACATCCAATAAAGTCCTTGTTATTTTTTACTTGAACAGGGCTAGTATCACATGCACCATGATTGATATACTCCACTAGTGGTCAAAATCTGGTGGATAAGGGAGAGAAATGACCTGAAAATCCAATCCTCTTTGCAGAAACCCTAATGCCCCTTAAAAAATCTAATCATTTATATTTACATTTATTAAATCTGATGTAGTTATAAAATTTCTTCAAAATATAAATTTATATTAATTAAACATTAAAATTGCAAATTCTTTTTTTGGATTATTATGAAATTTTTATTTGATAATATTTTTCCTTATAAAATTATTAACCCCTTAATAGCTATACCCTTCTTGTTTTAAAAATCTAGAATATGCATAAAATGATTTTAACAAAGCTAGATCACATTCATTTCTCATATTCAAAATATGTTTGTGACCAATAAACATCCATGTTCAAAAAATGTCAAAAGTGCACAGAATTTTAAAGTAAATTGAGAAAAATGCGATCTGTCATCCTCTTCTAATATAAAAATAATAAGATATAATATTTTAAGGGGTTGTTATTTGAAATCGAGTGCGAAGAGTTCAACAACGAGATTGCTAATTGAATCCATTTTTTTTTTAATACGAAAAATACTGTTGGTTTTATATAATGTACCGGTAACAAACTTTAAACAAACTAAAAGCTTTTCTACATTGATTTAAAATACGTTCATAGTTCCTAAAAATGGTCCATGCAGCACCGTCCTGAGAAGACTGGGCTTTCCTTTAGATACATGCATCAGCAACTAGTTCAAAAATAGTCTCTTCAAAACCATAAGGCTACGACTTACAATATTACAGACCTGAGCAAAAAACAAAAATTATCATAGAATTTGTTCTATGTTACTTCAAAAAAGTAGGAAATGAAGCTGCCTCTCACAGAAAATGAACAGTACCAACAACACCACTACCTTATGAAACGAGTAGCTGATAGTGCATTTCCCCGTAGTTACCTTCCAGCCCTTTCTTTGATAGTCTATCAGATATAATGTTCTTCTCTCTGAAAACATGTTGAAAAGAAATCACAGAAAATGATTTCCTTAGAATATTAATTCTCTCCAACCAATATGCAATCGAACCCAATCTAATGGATTCTTTCTAGTTCACATGGTCAATTAATACTTTGGAATCCCCTATAATGAGAATCTTATCCATGTACAATTGGTTGGAAAACCATAGGAGTCCCCAGAGAACCATAACTTCGGCCTTCATGTCTGTACCTACACCACCGTTCCAGTAAATTTTATATTGGCACTTAGGAGAAATCAGTAGCCATGCCCCACAACCACATACCGAATGTTGTGATGCTCCATCAAAAAAACCAACAGGATAATTGATCTCATGAGAGAAAAAATGTTTTGATAAATCCGAAGGAGGCTTTTGGTTGATCTTTAAGTGTTCCAGAGAGCAGTTGATTTGGAAAGCAGTGTTTTTTGGATTACTCAGAGAACCTTCAAATACAGCTCGCTTCCTGGTACACCAGATATACCAGTGGAAAAAAATAGGCATATCCTAGACGAGTTCCCTTCTTCCCTCCACCACTTCAAACAGACCTCCGTCGACTGATACTCCGGTATGTGGATTTTTAACTTATCACAAACCATTGCCAAAGTATTAAGTGCATATGGACATGAATAGAACAAACGGAAGTTGTCCTCTGCCGTGAGCCCGCAAAGTAAGAAAATGCCAGGGCCCTGCCACCGTCTTTTTTGAAGATTTAGCCAGGTCAAATTTCTATCCTTCCAAATCAGCCATAAGAAAATTATCATCTTAATCTGTGCTTTAGATTTCCAGAAAAATTTAAACCAGCCATTAGCTTCCAATGCCTCTCTGGTTTTAATCAGATCCAAATAAATTTCCTTGACTTTCAAATTATTAGTTGTATTCTTACCTTTCCAAGTCATTCGGTCCCCCCCGGCCAATCTACACAGACCCAAAGTCTTGAGCTTGTTCGTGTACAACTCCCATTTTCCTTCCCACTTTGGCTCAAGCCCCATCTTAAAACAATCATTCCATCTTGGGATCTCCCCGATCCACTCCCTGATGCTCTATTGTATGAAGAAATAACCATTACGATTTAAACACAGAACAAGGTCCTCTATCTCTGACTGAAAATCAGCCATGCCCATCATCATCCTATTACCAATAAATATTTTAGACCCATTTCCAAAGACCCAATTCACATGTTCCATGACTTAAGGACACATCATACCAAATCCTTTCTAGATGTTTGATTTGCATTTGTTTGCAGGCCAACCCGAGATGACTAGCTCCTCCACAGTAACATCTCCCAGATATTTGTGTTTTAATATTTCTTTCCATTTACCTTTACCAATTAATCCTTGCCAAAGAGTCTTGATAATTATATATTGCCCGAATAATACCATATCTAAGATGCCCCATCCCCCTCTGTCTTTAGGGAGGGTTAAGCCCTCCCATTTTTCAATATGAATGGCCTTTTTCTCTCTCCCCCCTCCCCATATAAAATTTTTCATTATCTATCTTATATTCTTCAGAATTTTCTTTGGGAGAAAAAAGAGTCGATGAGCCCAATATGTAGTCATCTGTTGTAGAACATCCTTCAATAAGATCAACCTACCTCCTCTAGTCAGCCATCTTCCCGTCTAGTTATTTAATTTCTTTTGAAATTTATTAATCAGCCAAGACCAATCCTCCACTGTATATGTTGCGGGTTTCAATCTGACGCCAAGGTAAGTCAATCCTTTATCCAGCGGAGCCTTTATAAAATTTAAAAGATTAGCTAATTCCTGGAACAACACCTCCTCCCCATCAGCGAAATAGATGCAATTTTTTTTAGTACTGGCCAACATTCCAGTGGCTTCACTAAAAAATTTTAATATGTCATGCAAAACCACCCAGCAATTTTTTATCATCATCCCGAATATGAGTATTTCATCAATAAACAGGCTGTGGGTAGAATTCATTTGAGGGCTCAATTCAATGCCGCAAAACAAACCACTCTCTGATGCTCTATTGATTTTTATACTGAGTGCATCCATAACAATCACAAAAAGGAGTGGCCACAGGGCACACCCCTGCCTTAATCCTCTACTGGGTTTAAAAAACTTCGACATCGAACCATTAATAATCACAGCAAGATAAGTACTAGTCACACAGGCCATAATCCTTGCTACTGCCTCCCTGGTGAGTCCAATTTTGAACACAACAAGCCTCAAAAAAACCCAGTCAACTCGATCATACACTTTCTTGAGATCAATCTTCATTACTGCCACTTCCAGTTTTTTTTAGTGAATAGTATGAATCGTTTCTTGAGTAGCTGCAACTGCATCATGGATATTACAATTTTTTAAAAATCCATATTGTTCCGGGGTGATAAATTTTGACAAGATACCTTTCAAACGTTCAGCAATAATTTTGGAAACTAACTTGTAAATAGTGTTGCATAACGATATGGGCCTGAAATCATTAAAGGTGAGAACACCTTTCTTTTTTCGGAATGAGAAATAAGAGAGTAGAGTTGATTGCTCCATTTATCTTGCCAGTGGTTCTTACTTCCTCAACCAGATGCTTCAAATCTTCTATAAAGTCTTCAATAAAATAAAATAAAAAATTCGGGGACCAACCATCAGGCCCCTGAATTTTATCAGCAGTGAAGGATTTGAGGACTCTTTTGACTTCCTCAACCGTCACCTCCCCAAATAAGTTAAGATTATCAGATTCTGAGGACATAACTCAAAAGCCACTAATTAATTCCAAGTGATCGTCTGAAACAGGTACTCTTATCTGCCCATAAAGAGTCTCGAAGTATTCCACCGCTATCGACTTGATTTCCTTAGTGGAGCAGAAAAGCCTTTCTTCATATTTGATTTCCCATATCAAATTTTCCTTCCTTCTACCTGACGCGAACTTATGGAAATATTTATTGTTCCTATCTCCATCATCCAACCAAGTTGCTCTACTCTTAAGTCTCCAGGAAGCTTCCTCTTTCTTTAGGAAAATCCTAAGTTCACCTTCTATTTGTTTTAACTACTCCCAATAATGATATTCCTGAGTGCCATCATCCACCTCCGAGTGTATCCTATTTCTTTCCAACAGAATGTACCAGATGCTAGCTTTTTCCTTTTTTAATTTATTCCTTTCCCATCTTCTGACCACAAACTTCATCTCCTTTAGTATTCTGGCCAGATGCGACATCACCGACGATCCCTCCTCCCGCTTATGTTTCTGCAAATAATCCTTAATCATGACATTGAAGTCAGCATCCACCAGCCATCTTTTATTGAACTTGAAAGTATAGCCTGAAGGCTTCATCTCAAAATCCCATGACAATGAGATAGGCCTATGATCAGAAAGTGTTATCTCCTCCGCAATTGCCTGAGCATCCCTCATACATAATCTTAGACTAGAACATATAACAAAATGATATAATCTCTTCCCAATGAAATACTTACCTTTCCTTCCATTCATCCAAGTTGGACAGTTAACTTTTAAAGGCACGTCAAACAGATTAGCCTCCTTCAATATTCCTTTAACAATCACAGCAGAAGGATCAATCATGCCTTTCTCTCCCCAAATCTCGTCAGGATGCAAAATGCAGTTGAAATCGCCCGCGAGTATGCAATTTTTTAAACTAAGAAATCCAGAGACCTCCATACGATGCCACAAGGAAATCTTGTCAGCATAAGGAGCATAAATATTGAGTACATTTATACGCCTACTGAAGCCTCTACAATAACTCGAGAGGATCATACCACCAAAGAAGCCATAGGGTTTAATGTTAACGAGCTTCAGATCCCAAATAGCAGCACATCCACCCGACATCCCAGAAGCATCAGTCGATGCCATGTTTCACTCAGGAAACATGGAACGAAGAACATCAATGGACCTAGTAGCACAAAACATGGTTTCTTGAAGCAGAAAAATAGATAGTTTAGAAGTAACAACAAAATTCTTGAATGAAAACAATTTATCCTTACCCCCCCCCCCATCCATGAATATTCAGTGACACAATCCTCATATTGAAGTCTCTGAAGCAGGGGACAATGCTCTAAGTTCCCTTCCAATGGCCAACGACACAGGAAAATCTCTAAAGTTACCATTCAGTAAACTCTCACTACCATCATTCACTGACGCAACCTTCTCCTTTCTCTTCAATATGCCTCTACCTCTGTGAATCATCACGTTCGATTGCAAAGAGGGACTGATAATCAGGGTAGGGTATGATAGTCTAGTACACACAGGCAAAGGCACCAATCCCACTTCCATATTGGCGAGTAAGAACTCAATCTCACTCCCTATAGAATTTCTGGGAGAAGAGTCCTCCGCAACAGGATCCAGTGCCGACTTAGGCAAATAAGGACTAGTCTCATTATCAGCCGGCCTAGAAGAAAGAGGTGGCGAGGGATTACCACTCAAAGAACCCAAATGAGGGATAAGCAACTGCCTTCTATGACACCCAGGTATCTCCTCAGAAAGGACAGACGGCCCCAAGTCAGAGGAAAGGTTCATATTCTTCTGCCCTAGGATACAGGGCTTATCAAGGGAAGGACCTGCGAGAGAGATACTAGACCCAATTAGACCATTCGGAACTAGAGAGACAGTACTCCCAGAGACAGGGTTTTCAATAATCTCCCTAACAGCATCCCCAGAAATCGACTCTAGATTATGTACAGGAATAGCATTCTCATTTATTTCATCATTCCCAATAATATCATAGAAAAAAGAGTCAGGATGCAACTTCTTAACTGATAAGGACACGCCCTCCTTCTCCACCAACACAGTCGGCTTCAAAGGATCACCAGCAGCATCATCTTTCAGATTGGACCGTTTCTCCCAGGTCACCTTGTAATCATCCCGCTAGGATCGACAATGCCTAATCAGATGTCCCGTTTCATGACACAAATGACAGTGAAATGAGACCTTCTAGTAATCTATCTTCTAGTTATGCACCGAGCCCTCCCATTGTAGATCAATCGCTGCTGACAGACCACCGGCGAATGGGATTTCCATGAGTACCCATGCCACTTGTTTATTGAAAACTTCATGACATTTCGGATCTGCATATCTACATCTTCCCACACAGTCTCCTATCACTTTCAGTACCTGATAGCTCCAAAAGTGTAATGGGAGACAAAACAGTTGGGCCCAAACCATGTGATTCACCGGAGCATTGTTTTTTGGGTGGAAGCTAGCATCCCAACGGTGGAGTACCAGAAAGCATCTACCCAAGACCCACGTCCTACTAAGCACATCCCCAACTTCCTCTTCTTTCTAGAGATGGAAACAAAAGCAACCCTCCTCCAACCTACTGATCATAGGCAAGTATCCAAGCAGATCAACCCACTTGTACAAGAGCCACTCCATCATGTTCGTTTTATAATGTCTCTTGAACTTCCACCGGCCTGTAACTGCGTGACTAGATAAGTCTACCACCCGATCCCATAACAAGTCACAGCCGAAGATCAATATTCGACACTCCTCTGAAGCCTTGATAGCCTTCCCACCACCCCCTAACTTAATCAGAGGATCCGACGCAATAATGCCCCACGAAGAAGCGCTAGAATTTGCAACCTTACCCTTTGCACTGGCAAGGAAAGCGCTCGGACCCGGAATCGAATGATCGACACTTGGAGCGGGGGTATTGACATTAATTACCTCCTTCGCCACCTTTAACGCATGCACGAAGTCAAGATCATTGAGATCCACGTCGATCTCAGTGATAAAACTATTAAGGTCACCCATAGCGTTAATAATCTCCACCAACATGCCACTTCTTCAAATCTCACACTGCAGAACAATAATAAATTAATAACAATAGCAGAGCAAGTCGATGAATACCATGTCAGCACAGCGAAACCTTCCACTCTTTGGCCAAGAGTTAATCCACCATGGCAGTACTCAAATCTAAGGTCACCAAGATGCATGGAGCCCTTTAATATCCTTTAACAACTACTTCGCCCACTCTAGGTCATGCGAAACCATCAAGACAAGAAATATACTCGGGGCACGATAAAACTTCACCCACTTTGATTTAATGGGCGATACTCTGACCCACCAACAGTTCGATAGTTCACCACCTTCTCCAACTTAAGAGCACTGACCACCATCTGTCCCAGAGGGTTGTACCGTCCCACCACACTGTCTGCACTATACCAATACCCACTAAACCTCAATCCTACAGCACCCGCTCTATGAGGAGCACTAACTGCCCCTAACCACCCAGTCCTTTTGGCAGCGAGAACATGATCAAGGAACTAAGAATAGCCTAAAACCAATTAAAAAAAAATAAAATTATAATTTACGTCAAGGTACCACCCATATCCAGACTACAAAACCACCCAGTAGATGCCGTCATAGTCAGAGGTGAGGGCCAGAAAAATTAAAAAAAAAACAGCATCCTTATTCCATCCATTCCCAATCACTGCTAAAGCTGAAGATCACCTTGCTGAGACTACCCCCTACAAAACCTTCCACCGCCGATGGGAACCACAAAAACATACAGCTCGACATAAAGAAACCCAAGGAGAGGAGAGATTCCCGTAATTTATATTTGACAGCAACAAGTTAGAAAAATGCCAATTTTCCACCATCTCTTGCAACAACGAACCTTCAAACTTTCACATGGGTGCTGAATGTTCAATATGGGACAGCCACCGACTTCCTTGGTGCACTTTTGAATGTTCTCAGCCCCAGAATTCTCAGATGACCAAAACTTTGAGATGTTGTCCCGAATAACCTGGCTTATCATTCTCTATGTTATGACTCCTCAACAAAAGAGCTTCAATTTGCAGAGATTTCAGGAGAAGAAAAACTGGCTTCGCCGTATCTCGATGCAAAACCCATTCGTATCTCCTCCCCAGTGACCATTGTATGCTGCTACATGTAGCACCGCATTTCCATTTTCATCTTGAAAAGTGATAGCACTTGGGATTGCGGATAGAACCTCCTTCACTGCCTAGGATTGTAGATCTGCTCAAAGAAGGTTGAGGGTTTGAGCAGCTCCCCATTTCAATGACAATGTTTAGTGTCAGCTTGTCTATCCTAGAACTCCAAATCATCAGCTTCATGCGTAGTCTTCTTCAGTCAAACATTGCGATCTAGATCAATGGAGCCATTGAGTTGGAGGAGGGCTTTACCAACGCTGTCTACTTCAGAAAACTCCATGAAACCATACCCTCTTGGGTTCCCAAACTGATTTATAATAATGGTAACGCGGTTCACCGTCCCGCAACTCTTGAAATGTGTCTTCAACTTCTGTATGTTTAGCTACGTGTGGTCTCACTTTGGCCTGGTTGGCCCAAGCCAGTTTCACTCTGATTCAGAATCCTTGGTGGTAATGTTGAGTACACAAACAATACAGCCTCAAAAAAAAATCAGGCAGTCTTGTAAATTTCCACGGTTCAAGATGGTTTCTTGGTTGGCGGAAATTGAATCCATTTACCCACTCCAGAAGGATAGGGAATGAAATCCCTATTTTCGAGAAACAATATTCTTATTATCCTTATTATCCCTATGTACGGAGAGGATATTACATTGAGTTTATGGTCAAATTTATATTATTTAGTAGTTGATTTAAAAAATTTGTCAAATTTTCATAATTTACTTTCTGACAATATTTTAATTTATTATTTTTTGACAATATTTTAATTTAGTTTTTAGTTATTTTATTAAATATGAGAATGAATGTATTATTGCTCAATCCATAGATTAATGAATCAAAAATACAAATATCCCATCATAAAATGTAATCCTACAATATATATTTCACTTATTTAGTAATGTATGGCAACTTATTTTTATAGATTACATTTTTGGTTATCTTTTTAATTCTTTTAATTATGCACTAAGGCGTTTTTATTTGAAAACAACTTCCATAGCTGTCAATATATCCATGTGTGAGCCATTGGATCTAATGTTAAACGATTGAATTTTTTTAGGCCATTAGATCCACAAGTAAATAGTTTTATATTTTTTTATAATGTTAGTTTTTATTTTTTATTTTTAAGAAGTTAGATTTATTTTAGGTGTATAATAGAAATCTTGTAATGTAATGTTTAGCATTTTTACTATGTAAAATTACACAAAAATAAAAATAAAAGTAAATTAAATAAAAAACAAAAGTAATAATAAACTATAAAAACAGCCCATAGTATTGACCTTATTTGAAAAGAACTTCCCTTGTTGCCAATGTGTCTGTGTGTGAGCCATTGGATCAAAGGGATCAAATGCTAGACAATTGAAATGTTTTAGGCAATTAGATCCACAAGTAAATAGTTTTATATATATTTTTTATAATGTTATTTTTCTTTTTTTCTTTTTAATAAGTTAGATTTATTTTAGGTGTATAATAGAAATGTTGTGATGTCATGTTTAACATTTTGACTATGTCAAATTACACAAAAATAAAAATAAAAGAAAATTAAATAAAAATATTGAAATAATGTAATTCACATTTTAATTAGGTCTAAATAAAATAAAAAACAAAAATAATAAATAAAATAATAATAATCTATAAAAACAACCCATGGTATTGACCCATGGTATTCATGTGGAATATAGTTTATTAAATTATTTCACAGTAAATGATTTATCATGATCAATAATGATGAATGTTCATAATTCTCATTTCTTAAATAACACTAAATTTACCTTTAATTTCTTAATTGTAATAGTTTGTAACTACAGACATAAGCTATCAGAATTTTTTTTGTTAATGAATACCAAATTTGTTCTATTAAAAAAAACTATATACATATCTTTAATTACCTAATTGTAACTAAAAAATATTACATGTTTTTTATTTATAATCATAATAAACTTACTCAACTTTTTATTCTGAAATAAACAAAATTTTTCACTACATAATTTTAGCTTTTATAATTTTTTTATTTTTCAATTCAAACAAAACATACAAAAGAAAAAAGCTACTTAATCCTTACTGTAAATTATAGTTTTACAAAATTGGCACTATGTGATTAACAATAGAGTAAGCTGACATAACCCTAAGGGGTTCTTTTACAAGTTTAATCATAACCTTTCCCTTCATCCAATATATATTGTAGAGTCTTCTGAAGAGAGAGTGTATTCTAGTTTATAGCCTGATCCATAATCAAAGAAAATGGCTAGGTATTTCACAAAGTATTAGTTTGTAACCTGATCCATAATCAAAGAAAATGGCCAGGGATGTCACAAGCTATCATTCACATAGTGATCTATTGACGTTCTTAGTTGAAATGGATCCTATTAAATGCATGGTGGCCAAAGACACTAAAACTTCAAAATAGATATCTGTTATGACATCCATATTATCTACAAACCATCCAAATTTCCCATCTTATACAACAATTTCTAACAATAACCACTCAATTTACTCTCCAATTTTTGAAACCCCCACCCATGTTGGGGAGATCAAAGTGTAAAATCAAATGTTCCTATGGTTTTTTTAAAGGGTTCATAAAGAAAACATACATTGATAAATTCAAGCAAATCATCACATTAGCTCACAAAATATATCTAATGCTATAAGGATCTGAGACGATAACAATGTTTTGAATCATGATAACTAGGTGACAACCAAAAATAAGCTTTAGCCACAAGAAAAAAAATCACAACAACTCACAGAATATATCCAAGGTTGAAATGAACCTCATACATAGTGATGGACCTCATGGGAATTTTAGTGAACATAGAACACCACCCTAAAAATTCTACACTCTTAGATAAATTTAGAATAACCTAAGATGTCTAGATTGGATGTCGAGGTGGGTGGTACAATAATTGAGGATGCTTCTTAAAGGGTAAGGGAATTTAGATACTTTATCCTTCCACCAAAGCTATAAAAAGTGAGACTTGTAGATTATAGTTTTACAAAATGGTGGCCAGACACACTAAAAATTCAAAATAGATATCTGTTATGACCTCCATATTCTCTACAAACCATCCAAATTTCCCATCTTATACAACAATTTATAACAATAACCGCTCAATTTACTGTCTAATTTTTGAAACCCCGACCCATGTTGGGGAGATCAGAGTGTAAAATCAAATTTTCCTGTAGTAATGCTTCCATTTTTGGCAAGCCTCCATAATGGAATACATTTATTTGTCATAAGTGCAATACTTGCAGACTGTGTCAGATAGTGTCTCACTGTGACATGCCATTGGATGCCCCTATTGAGTAACAACTTCCCCAATCATATAGTCATAGGCATCTATCTCGATCTGAAAAGGTTGTTGCAAGTCTGGTAATGTGAGCACTCGGGTAGAGCAGAGAGGTGGTGTTTCAATTCTACGAACGCCTTTTGTTGAGATTCCGACCAAAATAATTTTTCTTTCGCTCTTCCCTTGGTGACTTGACTCAATGTCCAAGTGATATGAGAGAATCCCATCACGAAACTCTGGTAAAAATTTGCAAGGCCCAGAAAGTTGTGAAGCTCTGTTAGAGTGGTTGGGGCTGGCCAATCCTGAATGACTTGGATCTTGGTTGGATCCAGATGCACCCTCCGCTCATCAATAATATATCCCATATTCTAAATCTGGGTCACGCCAAAAGTGCACTTCTGCAAATTGGTACACAACTTGTATTGTCGTAGTGTTTATGAGACCTGTCGGATATGGTGGAGGTGCTCTTCCCATGTATGGATGAAGATTAGGATGTCATCCAAGTACACTACTATAAATGAGTCGGTGAAGGGCCACAATATTTCATCCATCAGCCTCATGAAGGTGGCGAGAGCATTCGTCAACCCGAAAGGCATGACCAACAATTCGAAAAGGCCCTCCTTGGCTTTGAAGGCAGTCTTCCACACATCAGAGGGCTCAATTGGTACCCGGTGATACCCAGAATTCAAGTCAATATTGCTGAAATAATTCTCCCCTTTGAGTTCATACAAAAGCTCATTAATCCATGGGATCGGGTACCTATTCCAGACAGTGATCTTGTTCAGCATTCGATAGTTAATACAGATCTCCAAGTCCCATCCTTCTTCTACACCAACAATATTGGGCTCCCACAAAGCACTTGGCCGAATGTGACCTTTCTACAATAGCTCCTGAATCTGGCTCTTGATTTCATCGTTCTCCAGAACAGATCACTCATAGATCGGTCAATTTCGAAGCCACTTACTTGGGGCCAGATCGATGGGGTGCTTGACCTGACAGTGCAGAGGCACCCCTGCAGGTGAGATGAAGATGTCCCTGTACTCCTCCACGACCTTGCCCATTTGTTTTCGTCGTGTGGAGGAGCCTTGTTTGGAGGTCATGGCCACTGTGTTCTTCTTCCCTAAGGGTAGATGATTAGGAAAACAAATTTCTTGATTTTGGAAATGAGCATACTGAATTGTTTTGAAATAACCAAAGAGATAGAAGTAGGTGGTGGTACCTCTGGTATAAGAAAATGGCTAGGTATTTCACAAAGTATTAGTTTGTAACCTGGTCCACAGTCAAAGAAAATGGCTAGGGATGTCACAAGCTATCATTCACACGGTGATCTATTGACGTTCTTAGTTGAAATGGATCCTATTAGATGCATGGGAGCCAGAGACACTAAAAATTGAAAATAGATATTTGTTATGACATCCATATTATCTACAAACCATCCAAATTTCCCATCTTATACAACAATTTAGAACAATCACCGCTCAATTTACTCTCCAATTTTTGAAACCCCCACCCATGTTGGGGAGATAAAAGTGTAAAATCAAATGTTCCTGTGGTTTTTTTAAAGGGTTCATAAAGAAAACAGACATTGAGAAATTCAAGAAAATCATCACATTAGCTCACAAAATATATCTAATGCTATAAGGATCTGAGACGATAACAATGTTTTGAATCATGATAACTAGGTGACAACCAAAAATAAGCTTTATCCACAAGAAAAAAAATCACAGCAACTCACAGAATATATCCAAGGTTGAAATGAACCCCATACATAGTGATGGACCTCATGGGAATTTTAGTGAACATAGAACACCACCCTAAAAATTCTATACTCTTTGATAAATTTATAATAACCTAAAATGTCTAGATTGCATGTCGAGGTGGGTGGTACAATAATTGACGATGCTACTTAAAGGGTAAGGGAATTTAGATACTCTATCCTTTCACCAAAGCTATAAAAAGTGAGACTTGTAGATTATAGTTTTACAAAATGGTGACCAGAGACACTAAAAATTAAAAATAGATGTATGTTATGACATCCATATTCTCTACAAACCATCCAAATTTCCCAGCTTATACAACAATTTCTAACAATAACCTCTCAATTTAATCTCCAATTTTTGAAACCCCCACCCATGTTAGGGAGATCAGAGTGTAAAATCAAATGTTCTTGTGGTAATGCTTCCATTTTCGGCAAGCCTCCACATTGGAATACATTTATTTGTCATAAGATACTGGCGGACTGTGTCAGACAATGTCTCACTATGATATGCCACTAGATGCCCCTATTGAGTAACAACTGCCCCAATCGTATAGTCAGAGGCATATGTCTCAATCTCAAAAGGTTGTTGCAAGTCTAGTAATGTGAGCACTTGGGCAGAGTAGAGAGGCGATGTTTCAATTCTACAAACACCTTATGTTGAGATTCCGACCAAAAGAATTTTGCTTTCACTCTTCCCTTGGTGACTTCACTCAATGTCTAAGTGATATGAGAGAATCCCATCACGAAACTCTGGTAGAAATTAACAAGGCCCAGAAATTTGGGAAGCTTTGTTAGAGTGGTTAGGTCTAGCGAATCCTGAATGAATTGGATCTTGGTTGGATCCAGATGCACCCCCTGCTCATCAATAATGTATTACAGATGCTAAATATGGGTCATGCCAAAAGTGCACTTCTCCAAATTGGCACACAACTTTTATTGACGTAGTGTTTACAAGACATGTCGGATGTGGTGGAGGTGCTCTTCCCAAGTATGGATGAAGATCAGGATGCCATCCAAGTACACTACTAGAAATGAGTTGGTGAAGGGCCACAAGATGTCATCCATCAGGTTCATGAAGGTGGCGAGAGCATTTGTCAACCTGAAATGCATGACTAGAAATTCGGAAAGGCCCTCCTTGGATTTGAAGGTAGTCTTCCGCACATCAGAGGGTTCAATTGGTACCTGGTGATACCGAGACTTCAATTCGATCTTGCTGAAATAATTCTCCCCTTTGAATTCATACAAAAGTTCATCAATCTCTGGGATCGGGTACCTAATCCAAACAGTGACCTTGTTCAGTGTCTGATAGTCAATACAGAGTCTCCAAGTCCCATCCTTCTTCTTCACCAACATGATTGGGCTCCCACAGAGCACTTGGCCAGATGTGACCTTTATACAACAGCTCCTGAATCTGGCTCTTGATTTCATTGTTCTCCAGAACAGAGCACTGATAGATCAGTCAATTGGGAATCCACTTACCTGAGGCCAGATCAATGGGGTGCTTGACCTGACAATGTAGAGGCACCCCTGTGGGTGAGGTGAATATGTCCCTGTACTCCTCCACGACCTTGTCCATTTGTTTTTGTTGTGTGGAGGAGCCCTGTATGGAGGTCATGGCCACCGTGTTCTTCTTTCCCTGAGAGTAGATCATCAGGAAAACAAATTTATCGAATTTGGAAATGAGCTTACTGCATTGTTTTGAAATAAACAAAGAGATAGCAGTAGGTGGTGGTACCTCTGGTATCCTATATAACTTATTTCCGAAAGTAACAATAACAGAGCGAGGTCGAGACTCATACACAATATGTCGCTTCCACAAGTATGGTTGGCCTAATAATACATCACAAACATCAAGAGGAGAAATGCCACATAATACCTCATCTGTGAAGGGCTTGATGTTGTAGGGAAGGCGACAATGCTAGCACCTTTGGGGGCACCTTTCCCTTTCTTTTGATTCGCAGATCCAAAGTCTCACTTCTTCTATTTGAATTTCTCCTTAATCTTGGCAGCATAATAATATGTCGTAACAAGCGATGAGATGTCGACGAACTCCATTTCTTCCGAAATGTATCTGTGCAAACAACTGCGGTACTTCAACACCAAATGTTTCTCTAATATTTGATAGCCAACTTTGTGCGCAGGTTATGGAACAGATTTATTAACTCATGCACATATTGATCCATTTACTACCGCAACATAGTCCATTGTATGTGCTTGTCCTCATAGCTCCCCACAGGATAATATTGTTCCTTCATGGCATCTCCAAAATAACTCCAAGTGGGTACGACCAGGAATAGAAAGGGTTCCCCCTTGTATTTTTTCTCATATTAGGTTTCCCACCAATCCTTTACATGGGGGGAAGCTTTGAGGAGTGCTAAGAAATCTTCTCCCAGTCTGAAAATTCATGAATTGACAAATACCTTCTATTAGAATCAACCATATATCTATCATGTTTGCATCTATTTGGCCCTCAAATATAGGAATGTCAAAGTTTACGTGTACCTTAAAAGGAGTTACGCCTCCAGAGTGACTGTTGGATGCAGATGCACTGACAGTGGGCAGTCGTTGAAGGATATGGGCAAAGTTATCCATCAACACATTTATTTATTTTTTTAGGGCCTCCTCGAGTAATATTTTCATAAGATATCCTACTCCCTCATCTTTCTTTTCATCCCCAATGGGTGGACACCAGGGTTTGCGAGGTTGATCTTGCAAAGGTTTAACAATTTTGATTCCTAACTCCTTATACCACAACCTCGTTGAGGACATGAAAAGAAGGATCGAGAAAGAGAAAACCTCTTTGACACCACTTATCCAAATTTATGCAGGAATTTAACAGAATACAATTATAACCATAAATACAAATATGAAATGTAAATAACACTTCATTTCATTAATATCAAAGAACTAAAATTTGTTTACAGACATAATGGAAATAAACTAGCTAGGGTGTTAGTAGCTTATCTCTGAGAAGAGATGTGGTGGCTACAGGCCTCTGAACTATGTTAAAATCAAGCTCGAGGGCCTATTTATTATTGAGAAACAATTGAAAACCCTAAACATCCAAAAACCTAACCCTAGGATATGAAGAACCAAAACTATGGGCCCTATTTGGGTAAATTGATACATCAACTTCTGAGGGACGTAACTTTGGCATACGATCTCCATTTGACGCACACAATACCTCTTAGAAAGATCTATCTGAGAACTACAACTTTTGATGTGATAAAAGTCACAGGAAATTCCATGTTGCTCCAAATTTTCCCAAAAAATGTACCTTAGGGCCTCAAAACAGCTCTGGAGTTTTTCGACTCGAAAAACTGCTAAAAATAGTAAATTGTGCTACAGTTAAGGAAACTAAAAAAATAAAAGAAACAATGGTTGGGCCCCAAGTGGAATAGGTGGGTGGCCACCAATATCCACCCGGGTCAATGGCAATGAAATATTTCTCTCCTATCATAAAGATATCGGATCCAAAAAACAATACCGGAAATATCAAGCACAACAACATCAAGTTCAACTTCATCAAGAATGTTTGCAGTGATTGCAAATCTAAGTATGCACTGCCTCATAATCTAATTCTTTAGAAATAATATTTTGTTGTGAACAAATATCAAATGGGGTGTCAATCTTGGTATGCTTTGAAATAAGTCTAACATGGAAAATCTCAATTATTGTTTCATCATCTTTAGTACTATTGATACGACTTGAAGAAATAGTACTTACAATGTTCTTACCATTCAAACCCTTTGTTCTGATTGTTGTTTCATCTTTGGAATCAAAACCTAAATCATGTTGTATTTTTGCAGTTGTCTTCTCCTTCTCCTTGTTTCTCAACTTCTTTGGTCTCATTTCTGGATGAAGTTTCCAACAATGATCTTCATCCTGGACTTCTTTCGAACAATTTTTTCATGTGAGTTTTTATTTCTCCATCTTGATGGAAATATTCTTCCTACCTTTACCATTGAACTTACCCTTTTCTTTCTCTCCAATCTCAAAGGTAGTCTCACTTGTCTCATATGAAACATGTTTCCCTCTTTCCTATAGGTGTGTGGATTGTACAAAAACTTCATCTAAATTTGAAGGATTGAACATGAGAATAGTATGTATTAGGTAACTATGCAAAACTCCATTGTATTTCAATAAAGTTTCTTCAGATGTCAGATATACATCGAATATTATTTCTCTCCTCCTAAATTCTTGAGTATAGCTTTGCACACTTTGTCCTTTACCTGGCCTAAAGTTTTTCCAGTCCATTATAACTTTTTTGCATGTATGATAATGGATAAAATTGTCTTCTCATGGAAACAAAAAAATAATTCTAGGAGGTTAAGACCTCACCATGTTTCTTCATGTCCTCTTGAGTTTTGGCTTCCCATCAAATAATTGTTGCACTTTCCAATCTTAGTGAAGAAATTTTAACCTTGGTGTCATAATCCTTGATTATTTGTATCCTGCAATACACTTGAAGTTGAGGTACCCAAATATCTAATCTTTCAACATATACCTCTCCATCATACATAGGTAAATCAAACTTAATGTCAAGCATTAGAAATGGAGTTTTACCATGACCTTTTCATTAGGGAAATCTTAGGGTCTAAAATGGGCCTCCTAAGGAAATTATAAAATAATAGTGGAAATAATAAAATAAGATTTGATTACATCATCAAATTTTAGAGCAAAAAAAGAAAAAAACTACTTTTCCAACTCGCATTTTCAACTTATCTCCCAAAGGTTTTAGTCAAATTTCGAGATGGAGTACTCATTAGATGCAAAATTTAATTCCTCATCCAAATATTACCCATGTTTCATACTTTCGATGGACCCTGCTACATGAGAAATGATAAATACCTGAAAAAACATGATTGTAATCACATTTTTTCATGTATTTATAATTTTTCGCGTAGCAAGGCTCATCAAAAGTATGCAACATGGGTACTCCATAGAGGAGTGCCAAATTAAATTTTTCATCCAACGAGTATACCCACTCAAAAATTGAGTAAAAACTTTGGGAGATAAGTTGAAAATAGGAGTTCAAAAAGTAGTTTTATTATTTTATTATTTTTTAATCCTTTTATGCTTTTACTTAAAAAATTGTGAATCATCCTCCATAGTTGATGTCATCATCTTGAATCATATTGGTTCTTATAAATTTTATTTTGGTTGTACATTTTTCTTAGGAGGCCCATTTTAGACCTAAAAATTCCCCTAATGCGGAGTATGTGGAGGTGTTTGCAAAGGAATTTTTGTGGAAGAAGATGATGGGGAAGATGGTGGTGAGGATGGTCATGAAGAGAATGGTGGTGTAAAAGCTGGTTTGTCACCATTCCCATTACATTTTGAGTCTTGTCTCAATATCCTCCATCTCCTTTTGAATAATTATCTCCCTTTGGGGGATTAGAGTTCTCACTTTGCAACCTTGTGTTTCTATTCTAATAGAGAACTTTCACGATTTGTGTCATATAAAAGAATGATTTCCTCAAGGATTTTTCATCTTCTACCATATTTAAAGGCTCTCCTTCATGTGAAATACTTGTTGAAGTTTCAGCTACAACTTGAGGTAGAATTTGTGGTGGAGATTGTGGAAAAAATTCTCTCCTTGTCCTTGACCTAACTTGAGGACTTGCAACCACAAGATTTCCTTCTCCTCTCTTGAGGTTCAATATTGTAAGCATAACATACACTTGCAAAAAATTAAACTCTCACAACAACAAAGAAAACGTAAGCTCTGATACGAAATTGATCTGTATGTGAAGTTGCTTGAGATTTATGTAAATTTTGCAAGTGATTCAATCAGGGTTTTATGACTCTTTTTTCATCTTATCAAACACGTAAACATGGAATTAAAACTTCGTTTTTGCAGAAAACATAAGACAATATCTCCATAATATTAGAAAACACAACAAAAAATGATGAAGGAGTTCACCCCTCCTAGTCTATGTCTCCTAGTCCAGCTTGCAATGGTTGGGCCTCCTTCTTTATGCTCTAAAAATGGTGTTTACATCAAGCTAAAGTGTTAAAATGGTTGTACTGGTAGCTCCAATGACTTCAAAACTGTCAAAAAACCCAGTCTAGCCTCTTTCCTCTCCCAAAAAGGATAGAAACTGAATAAGTTATGAGCCTCCCAAGTTTTCTGCAATTCGTCCTACAAATTCACCAATTCAACTACATGTTCTACAATTTTTCCCCAGAAATCACTAACGAACTAATTTTTTCTCTACTCACCATCGCAAATTATGGGCTCATTAATTTTTCCTCTAATGATTATGGACTGAATATTTAATTAAAAATCGAGGGGTCGGGCTAAGCCCTGGCCCATGGTCTCACCCATCATTTCCCGTGGGTGTGAGACCAAGGCCGGGGCTAGCCCCGACCCACCCCTCAAACATTATGCCAGTAACATTTAAATAAATTTTTTAACATATGATTAATAAGAACCATTGTGTGGCATAACGATTGGATGTCGAACTTGTAAGTTGGAGGTCCCAGGTTTGACCGCCATCGACCTTAACTTGAACATTAAGAATATTTTTGCTAATGGGGAGGTGCCATTTGGTGCCCTATGATTGGGCCACGTGGAGACCTCTCATTGGTCCACCCACCAACAAATAAAAATCACCCAATTGACATCCAATTTGGCGATTACAAGTGTCGACCAGAAATTGACAGAAGGATCCCAGTTATCATGTTAACATCAAAATGATGTCACCTGTATGAACTGCACAGTCAAAAACCAAGTCAACTTATCTCCAAAAAAATTTCTTGTTTGAATAAAACTTCATATTTTGATTACAGGAGCATACGGTGTCGGTTTTACGCGAAACGAGTTGCAATAAATTTAGAACAATAAGACTACGTGGTCGTTCATTTTCCACACTGTTCTGAAATTTTTTAATTTTGAGCATAAATTTGATCCACTTGATCAAGGAAGAGAAGAGAAATGGTGATGCAAAGTATAGGTTGGATTTTATCTTAGTCCTTAGCAAGCATGGCTTCCACGAGTTTCAAGAAATTACCTAAACGATCCAAGTGTCTAGCCCACGATATGAGATTTTTTCCCTTGAATTCTGTCATGGGAAACACCATCACCTATAGAGGCCTCCAGTCAAAGATAATTACCAAAGGAATAACCCCAAAATTATAAACATCACTCTTTTTGATGAGAGAACACCACCACCATGATACTCGAGAGAAACGTAGAAAATGGTGCCTCGAAAGCTCGGTGTGCTTCTCACTCCACTTCTTATCACATATTTTGTACCCCAATCCCTCTAGTGGTGTAGGGGTAGGGTTTCTTTGTGAAACTAGTATCTTCTTCTTCCTCAGCTCTAAACTCATCTACTGCTACAACTGCTATTTTGGTTCAATTCCTCACAAAAATATTCCTTCCACCATTCCTCATGCTCTCTTCTGTTTGATTTTTCCTTCTTCTTGGGATCTTCACTCTCATACTCTTCTACAAGCATCACCCACGATTTCAACGTTTTTCCCCTCCTTGGCCTCCTCTTCTCTGACTTATTCCTCCTCCTTCCACATGCGTTTAAATCGTGTTCATTGCTGCTCGGTCCCTCATTTTTAATTTGAGTACCAATCCACTCTATGAAATATTCTCACTCCATGACATATTCCTTCATGCTAAATTCCCCACTACTGCCCTGCTACCTCCATTAGCAGTCCTTCAGAGGCTTTTCCCTCCCATTATCGATGCTCATTTAATCCTCATCATCCCTAGAAAAACTAGTTCTACGGGAGTCCGCAGATCATGGCTTGGCCACACTCCCATTGATCAGCATTCCCCTATTTTTCTCCAAATCCAAAATCTTGGAAGGTGTTCTTTCGTCACAAGTCTTACTCACCGTTTTTATCTTATCATTCAAAACCTTGGGTGAATAATTTCTTGACAAAAAGACTAGATTTCCCCCCAGTGATATTGAACTTCAAACATAAGTCTCCATGTGACTCCATATTAAACAGACACCCCATATCTCAATCAATAGCCGAGAAACCAAAATTCTGAGCTATTACGCTCTTTGTTTCTTCCCTCACTTCCTTACATCTATGGTAATCACATTGACTGAGATCGGTTCATCCCTATTTCCTTTCGCTTTATGCCCCTTGAGATCCTCTTTTAGTTGTTCGAGATCCCTTGAATTCTACCTAGTGAGGTCAAAATTGGAAATTCTAGTACAAAAACCACAATCCAACAAAATATTTCTATGCTTAATGTTTCCATGAGTCTTCCCTCACCACCTTATCATCTCCAACAATCAAATTAACCAACGTCAATTCATCCCTCTTTACTTCAACTTTATGCCCCTCAAGATCCTCTTTCAATTGTTCCAAATCCCCTACCTTCAACCTAGCAAGGACACAATCAACAATTCTAACAAAGAAGCCACCCTCCAACATAATATTTCAATCGTTAATGTTTCGATGAATCTTCCCTCACCACTTTATCATATTCGGTAATCACATTGACTTATGTCAGTAAATCCCTCTTTCGTTCATCTTTTTTCCCCTTGAGATCCTCTTTTGTTGTTCCAGATCCCCTACCTTTAGCCTAACGAGTCTAAAATCAACAATTCTAGTAGAAAAGCCACCATCGAGCAAAATATTTCTACACTTATTGTCACCATGAATCTTCCCTCTCCACCTTATCGTCTCCCACAATGGCATTGACTGACATCGGTTCATCCCTATTTCCTTTAGATTTCCACCCCTCAAGCTCCTCCTTCTGTTGTTCCAGATCCTAGGCTCGTACTTAGTATGAAATAAATCGAACCCCTCAGCGATACCCATCATAATTCTGAATCTTTTCCCCTAATTGAGTTGCACAGACATCCATCATCAAAACAAGAACCCTGAATGCTTTGATTCCACATTAACTCATAAACTAGAAGCTTTCTTTTATGATCCACACAGAAATCTAAGAGGCCCACTATGAGCAACGAGATCACTTTTCCTATAACAGAAACCTAATTATGAAGCATGTTGTTTCTCTGCACATGATTGCTATCCATAACCTTAATGGAAATTTCCGCTGCATTACACAATTTTCCCTTGTAAACCGCCCTCGCCCACCCTCACCGCTACCCCCCCCCCCCCCTCACAAAAAAAATAGAAAGTCATAGAATATCAAGTATTGTCTTTCACATAGCCACGTGGTAAACAATTGTTGGATGGAGGAAGACGAAATTGAGCATCTGCGATTGGCTGAATCTACCTAGCCAAACCCATCATAGAAACACCTTTGATATAATTATAGTTAATATTATAAATTTGTAAATTTATCATTTCTTCATAATTAATATTTAATTATTTATTTAATTTTTTAATAATATAAAATTAAAATTTGTAAATTTGATTTATATATAACGAATATAGATAATATAATTTTGATATTTATGTGTTTTTGTTTAAATAATATTTTTTTAATTTTTAATTCTAGACTTAGAATATATATTTTTATAAAATATTTTCTTTTTCGTTTAATTTCATTTATTTTTGTTATGATGTTTTTCCAAATAATAAAATATCATTTTTAATGAATAAAAACATGTCCCTTTTAAAATGAAAGTTTAAATTAAAATAAATTAAATTATTAGATAGTATATTGTTTTACAAATTTAAAGATTTGTAAATGATTTTGATGTTTAATTTAATAATAATTTGAACATTAAATTATTATTAGTTCAAAACATATATGTTTTTTGAAATAAGAATTTTAAACAAAATATATATATATAGAAAGACAAGATTACAATAAAACTATGAGGTTTCATGCAAGTTTTACACCATAAAGAAAATTGACGCAAAACCAAAAAACACTAGACCATCATTCTTGAATATCAACTTTACCCCAGAGTCGAGCATCTGATCCATTTTCTAGCGGTTAAGGTTGGAGAAATGCCACATTAACATGTTTTTTCTGTGTGTACCATGCAACAATCCTGCAATCCATCCTTCCTATTCTGAATTCACTTATGCCCACATCGGAGAGACATAGTCTATCCATCATGTGCCACTGATTGTGCTGCAACTGGTCTACCCTCGCACAGTTTTCTTAACGTTCGTGGCACAGATCCACCCTCTGGCGTCTATGGGCCACCAAATTTTATTACTTACTGTTAATTTATTATTTTTTGTTTTATGTTTTTAAATATATATGTTTAACTTTCTTATATATATTATTTTTTAATTATTTAAAAAAAATAATTGAATTATTTTTTATAAAAAAAATTTATATTTGTAGTGCTAGACATATAATAAAACAAATTTGATTGTGATTATAAATTTGTGTTTATTGATATTTATCGAATTTAATTTATATTACTACGTTTATTATTATTATGATAATAATAATAAATTAAAATAATTTAATTAGCTCTTATTATTTTTTAATTTTGATAATCCAAAATGTATTGTTGTTTATATCAACTATGATGTAGTATCTCTACCGCTTGCCTCCATATTTGGTTATGACGGATCGGATCGCTACCGCATGCCTTCATAAAGGTGTTATAATGGAGCGATACAGCTCGATTATATGTCCCTTCCCTCTTTACCTTACACAGACAGAACAATGTTACTACAGATCCGGGGAGGGTACACGTTGACATACACAATGAGGTTCACACATTGGAGGGTACACGTTGGGATACACAAGCTATGAGGTTCCAGTGTATCTCTACAATATACGAATTAATTGACTACTATCATATGATAATCTTATTATTATGACAATATTTTTTTTACATTATAACTTTTGGCTATCTATATTTGTGAAGCTATAATTTCATTAATACTTTAAAAGTATATGGAAATCAAATTCAATGATTAATATATATTGTCCCAATAGATTAATTGATGGTTTTATTAATACTTTGAAAATTATATGTAAATCCTTAGATTTAACTAACAAAATCTAATGATTAATATATACTACCCCTCAATACATTAATAAATTATGATGGTTTTTTATTTTCTACTACTTACTTCGCACAAGTTAACCATGTAGCACACATAATTATTGAGGAAAGCTCGAGCTTCAAACAAAAGCAAGCATGAAGTAAACTAAAAGGTTTAGTGCGCCAAAGATATAAAAATATCTCTTTTCCCGGGTCAACACCAATGTCCGAAGTGGCATATCTAAGCGCTCCAACTGGCAGAATTTCACAGTTCCCAAGGTATCCACCCGTTTCTTTCTCACCTCCACCGAAAAGTTAAAACAAGTTGTTTTTAGGCTTTGTTTATCTACATAACAAAATAGCCACGAGGATAGGTTTTTGTTGGAAGTAGTTGGAGTGTTTGAATCATTTTTTTTAAAGTTCATTTTAGTGCGACTTTTTGGAGATTCAAGTGCCCGAATATGGCTAAGATTTCGAGGTGAAATCTTGATTTGTGTTATTTAAACTAGTTTTTTTATTGTATATATGGATTCAACACCCTCAAAAACCTCTAAGGAACTTCAATGGTGCAGGAATTACCCATCAAGCTTATGATTTTAATGATTTCGAGCCAGATTTTAGAGAAACTAGACCAAAAGGGAAAAACCACCAGAAAAACTTCCAAGAAGTCGCAGTAAAAACAAATCATTTTTTATGGTGGAAATAGATTCACTGTGCGAAGCCCCTTGATCTTTGAGACTTGAGGTGCATGTCACATTATGCACAACACTGGTTTCCTGGCACCTCACCATCATGCGGGTGCCCCCATGGTGTGCGCCTAACACCAATGTGTGCTATAAATTTCACCCATGTAGCTCATAGATATTTTCGCATGTTGCCTTGTGTGTTCACTTAATCAATTCTCTTGTCTCCACCTAGGTGCCACCTTCGTATAATTGCACTGAGGGTGGGTGTCCTCCTTGTTGTTGACATGGAATGCTTGTATTGTATTGCGAACCGAATTCCCCGCCTTCATGTGGGCACGCCTAGGGTACACAACCCATTCAACCACACCAAGTCACCTTGCCATCTTGCTTCCTCATTTTCAATTTTTCACCACTCTAAGTGGTCGTGGGTCGTCATGGATGCCCATTGGCCTTAGTGACAACTCAAGGCCCTAACATCCTCCCCTACTTCAAAAGGTTTGTCTCCCTTGAAAACACCATCTCAACAACGTCTAGGAAGAACCATCCATCTCCCATCATCCTTGTTGCATGAACTTTCCACCTCCTTCACACAAACCTTCATCAAGGCTCATGAAATTATGTGGCAAGGTCTCCTAAATCTCATGGTCATTAGTTGCAAATTATCAAAATCCTCCATAATGCCCTATCTCATGGAAGGTCGCCCCCTTCCAACTTGGTTGTATGCTACGATCAAAACTCACACTGTGCTAGCCCACTACGTCGCCATGCCAACTATTATTTCCATACTTCAACTTACTCCAACATATCTCAGAACACTTGTTGGCCTCATCAACCAAAATAGTTGGGTGATCAATCCAACATTGTGTTCAACCCATGAGAGTGCACTACCTGATGCCTTTGTTATTTGTTTGTCCAACACTTCGTAACATCTTTCATCTTCGATCAAGAACCATTCCCATCTTCATGCATTAGTCCTCTGACCAACGATTATCATTCCATATCGAAGTCCATGAATAAATTTCCATCAGATCCGTTATATGATGCCCATCAATCCTATCATCCATGTGTTTCCCTCAGTCATAGACCAAAAACCACATATATCCAAGCATTTCTTCTTTCTGCTACGAGGTCTCTCCTCCCAGAGCCCCTTTGTTGTGGTGGTGCACCACCTCTCACTCCAGAACGACGTTGCACTCACCCATACCCAAAGGTCTAGTGCATGGCAAGGGATAAGAATTTACCTCCCTGATTCTCAACCACACATGTATCTGATTAGTTTTGTGTCCTCAAGTAATTTTGCATAGAATCAAATTCTTCCTTTGTACATCCCATCTTTGAAAGTATCTATTTGGTCAGCTAAAATTCATAGATTCCAATAACGTATCTACAAAAATCCACTATCTCTGTCAGATCTCTACCTTCTCTGTTAATTCATTTGCTTAGCATGGAAGAAGCACTTATAACTCCTCCCTCTTCAACATTCTCTTGCTGAATACTTATGGTATAAGACACATCTTTATTCTTTGTGATTGGAGGATTCATTCCCCCACCATAATCCTTATTCTTCTTCATATCTTGGGAAAAAAAGTCCATTAACTTCTTCTCCTTTATTTCTTGAGCAAAAATTCCATACTCTTGTTGTTCCACATATTCATGCTTCACATTTGGGTCTATTTTATACAAAATCATCAAAGAAATCCTTAGACAATACCCCAAGCAACTCTTCCTTATTATCGACATGGTTAGGGTTTTCCCATTGGTTATAATCAATAACATCTCTCAGTCCACAATCAATATGGCTTGAGTTGCTACCAAGAAGTCTTGCCCTAACACCATAGCATGATCATCCATGTCAACCACCCTTACATCTAAATTTCAAAACCATGAACCAACCTTTACCTACGTATTACTTAGAATGCCCATCAAAACCTTCATTCTCAAGTTAATAGATTTGAAAGAACCTAAATCCCTTTCCATTTCAGCCTTCAACTTCAAATATCTCTCTTCCCTCCTACTAAGAAAATGGTTTGTAGCTTTCGGTGTTAACCAACACAACAAAATTCCTTCCACAGACAGTCAGGTGCATAAAACTTATTCCCAATGCACCTGAATTTCATGAGGGTCTTGTCTTGTGTCTTACATTTGTGACCTTATTCATCATTTCCTCAACTGAACTACCTCTCGACTCATGCTTTGATCTGACCTTACTCTTGAGATATGCTACTTCCACTTTCAGCACACTTGAGCAACTCAAACTTGGTTTAGCTTGAGCTAATTTTTTTATATCAAGCTCATCCTCCTTCTCTTGTTTCCCAATCACACCTACTCGACATTCAATGGCTCCCTCAAATTGGAGCACTGCAATCACTTTCCCATCATTCTTTATCGCTCTAATCCAGGCTCCAAATCTATCAATACATTCAACCTCGTGTTCCTCTATGGTTATGTGATATTATTTGTGATCAATAAAGTACCTCTTGATCTCCTCTTCAAGTTCCTTGACTTCGCCCTGAAACTTAACTTGTTTCCCCCATATGCGAACTCGTTGATCCATGAGTGCTTGGAGCCTATAGTTTCCTTCTCATATTTCTTTTTCAAGTTCCTCAAGTGAGGCATACTTATCATGGAAAGCATTCAAATCCCTTCACAAATATACCATCTCTTCCCTGATGCCATTCAAGTGTTCCCAAACCTAGACAAGTTCCTCATAGTGTTGTTGCATTCTATCTTTCCAAAAATTGGCCATCTCCATGATTCGCTGACCAGCCCTTGCATATGCCTTCGACATAACTATGCCCAACAAGTGATGCAACCCGCTCTCGCACTTGGTTCATCTTGGCTCTGACCTTCGGTGTTTTGTACCCCTGCTAAATCAAACTTCATACTTCAAGTGCCGACCTTCACAAAGTAGGCTCTGATACCAATTGTCACGATCCCACACTATGGTGCCTTCATCCACTGTGGGCGCTATGCAACACCAGAAAGATTTTTCTTCCTCCTAAGCTAATTTCGTGTGACTACACCCACTTCTTAACTCTTATTACTTAGCCAAAATTTCAAATTCAATATGATTTTTATTTACTCTTTATATAAATGTGTGATATCGTAACTTCAACATATGCAACAAAATTAAAACATTATTAAAAGTGCAATGTAGTAAAGTCAATACCATGTGATGAACAAGAGAAAAATATGCAGTGGGAGGGGGAAGCTCCCAAACAAGTTTTTCCATTGAGCTTTATTAAATTTAAGTAATGTTACAATATTTTACAAAACAAGGTGGGCCCGAACCCCAAATGCTCGATGCCAGAACACTTAGCTAACTCTCAACACTTAGGCTTCACACTTCAAATGTACAACAATTTTGTTTTACAACCAAACTAGGGTGCCTTATGGCTTACCCTACCCACAAAAACATAACATAAAACTTATCGCAAGTCTTCCCAGCATTCCCTAGGCTAGCGCATACCCCTGCGCCTTTATGTCTGTTCGCTACCTCTGCTTGTTCACTGTCTCAGAAAACTCTGCGATGTTGTAGAATTTGCACTGCGAACTCGTTCTATGATATTACATCTATGTTCAATGATGCCTTGCTTCCCCATCCATTTTCTACTTTTTTATTCATCCTAGATCGCACATTAAGTCCAGCCAATTCCTCTTTATGTTTTCAATCCAACCTTCCCTCTTTGTGTGGGCATCCCTTTATGGGTGAGCGTGCCCCTGAGCTGACATGCCTATGGGCGAACGACGCCCTTTCACGAGTGGGTGCACCCTTGTGCCGAATTGTAGCAATGTTTGAATCCCTTTAGTTGGTACGGTCACACCCTTTATAACGTTGAGTCGAACATTTGTTTCATTTTTGTTGTGGATATGGGGCACCCATGTCGTAGCAGATGACCTCCTGACTCATGTAACCAACATTCCTTCACCATGCAAACCCCCTTCATCTTAGAGACTTGATGTACACGTCATGTGGCGCACAACATTGGCTACCCGATAAGTGATAAAATTTGAAGGGCATATATTTATGTCACCCTTCCATGATGAAAATCTTAAAAAAAAGCATTTCAACTGACCACAATATATTATTTTTACATTTCATTTTCAGAAAGACAAAACCATCAATATTTATGTTAATAAAAGACTGTTACATATACAACAGCGAAGGAGGCTCCATCTTGCATTGGTTGGCAATGTCAACATAAGTCTTGAAGACACTATTATAAGAATTTGGATGGATACCACTGGGATATAGGAATTGGTAAACCTGGGGATGTTAGAATTAGGGCCCATGTAATTGGATGGAAGTTGAGCAGCATGATTAAACATCTTTTGTGGGATCTATGTAGGGTTACTCTTGGTACTATTGAGGTCCATAATAAGAAAAAAAAAATCATATTTACTATATCTCTTATTCAACATGGTAGAGAGATTATACAATTGAATATCCATAGAATAGGCCCCACACTTGGCATTCATACCCATTAGCATGTTTTGTAGAAATGTGAAATATGGCATGTCAGGAGAAATGCAACCCAGGTTTGCTGAACTTGATTGGGGGGAGCCCAAAACCTTGGTTATTGTTGGTGTAACCTGGAGTGAAGTAGCGGGTTACATGTTGTTGTTCATCCAAGGAAGATGTTGTTGGTTCACTTTCAAAATATATTGCACCCCCAACATTGGTGGGGATACAAGGAGACTCCAAAAGTGTAGGCAAATTTTGAGAATAAATATCAAGATAACTTGAGCTTATCCCAAGCCCTAATGGGCCCTTTTTAGCTGTAAAACATTTCTAAAATATAATGACATCCCATAATATTTTGTCACTCTTATGAATTTAAAATAGGAACAAAAAATAAACATATAAAAATCACTACATCTTAATGAATTTTAAATAAGAAAAAAATATGAGAAAACAGAAATATTTATATTAAAATTATATGAAAGGTCTTATTTATAAAATTACCAATAAAATCTAGCTTATATAAGAGGTATCAATGGAGATCTGGCTTATAAATTTTAGATTTGACCAAATCATTGTTCTATTGTCTATTAAAACTCTTTTGGAATGCTAAGACTTCCAATAATTTCACATCTCAAATAGTTGGAACAATCCCTTGACTTGGCCACAAAATTGACCCAAGGAAGCTTCTTATTTCAGTTATAAACCTTTGACAGTTATGGTCCTCTAGCTTAACATATCTTGTGCGATATCCTGCAATGATTAAATTCAATATGTTTATAAAAAAACATAATAAAACTTGAAAGATATTATAAAATAGAAAGTAAAAGTCAAATGGTATAAAACTAAAAAAAGTCACTTACCAAAGTTGTTCTTTTAAGTGCTCGATAGAGTAAGACAATTATGGTAATAAACATTGAAACTTACTAGTTCTTTCAATCTATTCTCATAGTGGAAGAGGTTTTTGAGTTTTCATCTCTTTCCATTCATCATAAATAGCATTCCAATATTCCTCATTTAGAGCATGAGGTGCACTGAGAGAGAGAAACATTAACATATCCAATGTTTTTAAAGAAAGTTTGGATCTATCATCATTTTTTATTCGATTTAATTTTGAAAAGCCTCTTTCACATATTGTTGTACTAGCCGGAATCACAAGAATTTCTTGCCATCGCTGCATTAAGCATGGAAATCTTTCAAACCATTGAATTCCACTTGCACATAGATCCCATGCTCCAAACATATGTTTTTCTGGGTAATATTTAAAAATAGTACATATAAATTCATCCATTTCACCCATACATTTAATGCTTTCCACAACAAGCAAGCCTCCAACACTATTTTTTTCACATAAAAATGGCAACCATCTTCTTGTTTGAGAGTCTCTATCATCCATTTTTTCATAATAATTAGGAGGACTAAAAAACTTAGTTGCATTAAAAATAGGCAAATCTGTGAACCTTGAATTTAGAGATTCAATCACCTTCATTACAAAACATTTTCCTAGCATAATGCAGTCATCTACTGTCCCTAATCTTTGTGACTTTGGCGAACTCTCAAACCTCAATTCATGTACATGTAGTATACCCGTGCAATCTGTAAATTCAAGAGCTCCTTGTTGTGTTTTACTTAAAAAATATGATATGTGCATTGCACCTACCCCAAATGTGCCTCTTAGAAATCACTTCTGAAGCAAGCTAATAGTGATATCCAACGTCGTTCCAATAGATGTAATGTGAACATTATCCTCTTGAAACTTTTTATTAAGCTTATTTAACTCAATAAGCACATATGCAAGTAAGTGGATGCAAAATTGACCCTGAAATATTGTAGCCATCTCATACATTTTTTTCTCCACTAACTCCCAGTCTCATAACAAAGCAGGCATGAGCTTAACGAGTCTTTCCATGAATTTTCCTCTAAAAATCCATCTAATATAATGAATTAGTAACACTTCTAGCCTTATTATTTGAAATGACTCCATTAGCTCTTTCAATTCACCATGTCTTTTAGTAGATTTCCCTAACCATGAATACATCTTGTTTGCAAACTTATCAATAGCTTGAAACTCTTCAAAATATGATGAAACATCATTTTCTGCTAATGCTTCTCGATGAGAAATACAATGGATATCTAATAAATGAGGGGCATGTTGATGAATCTTAGTACATAAATCTTCAGGAATACCCCTCAGGGATGATGCTCCATCAGATCTAAATCCAACTAACTTTTTAATGGATAGATTCATGTCTGCAAAAAGAGGTGTCACAACATCATACATTGATTGTGATGTTCCATCATTAATCTGTAGCAAGTGTATGAATTTTGTAGCACATGTACCTCTTCCTTCATTTGTCAAATATGTAATATAACCAATCAAATGTTGCACCCTAGTCCGATCATTGCTTTCATCAGCTAAAAGTGAGTAATATGGTCTTTTGAAAATCTCATATTTTAATTTTATCCAATATACCTCCTTAGCAGCTTCTAAAATTTCTTTTCCAGATGTTGTATTTGTATATACTGAGTATTCATATTTTAAAGGCATGTGAGGAGTGTTTTTATACCTGTTCAAGTCACAAATTGACTTATATACTTCCAAAGGTAAATCCTGTATTGCAACAAAATACATGTTCTCCATAACTTATATAATTATCTCTTTCTGAGCATCAACCATTAGCTCTACATGTTTTGTGATTGGAAGAGTACTCCATTTTCTTTCTCCCTCTAAAAGGTGCAAAGAAAATTTATAAGCCTCTGATGTTACATGGATGTTTAAAGCACTAACTTGAAGAGTTGTGCTTCCATCTTTAGCAAATGGAGTTTCCCTTTTAAATTTTACACACCATGAATAGTTTATCCTTTCAACACCATTACAATCTTTTACAGCATAAGCCCATGGAAATATCATCTTCCATTTGGAATTGAATGTTCTTTTGTACCTCTTGGATGTTGGTTCCTCTTGAAGAAGTTTTTCACTATCTGATTCATGGTCCTCATCTACATGATGATATACTTCATTTTAAAAAATGTGTAGTTGATTAGATCATTAAGAGATACCAAATGCATCGGGAAGTGAACGTTGTTTCAAATCCTTTTTTAGGCGACCAAGAGGTGGAATTTTATACCTGTAAATCATAATCGACAAAACAAGAAATATAAAATACAGATTAATATAAAAACACACAGATTCTTTGAAAACAAGACAGTACAACACAAACTTCATATGAAACTAATGTAGAAAAATCCATTAATCTTCAGTGACCCGTTATTGGTTTCTAGCCAATTTCCGGTTCTGAAACTCCTTCCAAATTAATAAGAAAAAAATATACAAGACAAGATGTATGGTGATCCTTTATTTAAAATATAAATGTAAAAGCCACCTGAGGTGCTATGAAGCATGGAAAATTCCATGCACTCCCTTTGATCAATTCACTTCTTTGTGACCAGTTCTACAAAGCCGACCCAAAATAAACTAGCATAATTGACATTTTTTTAATCAAAGTAGTGATTTGTATTTACACTTGTTTCTAGGTAGACCTATTGTGAATCATCCTTGTGGCCTTTGTGATCAGACTAGCTAAGACAGAGTGTCATTTTATTGGGGAGAGAAACCATTTCTTTAAAGACTAATCTAAATTTGACAATGGCAATATTGGGTTGATTTTCTAGATGGTAATTTGAGGAGAAAATTTCAAACTATAACTCGTATAGCATGGACATCCGGTGCTTTCATACTTGCACACTCACAACACTTTTTTCTTTATATCCTTGCTCAGGTACCTTTGTTTGAGAGTATGGATGATGAATTTTTGGATGCAATGTATGAACATCTCAAGCCATCACTTTATACCGAACAGACATATATTGTCAAAGAAGTGGATCTAGTTGAACCTGAGATTAGCCTGTTGAACCTTATTTGTAACTTAAACAAAAAATTCTCATTAATATAAATATTTTTTTCTCCTTTTTAAAAATAAGGATAATAACAATAATAAATTTAATATAATCATATTTAATCAACACTTTCACTATAAAAACAATTTTCAAAATTATATAAATAAATACAAATATAAAAATCAACGGGGAAAGGTGAAAATAAAATGGTCACATAAAACTCATATTAAAATATCTATCTCATATTACCTACCTTTTGGAATTGATAGTCATAACATACAAAGGTAAATTTTAGAATTATCTCTTATAATTATAAATTTGAATTAGACACTTCAAGTCTAACAGGAAAAACTGATATAAATCTAATAGACAGAAATGCTAAGATAAAGCTATGTAACTTAGAAAACACTGCCAGTAAAATGATCTTGCTTAATAGCGAAGGACTCTCACACAACATATTTCACATCCAAGACTCCCAATTTTATGAATATGTGGTAGAGTTGATTATATGATATAAAGAAATTTTTATGAAGTGCACTGATTATATCATAACAAAGTATATGTTTTAGAGGTGCACTGTAACAAATTTCATGGCCTCTCTGGGTAATGAGATGCTAATCTAAGTGTTCCAGTCAAAGAAGGGGATCTAGTTGATATGATTCTTTTCATTATTTGTGGACGTTTGGAAAGTGCGACACCAGTTGGAGGAAGAACATATTTTTTAATGGTGGTTTATTCAACAAGGAGATTTCTGTGGTGAAGAACTGTTGACATGGGATTTGGATCCCAAGTCTGGTGCAAATCTTCCATCCTCTACCAGAATTGTAAAATATCTGATTGAGGTAGAAGCATTTGCTTTAAGAGAAGAGGATTTGAATTTTGTTTCAACTCAATTCAAACCTTTGCATATTCGACAAGTTAAACATAATTTTCATTTCTACTCCCAAAAGTGGTGAACATGGGCTGATTATTTCATCGAAGCAGCATGGAGTCGTTACTATAAAAAGAAAAATGAATATATTCTCCATAAAGAGGGAAAAAAATTTTAGGTAGCCATTTCAGGGAGGAATGGAAATCCTTCTCCCAGCCTTGGAGCAACTATATATGCATCTCAGTTTGCAAATAATGACCTTCGTGCTCACAGACAACATTATGCAACGTCCAGCAAGGACCACCTCACTAATTAAGCTCCAAAATATAGCAGAACCAGATTTCATCTTTGTTACATCTACTAGTTAAAACATAAACTGCGTCACTATCATCAAGAAAAACTTAGGACAAATTAGGGATCTTCCCTCATACTTATAAAAGCTCAGCATTGCATGAAATGTGCAAGGTTGAAGAAATAGTTTATTCTTAAATGTCTCAGACTATTAGTTTGTACAGTCCCATGCATTATATTTGGTCGATAATCAACCTATTTCAATCAATCCAGTGTACGTAAGTCTGTTTGTAATTCTATTTATAAATTATAATGTGTGTTTGCTATGATCAAGTTACTGATAAGATATATGTGAGTTTCACTGAAGTTCCACTATAATTTTTTCTGCCACAAAAGCTGAAGGTATATGCCTTGCTATTTGTTGTCAAAAGCATGTGGTGATGCACACCATTGCCAAATTGATATCCTCCAGGCCATTTTTTTCTAAAGCAACAGTAAAAACCTAATTTGCTAAACCAATAATATTCTCCATGTCCCTGCTAGCAACATTTGATTGTCTAGAAGCTTCTTCTAGTTTCTTGACAAGCATATCCCTCTCTTTCTCAATGCAAGATTTCTACGCACGTAACGACTCAATCTCCTTATTTCGTTCTTCCTTGTCCTCTATTAATTGAAGGTGTTCCTCCTGCAACATGTCAATTTTCCTCCCTGAAATGGCATGTGAGGAGGCCAATAAAATATGCCAAATACTCGTCCTTCAAAATCTGTAGAAGCCCCACAAAAAAAACATAAATGAAACCGAAGGATCTAATTCCATTCCTTCTTTTCACTTTATTATGTAGAGCCGAAAACATTTCGAGACGCGAGTGACAAATAAATTATATCCACATTAATTTTGGTAGCTTTATCTGCACGTTGTCTCCTTATTTTTTGTTGGGATTAACTAATCAGTTGTAGCAAGGGACTAATTAATCAACTGCATGAGGAATGGATTACAAGCTTACTGTTGAAAGGTTTGTGTGGATAATTTTTGCTCTGTTGATCATCAGTTTGTATTGGGGGAGCTTGACTATAAAGATTCTTTGCAAAAATCAATTATGTTTCTAGAGGCTCAACGTTCAGGGAAACTGTCCAGCAGTAGCAATAGGATCTAGTGGAGAGGAGATTCTTCTCTCATAGATGAACGAATGGAAAATGCAATAATATAATTACTCCTTTTGGTATTTCCATTTGTGTTTGAATGTTTTCTAGTGTTCTTAGTTTTACCCAAAATGAGAAAACAATGAAACTCTATCTTAGCAATGCATGTTATAGTTCAAACATGTTGCATGCCTTTGTTTTTATATACATTTTTATACTTTGATTTGGCCAAACTCAGAGCTCAAATATTTTCCAATGGTAAATTTTAACAGAGTGTTCGCTATAAATGGATTGCATTAGGGTCTGTTCCAGTCACTTAATGGCTTCTAACAACAATAGTAGTAATGTGGATGTTTGTTCTCCTTCTTAGAGTGTTTGTTGTCCTAGTTTATTTCAACAATCATTGAAAATTAATCAGGTCAGGAATTGCTAGTGTAATTGAAATAAACATTGTCTGTAAAAATGTTTCAATATTCTATATTTTTTTTTTTCAATGTACAATGTACTCGGTTAAAATTACTTGTTTGTACAGGTATTTTAACATTGTGTGCTACAGGTGTTTCAACATTGTCTGTAAATATATATTTGTAAACCTTAGTCTAAATCTTATATGTTTTGGTATTTTCAGGACACATTTTAGGTCAATTAGTGTTTTTAGGATATATTTTCCGATCAATTTTATGTGATATTGGGTAGAGATTTGATGGAATCATAAGCTTGAGCTGTGAAATATACATAATTCAAGTGGTCTAGAGATTTTTTCAGATTCCTAAATCCATTTATGCATTTAAAAATACAACTTAAATAACGAAAAAATGTGACTTTACCCAATTCAACAATAAAAAACAAAGAAAATTCACACTCTACCCATTTATAATATGTTTGATTTTCGTTACTCTAATTTCTTATCAAGATTTCATTATAACTAAATGGTGGAATTAATGGAGTTTTTGGTTGGAGAGTAAAGCAAGGATGATGTTATTGTCACAATATTTAAATTTTTAGATACATGGTTGGCTAATCGTCACAACTTAACCATTTTCATTAAATAGATTACCCATATCGGCTCAGCCCATATCACCTATAATTTGTTGCATAATCTCATTGCCTTGTTTCACCTTTAAATTTTCAATTGAAAGATCTTCACTAGCCTTACTAAGCCCATCCTTCAACTCTGATAACTGTTAAACAACTCCAACCAACTGGCCTTGGAGACTAACATTCTATTCTTTCATTTTCGATAGTTGTTTAACACCTTCATCTAACAGACTAAGGAGAGGATCATTCTATTCTTTCATCTGTTGGTTTCCAACCTATAAGGTTTGGAATTCCTCCTTCATATTCACCAAGTCTACATGCAAAGCCTCTTTCTCATTTTCCAAGGAAAATAAAGCATCATCTTTCACCCTAAACTCCTTCTTCAAAGATGTGATCTCATCTCTTAGCTCTTTATTTTCTTTGCATGATATCTCAACCAGTTTATTTTCTCCGTCGACCTTTGTTTCAAGCTCCTCCTTATCTCTGGTGATATCCTCTACAAACCTCCTATAGTCCAACAGAGACTGACTTAATGTCTCAATATTAGCATTCAGTAGGCTTTGGATAAACTCGATCTACCCGGAAAAATATTTATTTTCGACCTAAAGACCTTCAACAGTAGCTTCCAATCCTTGAATTTTCCTGGAAGAATATTCCAGTGAATAACACAATTCCTCCTGTTCATTTTTCCATACCTATTACCAACTCCGCCTCCTCCTTGTCTTTAACGATCTATTCATTGCTTCTTTTTGCTTCCAAAACTGCAACCAAGAGTTCCTCCTTCTTAACATTTATTGTGTAATTCATTATATACAGTTGCTGCCTGAGTTTTACTAGCATTTAAATGTTTTATCATTTTATTTTTGTCATTGTTAAACAAATGCAGAGTCCAGACTCCATAGTAATAAGGCCATGTCAGCTCATGGTTATGACAATTAGCATAGGAGTTTATGTTCATATAAATTTTACCTTTCAACATAAGTATCACCAAAAGAAAAATAGGTGTGGTGGGAGATGTCACATAACTGAATCAAGTTGAGAATAGATATAGCAGTTCATTTCGAATTTCTAGGAGTGTGAAAATGGACGTGTTTTTGGATGTTTATTGGGATGAGGAAACCTCATGGTGGTCTGAATTGCCCAAATATTTGAAAGAGAATATTTTAGCATGGTTTCCCCTACAATCTCTCCCTAGATTTTTAGTGGTATGTAAACACTGGAATGCCCTCCTTTCCTGCTCCAAATTTATAACTAATGAATGGGCCAGTGTGGTTCCTACTCGTAAGCCATTGCTTATTCTCTGCACGTTTAACTCAGAATTACCTTCGATGACATACTCTTTCTTCACACAAACATGGAGAAACTCTTTTTCCTTTAACTTTCTGCAACGAGAGGAAGACGTCATAAATATTTAATGTTAGTTACCAAGGATCTGTTGGAGGCCTCTTTTTGGTTGGTTCCTGTGATTGCTTTCATTTCACTACTTATCATGTCTGCAATCCTCTCACTATAACATATTTACGGCTTCCCACCATGTTATTAATTTAGAAAATCAATGTCATAGGAATGTGTAAAAATGATACTTCTACCTTGATTGCAATAATATTTCAGAATTTAACAATAATGAAAATGAATCAGATTACACTGTAATGTCTATGGGCAGATCACACAGGGAGAACATGGATATTTTGGAAATCTACGATTTCTCTGAAAATTGTTGGAGGATAGTGGGGAAATTTCCCGGGAATGTGAAGCTAATGCGTATGAGAGTGGGAGACATTAGAATATGGATCTTCTGTAATGAATTCTGCTACAGTATAGCATTCAATATTGACATCCCTCATCGTGAACGATAGGGCATTATAGGTTTTAACATTGCAGATGGGACGTCAAATTTTTCGTCACTACCATTTGAGATGCTGGACCTTGCACCCATTGGGTGGCCTCAATTGCTCACCTATGGGTCGAGGGTTCTACTCACTGGAGGTATATCAGATAATCAGGGACTTTAAAATATTGTGGTTCTACGGGAATTTTATTCAAATTCATCTTTATGGGTTGAGATTACCAGGATGTCAGCATTGATGTTAAATGGAATTTCTCCTATCGGGCGTTTTAACAATGTAAGAGTGGAGGATTGTGTATATTTGATAGTATACACACACAGGCTTGAAGGAGAGATGGTTGTAGCAATTTACAACTTGAGTCAAAATTCATGGGGATGGCTTCCGAACCATCCCATGAGTCTGAGAGGATGTCTTATTAGTGGTTATTTTTATTAGCAAATAGCATTCTAGCTAGTAGTAGGATTAAGGGGTTTTGAGTACCTGGTTTTTTGTGCATTGGATTGAATAATATTATTTTGCTGAGTCCTAACTCTTGACTCATGAGCAGTAAATAATGGCTCTTTCGCTGCAGGTTGCAAACTTGCAATTCTTCTCCAACGAGATGAAAAAGAAAATATTTGGCACTCAAGCTTCAGTCAGAACCTGGCAAGGAGAAATAATAGGGTTCAGTGCTGAGCATGAGCCTACCATTATGATGGTTGTTGGCTTGGAGTTGGCAATGCAGTCAATCAAAACTCAAAAACCTCTCCCTTGCCATTAATCTCCTTTAATGCTGCAACAACCCGTAAGGTTTGAAGTGAAGTTTTGTACAATGAAACTGTGAAAGGGAAAAAAACCTAAGTCCAGACTCCAGTCATGAGTCACAATTGAGTCACCGACTCACCGACTCACCACCGGTGACCGATCCACCACTAACCTGTCACACGTAATGACTTTACTCAATACTTAGGAATTTTAAATACTTACCAATTTTAAAAAATGTGACGCGCGCTGACAGGCTACAACACTTCTGGGGAAATTTTATAATATTATTCAATTTTTTTTAAACTCGTAAAAATCCAAATTCAAATTTTTTTTTTACTGGTAAATTTCTTTCACCACTTCTCTAACGTGCTAGAGGCTCTTTGAAGGGATCTAACGTCTTAAATTTTTACCACTGTACCCACTTCCCCACTAATATACGAACGTGCTCAGGTCATGCACTCATCGACAATTTGCACAACAATTTTGTCCCATGTTTCTCATACTTATGCTCGCCCTTTGCCTTTTACATTTGCTTAATTAATTCACTCGTCCGCACCCAGGTGCCCCGCCTTTGTGCAGGCACGCTGAGGGCGTGCTTCCTCCTTACTGTTTTCCCGACGTGACACCCCTCAGTTTGTTGCAACTCAATATGGAATTTTAGCCTTGTGTTGGGTGCCTAACATGGGTCGTCATCGACATTTGTTGGAATTGTTAATTGCCTTGTTAATTTTTCATAAAGAAGCATTATTATTTACTTTGATACTTACATTTCTTCATTAATATGTTGCATTCACTCCAAATAAATTTTCCATTGTAGAGATCTATATCATTAACCATCACAAAATGAAAGTATGTAGAAATAACAACACCATATCATCATCATCATATAAAAAATGGAAAATAAAGATCAAGCGAAGAGAAGCATGAACACATAGAGACACTAGGACTGGTCCGAGACTATGGAAAAACCCACTATGGGGAAAAACCTTGGAAATTCTTCTTCTTATATCTTCATTCAATGATTCAACAACAAGGTTACAATGATCCATGAGTACATATATTTAAGATGTAGAATACAAATAATATACTAGCACTAAAACCATACCCATAATTCTGCATGAAGGAAACTGAATATGAGAACTGAAATGCACTAACACTGACTGTAACAAACTAATAAACATGGCTAATACTGATTGAAGACTGAAGATACTTCTATAGCTAAATCAAATAGATCTGATCTGCAAACCAGTAGATTTATAATACGAAATCACATATATGATAGATCACCATGTGATCTCATCTCAAATGTCCTAGACCTGAATCTAGGAGACTTCTATCGACTACTCTAACGCAACTATGATAGAACGATTGATATCTGAAGGAACTGTGCAATCAACTGAAGATGAACCTAAATATAATTTTCTCAGAAACTCTCTTGGCCGCAGTCTTAACTTGCTCAGCTCGTGGCTGAAGTCCTCTGAGTTTCTACCACAACGTTATGTGCCAGCGGCTAAGATTCATATCAGCTCGATATGACCTAAAGACTTTGGTCGTTACCTTAGCAAGCTATGCCAACGGCTTTGACACCTTTGTCGCGGGCACAACACACCTTGCATGTGGTTGAGCATCGACGGGGCCACTACTAGGGCCTTACCTGCCCATGGCTCTACTCCAATAGGCCCAGATTTTTAATGTGCACCAAACTCTGACTCGGATATGCTACGTGCCACTACGCGAGCGCCTTTCAATGTACCTGTGAGAGGCAAAACATAAACATAGATGAAATAAACTAATGGATGCAAATAACAGATCGCTTGAGAAATTATATAAATGACCTTGAGGTTGCCTCTATTTATAACTTTGTGAGTGATCGTGTGGGGCTTTGACCAAATTAACATGCGGTTAGGCCAACCCATAAAATATTAAATTAATTCATAACTTAACTTCTTCTTAACCAATTGGGGCGATCTATAGGTCGATTTTGATCCTCTCGAAAAGATGAATCTAATTAAATTGTTATCTTAATCGTGTGAGTTGTCCAATGTGCAATTTGACCTTAGCTGCAAAAATTAATAGGCGTTAGCCAACTTGGGGCTGTGACAATTGTTATTCAAAGAAAAGCTCTTGCTAGATGTATTTAGGTCTTAGGCCATTAACGCATTTCATTATGTCTGAGAAAGACAAGCTCTTAGTGAAGCATAAACAATTTTAGAACATACTCTAGACAATTAAAAAGAGACCGACAATATTAAAAACAAACAATATTAATAAGTGTAATACATAGTGTTACTGCTTAATACCTTCCTATTATGCAAAAACTAATTGATAGCAATTCTTGAATGCTGGAACAAATTCATAAATCTAATAATGAAAAATATTTGAATATGACAAAGGGAAGTAAGGAAAGTAATTAATGAAGTAGATAGGATCTTAATTAAAAAAATTAGCCCCAACATTACTATTTGCTATAAAAGTTGAGAGTTTATTGAAGTGTGCTTATACACATTTTATTCCATGTTTAGGTTTTAAGACCAAATACGGAAACAAATTAATATATATTTATTAAAAAGCTAAATATTATAACAAACTATTTATTGAACTTTAAATTTATAATCATCCTAATTGAGCATCAAATAGATGGTTTATGGTAGAATTTTTTATGTAAAAAAAAACAAAATGATATAAATTATCTAGTGCCATCCTAATTGCATGGAAAATAATTCATATGTAATAATATATCTAATAAAAAAATTACAATATTTAGCATATTAAAATAAAAAATTAAGTTACACAAAGGGTTAAGCGAGAATGCAAAAGATTCTTAAATATTTTTTATTTATTTATATTTTTAAGTTATGATTAAAAATGTGAAAACAGAAGAGAAAATCTTATTTATTGGAGTGTTGACTTAAATTTTCTTTTTTATATTGCATCATGATTTAGAATTGAATTATGAAAATTTATGATATATTGAATTATGAAAATATATAAGAAAGGTAAGTTTTATTGAGGAAAATGATTGAATCTAAGTCCATTGAATAATGAAAATCAATGAGGAAAAAGTTAATATAATATAAGGTGTTGATTCTTTTGTTTTTTAAATAGACCAAGTTATATTGTTAGTAAAAACCTATAATGAACATTTTTTTTTAAATAAATATTACTTATCCAAAAATCCACAAATTTAGATTTTTTTTATAAATAATTTAGGACAACATTGTGATTTTTTCCTTATCTTTAAATTTTCAAATAATTTTAATTCTAAAAATTTTCTTTTAAACCATACTGAGTAATCCACCAATTAAAAATTCAAAATTTTAATTTTAAAAATTCAAAAATTAATTATTAATTTAAAAAAATATATATTTAATATTTAATTTTACCAAATAAACTTATGAAATAATTTGTAAAAATTCCCTTTTCCCTTTATCTATCAATCTATCTAGGTCAACACAATGTCCAGCACAACTTTACAGATATCAGTAAGACAAGATTGACAGATCAGAAGTTAAAACACGATTATATATATTTGACGCGCAAAACAGGGTGCATGTTTGCTATGGGGAATGTCGTGGATATTGCGTGTCTGACACTTTTTCTCTTATTAAATGAGCTGCTTGCTTGTCAGATTGGAAATTCAACGCTCCATGCAATTGGCCAGCTCTCCAGTATAATATTTATATATCTCACACAACACATTAGAGAACCATCTCTGGATTTGGTTAAATGTGACAATCTGTTACAGCCATTTTTCTCATCTCAAATCTCCGAGTTCAGGCCAGCTCAATATCATGGGACGCCAGTCAGGATCCAGTTCTCCAGCCTTCGCTTGCAGATTTCTCATATCATGGCTGCTTCTACTTCTCTGCACGATCTCGCCAAATTCAGAAGCACGTCCCTTGCCTCCTCAGTCAAAGGCTCCATCAATGGAGATTAATCACAGCGATCATGTTCATAATCAGCAAATTAGCGGATCTATGCACCAGAGATTACTATTACATCTGCGCCCATCTGATGCTATGGGTAAGAGAACCCTCAAAACTCTATTCACAACGTTAATGAAAGGGCCCGTTCCTCCCTCCGGGCCTTCCCCGCTTATCAACTAATCTCGCAAAGCCGAGTCAACTCAGATCTCTCCCGAAAACGTTTCAGATCAGCCATGAGCGGCCGTCGGAGCTTTCGCCGATATAAATTCCAATATTGAATTTTCACTAGCAAGATCGGGTCAGGACCTCCGTACTTACAGTCCGGGGCAAATATTCATTTTTTCCAATTAATTAGTTCATTATGTTTACATATAGGTAGGTTCTCTTATAGGGAAGCAGTCTTTAGGATTTCCCTACATTTCTCCTCTATGGTTTTATAGTAGCATATTCTTTAAATCTGAATCCGTTCCTATCAATTGGAACTATGTCAGTGAATAATTTATAGCTCTATCCTAGTGTTAGTCAAGAATTCTTAGCTAATCTATGGCTGTAAAATTGTTTCCATCGATGTATTGAATGGATTTCTATACTCGTGGATATAGAATGGACTAGGCCATGGCAGCTGCTCCTTGTTTGTTTTTTCAAATACATGTATGCATCAATCTGAGCTCAATACATCACATCCTCTGATAATTTAAAATCTTCGGGAAGATTTCCTTGCTAAGTCATGGGGGTTTATTTTCACTGTGTGCATGCATCGTGAAGTTGTGTAGGACAATGGATTACCATTCATAATTCATAAGGAGCAATTTGGATTACTTATCAATCCACGAAAAGAAAAAGAAAACTTATCAATTAGTGGAAAGTTTAACAATAATAACCACACAGACGGGCTTCATCTCAGAATGCCTACAATGTTATGTATACTCATAATATAAATTTGTATATGGATACAAATTTTTATATGAAATTGAAATTGATATAAATTAGTTAATATATATTTTCAAATAGTTTATTTAAATTTAGTTAAAATATTTTTGAAAATTATAAGATTTAAACATATGATTCATATAGTTTGTTTATTTTGGGATTCAATGCTTTAAGTAAGTCATACATGTATTACCATTTCCATGAGAGGTAGTAGTAACTAACTAATTTCACATAGCATCAATCATTCATCTATGATGATTTCCATGAGAGGTAGTGGTAACTAAGTACAAGGGTGAAGAAGTGAGATTGAAACTAATGAAAGGAATGGCATAGCATCAATCATCACCTTAGGGGTTTGTCTTCCAGGGAGGTCACCCATCCCACTCTGGCTCAAGCTCCTATAACTGTGGAGTTTTCCTCACAATCAAGCCCACTTAGCTTGCTACTCCATTTGCAAAACCTTAGAAAGTATTGTGCCTAATATTCCCCACCATCAAGCCCACCTAACTTGCTACTCCATTTGCAAAACCTTAGAAAGTATTGTGCCTAATATAATGCACTACTAGAGCCCCTAGATACTCAATTTAGAGCATATATATATTTTTTCAATTATAGTTGGTTAATTGTTACACAAATAAACATAAAAACTTACACATCCCCTCATACAAAACTGTAGAATAAGTCTATGCTCAATCAAAACTTTCTTTGTTGCTTAATTGTTTTCCCCACAATCAAGTCCACTTAGCTTGCTACTCCATTTGCAAAACCTTAGAAAGTATTGTGCCTAATATTCCCCACAATCAAGCCCACCTAACTTGCTAGTCCATTTGCAAAACCTTAGAAAGTATTGTGCCTAATATAATGCACTACTAGAGCCCCTAGATACTCAATTTAGAGCATATATATATATTTTCAATTATAGTTGGTTAATTGTTACACAAATAAACATAAAAACTTACACATCCCCTCATACAGAACTGTAGAATAAGTCTATGCTCAATCAAAACTTTCTTTGTTGCTTAAAATTGTTAATAAATATATAAATATAAAAAACATGATATAATTTTTTATATATTAGTTGAAATCATTATTTTTAGTTGATTTGTACTCATACTTTAGACTCACAACTACTTTTAAAAGGCATCTAACTCTATTACAATTATCCCACATAATTTTCTAGATTTGCTTTGGATCTACTACTCTCCAAAGACAACCAATGAAGTCCTTGGTATTTTTGACTTGAACAAAGCTGGTATCACATGCACCACGATTGATATACTCCACCTGTGATCAAAATCTGGTGGATAAGGGAGAGAAACGACCTGAAAATTCAATCCTCTTTGCAGAAACCCTAATGCCCCTTAACAAATCTAATAATTTATATTTACATTTATTAAATCCTATATGTTTATAAAATTTCTTCAAAGTATAAATTTATATTAATTACACCTTAATTAAATCTTAAAATTTCAAATTCTTATTTTTGGATTATTATGAAATTTTTATTTGATAATATTTGTCCTTATAAAATTATTAAACCCTTAATAGCTATACCCTTCTTGTTTTAAAAATCTAGATATGCATAAAATGATTTTAACAAAGCTAGATCATATTCATTCCTCACATTCAAAATACGTTTTTGACCAATAAACATTCATGTTCAAAAAATCTCGAGAGTGCACAGAATTTTAAAGTAATTTGAACAAAATGCGATCCGTCATCCTCTTCTAATATAAAAATAATAAGATATCATATTTTAAGGGGTTATTATTTGAAATCGAGTGCGAAGAGCTGAACAACGAGATTGCTAATTGAATCCCCTTACCGATTCCAGAAGGTGAAATCCCTATTTTCGAGAAACAATATTCTTATTATCCCCTTACCGATTCCAAGAAACAATATTCTTATTATCCTTATTGCGTTGAGTTTATGGTCAAATTTATATTATTTTTTAATTAATTTAAAAATTTTATTAAATTTTTATAATTTAATTTTGTATATTGAAATTTATTATTTTTTTTTACAATATTTTAATTTATTTTTCTGTTATTTTATTAGATATGAAAATAAACATATTATTGCTCAATCCATAGATTAATGAATCAAAAATACAAATATTCACAATGAATTGTAATCCTCCAATGTATATTCCACTTATTTAATAATGTAAAGTAACTTACTTTAAAGATTAATGATAAAAAAAACATTACCTTTGGTTATCCTTTTATTACAATAATTACAATGACTAGTACTATTTCTTTCAATACGATTAAATAATAAAATGTTAACAAATATTCTAAAAATCACATTATAACCTCTGAACTGAGATGATTCAGCAATAATACATTTCTTTTGTTTATATACCCTCTTAATTATAATGACTAGTACTATTTCTTTCAATACGATTAAATAAAAAAATATTAACAAATTTTCCAAAAATCATATTATAACCTGTGTACTGAGATGATTCATCAATAATACTTTTCGTTTGTTTATATGGTGTGATTATCATTATATATTTTATTTAATAACCAAAACTATTGTAAATACCTGAGGTGTCGATGGAAATTTGGACATGTGATCTATCCAACCAGTGTTTCAAGGATATTTAATGCATCTTATAAAAGTCGTGAACAATAAATATGAAAAATAAGCAATGTGGTATACCTAGGTTAAATATATGCTTATATAAAAATACACAAATTTACAAGTTACTCCAATCTGTATACTTTTTGAAAATTAAAATCAAGAAAAACAAATATCTTACCATGTAAGAATTTGTTTTTTTCAAATTTTTGGTGTTGATTTCTAAAACAAAATAATGTGGTAGATCTATGCTAATAGGTCAAATATATGTTTATATAAAAATATATAAATTTATAGGTTATTCCACTCTATATACCTTTTTCTAAAATTAAAATAAGAAAAACAAATATTCTATAATATAAGAAGTTGTTTTTTTCAAATTTTTGGTGATGATATCTAAAACAAAATAATGTGATATATTTAAGCCAATAAGTCAAATATATGTTCATATCAAAATATACAAATTTACAGGTCCAATCTGTATACTTTTTTTTGAAATTAAGATCAAGAAAAGCAAATATCCTACAATGCAAGATGTTTTTTTCAATTTTTTGGTGTGATCTCTGAAAAAAATAAAAATAAAAGAACTAATGTGGTTTTCATTTAATAATTTTTATTTATTATTAATAATAAATAATTCTAAATAAAAAATAATATTTTATAATATAAAATTATTTACAAATAAATAATTAAAACTTAAATTTTATATAAATTAAAACCTTGATATCCAAATATAAAAATGTCTCATTCCTAATTTTATATATTTTAAAAATTAATAAATAAAATTATTAAATAAAAATTATAAGATTTTTATCACACCAAATTTTTGATTACATAATTACAAAAATTCTCTTTAGAAACATTCACAAACATGATGTTGAATAACAATATTATATAAATTTATTTAATTACACATAACAAATATATTACAATATTTCCTCATTCCAAAACAGTTACACTTAATACTGCTTCACAATTTAATTTAACTATATTAAACTATGCTGCAGGGATTAGCTACTACTTATCACATGTTAATATGATGTTTAAACAGAGGTGGGTTGGAAAAACACCAATCAATAGGGAGAGAGAAATAAAGCATGATCTAAGCTTTTAGATATTGATCTTCCATTCTAAACATGAGTACAAATGATAAACTATTGTTTTAGAAAGTATAGTTTAAATTTATTTTAAATAAAATGTTAGTAATTGCTTCGGTACACCAAAGGAATAGAATATTTGGGAAGATTATCTCCCCACTCACTCAAATGCAATAATAATTAATCATTTCTATGTGTGAAGAAGATTTGTTTCTCGATAAAAATATGTAGATGAAAGATATCTAAAGCCACTGAGAGATCGACATAGAAATTTGAAGAAGACTCCACCTATTAAATTTTAACGATTTATGCACAGAATTAGGCTACATAGTAATATTTTTCAATGAATACCACTTGTGACGACATTTAAGGTGCCATGTAATATGAAACTAAAGATGAATGATATAACATGAACTTGCCAACACCATTGCCAAGGGACTTCCAGTCATCAAATTAGAATAGAGAAAAAAATTATGTGATCCCGTAGACAGTGGTGATGAAGATGAAAGAGATAATTAACAGTCTCATACCTATTGTGTTTTTGTATGCTTACACCCCTCTTAGTCACTGATTCATACACTATTAATATGTTGTGGAGTTTTGTGAGAATAGCGAATATACGAATGCTAGCACCTTCCAGAGAAATCTAAACCAGGTTTTGGACTCTTTAGCGGGGAATGCTTGTGCGATGAGATTCATCACATCTAGTGTGATGATGGGAAAAATATCGCTATTACGGTTTATGGGGTGGCTCAATGTGCGGGAGATTTAATCTCATCTTATTGCAAACAGTTCATGGGGATCACACCTATATTATATCCAACAAGGATGGATGCAACAAACCTCTAACATTTGTTATGTTGGATGCCTTTTCTTACATTATGACACTCAACCATTATGTATATTGAACAACTCAAATTCTTAAATTGAAAAAATATCAACCAAAATTTAAATGAATAATCCCAAAATTTTATTGTAAAAAAATTATGGTTCATACTCTAATATAAAGTTTCGTAAGTATGAGAACCGAAAATACTTACAAATGAGAATGGTAATTGAAAATATGATCCATTTATCATGTGTCTAATGTTTCCAAATTATGAGAACTAAATATTCCATCTATTTATATAGTGTGTCCAAATTACGAGAATTGAAAATACCATCCATTTCTAATGTCCAAATTTTAAAAAAAAATCATCAAAATTGAACCTTTTCCTCATGTAGATTTCCATTAAGTAATCTGTTAGAGTTAAAAATTGTCTAGAACAGTTCAATTTTAATACTTTTTGTAAAATATTCACGAGGTTACATTTAAATTCAAGACACAATTTGTTTAATACTTCAAATATTTCACAAAATAAATTGAATTTGAAAAACAATATATAATTTTTGAAAATTTAAATTTGAAAATAAAAATACAATGGGATTTGAAGAAACATGAATTCCAACAGGGAAAAATAATTCAAGTAACAATTTTTTTCATTTTTGTATCACTAATCATATAATATGACTAGAATCCTGAACCTAAGTTTTTGATTAATAGCGTGGATACTGGCACTGCGAAGAAAAAATAATGAAAAATCCAATCCAAACATAAGAATCAAAGTCATATTACTCTCCTTAATGGGTTTCACCTACTCCCAAAACATGTTTGCAGGTTCTGGCCATTCACAATAAGTTACCTTATATGCCACCTTTATGATAATATTCCTAAACGTAAATATATACATTACTTTGAAGAGAAGGGCAAACATATTCTTGATTATGGCTCAAGGACAATATATCTGTAAGTATAATTAATATGGAATCTAAGCTTATAGTCCAAACCCTGCCTCTATAGTAACAAGTTTGGAAAATACATCTAGGAATTATAACAAAGTGAGGATCAAGGCTCATACTTAGAGTCAGACTTAGGCTAAGGGTATTTTCAATAGATATATATATATTGTGAATGCCCTAAAAAGTAAAAAAATTACAATTGGAATGGGAATAATTTATGGATTTAGTCTCCAAAAAACATAAACACTACCAAAGTTTATGCATGAATTACAATGAAAGCTTTACTAAAGGACTTATTGCACGAACTAATGGGAAACCCATATGGTGGCAAAGGAGAAAAATCGAAAGGAAGTGACGGGGCATCCACTTCCCCTGATAGTGTCTTGACCACCTCAGTCATGGATGATCTCATTATTGGAAATATCTATAAGAATGATCTGTATGTGAAGTTGCCTTAGATTTATATAAATTTTGAAAGTGATTCAATTAGGGTTTTTAGCCTCCTTTGTCAAATTATCAAACACATAAACATGTAATTAAACTCATTTTTTGCATAAAACATAAGACAATATCACCATAAAAGTAAACAAACAGTCACAAATGATGAAGGACTTCACCCCTCCTAGGCTACATCTTTTGGTCCAGGTTCCAATGGTTGGGTCTCTTTCATTTTGCTCAAAAAATAGTGTCTAAATCAAGTTACAATGCTCAAATGGTTGTACTGATAGATCCAATGACTTTAGAATTATCAAAAACCATGTATAGCCTCTTTTTTGTCCCAAAAAAGATAAAAATTGAATAATTTATGAGGCTGCCATGTTTTCTGCAATTCCTCCTACATATTTTCCAATTCTGTGATGTGTTGCACAATTTGGCCCCTGAAATCGCTAATGGAGCAACTTTTTCTCTACCTGTTGGTGCAAATTATGGCCTCCTTAATTTTTCCTCTAAGAGCTATGAACCAAATATTTAATTAAAAATGGGGGGTCGAGCTAAGCCATGTCCCGTGGTCTCGCCCCTTATTTCTCATGGGCGCGGTGACCAGGGGTAGGGCTAGCCCTAGCCCAGCCCCCAAACATTGCGGCAATAAGATTTAAATAAAGGTTTTAACATATTATTAATAAGAACCAATGTGTGGCATGATGGTTGGGCATCGATATTGTAGGTGGGAGGTCTCAGGTTCCACCCCTGTTAACCTCAACTTGAGCATTGAGAATATTTTGGACAATGGGGATGCGCAACATGGCGGCCTCTCATTGATCCACTCAACAACCAATAAAAATCACCCAATTCACAACCCATACATTAATGAGTATCGACCAACCATTAACTGAAGGAGCTTAGTCATCATGCTGACATTATCATGATGTCACATGTACGAACTCCCAATCAACATGTTTGCTAAAATTTTCCCTGTATGACCAAAATTTCAAATCGTGACTACATGAGCATACAATGTCGGTTTTCTATGAAACGAGTTGCACTAGGTTGACAATGGAGAGATATATGAGGTCATTCAAGCTCGACACCATTCTAGAGAATTTGAATTTTGAGCATAGATTTGATCCATTGAATCATTCCTCTCCACTGGAAGATTTTGGACATCGAAAAGCTCTTTATCTATCAATAAATAGATGAGGGCTCACCTCCCTCACCATTCCAGTCTCTATCCACTGAAATTTTCTTAAATGCGACATTTTGAGATTTTCATGAAAACTGATCATTTTCCCCAAATTTGGATACCTTGACTTGATGTTGTAGATACCATCTTATTGCAATTTCCAAGAATTTACAGAACAAGAAACTTTCCTTGAATGAAAAACCACATTCCCTCCTTGGTCGTCAATCAAAGGAAACTTAAATAACTTCGATTTCTTCTCAGCTTGAACATTGTCAACATGTCGATGCTTGTCATGTCTCGCCTTGTCCTTTTCTCGACTCTTGAACGAATGCAATCGCCATCACCATGCAACATCCCATTTCAAATAAAACACTTTGTGAAACCCACAAGAAGGACTTTTGAACCCAATGCCCTCTTTGTCAAATTTATTTGGCACTTTCTCTTGGATTCTTTCACTCTCTTGTACTAACATCTTGTTCACATCATTTTTCATCAATGATGCATGCTCCTGCAAATTTACTTCATCTTGTTTACGTCTTTTAGAAGGCAACATGTTAAACTCCTGAAACATCTTATCACACCTATTGGCAACCTTAATGAAATCATATTTTTCATTTGATGCATCTCCTTGAAAGGCCTCATTCACAAAATATTCATGCTTGAACATTAACAAAGAAAAATTCTAACTAGCGTTAACAATTATCTTCATTTGTCCAACATGCATAAGATAAAAATTCATCTTCTTACTATGCGCTCTAAAAATGTACTCAATCCCATTCTTGAACAAGTGATACTTATTCTCATGGCTGATCCTAATTTATGTAGGAACACAACAAAATACACACATAACCATAAATACAAATATGCAATTGAAATAAAACTTCATTTCACTAATATCAAAGAACTGAAATTTGTTTAAAGACATAATGGAAATAAAATAGCAACGACGCTGGTAGCTTATCTTTGAGAAGATATGTGGTGGCCATAGGCCTCTTAACTGTGTTACAATTTGACTCGAGGGACATATTATTATTGAGAAACAATGGAAAACCCTAAACATCCAAAAACCTAACCCCAGGAGACAAAGCACCAAAACTATGGGCCCCGTTTGGGTAAATTGGTACATCAACTTCCCGGTGACATAAGTTTGGCATACTATCTTCGTTTGACACATACAATACCTCGTTAGAAAAATCTATCCGAGGACTACAACATTTTATGTTAGAAACATCCAAGAAATTTTTCTATTGGTCTTGGTTTTCCCAAAAAACGTTGTTTAGGGCCTCAAAATGAGTGTGAAAGTTCAGGACCTGAAAAAGTGCTAAAAATAGAAAACTGCGCTACAATTAAGGAAACTAAAAACATGAAAGAAACAATGGTTGGGCCCTAAGTGGAATAGGCAGGTGGCCACCAATATCCACCTGGATCATTCCTCCCCCCTTAGGAAGCAATGGTCCCCATTTCATTAAGTTCCTCCATGAGATGAGGAAACTTCTGCTGAAGTTGGTCCTTGGTGAACCACTTGCCTTGGTGTAGGAGTCGGCTAGCTTTAACATCCCGATACAATGGATTTTATAGTGGTGATTTTTATTGATATGCATTTCCATGATACGATCTGCGGTGGCTTGTTCCATGCAGTCTGAGTTTAACTATGTTGGTGTGAGTTGTTGTGCAATGTTGCAGGTGTCCAGTAGAGGTAGGAAGTAGGGCCGATGTTAAATCCCTATATTAATAGTATAGTCCCTTATTAGGTTAGTTTAGCCCCCCTTATTGTTATTGTTGTACCCCTGTAACCCCCATATTGTTATTATTGTGCCTTTACATTATTATTGTTAGGTCGGCTAGGATTACATTGTGGCCCCACTAGGATTACATTGTGACCCCATGGACTCCTATATATAGAAAGGACGTTCTGTCATTTGTATCATCCAAGAATTGTTCATTCATGTAATGTATTGGAGGTTTCCCCCTCAAAGTGGCTTATTTCTAAGATGTAGATATCTCTTTTATTCTATTTTTGGAGCTGGTTTCACAACATTTGGTATCAGAGCTTTGGATTATAGGCTTTCGCTGCACCAAACAGGTCATCGTCGCATTTGTGCTATAAATTTTTTTCTACTTAGTTTTAGAAGCTGACATATTTAGAGTGCAAAGCTGAAATCCTGTGGAACATCTTAGCAAAGTTTCAGATCTTGGTTCGCAACATTTTCAGAGATGTGATCTGTGGAAGTTAGGGCTTTTTGCAGGCTCCTGAATTTAACCTAAACAGGTCATCGTGGAATTTTCAATATAAATATATTTATATGAGGTTTCAGAAGCTAAAATTTTCATAGAGAGAGGATGAAATTCTGAGGAACATTGTCACAAAATTTCAGAGTTCGGTTCGCAATATTTGCAGAGATATGATCTGTGGAAGTTAGGTCTTTTCTAGGCTCTCGAATTTCATCTCAAAGAGGTGATCGTGGGAAAATATTCATAACTCTCTCTCTGAGCATCGGATTGGAATTCTATAAAAATGGGCTAGAAGTAAACATAATCTAGTTTCATGTCTATCAATTTTAGAGCCTAAGGAGAAAACAATGACATGTGGCAAGTCGTACAAATTCGCTCTACTGAACTAGTCCATAATTAGGTCATTGTGGGAGATTGGACATAACTTTGCCTTGAAGAATCCAAATTAGGTTAGACATGTGGCATTCGAAAGAGTATTCAGAGGTCTACCACAGGGCCAGATTTCAGATATTGAATATACACAATCACATAGATAATTTAATTTCAATATCGAGCTCCTCAAAAGCAAGAAAAATGTGTGTATTTGGTTTTTAAAATTGCATAACGTTTGTTTGAAAAATAGTTTGAATTGATTCCAAGGGAATATTTCAAAAAATTTATCAGTATTAGGTTCTATAATGCTTCAAAAAAATAATTCCATACCCATTAAGACCTCAAAAAGCTATACTATGACGCATGAAGAGGAATAATTGTAGTATGAGATATCAAAATTACAATACCAAGTGCAACAAATTTCGATCTTACAAAGAGCAACCGAAGATGACATATATGGTTTAAAATAAAAAATGGAGGCTAATTTGGATGGTTTGAAGGATCAAATAATAGCTAATATGGATGATAAATTAGTGGAAGATCACATCGAGCATCAAAAACAAGTTCTCCAACTCTCAAAGGATAACCTAACTTTGGTGCAAAATATAATGAAACAATAGGAAGATCAACATCACATTGAAATAAGTTATGAAGCGGTCACAGAAACAAGAACTTGACAAGTATGATCAATTTCAGAGTATCTTAACAAGTGGAAGAACCTTCCTGTAGAAGATTCCACATGGGAGGATGAAAATTTTATATAGAAGCATCAAGAAATAAACAAGCATTGAGGACAACACTTGTTTGAAGGAGAGGGGCATGTTAAATCCCTATATTAATAGTGTATTCCTTATTATGTTAGTGTAGCCCCCCTTATTGTTATTGTTGTACCCCTGTAACTCCCAGATTGTTATTATTGTGCCCTTACATTATTATTGTCAGGTCGGCTAGGATTACATTGTGGCCCCGCTAGGATTACATTGTGACCCATTGACTCTTATATATAGAAAGGAGGTTTTGTCATTTTTATCATCCAATAATTGTTCATTCACGTAATGTATTGGAGGTTTCCCCCTCAAAGTGGCTTATTTCTAAGGCATTGATATGACTTGGAGATGGTTTCACAACGTCCGAAGGCGGTCCACATTGAACATTGGGTGAAAACCAAGAAATGGTGGAATATTGAGATCAAAGGCATTGGCCCCTATAGCCTTGGTGATGGTGTACAACCCACATCAAGCGGGTGAACCTTGCGGTCGGGTCCAATGAGGTGCTTATTCTGCAAATGTAGCCACACTTTGTTGCCCACCTGGAAGTTGTGTGGAACTTGATGTCTATCATATTGTTGTTTGTACTTAACATTGGCTCTATCCAATATGTCATGAACCTATTGGCAGATTTGATGAATGCACACAATGAAGTTATTCACCTTGTCAGCTTTAGACTAGACATGATATGAATCAACTTGATTAGCCACAAATGACATGGCTATGTCAATGGGACGTAGTGGTTGGAATCCCAAGCCTACCTAAAAGGGGTTGTGGTCAGTCAAGTTGTGGAGAGGCTGGTTATAATTGTGTTTTACATATGGAAGGGTCTCATCCCATGTGCATGGATGCTTTGAATTGTACATGCGCATAATGTGTACGATCATCCTATTGACGATCTCTATTTGGCCATGATTTTAGCAATCGAAATTTGTGGACTTAGTGAGTTTGATATCCAGCACTGACAAGAAGCTAGACCAAAATGTTCTAAGGAAATTGTTGTCTCGATATGAGATTATAGACCATGGCATCCCAAATTTTAGCCACACTGGTTCAAACAAGAGTTTAGTAGTGGCTTTTGCTGTAATATTATTCTTGTGGGCTACCATAATGGCCATCTTTGATAATATGTTGACGACGATGTAAACACATTATTTTCCATGCTTATTAGAAGGAAGGCCCAACATGTAATCCATGGAGATGGATTCCCAGGTCGACTAGGGGTAGGTAGCAGAGTATAAGGGCCTTGCTTCTTGATGGTTGGTTTGGAAATGGCGCAAGCAGTGCCAGACCTAATGCGCTTCCAGACATCATGTCAAAGATTCAGATAATAGAAATAATTATGCAGTACTGCCACTATTTTCTCATCCCTAAAATTCCCAGTGACCTCACTGAAATGTGTTTCCTAAATCATCTTGGCAAGCTCGCTTGAAGCAACACAAAGGTGTCCTAGGTGACATAGCAGTGCATCCTGGAGGTGAAATTTTGGAACTTGTGTACCCTCCAAGAGTGTCTTGTATGTGTTACTAAATTCCAGATCGCTCTTCTAGAGAAGTGGCCAACTAGAATTATCGTGCACATAAGAGTTGAGAACGGTGGTTAGTGCCATGATCGGTGGTCAACTGAGGTAGTCTGCAACATTATTGGTGCTTCCCTTCTTGTACTTGATGTTCAAATGAATATGTTGTAGATATCTGGACCACTTATGATCGTGATCATTCTGCAACTTCCCTTGTGTCTCTATGAATTGTAGGGGTTGGTGGTCTAAGTGGATGACCATTTCCTTCCCCAAAATGTAATGCTTCCCTTTTCAACAAGCCTCCACAATGGAATACATTTACTTGTCATAAGTGTGATACTTACGAACTGTGTCAGACAGTATCTTATTGTGATATGCCACTGGATGTCTCTATTGAGTAACAACTTCCCTAATAGTATATTCAAAGGCATATATATTGATCTCAAATGGTTGTTGCAAGTCTGGTAATGTGAGCACCAAGGTAGAGTACATGTGGTGTTTCAATTATACGAACTCCTTCTATTGAGATTCTGAACAAAATAATTTTCTTTCTCTCCTCCCTTGGTGACTTGCTCAATGTTCAAGTGATATGAGAGAATCCCATCATGAACCTCTGGTAGAAATTAGCAACACCCATAAAGTTGTGAAGCCCTATCAGAGTGGTTAGGGCTGGCCAATCTTGAATGACTTGGATCTTGGTTGGATCCAGATGCACCCCCCACTCATCAATAATGTATCCCAGATATTGAACTGGGTCATGCCAAAAGTATAGTTCTCCAAATTGTCACACAACTTGTACTGTCGCAGTGTTTACAAGACCTATCGGATGTAGTGGAGGTGCTCTTCCAAAGTCTGGCTAAAGATCAGGATGTCATCCAAGTACACTACTACAAATGAGTTGGTGACAGACCATAAGATTTCGTCCATCAGCCTCATGATGGTGGCGGGATCATTTTTCAACCCGAAAGGCATGACCAACAATTCAAAAAGGCCCTCCTTAGCTTTGAAGGTAATGATCCACACAACAGAGGGTTCGATCGGTACATGGTAATACCTAGACTTCAAGTCGATATTGTTGAAATAATTATCCCCTTTGAGATTTTACAAAAAGTTATAAATCCGTGGGATCAGGTACCTATTCCAAACAGTGATCTTGTTCAATGACCGATAGTCAATATAGAGTCTCCAAGTCTCATCCTTCTTCTGTACCAACATGATTGGGCTCCCACAGAGAAATGAACTTGGCCGGATGTGACCTTCTGCAACAGCTCCTGAATCTACCTCTTAATTTCATCGTTCTCCAGAACAGAGCATCGATAGATTAGTCAATTAGGAAGCGACATACATGGGGCCAGATCAATGGGTTGCTTGACCTGACAGTGCAGAGACACCCCTGTAGGTGAGGTGAAGATGTCCTTCTACTCATCCATGACCTTGTCAATTTTCTGTTGTCATGTGGAGGAGCCCTGTCTGGAGGTCGTTGCCACCGTGTTCTTCTTTCCCTAGGGGTAGATCATCAGGAAAACAAATTTCTCGATTTTGGAAATCAACTTACTGCATTGTTTTCAAATAACCAAAGAGATAGTGGTAGGTGGTGGTACCTCTAGTATCCTGTATAACTTATTTCCCAAAGTAACAATAATAACACGAGGTCAGGAATCATATACAACATGTTGCTTCCACAAGTATGGCTAGCCTAATAATACATCACAAACATCAAGAGAATCAATGCCACATAATACGTCATCCGTGAAGGGCTTGATGTTGTAGGGAAGGTAGCAATGCTAGCTGGCGTGGAGATCTCGTCCTTGGTGAACCCACCCGATGGTGTACGAATATGGGTGTCCTGTGGTTGGCAATACCAACTGCTTCACGACCTCTGCTGAAATGAGGTTATTTTGGTTCCCACTCTCAACAATGAACCATAGCAGTGAACCCTTTACCCAAATCTGGGAGTTGAAGAGACACCTCCTCCTCCTCTAGATCTTCTGCTTCCTCCTTCTAGATATTTGTGGTGGCAACGGTGGTGTCAAGCTCCGTATTGATAATATACATCCCATTTTAAATCCCATTGGTTGGTGCTGATTCAGAGTGGGTGCATGCATCTTATTAACAAGCCTTCATCTCAACCACCAGTGACTGCTTGGCCTGACACTCACTTCTGCTGTGAGTGGAGCTCTTATGGAACTCAAACCACTTTACCCTGTCCTTCTTCTACTTCATGGTGTTGTTATTTGCTTGTCGATTTGGAAATTTTTCTTGGGATGCCATGCCTTGGATTTGTCTATTTTTATGCGGTTTGGATGCACCTTTCCCTTTCTTTTAATTCAAAAATCCAAAGTCTTTCTTCTTTTATTTTAATTTCTGCTAAATCTTGGCAGCATAATGATATTTCATACCAGACAAGGAGATGTCAAGGAACTCCATTTCCTCCTTGTATTTGTGCAGAAAAATGTTGTACTTCAGCACCAAATGTTTCTCAAAACTTTGATACCCAACTTTGTGCGCATGGCATGGAACATATTAGTCAACTCATGCACATATTCATCCCTTTACTATTGTAGCATAGTCCATTATATGTGCTTGTTCTAATAGCTCCCCATGGGATAATATTGTTCCTTGATGGCATCGCGAAAATAATTCCATGTGGGTATGACTAGGAACAAAGAGGGTTACCCGTTGTCCTTTTTCTTGTAGTAGGTTTCCCACCAATTCTTGACATGGGGGGCGACTTTGAGGAGTGAAAAAATAATCTTCTCCCGGTCCGAAACATCATGAACTGAGAAATATCCTTCTAATAGAATCAACCATCTATCTATGATGCCTGGATCTATTTGGCCCACAAATATAGAAATTTCAAAGTTTACTTATACCCTAAAAGGAGTTGCGCCTCCAGAGTGACTGCTAGATGCAAATGCACCGATGGTGGGCAAACGTTGAAGGATATGGGCAAAGTTATCCATAATCATGTTCCTTTCCTTTCGAGAGCCTCTTCGAGCAATATTTTGATAGGATATCCTGCTCCCTCGTCTTTAATTTTATCCCCCATGGGAGGTCGTCAGGGTTTGTGAGGCTAGTCTTGCAAAGGTTTAACCAGTTTGATTCCTAACTCCTTATACCCTGAACTTTTTGAGGACATGCAAAGAAGGATCGAGAAAGATAAGACTGCTCTAATACCACTTATATAAATTTATGTAGGAATGCAATATAATACACATATAACCATAAATAAAAATATGCAGCATAAATAAAACTTAATTTCATTGATATCAAAGAACTCAAATTTGTTTACAGACAAAATGGAAATAAACTAGCTAGGGCGTTGGTAGCTTATCTCTGAGAAGAGATGTGGTGGCTACAGTCCTCTGAACTATGTTACAATTATGATCTAGGGCCTATTTATTATTGAGAAGAAATGGAAAACCATAAACATCCAAAAACGTAACCCTCGGAGATGAAGCACCAAAACTGTGGGCCCTATTTGGGTAAATTGATACATCAACTTCTGAGGGACGTAACTTTGGCATACGATATCCATGTGATTTGCACAATACCTCATTAGAAATATCTATCCGAGAAATAAAACTTTTGATGCGATAAAATTCTCAAGAAATTCCATGCTCCCAGTTTTCCCAAAAAACGGCGCTTAGGGCCTCAAAACGGCTCTAGACGTTTTGGGCCCGAAAAACTGCTAAAAATAGTAAATTGTTCTACAATAAAGTAAACTGAAAAACATAAAGAAACAATGGTGGGGCCCCAAGTGGAATAGGTGGGTGGCCACCAATATCCACCTGGGTCTACGGCAATGAAATATTTATCTCCTATCATAAAGATATTGGATCCCAAAAACAATACTAGAAATATCAAGTGTGACAACATCAAGTTCAACTTCATCAAGAATGTTTGTAGTGATTGAAAATCTAAGTATGCACTTCCTCGTAACCTGGAAATTTTAATTATTACATATCCAACCTAAAGGAAAATTTATTGGATGAGGAATGGTCTCTAAATTTAACTTCCTTGACTAAGTCTTTAGAAATAATATTTTCTTATGAACAACTATCAAATAGGGTGTAAATCTTGGTATGCTTTGAAATAACTCTAACATGGAAAATCTCAATTCTTGTTTCATCATCTTGAGTAATATTGATACAAATTTAAGAAATATTACTTGCAATGTCCTTACCATTCAAACCCATTGTTGTGATATTTATTTCATCTTCGGAATCAAAACCTAAATCATGTTGTATTGTTGCAATTGTCTTCTCCTTCTCCTTGTTTTTCAACCTTTTTGGTCTTATTTTTGGATGAGGTTTTCAAAAATGATATTCATCCTGGACTTCTTTGGAACAATGTTTTCATGTGAGTTTTTATTTCTCCATCTTTATGGAAACATTCTTCTTATATTTACTGTTGAACTTAACCTTTGCTTTCTCTCCAACCTCAAAGGTAGTCTCACTTGTCTCATATGAAACATGTTTCCCTCTTTCCTATAGATGTGTGGATTGTAAAAAAACTTCATCTAAATTTGAAGGATTAAACATGAGAATAGTATGTATTAGGTAACTATGCAAAAATCCAATGTATTTCAATAAATTTTCTTGAGATGTGAAATATACACCCAATATTAGTTCTCTTCTCCTAAATTCTTGAGTACAGCTTTGCACACTTTGTCCTTTACCTTGCCTAAAGTTTTGCTAGTCCATTATAGCTTTTTGCATGTATGATAATGGATAAAATTTTGTTCTCAAGGAAACAAAAAAATCATTCCAAGGGGTTAAGACCTTACCATGTTTCTTCATTTCCTCTTGAGTTTTGGCTTCCCATAAAATAAGTGTTGCACTTTCCAATCTTAGTGAAGAAAGCAGAACCTTGGTGTCATCATCCTTGATTCTTTATATCTTGCAATACACTTCAAGATGATGTCCCTAATTATCTAATATTTCAACATATACCTATCCATCATACATAGGAAAATAAAACTTAATGTCAAGCTTTAGAAATGGAGTTTTACCATGAGGTTTTGGAGTATGTGGAGGTGTTTGCAAAGGAATTTTTGTGGAAGAATATGATGGTGAATATGGTGGTGAGGATGGTCATGAAGAGAATGGTGGTGTCAAAGGTGGTTTGTCACCATTCCCATTACATTTTTGAGTCTTGTCTCCATATCCTCCATCTCCTTTTGAATACATATCTGCTTTTGGAGGATTAGAGCTCTCACCTTCCAACCTTGTGTTTCTCTCCTCATAGAGAACTTTTACCATTTGTGTGATATCAAAGAATGATTTCCTGAAGGTTTTTTCATCCTCTGCCATATTTTTAGGATCTCCTTCATGTGACATACTTGCTAAATTTTTAGCTACATCTTTAGGTAGAATTTGTGATGGAGATTGTGGAAAACGTGATCTCGTTGTCCTTGACCTCACTTAAGGACTTGCAACCACAATATTTCCTTCTCCTCTCTTGGGCTTCAATATTGTAAGCATCACATACTGTTGCAAAAAATTAAATTCTCACAACAACAAATAAAACATAAGCTCTGATACGAAACTGATATCTATGTGAATTTTCTTGAGATTTATGTAAATTTTGCAAGCGATTCAATCAGGGTTTTAAGAGTCTTTTTTCATCCGATCAAACACATAAACATGGAATTAAAGCTTATTTTTTGCAGAAAACATAAGAAAATATCACCATAATAGTAAAACAAAAACAAAAAATGATGAAGGAGTTCACCCCTCCTAGGCTATGTCTCCTGGTCCAACCTGCAATGGTTGGGCCTCCCTCATTATGTTCCAAAAATGGTGTTTACATCAAGTTAAAGTGTTAAAATGGTTGCACTAGTAGCTCCAATGAATTTAGAACTATCAAAAACCCCTGTCTAGCCTCTTTCTGCTCCCAAAAAGGATAGAAACTAAATAAGTTATGAGCCTCCCAAGTTTTCTGCAATTCGTCCTACAAATTCACAAATTTAGCTACATGTTTTACAATTTTTTCCTAGAAATCACTAATGAAGTGAATTTTTCTCTACTTGCCAGAGAAAATTATAGGGTCATTAATTTTTCCTCTAACGACTATGGACTAAATATTTAATTAAAAATTGGGGGGTCGGGCTAAGTCCTGGCCGATGGTCCCGCCCATTATTTTCAGTGGGTGCGAGACTAGGGCTGGGGCTAGCCCTGACCCACCTCTCAAACATTGTGCCAATAACATTTAAAAAAAATTTTTAACATGTGATTAATAAGAACCAATGTGTTGCATTACGGTTGGATGCCAGTATTGTAGGTTGGAGGTCTCGGGTTTAACCCCTGTCGACCTCAACTTGAACATTAAGAATATTTTTACGAGTGGGGAGGTGCCATGTGGAGCTCTATCATTTGGCCACGTGGAGACCTCTCATTGATCCAACCACCAACCAATAAAAATCACCCAATTCACAGCCAATTCAGTGATGCCATGTGTCGACCAGAAATTTACCAAAGGATCCCAGTTATCATGCTAACTTCAAAATGATGTCACATGTACAGACTGCACAATCAACAACACAGTCATCTTGTCTCCAAAAATTTTTCCTGTTTGACCAAAACTTCATATCGTGATTACAGGAGCATACGGTGTTAGTTTTATGCGAAACAACTTGCAACAAATTTAGAACAACAAGATCTACGTGGTCATTCCTTTTTCACACCATTCCATCAAATTTGAATTTTGAGCATAAATTTGATCCACTTGATAAAGGAAGAGGAAAGAAATGGTGATGCAAAGTATAGGTTGGATTTTATATTATTCCTTAATAAGTGTGGCTTCCATGAGGTCCAAGCCATTACCTGAATGAGCTAAGTGTCTGGCCCATGATATGAGATTTTTTCCCTTGAATTCTATCATGGGAGACACCATCACCTACAAAGACTTCTAGTAGAAGATAATTACCAATAGAAGAAACCAAAAATTATAAACATCACTCTTCTATGAGAGAAAACCTCCACCATGATACTTAGGAGAAATGTAGAAAATAGTGCCTCACAAGCTTGATGTTCTGCTCACTCCCCTTCTTATCACATATTTGCTACCCCAATCCCTACTCTAGTGGTGTAGGGACAGGGGTTCTTTGTGAAACCAGTCTCTGCTTCTTCCTCAACTCTAAACTCATCTACTACTACGGTCGCTCTTTTGGTTCAATTCCTCACAAAAATATTCCTTCCACCATTCTTTATGCTCTCTTCTCTTTGATTTTTACTTCTTCTTGGGATCTTCACTCTCGTCCTCTTCTACAAGGGTCACCCACCATTTCAAGCTTTTTCCCCTCCTTGGCATCCTCTTCTCTGACTTATTCCTCCTCCTGCCACATGTGTTTAAATCATGTTTGCTACCCCTTGGTCTGTCATTTTTAATTTCAATACCAATCCACTCTATGAAATAGTCCCACTAGATGACATAGTCCCACTCCATGACATATTCCTTCATACTAAATTCCGCACTATTGTCCTACTACCTCCATCAACAGTCCTTCAGAGTATTTTCCCTCCCATTATTGCTGCTTATTTTATCCTCATCATCCTTAGAAAAGTTATTTCTATGGAAGTCCATAGATCCTGGCTTCGCCACACTCCCATTGATCGACATTCCCATGTTTTTCTCCAAATCAAAAATCTTGGAAGGTGTTCTTTCATCATGAGTCTCGGTCACCATTTTTATCTTATAATTCAAAACCTTGGGTGAATCATTGCTTGGCAGAAAGACTAGGATTTTCCTCAGCAACATTAACCTTCTAACATAAATCTCCGCATGAATCCATATTAAACAAACACCCCATATCAACACCCCATATCTCCACCAATAACTGAGAAACCAAAACTCCGAGTTATCATGCTCTTTGTTTCTTCCCTCACTTCCTTCCATCTTTGGTAATCACATTGATTGGCATCAGTTCATCCCTACTTCCTTTCACTTTATTCCCCTTGAGATCCTCTTTATGTTGCTCAAGATCCCTTGAATTCTACCTGGTGATGTCAAAATTTGAAATTATAGCACAGAAACCACAATCTAGCAAAATATTTCTATGCTTAATTTTGCCATGAGTCTTCCCTCACTGCCTTATCATCTCCAAAAATCACATTAACCAATGTCAGTTCATCCCTCTTTCCTTCAACTTTATGCCCCTCAAGATCCTCTTTCAGTTGTTCCAGATCCCCTACCTTCATTCTAGCGAGGACACAATCAACAATTCTAACATAGAAGCCACCCTCCAACATAATATTTCCATGCTTAATAATATTTCCAACATAAGGTTTTCCTTAGCTCTAGGTTTCAGCAAGAGAGAGGATCACATATGTGCCATTCAAAATCAAGTGAGTGTGTCTAGTGAGTGTTCAGTTGTACGTGTGTTGAGGATATTCTACTATAGAGGGGAAAAGAAAGTGATCCTCTAAGAGAGAGGTAGTAGTACCACCACCCTAGTAGAGAAACACATAAACATGAAAGATCTATCTAACACTCAACGAAATAGTCCATAAATATGCGACGGTCATTGCAACCCTTACAACACTCTCTCAATATGATAAGCACTAAAATAACCGAAATAATTAAACTACTTTAGTACATGTCAAAAAAAACGGGAATCATAAACATTCATAGATAAATCTCACAAATATTCATAATCCATGCATGAAGAGCATGTTGTCCATCACCCTTCATATATTAATTAAAAGTCCCAGGATACATGTATATAATGAACACCACTAACTCCAATATTGGAGTGTTGGAGACACAACTTTCTCCCCAAAAGAACCAGCTTGTCTCTTCGATGTCTTATGGGAGGAGCCAAGGTGAAAATCCCTTTGCTTGTACAATGAGGGTGTATATATAACCATTGGGGTGATCCTTCACCTCCCTTGTGACTCTTTGACTACCCTTATGATTGATTGACTTTCCTATGACTTTTCGAATTCACATTACTCTTGATATTTTGTACATGTCCTTTGGACTTCCACTTTAAAATACATTTTCGAATGAGAATTTACATAATCCACAAAATGATGTGGAATATGATGACATTGATGACATGGATTACATTATGAGATGGAAATGTTGAGCCATTCTTCGATGTTTATTGCTATGTGTCTTCTTCATAATTATCTATTTTCCACCTCCATGTGGTTTTAGAGATGAAGAGTCTTCCATGTTATCAGGTCTTGAGGTGTGGTTGCAAATTGATGTCCTTTTTATTTCTCCTAATTGATAAATTTGTATCTTCAGCTATAGAGGTGTCTTCTAGCATGATCTCCTTCTCCACCTCCTTCTTCTTCATCTTGTCATAACATGATAGGGTACTTACATCTGCAATTCACTAATGACGAGACAACATAAGTTTGATAAAACCTTGAGTCTAATATGTTGTAAGATGATCCACTAATTGAGTTGGAACCAGGTGGAAAAATGAGGGAGAGGCTCACTGACTACGAAATTTTGCAGATCAATCATTAATGGTTAGGTAGGAGCCTTGAGACTACACAATGAATAGTTCAGGATGGACCAGGCTTGAATATTTCACAATTGGGGAGCTCAACGAGCCATGTTGAGGGCTTGATGACCATAGTTTCACACTTTGCAGTTCTAGAAGAAAGAGGAGGCCAGGTGATTGCACAAATTTTGGTTCAGAAGCTCAAGGGTTAGGCTTGAGGACTAAGACTGCAGAATGTATAGTTTGGGCCTCACTAGAGGCAAGTATTGCATATTTTTGGAGCTCATGTGATGGGATTTAGCATAGAGACTACATAGTGAAAAATTGTAGGAGGCAAGAACTATGCATTGCGCAGTGCCAAGAGTTAGGTTTGTTTCTTGAGGGTTGAGACTGCATAATGCACGGTTCATGAAGGTTGGATGATGCTAAGTTTCCCGGTTAGGAATTTTTCCAGATTTGACTTAGTGTGGTTTCTGTGTAGTTGATGTGAACAGTGATAAGACTTGATTGTGATCACACACTTAGAAAACTTGACAACACTGCATATATCACCAAGAATAAATGAACAACATACTCCCCTTAGTGTGATAACTTTGTGACGGGCATACACCAAGTGCGACATCAGAGGTACACTTTGTGAAGATATTAAAAACACTTGTGCAACAATGCTTGAAACATTAGAAATGAGTGTGATGCATGTTTACATGGTAAGACCAACTCATTTACACAAACAATACCCTTGAAACAACCAAGACTATCTTTTGTGCAATGTGTGACACTCCACATGCTAGTAAACAAAACTTTGATTTTATTGCACATGGAGCAAAAAAACTTGGAGAAAACACATGCAATAAGTCTCAATGCTTGCAATGTCAGTATGCAAGGTCAAATTAGGCTCCAAAATTTGGGTGTAAGACAAAATTTTTGAGGGTGTTGTAGCAACAACAACATCATTATAATTTCCTGTGAATTTATAGAAGAGGTTGATGTCCTAGTCGGTGTCAAACTCCATGAATCTTTGAGTGTATTATTTTTAGGAGACTCTATAACTGGTACTAACAGATTAAATTTAAATAGGCTCGTGTAGAATTCTACTTCCTTTTCCTCATATTTACCTAAATTTCAAAGGGATAAAATCATATCCAATGGCTCTTATCGAGCCTATGGTGGAATTGGAAAAATTGTATTAGTGTGTTGAATCAGTTCTGTAAATATTTGGATGATTGTGGGATGATATGGGAGCTCTTTTGGGTATACATCCGAAGGGTCGACATACTAGACTTTAATAATTCCATGACACAATTGAATGTGTAAGGAAGGAGGTAACATTTTTAGGATGTGTTGAGGTAGCCTCTATCTATTATAAAATGATTTTATATTTAACAACTAATTTCAAAAAAATTCTAGGGAGATTAACAACTCTAGTTTCTCTGACTAGCCATTAGAAAAAATATCGAAATTTCGCATTAAAGTATTCTACCTCCTGATAAAGATTATTTATCCAATTGGTAAAGTTTTCTTCTTGGCTAGAAAAATCAATAAGGAGGAGAACTAAATGAACTTATCAGAATTATGGTATTCATAGTAGTTCATCTTGACCATGTCAGCAACATGGGCTTCCAAGTTGTAATATTTTCTCGACGTGGTCATTTGTCGAATATTATGCAACTAGCTCACAAAAAAAAAAAAAAGATAGATAAATTACTTTAAAATTAGCCTATTTAAGGGGGAAACCTCCTTTACATCACATAAATAAATAATTATTGGATGATACAAGTGACAAGACCTCATTTTTATATATAGGAGTATAAGGGATCACAATATAATCAAAGCCTACATAACAATAATAATGCAAGGGAACAAGAATAATAATAGTGGAATTCTATGGGGCACACATATAACAATATGGGGGCTAAATTGGCATAATAATAACAATAGGGTGGCTACACTAATAATAATAATAATAAGGGAGATACAATATTATTATAGGGACCTAACATTCCCCTCTCCTTCAAAAAAGTGTACTTGTCCTCAACACTTGAGTAGTTCTCGACACTTCTGTGTAAAATTCTCATCCTCCCATGTAGAATCTTCAACGGGTAGTTTCTTCCACTTAATGAGATACTATGAAATTGATCGATTTCGTAGTTGTGGGGTTCTTGCTTGTTTTATTGCTTTAGGATCCAATAGGATTTTTTCTTTTTTCCTCAAGTTTTAGAAATACTATTTGAACTAGGAGATTGTCATCGATAAAATTCATTATGCATGAAACATGGAAGATTGGATGTACTCGGGAAGATGCAGGAAATGCCAATTTGTATGCAATAGTACCAATTTTTTGCAACACTTTGTAAGGACCATAATAATTGGGTGATATTTTATTCTCCTTCTTATCTTGCTTGAGGTACATTTGTTTGACATGATTCTAGACTTAAAAATACCCAATCACCTACATCAAAATTTCTTTCACAACTGTGCTAATATGCATGTTGTTTCATTCGATTTTGTGCCAAAGTGAGGTTATCCTTTAAGAGTTGGAGAACTTGTTGGTGATGTTCGATGTGATGTTCCACTTCTTTAACCTTATAATTTTCTCTTAAAGATGATGTGATGGATGATGAATGATGCATAAAGTTCCATAAATGAGGTCATTTTTGCTGCAATATGGAAGGAATTTTGTACCACCATTTCACCAAAGGTGACCACTTGACCAATTGTGTTTGTTTATCAAATACAAGGAAATGAAGATATCATTCAAAGCATTTGTTTACTATCTCAGTTTTCGAGTCATATTGAGGATGAGAAGATGTGATATAAGATAATTAAGAAGAAATAATAGAATATGGTTTTGTCCAAAACTTTCCAGTGAAAATGGGATCACAGAATCCAAATTATCCATAGTATCATAAAATGATTGTCGACGTTTCAAATCCCAATGGGGATCCATTTTCAAGACAATAATCGTTGGGTTTCCATGTAGGTTTTAATATGTTTCCATAAATGCGGTAGCAATTGTACTAACTTTAAAGGATGAGATAATGAACAAAAGTGTGTATACTTGGTAAGTCTATCAACTACCACCATGATGACACTCTTTCCTTTAGACTTGGGTAAACAAATGATAAAATCCATTGAGACCTCCTCCCAATCATGTCTTGGAATGGTTAAAGGTTCTAACAGACCCACAGACTTAATTGTCTCAAGTTTATTTTGTTGGAAAACCAAACATTCTGCCAAAAGCTTATGAATATCAAATTTAAGGCCATCCCAAAAAAAAATCCTTCTTGACCCTGTGCTAAGTTTTTAAAAATCCCGAGTGCCCTCCTAAGCCTATAAAGGGAATTTTGATGTCTAAAATGGGCCTCCTAAGGAAACTATAAAATAATACTGGAAATAATAAAGTAATATTAGATTATATCATCAAATTTTAGAAGGAAAAAAGAGAAAACTATTTTTTCAACTCGTATTTTCAACTTATCTCCCTATGGGTTTTCTCAAATTTCAAGCAGAAACACTCGTTGGAGGCATAATTTGATTCCTCATCTAAGGAGTATCCATGTTTCATACTTTGGATAGAACCTGCTACAAGAAAAATGAGAAATACATGAAAAACGTGATTACAATCACGTTTTTTTAATGTATTTTTGATTTTCTTTGTAGCAGGTTCTATATAATGTATGAAACATGGGTACTCCTTGGATGAGGAATCTAATTCTGCATCCAACGAGTGTTTCCACTCGAAATTTGAGTAAACCCATAGTTATTTCTGATTTTCCATGTAGCAGGGTCCATCAAAAGTATGCAACACGAGTACTCATTGGATGGGGAATTAAATTTTGCATCCAACGAGTACTCCCGCTCGAAATTTGAGTAAAATGTTAGGGGGATAAGTTGAAAATACGAGTTGAAAAGTAGTTTTATTATTTTATTATTTTTTAATCTTTTTACCTTCTTACTTCAAAAGTGGTGAATCATCCCCCATGGTTGACATCATCATCTTGAATCTTATTTTTTCTTATAAAATATATTTTGGTTGTACATTTTTCTTAGGAGGCCCATTCTAGACCTCAAAATTCCCCTAATGATCTTTTGTTTGAGTTGGGAATTATTTCAAAGATATAAGTGATCTTTGTACCATAATGGATTATTTTTCTAGATAAATGTATCAGATATACTAGGATATTGTTTCAAATTTTGAATTAGTGTCCACACCACTTTGTCATTCTTCCTTTCATCCCTTGCTTCAGTTATCCAATCAGGTTGGAGAATCGAAATGACATAGAGAAATGCTTCCACATCCTCATCTTTCTTGAAAGTGAATCTTCAACAGCATTTTCCTTTCCTTTTTGTAGATGATTTCAAAGTCATAACCCAACATTATTGCGATCCATTTTTTCTACTATTATGAAGATAATATTTGTTCCAGAAATTGTTTAAGACTATTGTGGTTTGTTAATACCTTTAAGTGTCTTCCCATTAGGTAATATCGACATTGCTTTAGTGCATGTAGTATTTCGAACATTTCCTTCTCATAAATATGTTTGTGTAAATACCTTCCCTTGATTGGACCACTTTCAAAAGCAATGGGTATTCCTTATTTCATTCAAGCAATGGAAATTCCATTTCCTTAGCTATGAAATTCCACAATAAAGGTTTTTTGTGAAGTCTAGTGTAGCTAAGACCGATGCTTAGCACATTGTCTCTTTAATATGTTCAAAGGCCTTAGTTTCTTCTAGAGTCCAAGAAAATGCATATTTCTTCAATAATGTTGTTATAGGCGTTGCTATTCTCCCATAATTATTAACAAACATTCAATAATATCCTGTCAACCCAAGAAATCCTCAAATATGCTTTAGTGTTGTGGGGATTTTCCATTCCTTAATGGCTTTAATTTTATTAAGGTATACCTTAACACCCTCATGTGATAAAATATAACCTAAATATTCCACTGTCTGTACTCCAAAGAAAAATTTGGAGGGTTTTACATATAATTGTTTCTCCTTCAATAGTTTGAGAACCCTATCAACATGTTGAACATGATTCTTCTAACACTTGTTGTAGATTAGTCTATCATCAAAAAATACTAACACAAATTTTCTAACAAAGGGTTTGAAAATGGAATTCATCAAACCGTGAAATGTGGAAGGTGCATTAGTAAGGAAAAATGGCATGACCAAAAAATTCATAATGACCTTCATGAGTTCTAAATGTTGTTTTTGGAATGTCTTATTTCTTCATCATAATTTGATGATATCTTGAACAAATATCTAAATTGGTGAAGTAAATTTCTCCATGTAATTCATCTAGCAATTCATCAATGACAAGAATGGTAAATTTATCTTTTATAGTGAGCTTGTTGAGCTCTCTATAATCCGGACACATACGCCATGATCCATCCTTATTTTGCACCAATATTATTGTAGCAGAGAAATAACTTTTACTAGGTTTAAGTATACCAACCTCTAGCATTTCTACAACCATATGTTCAATTTCACTCTTTTGGGCATAGGGAAGTCTGTAAGGCCTCATGTTTTGAGGAACACTTCCTAGAATCAATTGAATGGCATGATCATAATCCTCAATAGGTGGGAGGCCTTTGAGAGTCACAGATACCCTGGAATGACTATCTAATGCCTTTTGTAGATATGGAGAAATATATGATTTCGATATTTCAATCTCTAGTGAGGATAGTTATGCAATTACACCTCATTGTTATTTCTTCAAAATACCTTTCATGATGTTAGAGTTAATTAGCTTCCCTAGTTTCCCTGTGATACCCATTAAAATCAAGAAGAGTTATTGAAAATTAAAATCTATCATCCCTAAATATTGTAACCATTGGATGCCTAGTACAACATCAACACCACCCATTGGAATGGAAATCATTGTAATCTTCAATACATATTCCCCCATGGTTAGCTTTATATTATTACACTTTCCATAGGAATTTATAGTTCCTCCATTTACACCCATTCAATTCCTTGGCTATCTTACAATGAATAAAATTATGGGTACTACCCAAATCAATAAACACTATTACCTTTTTCTTCTTGATATATCCTTCTATCTTGAGAGTTTTAGGAGTGGTAATTCTTGCCAATGAATTACAAGATATGGTCAGATTCATTTCTTCTTTCTATGGGGTTGGCTCCTTGTGTATATCCTCTTATTTTGATGTTTCTTGTTCATTTTATTCCTCCTATTCGCAATTTATGTAAAATATTTTCTTCTCATCACACGTATGACCTTTAGCGTATTTTCTATCACAACTGTAACAAAGCCCTTTTGTAATTTTTTATTCCAATTGTTGTGATGTCAAACTTGTAAGTGGTGGAAGGTTAGGAAAAACAACACATCCATTTTTATAGTTGTGAGTGGTAGATTTCCTTGCTGCTATAATTTTCCTTTCAAATTTTCTTGCTACCCTGAATTCCTTCTCCTATGAATCAAGCTCCCAAAGGAAAATCTCATGTTGGATGTTATCCTTAAAAGTCTCTATGAATACATCAATCCTATGCTCCTCTGGAATATTAGTTACCCTGGTATTCAATTTTTTGAAGTCCTCAATGTGTTCCACCATTTAACCCTTTTGTTTGAGATTTATCAATTGGATAAGAAGGTGTTTCTCTTTGTATCCTCATAATGTACTATATTTTCCTCCATAAAAATTGACCAAGCGACAAGAAGTTTACGAGAAAATAGGCTTCGATACCATACAAAGTTATTGGTTTCTAAATATAAATATGTAGTGCATACCTTTTGTGTGTGTTGCACATTATGTAGATTAAAATATTTCTCCATTTACAGTAACCATGCTACTGGATCCTTTCTATCAACCTTCCTCATATTGATATTTGGAATGTGGTTGGTCTTCAATCCAAAGTTAGAGTCTCTAAAATAATGATTAGCATTCCTTTTGTTCTCATCATGAGTTTCATGGAATACCTTTTCTCCATTAGGAAGCATTCCTTATAGCAACTTTTTCAAACCTTCCATGTCTTCTTTCAATCCATCCATCTTAGCTTCCATGAAAGATTTTAAAAAATCCATGTCCCCTTTTAGTTCATGTTTGGTTGATCTTTGCGAGAGAGAAATTTGTTGCACTTGGTCCTGTAATTTTGATATATCATGTTACTATTCTTCCTTTTCCTGTGTTAGTAGAGTTTTCTGAGGGATTAATGGGTGCAAAATTCCTTTTTCTTGGAGGAATTTTAGAACCCAATACTAATATATATGCTTCAATATGCCCTTGGAATCAATTCAAATTGATTTTTCAAAGATAAGTTCTACAATTTAAAAATAATAATAAACACCTTTTTCTTTATTTTAGGAGTTCGATCTTGAAATGGTTCTAACTCTACAATTTCACCTCTCCAAGATCTAAAAATTCATTTTATGGTATCCCTATGAGTCTTCTTTTGAATGCCACAAGCCAGACCTGTAGTAGATTCCTCAAGCTAAATTTATGGCAAATATCCCACCATTAGGGGAATTTTGAGCTCCAAAATGGGCTTCCTAAGGATATTATAAAATAATAGAGAAAATAATAAAATAAAATTATATTACATCATCAAATTTTACAGGGAAAAAATAAAAAACTACTTTTTCAACTCATATTTTCAACTTATATCCTTATGGGTTTACTCCAATGTTGAGTGGGAACACTCATTGGATGCAAAATTTGATTCTTCATCCAAGAAATACCCATGCTTCATATTTTTGATCGACGTTTCTACATGGAAAATGAGAAATACATAAAAAACATGATTCCAATCACGATTTTCCATGTGCTTCTCATTTTTTGTGTCATAGGGTCCATCGAAAGTATGCAACATGGGTACTCTTTAGATAATGAATTAAATTCTTCATCCAATGAGTACTCCAACTCAAAATTTGAGTAAAAACTTAGGCAGATAAGTTGAAAATATAGTTTTATTAAAGTATTATTTTTTAATATTTTTAGTTTCTTACCCCAAAAATGTTGAATCATCCCCCATAGTTGACATCGTCATCTTGAATCCTATTGGTTCTTATAAATTTTATTTTTGTTGTAGATTTTTCTTAGGAGGCCCATTTTAGACCTCAAGATTTTTTTAATGAATGACCTGGTTATGGACTATTTCAGTAGAGAGAACTTGTACAGAATGTCACATGTCATAGTTTCAAGCTCCGACCCTGAAAATGATATAAGAACCACTAAATTCCATGCAGTTTCATTTTATTTTTATGAAATTCAAATATGATTCTTGTAGATAAAGTTATGATTATTTTCCCTAGTTCACATGTTTGAGATTGAATTCTGGAGCATGCAAAAACCCTAACTTCTTTGGATCATATCTAAAAAAATATAGCAAAACAAGGTCTGGAATTTCTATACAAAGTTTACCAAGATTTAAGCTCTACGTGATCAAAATTTAAACATCTGAAGCTTTGTAAAAAAAAAAGTTATACCAAATATTCCAAGATGACTCGTTTGAAGCAGCGAAACCCTAAAATTCAAATCATTGGTACCAAATGTTATGAAACAAAATCATAAAACATAAGAAAATATAGATCGACGGCTTGAAAAATAGCCTCTTTGAGGGGAAACCTCCTTTACATCACATAAATTAACAATTATTGGATGATACAAGTGATAATACCTCCTTGGTGTATATAAGAGTCTAAGGGAACACAATATAATCATAGCCTACATAGAAATAATCATGTGAGGGCGCAACAATAAAAATAGTGGGCTTCTATGGGGCACAACAATAACAATATAGGGGTTATGGGAACAACAATAAAAATATATGGGATACACTAATAATAACAATAATGGGTCTACACTAGTATTATAGGGACCTAGCATCCAATTTCTTCCACCATAGAGAGGCTCACATTGTAGGACCTCCTAGGAGAGCTGAGACATAATGCGACAATAATTCATGCCCATACGATCACTAGATTTTGAACTTGTCCAATTATGAAACACTTTGAGTTCTTGGTGGTCATTCCCTTTATAGGGGAGTCCTGTGATATTATATATGGTTTTCTATTTAATTTGAAGTGGATTTTCCAGCCAGAGAGAGCCACTACGAAAATTCTTGGTGAGGAATTTTACAACTTCTTCTTTAAGGTTGTGCATGTATGTAATCAAAGGATATTTGAGGATATGTCATATTCTCGATGTGATGATTAATTCAGTCTCTAGATTCCACTTATCACCATTTTTTCCACAACTTGAAACGGATTCATTATGCTTCTCCCAAAAAGGTTTGTCCAACTTCTCTTGCTTTATATTATGGAGTCAAAATTCCAATTCTATTGCAGTCTTTGGATCGAATCTAGCTATGGTTCTTGGATGCACTATAATTTATCCATCCTCAAAGTGAACCCACTTTTTAGAAATTTCAAAATATTTTAGAAGTTCTCTCATTCTCAAGTAGTCAAGAAAGTTAGATTCTGAGACAACAGAGATTGGCAAGTCAAGATTTTCTACAAGATCAAAATAATTATTGAGGGAAACTTCGTGGAGAATAGTTGGCAAGTCTGAAGGTTCACTCGAGTTTATAGGAATTGAATTAGATGTGTCATAATTTCCATCTACGACCACCTTTATCAAATGTCTCGTCGCATGCTGATTTGATTTTTCCATTTCATTTAGTTCGTGCGAACCACATGGATGCCTCACAGTTGAAAATTTGGCAGGCAGTTTCATTATAATTTGAAGTGTTGGATGATATGGCTTTCACTAGGATGTGACATTTTCTTTGTGTGGCATGAAATTATTGTACCCATCAACTCAAGTAATTTGACTTCTAATTTTTAATTTTATTATTTTCATGTAATTGAGTCAGTTTCATTCAGATATTATTTATTCCCAACTTCATGTCTATTATTATTCTTTGTGAAGTAATCAGATGCATTCGTTTATATTTATTTATTATTTATTCTAGTTGAGTCAAGTATATCTACTTGGTCGGTCCATATTTTAGTTCGATGTTTGTTTTTCCAAGACAAGCTGGTGTCTCTAGAAACTTTTTCGCTCGATTTATTTGGTCAATATTCTTTTCTTTGGTTTTAATGTTAGTTTGTACTTTGCTAATTTTTGTTTTTTATAAATTTTCGTAAGTCCAATCCTTGCTCCATTTTTATTGTAAACTTGTTTTTTTTAATAAACAATATCTTCCTTTAATAGTTCTATGTTTTATTGACTCAATTATTTCCTCCTAACTTGTAATTACTTCAATTAATTGACTCACTTAAAGGTTTTAATAAGAAAATTAATTGGGAAGAAATTATAATCATGTAACTAGTTACCTTAGCTTGCCACAAAGTGGTTTTTAGGCTAGCCCATGTGACTAGTGCCTCAAAGAGGCTTCTACCAACCACATGCCAATGCTTATCAAGAGTTATACCTTTTTAGTCGAGCACTATTGACAAGTTATTTAAAGAGTTTCCCTTGTAATGTATTTTACTCAATGACCCAAAAAGACCATATGTCTTTGAGGATGAGGGGTCAAAGATATACAATTTCAAAATTATTAGGCTTTCCATTCACCCGACTGTCATAAATCAGTGCTTAAATTTTTTTAACATCCCAAAATTTAAGCATACGCCAAAATACAACAACTAAGCAATGAACATATCTAATAAAATTTAAAGAGTGTTACGTACGTGAGGAGTGGAGTTTTATTATTGACGTTTAAGGTGTTGTGAAATTGCCTGAAGTTTTTTGATCCGAGATCGCTACCCGTAACAAGGTGCTAGGGATGACTCTCCACCCAACCTTATAACAGCTGCAACTAATATATCTTGCAGTCGTCTCCATCGAGCCCTCAACCAACATATTACTTTTAATGATATTCTCCCTCCAAGATTTCCTTCCTTCAGAATGAGTGAATAAATGAATACCTCTTCTCCTCCCTTCTTCGCCATTAAATAGAACAAATTCTTCTAAAAATCGTAAGGGGATTGGAAAGGGCTTTGCATGTACACCATCAATGTGTCCATGGAAACTTTTATTTTATTTATTTAATATTGTATTTTCTTTGTTATTTTTTATTTTATTTATTTATTCCCATATTTTTCTTTGTTAGTTGTTATTATATTTATATATATTAATATTATCTTATTTACTTTATTATTATTAGTTAAATGTTTTGATGATTTTCCTTTTCTTATTCGCATCTACTAAGATGAGCTTAATCAAATATTTAGATAATTATTTTTTCCATGTTTACACCTATTAAAAAACATTCATGAATGATTGTAACACACTTGAAATATATAAATCATCAAATATATGAAATCTCAAGTAAGGAAAATGCATTGATTATTCACAAGCTTGTAATCAATTATTTTTTTCCATATTTTCTGATCTTTTGTATTGAATGAGTTCCATTTTATTTTCCATTTTAGAGTGACAAAACAATTGAAAATTTATATTTCATACACTTACTACCCTTTTTTTAATAAACATTCATTTTCCTTTAAAATTATCAATAATATTATGCCAAATTTTTTTTTAAAAAATTAACAATATTTATAAAAATTCAGTCCTCTCTTCTAATATGATAGTAGGTCCAGGGTATTCCCTAAACCATTATTAAACATGCCTTAGACATGGTATATGCATTCAATTTTTTTTGTGACTGTGTATTGATTTGTGTTTGACGAAAAACTTCTGCCACTTATCTATAGTTTAACATTGAGAATTTATTTTTTCTAATTTTTTCTTATTATTTACATTTATTTATTTGTAAAGTGATCGGTTGAGGTCTTATTATGGGTGTCGTTTAGTAACTTCCATTTTTCTATTAGGTACTAATTTTTTATTTTTTTTTTAAAGTTTTATTTCCACTCTATTTAACATTTTGGTTTTTCTTTGTTTTTCATTTTTCTATTATTTTAGTTTTCATGAATTATAGTTCTTTTCTCCATATTTTTAATTTAAAATGACAAATTTTAAAGAGAAAAAAAATAATAAAAAAAAATCCAATAATTTTTTAAAATTTTTTTCTTACTTTATTTGACTTATACAATTTTTTTTTTTTTTTGCTATGGGTTTTGTTTTATTTATTTTCAATTACAATTCCACTAATCATAGTTTTTTTTTCTTGTTAATTTCTAATTTGACACTATTTTTTTTCTTTCACCTTTCTATATATTTCTTTCCTTGGAAGCAACAACTATACAATAAAACATCAATTTCAATGAATATAACTAAATTAGTAAAAAAAAATTCTAAAAAAAAAAAATTAATAAAATCAAAACAAAAATTATGTGTAATTTTCTCTTGTTAAATTATATATACTTCATTCTACTCAAATCCTAAAGACCTATTATCATTAATTTTTGCACGCAAATAGAGATTTGGAAAATGACGACTTGTGAAGTTAAAGTTCTCAATGTGATTCTTGTGTTACTATTATTCAACATAGTTGTTAGAGTTCTTATAACTTATATAACATATTCATATCTTCATTTGTGTTGATGATGATTTAGTTGTGTCTTGGTGTAGTTATTACACTTACCGCAAACATGGTATTATGCATCTAGTTTTGCCTTTGAATGCATATTAATTTGTCTTTGTTTATATTTAAGTTGAAATGTTTTCTCATAGAGTGATCAAAAATCATGAAGTAGCACAATCCTGCAAAATTTGTCCTATAGGAACTTTGTGCATTGCAAATCACTATGATATAATTTCATGCATTACAAATCAGTTAGACATAATTTTGTTTTGCACAAGTGGACCTCAAGGATTTCAGCTCTTTTAAAATTATAAGAGCTACCACTATGTATTGGGCATCAATGTAAGTAATAATATTACTTTAAATAATAATATTTATACAATGATTTGTCTTTTTTTCTTCAAACTAGTTTGTTTTATAGAAAATTGTGGCTCCCATTTAAAAGATGATATGGTAGATATTGGAAATTTCATGGGATAGTCATGGGTTGATTATACACTAGTGAAATTATGAATAAATGTTTAACTAGAAAATGTTTTTTAGTTGCTAGAAATTACAAGGTTTTAATTGCAGAAATTTCAACCATCTATTTCCTCAAATATTTTCTATCTTTTGCCCGTGCCTTTAGCTAGAAATCATATTTTTTTATGATGGAAATTGTATGGGGCATGCTGAAAATTGTATGAAGATTTTTCAAGAAATCATATTGTTTATGATAGAAATTGTATGCGGAAACATACTGGAAATTGTATGGGATTTTTGTGAATTGCAAGAAATCATATTGTTTGTGATAGAAATTGTATGGGGCAACATGTTGGAAATTGTATGGGGTTTTTGTGAATTTCATTTGTTTATGATATTTATTGTTCTAAGATGTAGTATTAAGTTATTTTCTTATGCAAACAAGAATTATTATCTTATTGATCGTTGAAGCATTTTATCTTGTTCACTTGAACATAATGAGAAATTTGATATTTCTTTCTTGAAGGCGTCCATAGTAGTAAAAGAGATCCTATATCCATTGATGATTCAAAATTGAATTATATCATTTAAAAACATCATAGTACTTTATAACTAATATGTGTTTGGTCTCTAAACAAGTAAAATATTTTGTTTGTGATCCTAACCTATTATTTTTGGAAAACAATAACAAAAAACCTCCTTTTTGTACAAGAGAAACTACAAATAACTGTAATAAACTATCTGGAGACTCTAGAAACAAGTTAACACAAATTTTTGTTGCATATACTTATGAAAATAATGGTTAAATTTTATTTCTTAATTTTAATGACTTCTATTCCCTTCAGCTAAATTTCTCTTCTAGTTTTGAGAGATTTTTTTAATAAATAATTTTCTTATATTTATTTCACATCATCAATTTTAAAAGAATAACATACACATGTTTACAATATTATTTTTTAATATTGTTGTTGCAAGATAAGATATATACAATTTTAATTCTGTATAATTTTTTACTTCAATTTAACTATATTTAAACTAAACATCATATATTATATATTTACGTTTTTTAAACTATTGTTTAATCTTTTTAAATAAAAAATATTGAAATGGAAAACTTGAATATTTTTTTTAAGATTAACTTCAATGTTTGAAATACTTTCAAAGCTATTCGAAAATCCATTTTAAAACATAACAATTTAACAAAAGAAATTAAGATAACAATTTAACAATTTTTTTTATAAATTTACTTTGATTTTATTTTTTCTATATATTTTAGTTTATTACTTTTATTACTTTTGTTTATTATTTCTACTAATTTTGTTTAAAATTTAATATAGATTTATTTCAATTGCAAATTTGATTTTATGTTGAATTTATTTATTTATTTAAAAACATATTTTAAATATGAAAAAAGCACAATCTTCGTCAAAATTATATCACCTCATTTTAGCCAACAATTATAATAAAAAAACAAAATTATAAAACAATTAACTTCAAGTTTTTCAAATATTCACATTCTAACAAACTATAAAATGAGTGAAGTTTTTTAAATATTCATTTTTTATAACAAACTCTAAAATATAACAATTCTATTTTCTAAAGACGGGTGAAGTGTTCACACAAAATGTCGATATTTAAATGCTCTTTAATCATAATACACGGATTTGCAGAAGTTCTCAACAACTTAAAATATTTTATATTGTATAAATACAAAATTGAAAAATATTACTAATATATCTATATAGATTAAATTAAGATAAATGCACATAAACATTAGAATACTTGATATGTTTTACTTTTCCAAAACTAAAATAAATCATAAAAATTAACTAAATTATAGCTTTGTTATTTTATTTTTATTATTAAAATCATTAATATGAGTTAAACATATAATCTCAATATTTAAAGAAACATGTAAGACTATTCTCCTCATTTTATTACAAGAATTTTTAATGAGTAAATAGGTTGTATTACAATACCATAATTTGTTAATGTTACATGCTCAAAAAATCATAATTCATGTTTATATGACACATGTTCGTAATTACTTTTGACATAAATGTCAATCTTAATATGTGATTAATCATTAAAAATATTTTAGAATATTTTGTGAAATTTAAATCTTTCCCACCTACTTAATAGTTATTAATAATTAAATTAAAATTATAAATTCCATTTTTCATATATATATATATATATATAATCTACATCTTTTTATAAATAATCTTGTGCACACATTTTGTGACTTTTTTAAAATTATGATTATCTTTTATATGATGATAAACTAGAATTATTATACAATCCATCAATGGTTGAATCAGTCTCCTTCCTATTTTTTTATTTAGTGGTTGTCCTCATTATTTATTGTAGTTCTGATCATGGTTCCAAGGCATAGAATGAGCAGTCGATCACCCTTATTGTTTTCACTCTAAATTGGTGGGAGAGGAAGCTAAATGTGTCACTAACATCCACATCTATTTTACAGTTAAAAAAAAAAAATACTTTTACATTTATCACCACCCATAATTACATCTGATTCTTATCTTTACAATGCAAATACCAAGCATTCATTCTGATATGACATAATTATTATTGCCAATATAACAAAAATACAAGTATAAAGGATTTGGTGATTGCTATCGTTAAATTCTTGGTAAGCCCACATGGGAAAGTCACGTGTGCTTGATTGCGCAAACATGGGCGCATAGAGCATCTATGTACTGGTGCATGATTTGTTAAATGCCACTCGAGTCGAGTGACTCTTATACTGTTGGGCATAAATCAACGGACCCTATAAAATTTTATTCTTTTAATGCAAAATCCTGTTTCTGGACTGTTGGCCATGCCACATGGTAGCGGAGGTGTCAACTCCTCTGGAAAAGTTGTACAGGGTTAATAAGTTTCGGGACAGGTGTGATTATCGCCTCGTTTTCTATGGAGATAGCGAGGGAAACCACTGAAGTCTACCACCAGACGACTAGCTGTCTTAGCATTATCGCTCCCTCAGTTGTGCTCTAACTGGTTCGACTTCGCTCGGGTTTATATGGAGCAGATTCCTCTGGTTTTTATGGTAAGTGTTTCGTCAGCCTTCCCATCATTTCCAGTTTCTTATTTGCTCTGTTCAGTTCATGTTTTTAACCTCCATTATTTAGGTGTCCCTACCCTGGTGTCATTTCCATTCCTCCAGGTTTACTCGGCTCACTCTGGGGCAGAGTTTCCCCACCACTGCTCGAAGAAACTTTCCTTCATGCAGAACCCCTATGCACCTTGACAGGTATGGGTACTTATTCAACAGCCTGTGAATGGTTTAGGGTTTTCATTTTCTCAATTGTAATTTTAGTTCGGCTTTACGAATGTTTCAGGATATTCCTTCTAACCATCGTCATTATTTTTCTTGTTGTGTCCAGAGTTTGTTTAGGCTTCACGAAACTAAAACCCTCGACAGGTAAGCTGTCTCAGGAATATTTTCCCAGCTTGGTTCATCCTTTCGCTAGACCTTATAGACTTATAAGTTTATTAAGTTTTCTAACCGATTGGTTTACTTGCAGGTGAGGAGGCCACGCCAACCCTTCCCTCGGCTCCTCATGTTTTAATCTCTTCCTGTGGCTAAAATGCCTTCATCGTCTATTCACAGGTACTTCATGCTGCTACGAATGTCTATGTAGCCGTGACTCCAGAGTTTGCATAATGGCTAAGTCTTGAGACTGAAATACTCTGCTTAGGTTTTTACAGCTACGCAGAGTCTAGTTCTTTTACGATGCTAGATCTTTGAGCTTCGTTTTCAGTTTAATATGTATGGCGATTTTGGATTTTGGCGACTTTTACCCTATGTAACTATTTAAAATTCTCGTTATTGTGACTGAAGCTTTGTATCTGATAGCCATACTGTTTGTAATACTCTGGACTGGTATTCTTATACCCTTTTGTTTATTTCGAGGGTTCATTTTCCCTTTATGCGTGTATAGTTGGTAGACAGAGTTTCCACGGCATGCAAGTATGTTTATGTTCTTTTAAGAGCTTTCTGTAAGTTCTTGTGTATCTCCTTTTTTTCTCGTATCGCCGAAATAGCGTATGAAAAAAACACATTGATAGTATAGAATTCATTATAATGTTGTGGCTTTTTGGCCTTGCGTTCTTCTCTTATTGTAATAATGAACTTATACTCGGTTTACTGTTTCGGCTGTACACTGGTTATATCTTGTTGTTTTGTTTATCTCATTATTCGCATATGTATATGGTTCTGTTCAATATGGTGATATTCGTTACATGAAACAAATATTTGTATTGCTCGGAGTACCCTTCAATACGGGTTTATACGTTTTCTTTTTTTTTCTTTCTTGTAAAGAGTATCTCTGATAATATTATTTGAAACAGAAGGTCATGGTGGTCTGGTATTCTACTAAAGAGGCTTTTAGATTGTTGAAGAACTTGTTTAAATCTTATGGCTCCAGTCCGCCTTTTAAGGGCTGCGTATAGTGTTATAAAATGAACAGGAACTGGGTAGGGTTCGACCCAGTTCTACAAGTTCAGTACCTCCTTAACAACTTTGTATAGGAAAGAACATCTATTATTGTTTACTATTTCTTGCATAGCCACTTCTTTTCCTGTTTTTCATATTACAACTACCGTGTTTACTCGTACAGTAGCGTTCTTTAAAAAATCAGTACTAAATTTTATACTCTCTGTCTTCTTTCATTTCATATACTCAGTTAGTCTATTCGCAGAGTTTTATTCTTAAATAAAACAAAATGTAAACCCCTATATATTTCCATTAAGATTCTTATCATGAAAGAAAGTAGGCTTCTCTTTTCAATCTCTTTCTTGCCATGAATAGTATTATTACAAACATAGGGAAAAGCTAAATCCAACATTCCATTCTTTCTTTCTACTACACAGAATGACAACGTACTAGGTTATATGGCATCTTTCAGTTTACTGAGATCTTCTAGACAGAAACTTGGTAGTGCTAAACTTTCAGAACTTACTAACAGAAGAAAAGTCTTGAACCAGTAAAACATTGAATAGTCTAATTTTTTCTGCAATTTCCAAAAAAAAACAGATATCCTATATTCATAAAGTTCCAGTTGTTGAACACTTATCTGATAAAGGAAAAATATCCCTTTAAACTGTGGTCCTCCCAACCATCAAGGGAGGAAACGACATCCTCCTCTTGCCCCATAGCTCCAGAATTCTTGACGGCACCATGGGCAACAGTGGATAATTTCTTCTGTTGTGACCTCAGGATGGCCAATCCAGTCACAAGACAGGTATTCTGGTTCACAAGGGTTGCAGAAGCTATTCTCAGCTAGTCTTCCACCCAGCTCTAGAAAATGCTTCACCCTATTACCAAATTTCACAAAACCCCTACCTCTCTCCTGGAATTCCCTTTTATCCCAGAGGGTAGGTAACTATTTTTCCAATTGTTCGCAACCACCTCCTATTCTTAGAAACTTCACCATCAGCTTAAAGGGTTTTTCATTTTCATTTACTTGTTTATCCTATTAACTCAGTAACAAAATAAAATAATACTTTTGTTTTATGAACAATTACAATTAAGTATTTCTTGTGAATAGAAATAAACGAAAATAAAATAAAAATAGACAAGTAAGCCAATGGTCTTTTAACTAGTTGTAGCTAGTGAACTCTTAATGAGGCTGTCACATCTTCCCCCTCTAGAAGTAACACCATCCTCGGTGTTTCAGCCCATCTCTGCAAAGAGTTCTAGGTATGCTTCCTACATAAATTTTTCATCCTCCCAAGTAGCTTCGTCTTGTCCAAAGTGCTTCCACTGCACTTTAACCTGGATAACTACTCTTTTACGGAGTATGCGTTGCGACTCTACGAGAAACTCTCCATCTGGTTCTACCTGAAAAGAACAAAAGTGTTTCCAAATCAGTACAGTTAGATTCATTCAAGCTTCAAACTAGGATTTATTCCTATCTTTCTTCCTACCTAAATATTCTACCAATGAATTACATGTTTCTCATCATGTACATATCGCTTCAATAAGGATACATGGAATACATTGTGTACTCGGATATGGTTGGGCAAGGCCAATCTATAGGCTACCGGTCCCACTCTTTCCAATATTTGGAAAGGGCCGCAGTACCGAGGATCCAGTTTAGCACAAGAAGTCCACCTCATAGTACTTCTTTTAGGCTTAACTCTTACGTATACATGGTCCCCTACCCCGAATTCATGGTAGGACCTTTTTCTATCTGCAAAAACATTTTTCCTATCTTGCGCAGCCTTCAAATTCGTCCTTATTCTTTTTACCTCATCTTCCATCTCAGCCAACATCTCAGGTCCCAACAGTAGTTTTGTTTCAGTGCTACTCCAGTTTATAGGCGTGTGACATTGCCTACCATATAACGCTTCAAAGGGGCTCATCTTCGAGACTCCTGATACCCATTGTTGTATGAAAAATCCACAAGGTGCAGGTAATCTTCCCACTTGGTTGGCTACTGCATCACATACATGCGCAGCATGTCTTCCAGAATTTGGTTTACCCGTTCCATCTTCCCATCAGTCTGAGGATGATAGGCAGTACTAAAGTGTATCTGGGTTCCTAATCCAGAAAAAAAAGTTTTCCAAAATTTGGATGTAAACTTAACATCCCGATCTGAAATAACAGTTTTAGGTATGCCATGCAACCTAAAGATCTCCTTCATGAATATATCCGCAATTTGTACCGTCTTGTAGGTAGATTGCACAAGTATGAAATCGGCAGATTTGCTTAATCTGTCCACCACTACCATAATAGAGTCATTCTTCTTCTTTGTTCGTGGTAACCCTATGATAAAATCTAAGGAGATAACCTACCACTTCCATTCAGGAATAGGTATGTGCTGTAATAACCCTGCAGGATGTTGATGCTCCACCTTCACTTGTTGACATTCCAAACATTTTCTTAGATATTCTTCAATGTTCTTATGCATACCTAGCTAGTAATATACCTTCCTTATTGCAGTGAGCATCTTTTGATATCCCGGATGGCCAACGTAATTGCTGCAGTGGAATTCATTCAGGATTAACTCTTTAAGACTTGCGGGGTTAGGCACATAGATCTTTCCGCGGAAGGTCAACACCTGCTCTTCATTATTTCCATACTCTGTCACCTTGTCATGCTTCTTATCATTCTCCATTTGCTGCCACAATAATTTATATTCCGGGTCTTTATGAGATTCCTCCTTCAATTGTTCCAGCAGCTGACTTTCCAACTGATTAAAGTATAAGGCAAAAAGACCGTGTAGTTTCCTGCTTAACATGTCGGCAACTCTATTTTCCTTCCCTTTAACATGTTGAATGTCCATGTCAAATTCACTTAGAAAGGCACTCCACCTTTCCTGCCTAGAATTTAAATCTGCTTGCTTAAAATATTCAGTCAGGCTGTTATGGTCTGTTTTAAGCACAAATCTTTTACCCAATAGATAATGCCTCCATACTTGAAGGGCATGCATTACGACTGTAAGCTCCAATTCATAAGAAAAATATTTATGTTCATGTTCTTTCGGCTTCCTTGACTCATAGGCTATTACTTTACCTTCTTGAGTTAATATTGCTCCTACTCCTTCCTTGTTTGCATCAGTACAGACCTCATAATCTTTTTCCGGGTCAGCTACCTTCAGTACTGGGGCTGTAGTTAGGATTTTTTTCAGCTTTTCGAAGCTGTCCTAAAATTCTTTTGTCCATCTGAAAAGCTTGCCTTTCTTCTGCAAGGACGTGATGGGAAAATAAATTTTAGAAAACCCTTCTATAAACCTTCTATAATACCCATCTAGGCCCATAAATGATCTAATGTCTGCCACATTCTAAGGTACTCGCCATTCCATGATGGTTTTGAACTTTTTGGGATCAACAACTATCCCTTCAGCCGATATAACATGTCCCAAGTATTGGATTTCTGTTTTAAAGAAATCGCATTTTCTAAATTTAGCATAAAGCTGATGTTTCCTTAGTGTTTCCAATACTATCCTCAAATGCACCTTATGCTCTGCCTCACTCTTTGAGTATACCAGTATGTCAGCCATAAAAATAAGTACAAATTTATCCAAAAACTGATGGAAAATGCCATTCATCAACCTCATAAAGGTTGTTGGTGCATTTGTCAATCCAAAGGGTAGCACAACAAATTCATAACGACCATATCGAGTGCGAAAAGTTGTTTTGCAAATATCCTCATCCTTGATCCCAATCTGATGATACCCAGATCTTAAATCTATTTTAGAGAACACCTTAGCCCCTCTTACCTGATTGAATAAAGCATCAATCCTTGGTAAGGGGTATTTATTTTTAATAGTCAACTTATTAAGCTTCATGTAATCCATACACATACGTAATGTTCCATCTTTCTTCCTAACGAAAAGGACTGGTGCTCCCCAAGGAGACACACTTGGGCGGATATAGCCCTTGTCTAACAATTCCTGCAACTGTATCTTCAGTTCTGTTAACTCTGGTACACTCATTCTATACGGGGCTCTTGATATTGGAGAGGCTCCCGGTAATAACTCAATAGTAAAATCGATATCTCTTTTGGGTTGAAGACCAGGAATCTCATCTGGAAACACATCCAGGAATTCCTGTACCACTAGAATATCCTCGAGTATCGGAGCCTTTTCCTTGGAAGCTGCAAATCCTACTTGTATTGCATACAGCTGGCATCCTTTTCTGATACACTTACCCATTTGGGATGTTGTTATTGGTCGTAATTGTATAGGTTTTTTGATTCCTTGAATCTCTTTCCACATTTCATCTTGCAATCTGAAAGAGATAATCTTTTCTTTGCAGTCCACTAATGTCCAGTGTCTTTCCAACCAGTCCATACCCAGTAAGACATCATAAGACCCCAGTGGCAGGATATTTAAATCCAACTCTAATTGTTGTTCTGCCACTTCCAGCACACAGTTAGGAATTTTGGCTGTTATCTTTCATTTTTCCCCAGTAGCTAGCTGTACTAGCCATGAATTCCTAAATTTCGGTTCCTTTAATTTACATATTTCTACTAAATTAGGACTGATGTAACTCAAACTTGCTCCAGGATCTACCAAAATTGAAACAGGTTTAGTTAGTAAAGTACCTTCTAGCTCGATCATTGTAGGCTGAAAATCGGCCTGCCAATCTTCCAGGGCTGCATTGATGCGAGGTATGCTACGCGCCACATCCCCTATCTTAGATGCCTCCTGCAGATTTTCTACGGTTTCACTTTTATTCCGTCGGGGATAGTTTTTATAGTAATGAGCTTCCCCACAACCCCAACACTGTAGGGGAGGTTTAGAAATCTGCCCTTGATCTAGCTTGCTTGATGCTTCTGTGGGCTTCTCCTTAGCTAGCCACTTGGTTCTTTGATGGTTTTTATCAAACTGCTTGCTGATAGAGTTTCGTGCGGCACTTTTAAAGTTGTTTTTTTTACTGTGTTTAAAAGTAGAGTTACTTTTCTGATTTTTCTTTGGCTGCCAACTCTTTCCTCCGTCACCCTTGGCCTTATTTTGCTGATAGCACATTCGTACTTTTCGAATAGCCTCATCCATAGTCTGGGGGTTAACAAATTCTATCCACTCTCTCATATGAGCAGGTAAGCTTCTTAAGAATCTCTGCACCTTGGCTTTCTCTTCTCAGAGGTAAGGTACGTATCATAGCAGAGAAGTAAATTTTGCAACATAGTCATCCATGGTCATTTGCCCGAGATGAAGATCATGGAATTCCTTAACTTGTCATCATAGAATCTTTCTATCAGGTATTTATCTTTAAAGTACTGCTGGAACAGTTCCCATGTGATGTCGCATTCATCAATGCTGCGTACATTCTTCACCTCTTCCCACCACAGGGTGGCTTTTTCCTGTAACTGGTATATAGCCAATCTGGCCTTCAGATTGTTGTTGTATTCATATACCTGGAAATACTTATTCATATTTATTAACCAGGCTTCAGCCGCCTCTTCTGCCTCACCATAAAATGTCGGTGGCTTAATTTTACGAAATCCCCCCTGCAGTTCCACTTTCTGTCTTTTAAGATCTTGCTGGTTGGACAAATTGCCCGACTCAGCCTCATTATAACTCTTATTTTTTCTCCTCTGGGAGAGGCTCTTTTCAGTTCTGCCAGCAGCATTGTTTCGAGTTTGCTGGTCCTCTAGTTCCATCGATAGCTCTTTCTCAACACTAGGGTGTCTTGTCTCCTGATTTTGTCTATCTGAAAAACTTTTCAGGATCCTCTCTTGATCTTATAACAACCCCTCACTGTCCCTCCAGACTCTTATCATTTCCTCCTGGAGTTGTTGTACCGTATTTAGTAGAAATGCAGTTTGCTGCTGCTGTTCCTCAAGCAATCGACTTGTCTTTTGGTGCTGTTCCACAGCTAATTGAACCCACATTTTCAGGTTCAAAACTGTTGGGGCTTGAGTATCTTCTGGTTTTGATTAGGCTGCAATCACTCTTGCTTCCTTTTTGTGCACTATACAGATACAGAACTTCATTGTTAGTACACCCTTAAGATCCCAGTGTAGCAATCCGGCTATGATACCACTTTTCACTACCATCCACATCTATTTTATAGTTAAACAAAAAACATACTTTTACATTTATCACCACCCAGAATTACATCTGATTCTTAACTTTACAATGCAAATACCAACCATTCATTCTGATATGACATAATTATCATTGCCAATATAACAAAAATACAAGTATAAAGGATTTGGTGATTGCTATGGTCAAATTCTTGGTAAGCCCACATGGGAAAGTCACGTTTGCTTGATTGCACAAACATGGGCACATATAGCATCTATGTACTGGTGCATGATTTTTTAAATGCCACTCTAGTCGAGTGACTCTTATACTCTTGGGCATAAATCAACGGACCCTATACAATTTTATTCTTTTAATGCAACGTCCTATTTCTGGACTATTGGCCATGCCACATGGCAGTAGAGGTGTCAACTCCTCTGGCAAAGCTGTACAGGGTTAATAAGTTTCGGGACAGGTGTGATTATTGCCTCGTTTTCTACGGAGATAGCGAGGGAAACCACTGAAGTCTACCGCCAGACGACTAGCCATCTTAGCATTATCACTCCCTCAGTCGCGCTCTAACTGGTTTGACTCCGCTCGGGTTTATATGGCGCAGATTCCTCTGGTTTTTATGCTAATTTTTTCGTCGACCTTCCCATCGTTTCCAGTTTCTTATTTTCTCTATTCAGTTCTGGTTTTTAACATTCGTTATTTTTGTGTGTCTACCATGGTTTCATGTCCATTCCTCCAGGTTTACTCGGCTCGCTCTCGGGTAGAGTTTTCCCACCGCTGCTCGAAGAAACTTTCCTTCATGCAGAACCCATATGAGTCTTGACAGGCATGGGTACTTATTCAACAGCCTGTGCATGTTTCAGGGTTTTCATTTGCTCAATTGTAACTTCAGTTTGGCTTTACGAAGGTTTCAGGATATTCCTTCTAACCCTCGTCATTATTTTTCTTGTTGCGTCCAGAGTTTGTTCAGGTTTCACGAAATTGAAACCCTCGACAGGTAAGTTGTCTCAGGCGTCTTTTCCCAGCTTGGTTCATCCTTTCACTAGACCTTACAGACTTATAAGTTTATTAAGTTTTCTAACCGGTTGGTTTACTTGCAGGTGAGGACACCACGCCAACCCTTCCCTCGGCTCCTCATGTTTTAATCTCTTCCTGTGGCTAAAATGCCTTCATCGTCTATTCACAGGTACTTCATGCTACTACGAATGTCTATGTAGCCATGACTCCAGAGTTTGCATAACGGCTAAGTCTTGAGACTGAAATACTCTACCTAGGTTTTTACAGTTGTGTAGAGTCTAGTTTTTTTAGGATGCTAGATCTCTAAGCTTCGTTTTCAGTTTAATATGTATGATGATTGTGGATTTTAGCGACTTTTACCCTATGTAACTATTTAAAGTTATGGTTATTGTGACTGAAGCTTTGTATCTGACAGCCATGCTATTTGTAATACTCTAGACTGGTATTCTTATACCCTTTCATTTATTTCGAGGGTTTCTTTTCCCTTTATGCGTGTATAGTTGGTAGACAGAGTTTCCACTGCATGCATGTATGTTTATTTTCTTTTAAGAGCTTTCTGTAAGTTCTTGTGTATCTCCTTTTTTTCTCGTATCACCGAAATAGCATATGAAAAAAACACATTGACAGTATAGAATTCATTATAAAGTTGTGGCTCTTTGGCCTTGCGTTCTTCTCTTATTGTAATAATGAACTTATGCTCAGTTTACTATTTCGGCTGTACACTGGTTATATCTTGTTGTTTTTTTTATCTCATGGTTCGCATATGTATATGGTTCTATTCAATACAGTGATATTTGTTACATGCAACAAATATTTGTATTGCTCGGAGTACCCTTCAATACGGGTTTCTACGTTTTCTTTTTTTTTCTTTCTTGTAAAGAGTATCTCTGATAATATTATTTGAAACAGAAGGTCGTGGTGGTCTGGTATTCTGCTAAGGAGGCTTTTAGATTGTTGAAGAACTTGTTTAAATCTTACGGCTCCAGTCCGCCTTTTAAGGGCTGTGTATAGTGTTATAAAATGAACATGAACCGAGTAGGGTTTCGACCCATACCCATTTCTACAAGTTCAGTACCTCTTTAACAACTCTGTATAGGAAAGAACATCTATTATTGTTTACTATTTCTTGCATAACCACTTCTTTTCCTGTCTTTCATATTACAACTACCGTGTTTACTCATACAATAGTGTTCTTTAAAAAATCAGGACTAAATTTTCTACTCTCTGTCTTCTTTTGTTTCATATACTCAGTTAGTCTATTCGCAGAGTTTTATTCTTAAATAAAAAAAAAATTAAACCCTTGTGTATTTCCATTACGAGTCTTATCATGAAAGAAAGTAGGCTTCGCTTTTCAATCTCTTGCTTGCCACGAATAGTATTATTACAGACATAGGGAAAAGCTAAATCCAACATTCCATTCTTTCTTTCTACTACACAGAATGACAGCGTACCAGGTTATCTGGCATCTTTCAGTTTACTGAGATCTGCTAGACAAATACTTGGCAGCGCTAAACATTCAGAACTTACTAACAGAAGAAAAGTCTTGAACGAGTAAAACATTGAACAGTCTAACTTTTTCTGCAATTTCAAAAAAAAAACAGATATCTTATATTCATAAAGTTCCAGTTGTTGAACACTTATCTGAGAATGGAACAATATCCCTTTAAACTATGGTCCTCCCAACCATCAAGGGATGCAATGACGTCCTCCTCTTTCCCCCTAGCTCCAGAATTCTGGACGGTGCCACGAGTAACAGTGGATAATTTCTTCTGGTGTGACCTCAGGATGGCCAATCCAGTCAAAAGACAGGTATTCTGGTTCACAAGGGTTGCAGAAGCTATTCTCAACTGGTCTTCCACCCAGCTCTAGAAAATGCTTCACTCTATTACCAAATTTCACAGAACCCGTAACTCTCTCCTAGAATTCCCTTTTATCCTAGAAGGTAGGCAACTGTTTTTCCAACTGTTCCCAACCACCTCCTATTCTTAGAAACTTCACCAGCAACTTAAAGGGTTTTTCCTTTTCATTTACTTGTTTCTCCTATTAACTTAGTAACAAAATAAAATAATACTTTTGTTTCATGAACAATTACAATTAAGTATTTCTTGTCAATAGAAATAAAAGAAAATAAAATAAAAATAGACAAGTAAGCCAATGGTCTTTTAACTAGTTGTAGCTAGTTAACTCTTAATGAGGCTGTCACAAAATGACTTCCAAATCTTAATAGATGTCAGCAAATAAAGTTACACTGTTGGCTTTAAACAAACAAACCAAAACTTTTATACTTCTCCTATTCAGGGGCAAATAGGCAGAAACTTATAATGTTTTAACATAATTGGAAGATATCAAAATGATGCTTCATAATTTGGATTTCTATTTAGACAATGTTGATTCTTGTTTGGAATTGGTGGAGAGATTTTTTATAAGTGATTATGCGTAGAGTGATCTCACTGATCCTCCTACTAATAGCATGAAAACCCCTGTATTGATCTCTTTTGATAATGATTAGTGTGGTTATGACATGTTTCTTTGTTTTTCATTTTGTCAATGATATTTTGTTCCGGATTTGTGGAAACCCTGATTATTAGTGTAGTGATCACATGTTCCTTTGTTTTTCATTTTGTTAATGATATTTTGTTATAGGATTTTCTCTACGACTTACTATTATGGTACGATGTGATGTGTTATATGCATTCTTAGCTGTTGGGAAATGATGGCTATAGTTTTGTTTTTGGGATATCATGTTGTTGTCTTGGTGTTGGTAGGGTTGTTGGTGTGTGTATGGTGCTTAATGCCTTAAAGGTTTTCTAAATTGTTAACACATCTCTCAACAAAATGCCGTATCACTTATTTTTGAGTAAAAGTTATTAAGTAATATTTTGGTTCTAATGCTTTTGTTTGGGCTGTGACAAAATGATATATTATGTTTGTCTTATGTAGCCGAGCTTTGTGAATCTTGTTTTCTTTGGTGATGTTAATTGCTAGTCTGCAATGTTAATGCATTTAAATTAGATGAGTCGTGATTTTTTTAATGTTTTTATTTTCCTGTGTGCTATTTATTTGTACTCACTAATGTCTTAAATATTTTGAGTATTGTAAGAAGTCTCAATTCTTACTATCGTGCAGCATGAGATTTGTAATAATTACCAGTAGTTTTGAGGTCTCATTCACAAGGCAATCGATTTAGCTATGCTTGAGCCAAATTATCATGTAATTTATGTTTTTCGTATGAAATAAAAAATTATATATTTATAAAAAAAACAAGCTTATCATGTAATTTATAGTTTTGATATGAAATAAAAAGTTATATGTTTGTAAACAAATATTAATGATTGAATGGAATTATAAATTAATTTTTTTATAAATCTGGTTGAATTCGTGAGAAGTTTTAAATAACATGAATTTATAATTCATTTAATTATTAAATGTTTGTCTTTTTGTTTTTACCTGACTTCTGTTATATAATTTATGATTAACGGTGAATTGGGGTTGTTTGAATGAATAAATGACTTCAATGTATAGTTAGAGGAATTTAGGATTTGTAATAATTAGTAATAGTTTTGAGTTCGAGTTCACGACGTAATTGGTTTGGCTATGCTTGAGCTAATGCTTATTATGTACTCTGTTGAAATATAAAGTTATATATTTTAAAAAGTTGATGGTTGAATGTAATTGTAAATTTAATGAATGGTTGACTTTGTCAAAAATAAATAAATAAATAAATAACATAAATTTATAATTTAAATTAATTATTAAATATTTTTGTTTTTTTATCTATATTATATAATTTATGATTAGATAGTGAATTTTATTTGTCTAAAATAAATTTTTGAATGCATGCATGAATGAATGTATAGGTAAATTCAATGTATAGTTATTGTATACTTAAATGAATTCAAGATTTGTAATAGTTAGTGATAGTTTTGGGGTTTGGTACACAAGACAATTGGTTTGGTTATGCTTGAGCATGCATTTCTGCGAATTACAACAAAAATTTAAAATTTCAAAAAATATTAAAAAGATCTAACACTATTATGATAGCCCTTGTCTAAGAAGGTCACAATTTCATTTAGATCGTGAAATTTTCAAAAATTTAAAATTCCAAAAAATATTAAAAAGATCTAACACTATTATGATAGCCCTTCTCTACCAAGGCCATAATTTCTCTTGGATAGTGAAATTTTCATTGTAACCGGGTGAAAAAATTCAAAAAATCCAATTATGGGAGTTTTTTTTGTTTGTTTTTTTAATGGTGGAAATAGATTCAACACCATCAAAAACCCTGGGGCACTCAAAATTCTGCCCGATTTTCTCAAAATCCTAGCTGAATGTTTCTCAGAGAAATTGTGGCCTCCTTAGATCAATGTTACCATGAACCTATAAGCGAGACTTTTCATTGTTTATAAGTGAGGCTTTTGAAAAGTTTCTCTGTTTATTTTCCCATCTAATTTATCTAGAATCAGACAGATTCATTGAAATCACAAGATTAATAGATGAACTCTTCTTAATCAAAGTGCTCCAAAACATTTTTGAAGATGTTGAATCAATATATACAATAAAAAAAACTAGTTTAAACAATACAAATTTAGATTTCACCATATTCAAAAAATCCAATTATGAGAGTGTTTTGTTTGTTCTTTTAATGGTGGAAATAGATACAACACTATCAAAAATCTACAGGCACTCAACATTCTACCAGATTTTCTCAAAATCCTAGCTAAATGTTTGCTCAGAAAAATTGTGGTCTCTTTAAATCAATGTTACTATAAGCCTATAAGCTAAACTTTTAATTATTTATAAGTAAGACCTTTTGAAAAGTTTCTTTATTTATTTTCCCATCTAATTTATCTAAAATGAAAAAAATTCATTAAAATTATAAGTTTAACCAATAAACCCTTAGTAATCAAAATGCTCTGAAACATTTTTGAAAATGCTAAATCAATATATAAAATAAAATAAAAACTAATTTAAATCATACAAATTTAAATTTCAGCACAATATTTTTTTTTATTCCAGCCAAAAATTTGCGAAAACTGTAAAAAAATCTCACCTGTGACCAACTCTGTTACTATCTCGTCGAGATTGGCGATTGTGACGGAAGCTGACAGCAGCTAAGCCATACGTGTTGCGCAGAGGCAATTGTGACGAAAGACGACAGTAGCGAGGTAATACGTGTTACGCAAGCCGACAGCCCTGACAATTAACTCCGCCCACCAACATCCAGCGCGTTCATTCACGCAGGCCTCGCTCTGGTTACGCGCACGATGCACATCTTCAAATCGGCGACAGCGTCGGCTTCGGAGCCGGAGTCCGTGGCGATGGTGGGGAGCAGCGCTGAAATGAAGGGGTAAGCTGGAGTCCGTGGCGATGGTGGGGAGCAGCGCTGAAATGAAGGGGTAAGCTGTTGCTGGTCGGAATGACTTTTAAGAGTGCGACAAAGGGAAAAGTCGTTAAAGGGATATAGTTAGACATTAAATTAGTATATGAATTTTTTTTTGGTGGAATAAGGGTTCCATTTTCTTGCAACGATTTTATTGTTTTGTTTATGAAATTATACATATTTTACTGTGTCTGAAAATCTGTTTTGTTTACAAAATCATACATAGTTTATGCCTTTTTGGTTTTGAACATATGATCTCTTGGGAGGAAACACATGCTTTTAACCATTAGACCCACTCAAGCTATCAAAAAGAGAGCCTTCTTGATTTAAGATGTTAGTGTTTTGTTTTATTTTATTTATTTACTTATTTATTTTATGAGGTATTTAGTAAAGCGTTTTTTAATTAAAAAAACGAAAATGATATTACAATGTCATAAAAGAATTTTTTGATATTCTTTTTATTTATTTGTGGGTTAGCTTTCTCAATGTCTTAAAAGTATACTTGGGTGATTTTCCAAAAAAAAACATCACTATTTATGTTAAAAATTTAACTTTATTATAAAAAATTTTGATTCAATATAACTTAAATTTATATCTGGAAATGACATACAATAACTAAAGTTACCAAGTTATTAAAGGTAATGTTATTAAGTTACTAAAGGTAGATCATCTTAAAGATAACTAAGTAGTTAGATACCCATACAGATTGCATATACTTTAATTCAATTTAGTTATATAAATTAAATGATTAATAAATACCCTCGATCGGGGTGCCACGTCGAGGCTGATGGGATACGGCTAGTGTCACCCGACGGCGTGCACCAAACTTTCAATTAAAACCGGTAACAGATCCAACCTGCAGCTGGCCAGAGGCAGGTACGAAACATGCTTCATAATAATGGATGCAGACGAAATTTCTGGGCGCCAACAAAGCCTGTCAGACCACCTTTCGAAAAATCACTGCTTGCGAAACAAGTTATGGCAGCTTGAGAAGAAGAAACAAGTGTAAAAATTTGAATAATAGCTTAATTATTCACCGAGATTATCCTGATTACACACTATTTAAGCTTCATGCATAATACATAACCTCTTCTACAAATGATCATCAATATGCGGAAATAGAAAGCAGTCGCATGCGCTCATCAAAACATAATCAAGCACACATATCAACACAGTATGTAATGGGGAAAGAAATAGCTGAAAACCCCCAACTATCTATATATTATAATGATAGAGAACATGTAAAAATACATAGCGCAATACTCCTCACAAGTACTCATTACTATCTCCAAAAAGTTACACACAAACTAAATGATTTTTGAACAAGTCATGGGTTCAAATCTCCTCCACAAGTCTGCCTGCCTCTACTGCGCAATCCAAGTTGATTAATGATGAGATCCAAGTTCGAATCCCACTAGCTCCAACTATGTGATCCTCATTGGCAATCTCCATCAATGTGTGTGCAAATCTCATGCACCGCCAATAGTCACAACTAATAGTAGACTCACCCTTTCACCCACCTCTAACACTGGTCTCCACTGAACTGTCCATGCATTGCAGTTAACTGATGTGTTATTTAGTTGATTTATGAGTTAATAGTTAGTGAATTAATTAATAATTAATTCACACCACTCATCACTAGTGTATTTGTCAGTTAAACTAAATACAACTAGTTCAACTAAGTTAAACAGAACACAACTCCACCAACTGTCTCATCAACTCCACCAAACTCTGTCACATGAATTCTAACTGAAGTCAACCATGCAATAGCTCAACTAACCCCTAGGAATAGCGTAATTCCTTCTGTCAGCTGCATGTGCCACATCCAAGCATCAAGCTGAAGTGCTCCAAGAGGATAAGATAATGTTTATAGTCTAAATATTATTAAGGGTTAATAATATTTGATTGTTCTATTTTTAGCCCGGTAGTGTAAAAATAGAAACTGCCCAATGTCTAAAAATAGAGGTCCATCTATTTTTACCAACTCGACCAATCATCCATAAATAGCATCCTGCAACTCATAGACCATGATTCATATGTCTAAAAATAGACATAGTTTAAAAATAGACTTTGCGCCACAAATAGCCTGCGGGCCCACTTAGTGAAGGTGAATTCATTTCACTAAGCTCCATCATCTTGTTGCATTTTCAACACTCCCTCTCAACACGATATGGATTATCTGCAACCCCTATCCTGCCTCTGTTGTATTCGAATTTTCTCCTGGTGAGCACCTTCTTCAAGATATCAGCATCCTGATCCTCCGTGGGAATATATGAAAGTAACATGATTCTTCGCTGCATACAATCTCTGATATGATGGTACCTGATGTCGATGTGTTTGGATCTATCATGAAATACTGGATTAGCCAAGAGTTTAATGCAACTCTGGTTATCACAATAAATCACAGTAGGCTCCAAGTGTGACTCGAACAACTCGACCAGGATCTTCCTCATCCATATGGCCTCGCACGTGCCCAAGCTTGAGCCGCTACATATTCACCATTGACCGAGTGCGACGCATCTATGCTTCCGCTCGTACCAAGAAAACTCGTCGTCGACCCGATACCGAAGATCCCTCCGTATGTGCTCTTTCGTCCATCAGATCCCTGCCTGGTCCGTATCCGTGAAGCCACATAGCTTCACCTCATCCTCTCGTCCGTACCCACAAGCCATATCCCGATGTACTTCTAGATAACGCAATACATGCTTGCCTCGCCTTCCAAAAGAGCTTGGTAGGATTAACCATAGCTTGTGAAAGCTGGTTAACAGCATAGCATATATCGGGTCGTGTATTGACCAGATACATAAGTGATCCCACCAACTGTCGATAAACAGTGGCATCCACTACTTCCGCCAAAGTAGCATCCTCCTTCCTCCAACCTCCAAGAAGAGGAGTCTCAATAGGCTTGCAGTCATGCATGTTGAACTTCTCCAGTATCTCCGGGGAATACTTACCCTGAGAAACAAACAGTCCACCACTACGTTGCCAAATTTCCAATCCCAGGAAATAATGAAGGAGGCCGAAGTCCTTCATCTCAAACTCTCTAGCAAGATCCTCCTTGCATGAAAGTATCAACAGCTCATCTCCCGTCAACATCAAATCATCTACATAAAGTACAATGATCGCCAACTTCCTCCACCAACTGTGTACAAAGTTAAAGATCCGCCTCACTCTTGGAGAATCCAAGTCCGGTAAAGTAACTTTCTATCCATGTGTACCAAGCACGAGGTGCTTGCTTCAACCCGTACAGTGCTCTCTTGAGTCTGCACACATGCGACTCACCGCTGAAGATCTCGAAACCTTCGGGCTGCTCTATGTACACCTCCTCCTCAATGACTCCGTTGAGGAACATAGTCTTCACATCCATCCGATGGATGTGCCACCCCATCTGCGCTGAGAGAGTTAGGATCGTCCGTATGGAAGAGTACCTTGCGATAGGTGCAAAGGTCTCCTCATAATCGATCCCCTCGATCTGTGAGAAGCCACGGGCAAAAAATCTTGCCTTGTACTTCTCCACACTCCCGTCACTCGCCCGTCTTCACTTTCAGGATCCATCGCGAACCCACCACCGATTTCCCCTCCGGCCTTGGGACAATCTCCCATGCATCGTTCTCGACAGTCGAATCATACTCTTCCACCGTGGCATCTACCCCTGCGGGGTCCTCCAAAGCTTCCTCGAAAGAGGATGGCTCTGTCGCGACACATTTTTTCACAAGAGCCATGTATCCAGTGTACCAGTACGGTGACTGTCTCTGTCTGCGCTGTGCTGTAGGTGGTCCTACAACCTTTTCTGCATCTCGAGCCAGTCGCTCAGCTTCTGTAGTGTGCTTGCGCCCTCTGATGGTTGGCGCTACATGAGTGGTCTCTTCCACTCCATGAACTTCCTCTTGTGGCTGATCCACATCCGGAAGCTCATCCTTAGGAACTAATAGCTCCTCATCTGCATGCAAGTGTGGCTCCCTCTCAAGCGAACACTTCATGGCTTTCTCCTCCTGAAATTTGATATCCCGTCGCACAACAGTATTGCGACTGTCTGGAAAATACACACGATAGTTGTGGGGTGTATCAGTGTACCCCAAAAATATCCCAACCTCTGTGGTCGGATCCAACTTCTTCCTGGCATCCTTCCTCACATGCAAGTAGAGAGGTGAACCAAAAATCCTCAAATGGGAAATATCAGGTCTCTTACCAGAAAACGCCTCCTCCGGTGTACTCATGCCAAGTATATTGTGAGGACAATGGTTCTGCACATATACTGCTGTATTGCATGCCTCCACCCACAAGTGAAGGGGTAGGCCCTGATCATGCAACATCGCCCGTGCATCACCCTCGATCGTTCTATTCTTCTGCTCAGCAACCCCATTCTGCTGTGGGTTATGAGGTGTTATGAGTTCTCTCCGAATTCCTTCTGCGCTGCAAAATTCCTTGAATTCAGCAGAGATGAATTCACAACCATTTTCGCTCCTAAGAGCCTTCACATGCTTCCCCGATTCCTTCTCAACCAGCGCCTTGAACTCACAGAACTTTGAGTATGTCTCGCTCTTCTTCTGCATGAAGAAGATCCAACACTTCCAAGAAAAATCATCAACAAAGTATTCTACATATTTTTTCTGTCGTCGGTTATCGTAGTTGGTCCACACGTTCGCAATTCTTCAAGGATTGTCGTGTTTATCATCCTTTCTGTGAAAAGGGTGTTTTTCATAAATTTTCCCAAGGTACATCCCTTGCACTGATCTGACTGCGCAAGAGTACCCTTAGGAAGCCCAGTAGAAATTTGCTGCAGTATCTTCAAATCTCCATGGTGAAGGTGGCCCAATCTCCGATGCCATAACTCGCCATCATCCCGGCTCACCACTCCTTCCACCTTGTGTTGTTGGTTGCCAGGTCGCCTGACCATCACTGTTGTACCGACAGGTTTCGACTCGAACTCGAGCTCGTTTTCCGTTGTTTTACCGTGCAGAAAGTTTTCCCTCGTCGAAGACAACATCATACCCCTTGTCTTCTAACATCGCCATAGAGATCAAATTCTTCTTCAATCCTGGAACATGCATCACTTCCTTTAATACAAAGGGTTTACCAGAATCCCTCTCAAAGGAAATGGTACCGATACCGGTCACACTGTATCTACCATCATCGCCCATCTCGATGTGCACTCCAATATCTTTCTCATCCAGATCTGAAAATAGATCTCGATCTCCATTCATGTGAAAAGATGCACCAGTGTCCAAGAACCATACTGATCCCATCACACTTGAGACCAAGCATTCGATTAGTGAAAAATCTAGCTCAAACTGTGAGGCTAAGGCCTCTCCCACTTGCATCCAAGTAGCCTTTTGCTTATTTTCTTCTTCTTCTCGCGGACACTTGTGGCATAATCATGTTCGTATAGTGAAACACTTCAGTACATAGACATGTCTTCGTCTCTTGCCTTTCGCACCGAAGCTGAGGGAAGATTTTGCTCTTCCCCTTCTTTGCTTTGGAAGCCAAAGTGCAATTTTCATCATATGCTCTTGATGAAGATCCATCTCTGCATCCGCTCTTATTCTTCTTGCACAAGATCCGACCAAAGTCGCTCCCATCCCGGCAATTTCTCCCGAATTACTGACGCACTCCCGATAGGCATGCCAACTCTTCTAAGACCACAAGGAGAGCCAAGCTCACCAATTCCTCATCATCAACAACAATTTACACTTCCTACCATCCCTCGTATTGGATGAACTTCGTGAGGTACTTGGGCATAATGTCGCCTTTCTCCATCTTTATGTGTCTGAGTTTATCCTTGAGCGCCAACTTCCTCTGGTCGCTCTTGCTTTGGAATAAATCTGTCAATGCTTTCCACATCAAGTATGGAGAAGCTTTTCCATGCATGCTGGATACAATGTGATCCTTCACGCCCTCGAACAGAATCCTTTGACATTTTTCCATCTTCTTTTGCGAAGCCTCAACTTGAGCAACATCAGTAGGCTTTGGGATCTCAGCCTCTATGAACTCCTTCAGTCCGTTATCATCTAATACCGCCTCCATCCTGTCCTTCCATGCAACATAATTCGAACTGCCCTCAAGGGCATACTCCAGTCGCAATCCGTTGAAAGACATTTCAACTCTAGCACCAAGAAAACTGCTGCAAATTTCGAATTCCAAATTCTGTTGCAAATTCGAATTCCAAGCTCAAAAATCAACTACTTCTGGATCTGTGAGAACAAAGTATTTCTAGCATAGAGATCGACTGTAATGGAATTTACTGGATATATCACCTTTCAAAGAAAGGATGGATCCAGAGGCTACCTGGCCCGTTACAGACTCTGTCTACCGAAATAATTGTAATCACTGTAATAGATCCGATGATCAATTTCGCTCTTATACCATGTAAAAATTTGAATAATAGCTGAATTATTGACCGAGATTATCCCGATTACACACTGTTTAAGCTACATGCATAATACATAACCTCTTCTACAATTGATCATCAATATGCGGAAATAGAAAGCGGTCGCATGCGCTCATTAAAACATAATCAAGCACACATATCAACACAGTATGTAATGGGGAAAGAAATAGCTGAAAACCCCCAACTATCTGTATATTATAATGATAGAGAACCTGTAACAATACATAGCACAATTCTCCTCACAAGTACTCAGTACTATCTCCAAAAAGTTACACACAAACTAACTGAGATTTGAACAAGTCATGGGTTCAAATCTCCTCCACAAGTCTGCCTTCCTCTACTGCGCAATCCAAGTTGATTAATAATGAGATCCAAGTTCGAATCGCACTAGCTCCAACTGTGAAATCCTCATTGGAAATCTCCATCAATGTGTGTGCAAATCTCATGCATAGCCAATAGTCAAAACTGATAGTAGACTCACCCTTTCACCCACCTCTAACACTGGTCTCCACTGAACTGTCCATGCATTGCAGTTAACTGATGCGTTCTTTAGTTGATTTATGAGTTAATAGTTAGTGACTTAATTAATAATTAATTCACACCACCCATCACTAGTGTATCTGTCAGTTAGACTAAATACAACTAGTTCAACTAAGTTAAACAGAACACAACTCCACCAACTGTCTCATCAACTCCACCAAACTCTGCCACATGAGTTCTAACTGAAGTCAACCATGCAATAGCTCAATTAACCCATAGGAAATTCGAATTTCCTTCTGCCAGCTGCATGTGCCACATCTGTAGCTTGAACTGAAGTGCTCCAAGAGGATAAGATAATGTTTATAGTCCAAATATTATTAAGGGTTAATAATATTTGACTGTTCTATTTTTAGCCCAGCAGTCTAAAAATAGAAACCGTCCAATGTCTAAAAATAGAGGTCCATCTATTTTTACCAACTCTACCAATCATCCATAAATAGCATCATGCAACTCATAGACCATGATCCATATGTCTAAAAATAGACATAGTCTAAAAATAGGCTTTGCACCACAAATAGCCTGCGGGCCGACTTAGTGAAGGCGACTTCATTTCACTAAGCTCCATCATCTTGTTGCATTTTCAACAACAAGGCAGTGTTATCGGCAGGAAAATTCAAGGGGCGTCTGAGGACAACGAGGCTTCTGCTGTGTGACATCGATTGTTTACTTGGTATGTCATGGCTCTCGCAAGTTACATAGTTAATTTACCTGTTCATGTTCATTGTAACAATGGTGACGTTATTTTCAAGGATGGTTTAATTGGCCTACATGTGGTTCGTCGAATTAGTAGTTGGTCTTCTTTTGATTTTGGGAATATCTTTAATTTCCTCTATCTTGACTACACCGAAGGGTCCTTCAATGTTTCGTTACTGCTATTTTTGGTTTTTCCGGCTCGACTAGTTGACACTTGTTTTAGAACCCCTTCTTCGTTTCTGTGTGATGCTCAAATTAAGACTCGGGTTTTGTGGCTTATGTTTATTAATAAGGTTAAAGTATCCCAAGCCTATGAGCTTATTTGTATGTCAAGGCAGGATAACTTAGTGTTCCATAGCTATCTTCCTCATAACAGTCCACCGTTGTGTGGCGTGAGGATAACCTCTGGTCTGTTTCATATCTCTGGCATGACGCAACCATAAGCTGCGTTTACCCACAATTACGCATTAAAAATGCGGGTCTCATTTATACCCAAAATGTTCCCTTTCCAAGTTTAATGAAAACCTTTTCTTTTACCAAAATTTAAAATCCATTCATGTCTCTTTATGCTGAAGCAATTCCCTTTATCCAATTACACACCATATAATATTTCTGCTAGAATGATAATATTGAAATTACATTTTTTACTTTGATTTTAAACCCAAGTGCCCACACCTATATATATATATATATATATATATATATATATGTATATATATATTGGCCCATACTATTTCAAATGTACCTTTACACCGTCGATCTTAACGCTCACCAATCTGATCGAAATCGCATATTAATATGCATGAAATTTAACATTTTCAAACTATGTGAAATAGGCAGTTTTGACTTGCGACGTGTCACCTCCTAAACACTATCACACTCTTCAGTTAATTACCACTTACCATTTTGGGTGCACGCGAAAACTACTTACTGATTTGCAAAACTGTTTTCGTTCCTCTGCACCATAAATTCACGGATTTCTTCCTCCATTCAATGCACAACCTTCTCTGCTTTGATGTGGATAGGATTTCGTAGATCAAATTCAACTCACGGTGTTTTTTATCAAACATGTTTCACCATTCCATTGAACCATCAATTTACGGATTGTTGGTTCCAAATAGAACACATTTCCAAGCATCAAATTTGTCTTTTGTTGTTCCTTCTCTCTCGGTTCCATGCCAAAGTGCGGGGTTTCAAAAAAACATACCAATGAAATGTGAACAAACAGAGATTTCTTCTCTATTATACTAAATATCAATTGCAATTAAATCTCCTTTCTGCATTAATCTAATTTCACTTATGCAAATATCACACGTCTACGCAAAGCGTATTTGACCTCAATTTGAAGGGTCAAGTTCTTTTCAGTGGCTTCAGAATTTGCGGCTGTGACTCCTTCACAGATATGTATGCAACCTCTCCACAGTTTAAATTCACACTTTAATTAATTATTTTGTGAATCAATCATTGATCCAATTTCTAATCAATGATGATTCGAATTTCCATTCAAACCTTACTATGGAATTCATCAGATCAAACCCCCACTACATATTTTATCACACAGATTAAGATGGAATTTAAAAATTTTGTCCCTCACAAAAACTTCCACATTAAAATAAAGATCATGCACAAAGCTTTATTGAAACAGAGATCAGTTTCATTCAATTATGGTCAAACACAGAAATCAATTCTGAACATAATGAAAACCCTCCTTTCATTCATAAACAATATTTTCATAACCTCAGAACATCTCGTGTTCTGTCTTCTCCCTTTTAGGCCTTATTTTCTAATTAAATGGCCTTTTTCACCTCTTTGGCTCGTAGGATTCCAAATCAAACTTTTTCTATCTAAATCCTGTCTCCTTAACTATTTTTTGAGATTTCCAATTTATTCAGTTGGTTCTGAAACCAATTTTGGTGTCATGTCTTCTATCTTCTCAACAAATTCCTCAAATTCCTCCAAGTCCTAAAATCTCTTCTTTACCACTAAGGATCCGCTCTAATCCCATAAAATCATGAAACCAATTCTAATTTAGGATTTACAATTGATTCTCAAATCTTTCATCTCCTATGGAATCTCAATTATCCTAATTCTCTCATATTCTCCAGCATTCGAGAATATTTACAAAATTCCTCTCAATAATTAATTAATTCATATTCTAAATGTCTCACTTAATTCCCTCAAGATATTTAAAATTACATCAATTTAATACATAGAAAACCAATCTTCTTTGAAGACACAAGACCCCTATGCCTATTAAAATACAAAGGATTTTCTGAGCCTAATGCTCCTGCATCAAACTCCCAAGGTTAAAAATAATCATGATCTCTTGATCATGTGTTTGTGATCTTCATCTTCCTTGATCCCATACCTTGTTCTGCAATTTGTCTTCTATTGCTGCTATTGTTTTTTTATTTTCTCCAAGTCTCCACACTTTATGTTGCTTTGCTGCACTAGCTATGCTTTTACAGTATGCTACTGTCTTTCTCTTGTTGCTGCTTCTTTTGTTTCTTGCTGCTATCTTCCTCTGAGATACTTTTATCATAATCCTTCTTATCAGTTCAATTTCTCTGTTCAATAGATCTTATGGTTGCTGATTACTTTTACCTTTTGATTATTGAACTTTTATTCTTACTGTAATTGATAACTTCTTCATGATTGTCACCGATGAAAATTTCTTTGTCCTCTTTTTTCAGCAATTCCTTGGACTAATACATAGTCTGCTATTTTTTTCTATCTCCTTCTCTTCGCTTTAGTTTGTTGTTGTTTCCTCCGACTCTTGCATTTTCACATTCTACATTTCCCAATATTGAAATTGAGATTTCTCTTCCTGTATTGAATCCTGATTCTCTATCACATTTTCCAACAATATAATCTCTTTGATCCATGGATTAAGTATTTCCACATAAATTTCTTCCTCCTTTACTTGGCTGCTCATTTGTGCCAAATTTTCTCTAGCATTTGCAACAAAAACTACACTCACAAAACAATTATTAAAATAAAAACTATAAGGCCTCAATGCCTCTTTTCATTTTAACAGCATTCCAGTATGCTGCTCTGAAATTTTCTCCTTTATTAGCACATCAATGTGCTGATTCAACCTTCTCAAAGAATACTCTAAAGGACTCTCGAGACTGTCAGCAAGTCTCTCTTTCACATCATCTACTTCAATGATGTCTCTATGTTCTTGTCCACCATAGTGAACTCCTTCCTATGAAATCTCACTGTCATACTCTGAGTTTTCCAGCAAATACTCTAGTAATGCAATTTCTCTTTGACATTCCTTAATTACTTCATCATTACTTACAATTTCTGCATTTTTACACACATTGTTAGTTTGGAAATTACATGGTTCAACAGTCTTAACTGTTGCTTCACATATCGGCTCTTCAGACTCATCTCCTTCTTTCACAAGAAATTGTTCCTGTGCTGGAACAACTTCAAATATCAATGCATTACTAAGTTCTTGTTGCTGCAATAAATCACTTCTTTTCTCCTTCAAGAGACATTCTCCATCATTCTTTAATTCATAGTATTTATTTGCTGAAAGATACTCTTCCGTACTTTTGACAACTTCAAAAGATTTATCATCCTCTGCAAAACTTGTAATCACATCAAAATTATTAGATTAAAAAATACAAGGCTTTACATCCTCCTGCTGATCTGAACTTGCCCAACGGTTCAGGAAATCATTAATAATTCCTTCTTCAGCAAGGTAAGCTTCTTACTATCTTGAATTCTCACAAGAATTCATAAGATCTTCCACAGATCTTGAGTCTTCATCTTCACCTATAATTTCATGCTGTTCTGGTCTACAAATGGAAACTTCCATTTCTGACTCTACTTCTTTGTGTTTTTCCTCCAACCATGTTTCTCGTCTTCTTCTATCATCATCTTTAATTTATTAAATTGTTCTCTTATCTCAGCAATATCTCTGTCATGCTCCTATTGACTCATTTGTTTCCTGCAGATTTCTTTAACACCCTTTTTCTTCATCTTGTAGCTTTCTTTTGAACCTTGCACATGACTTTACATAGTCATATTCTCTTTTGTGTGAGCTTCTACACCTACAACCAATCAACCCCTACTGATTTAATATTCTCACCAAGCTTCTCCTCTGCCTGGTCTTCAAGTTCTCTCCTTCTCTGAACTTGTACTGAGCCATCTTTCTCTTTTCTCTGGTTGTTGCACTCACTTCATTTAAAGAAACCACTGTCCCTATCTATTCCAAGCCTTAGCTAGAATAAGGTCCTGCTACAATTTTGAATAACTTTCAAAAGTTCTTACTACAGTCTCACTACTACAATCTTGTGCCAACTTTCCACTACTTTTAATCTGTTGTGGTCTTGATCAGAATCCTTGCTATGAATATCAATAGTAATCTTGTTCTTTCCACCTCTATGAGTTCATCACTCACTCCTTCATTACGAGCTACACTAAGCCTTTGCAATAACAAGTCCTCCTTGTTACAACTTACCTCACCAATCCTTTATCTAGATTTGGTCTTTTGGCAAACACTAGTCCCATCAATGGAACCTTCTTTTGAGAATTTCTCTCTGGTATTTCTAGGCTTAAACTCTTCTGCATTTTTTAAGAACATAACTATTCTTTTTGTCCAAAATCTGTTGGAATTATTCAAGGTTCTACTCCACACTTTTGTTTCACTCAAAAACTGTTACCAGCTTCCTTCATCACTGCTCTTAAGACTGTGATATTATTTTGCTGAGATTTTCTTCACCTGTCTGCAACCTAAATTTTTCAAATATAATCTTCAACCTAGATTAAAATAATACATAATACCTCACCTTTAAGATCTCTGTGTGATCTTGTTTCACCACTCATTTGCATTTGAATGGATTGTTCTCTATTTCCTTGCTTCTACAAATTCTTCCAACATTTTTCTACACTTCATTTCTAAGTGCATGCTCTTTATTATATTCAAATATGATCTCCTTTCTGTCATCACCATTGTACCTATATACACACCTTTCAAAACATAATTCTGTTAATCCTCAAAGAACATTTTCTTTTTAATTCAAACTCTGCAAATCTGAATTTCTGATAGTATTAGACTACCATGCTTCCACTGCATACCTTTTCCAATTTGCTGTAATTCACATTTAAAATCTGATCTCCTCTAACTTCCCCCATCACACATGCATTCTGTACAATGTTTTTTTTTTTTTAAATTAACCTTCAAAAGAGATTTTCCATCTCTGATACCACATGACGCAGCCATAAGTTGCATTTACCCACAATTACACATTAAAAGTGCATGTCTCATTTATACCCAAAATGTTCCCTTTCCAAGTTTAATGAAAACCTTTTCTTTTACCAAAGTTTAAAATCCATTCACATCTCTTTATGTTGAAGCAATTCCCTTTATCCAATTATACACCATATAATATTTCTGTTGGAATGATAATATTCAAATTACATTTTTTACTTTGATTTTAAACCCAAGTTCCAGCACCTATATATATATATATATCTATATATATATATATATATATATATCTATATATATATATATATATATATATATATATATATATATATATATATATATATATATATATATATATTTATTGGCCCATGCTATTTCAAACATACCTCTACACCGTTGATCTTAACGCTCACCAATCCAACAGAAATCGCATATTAATATGCATGACATTTAATGTTTTCAAACTATGTGAAATAGGCAGTTTTGACTTGTGATGTGTCACCTCCTAAACACTATCACACTCTTCATTTAATTACCACTTACCATATTGGGTGCACGCGAAAACCACTTACTGATTTGTAAAACCGTTTTCGTTCCTCTGTGCCATAAATTCACGGATTTATTCCTTCATTCAATGCACAACCTTCGCTGCTTTGATGTGGATCGGATTTCGTAGATCAAATTCAACTCATTATTTTTTTTATCAAACTTATTTCACCATTCCACTAAACCATCGATTTACGAATTGTTGGTTCCAAATAGAACACATTTCCAAGCATCAAATTTTTCTTTCCTCTATTCCTTCTCTCCCCGTTCCATGCGAAAGTGCAGGGTTTCAAAACAACATACCAATTTGATGTAAAAAAAAAGAGATTTCTTCTCTGTTATACTAAATATCAATTTCAATTAAATCTCCTTTCTACATTAATCTAAGTTCACTTATGCAGATATCACACTTCTAGACAATGCGTATTTGACCTCAATTCGAAGGGAAAAATTCTTTTTAGTGGCTCGAGTGTTTGCGGCTATGAATCCTTCATAGATATGTATGCAACCTCTCCACGGTTTAAATTCACACTTTCATTAACTCTTTTGTGAATCAATCATTGATCCAATTTGTGATCAACGATAATTCGAATTTCCATTCAAAACTTACTATGGAATTCATCATATCAAATCCCCACTATAGATTTTATCACACAGATTAAGCTGGAATTTAAATCTTTTGTCCCTCACAAAAGCTTCCACATTCAAATAAAAATCATGCACAGAGATCAGTTTCATTCAATTATGGTCAAACACAGAAAACAATTTTGAACATAATGAAAACCCTCATTTCATTCATAAACAATATTTACATAATCTCAGAACATCTCGTGTTATGTCTTCTCTCTTTTAGGCTTGATTTTCTAATAAAATGGCCTTTTCCACCTCTCTGGCCTGTAGGCTTCCAAATCAAACTTTTTCTATCTAAATCCTATCTCCTTCACTATATTTTGAGACTTACAATTTATACAATTGGTTCTAAAACCAATTCTAGTTTCATATCCTCTATCTTCTCAACAAATTCCTCAAATTCCTCTAACTCCTAAAATCTCTTCTTTATCCCTAAGGATCCACTCTAATCCCATAAAATCATGAAGCCAGTTTTAATTTAGGATTTATAATTAATTCTGAAATCTCTCATTCTCTATGGAACCTCAATTATCCTAATTCTCTCATGTTCTCCAGCATTCAAGAACATTTACAAAATTCGTCTCAATAATTAATTAATTCCTATTCTAAATGTCTCACTTAAATCCCTCAAGATATTTAAAATTACATCAATTTAATACATAGAAAACCAATCTTTTTTGAAAGCACAAGACCCCTATGTCTATTAAAATACAAAGGATTTTCTGAGCCTAATTCTCTTGCATCATGGACTCTCTAATAGGGTCGACAAATGTTACCCCAGTCCAGTTAACCAGTCTATCTGTTGTTATGGGTCTTGGTACACACATTCACACTATATGGTCTCTGTTACTTCTATGTTCACCCTTCATGCTGCTGTTATCACCCTCAACAGTGAGTACATGGAAACAAGTTCAGTGGTACCAATAACTTCTAAGGAAGTAGTGGGCCCCATAAGTGATCATTAGAATACTATTATTGACTTTTCCTTGCCATATACAGGGTCTTTTCATGCTTTCATAGCGAGTGCTCAGTTGCTATAAACATGTGTTTGTTTCCTTAAAAACATCGTTAAAGGTTAATTTGGAAAACGTCAGGGTACAGGAAAAGGGAAGCAGAAGCTTCCAACCCATAATGTTGGATCAAGCAAGCGCGGAAAAAAAACTAAAAAAGAGGTCACAGAGAATATTTTTCATACCTACTCCACATCGAACCCACCTCAGGTTCGAAACATAATTCAGGGTCCAGAGAGAGAAAGAAATCACAAAGAAGAAGACATTGAACAACATGAGGACACCATGGATTTCATCTAAGACCCCGGGAATAAAAGTGGGAGGCTATCTATCTTTCACCAATATATCCATAAGTATTGGATTGTTAAATGTGTTTTGGCTAAGGCCATGATCAGTTTGGAGGAAATGGAAGGAAACCCCAATGTGGTTTTAGTTATGCAGGAATTCAAACAGGAAATTCAGGAGATTGGAGTATCTCAGTATCATGCAACGACTCAAATTGGCAGAATTGAATGACAACTTCAATCCATGCAGCAAGTAGATATGTCGAGGTCTACTGCAAAGGACTCGACTCCTATTGAATCTTCAGATGGTTGATTTAAGATCTTAGTCATTTTCAATGTTTTTTGCGACTATTTTTTACTGTTTTCAAGTAAAGTAGTAAAGTAGAAGGACATAGTAAAGTAGATATAAAGCAAAGTAGAAGGAAGAAATGTTTCAATACTGGTTGGCTTTTAACTCCTTAAGGTGGCCAACAGACTTGGTTTCCTTCGGGCAGATTGAGGATGCTAAATGCTTATGTATATGTATGGCAATCTGCTCTCTTTTTGATAAATATAAAATGGTAACGCTGTATGAAATTTACAAAAAAAAAAGACCAATAAATAAATATAACATTAAAATATTTATTTTATTTTATATTATTATTATTTTTAATTAAAATGAGTAGACATTGTATTAAAATCTATGTTAGTTGTTGGATAAGTGAGGTTCTTGAGATTTGACTTCCAAAGTACTTAGAGGAATTTAATACTATCACCAAAATCTTAACTAGAGGAGTTAGTGAAACTGAGTGACTGGAGGAGAATAGTTTACAAAACAAGAAAGAACACATATTTATTATGAGAATACATCAGAAAAATGAGTGGGATTTAGGCCTATTGAGGTTTGGTAACCTTTAGTAGGAGCTTGATTCCAAATTGTGGTTTTTCCTAGTAGAAAGTTGAGGTGTTAGGGTCTCATCCACCTATGAAGGGCCTCCACTTCATCATCTTGAGGTGTCAATTTTATTTTAATATCCAGGATTTCCTCCATAAGATTGATGATTGTTCACATTTGTTCTTATGCCTTCAAATTAAGTGTCCATGATATCCAATTGTAGGGACTCAGTTTGTTGAGTGCAATTCAAACTCCCATATGTGCAATTCAAACACTTATATTTCCTACTGCGAGCTTTCATCGCAACTCAAAGGAGAAGATGAGGCTAATAAACATTTAGTGCCCACTAACAAAACCCGTAAAGAACAAGAGTAGGACAAACTCGGAGTGACTTAGGCGCAAAAATGGCACAAAATAGTGATGAAGCACCCAAAATCAAGTAATACACATGAGAGAAAAGAACACTCTTGAATCATACAACTTGAGTGGGCCTAATGGATAAGAGCATGTGTTTCCTCTTGAAGTGGTCACATGTTCAAAACTAGAAGGGGTAGAGTATGTATGCTTTGCTAGACTTAGCAATAAAATCACTGAGAAGAAATAAGCCGTTGTCCCACAAACAAGAGTCTCATACACCAATTTAATATAAACAACAATAATTATTAAAATTTAAAAAATCAAAAAATAACAAAAGTATAACTACTTCTTTATTACTATTAAAAAAAAAAAAAATTTATGAATTATAAGTTTAAAAATCATATTTTTTAAAAAATAAACTATTTATTTTATTTTTATATAATATTTTAATTCAATTTTATAATATCTTTTAATTAAATTAAAAATAGAAATCATAATGTCCTTAGATAGATCTCAATTGTCTAATCCTCTAACTTAACTACTATTAAAAAAAAATAGTATAAACGAACTGTGGAGAAAATAAATATCCCATCAAATACCAAAATAGAGAATCTCTCACAATCCTAATAACAACATTGTGCAAAATTCTAATTATATCTTAATATAGATGTCACGAACCATAATTCCATTCAACCTTAAACCGAACTCTGCCCAGCTGGAAAATATTAAAAGTGATTGAACTCTGCCCAGCTGGTGCATGTATAGTTCTTTGTATTGAATGAGCTGCTTCCGTATGTTTTCTCGGAAATTCAACATCAAATGGTCAGCACCAGACACAGCCCATCTCTCCATTATTTATATTTTCCCTTCTCACACAGCCCACAAAGAAACCATCTTCTTATTTTCTTAACTGTAACGATCGATTACAGGCATAGTTCTCATCTCAAATCCCTGAGTTGAGATCACAGAGCCGATTAGATTTAATGTTACTGCCCACTAGGACTTACCTAGATTTAATGTTGCTTTCAAAATCTTATATGGTTTAAAATTGAAATAGAACCCAACAAAACTATAAATATATTGTAATTTAAGATTTCACAATTTGAGTATAATAGATATTTAATTAAAAATATTAATTTTAAATTATTTTATATAAATATTAATGTTATTTTTAAAAAGATTCGATCAAATTTCCATGATAGTAATCCTTTGTAAATCGACATCCATAAAGTTATTGGAAGAATTTGTTGGCATTAGCTGTTACTACATTCGTAGATGGTGTTGGACAATGGTGTCGGACTAGGGAGCATTTGACTTTATCAATCCGGAAATTAACTTATGTGACACCATCGGGATCATAATAAATCCAAGGACATCCTTGAGCTTAGACATCACATCTACGCCAGTTTTTAAATCTTGGTGAGCTTTTTGGTTTGATAGCCAACGAATCGTTTTGTAGTTCAAGGGTTTTTTCTTTTAATATTGATTATTTTAAAATAATATATGATTTTCAGTATTTTAAATAAGTTTAAATTTTAATTTATATGTCTAGAGTTAAGATGGATTTAGGTTGGTTTTAGTGACAAAATTTGTTGACTATCTAAATATTTTGATAATTTTAAATATGCTTAATATGTCTAAGATTAATTTAGTCATTTTAAATTTAAATTTACTCAATTACCTTGGTTTGCTGAGATGATAGAGACTATTACTAACTTGAATGATGACAAATGATTAAATAAATATTTTGAATACAAAGTGGCAATGTAAAAGTGTTGAATGAGAGGACATGTGAATAATAAGAATGTATAAATAGTTTTTTTCACAATAAATCTCAAACTATTTTTATTGTCAAATCTATTAGTTTTGTCATCATTTCACATCGATAATATGAAAAGGGTGATTGAAATCGTAGACCATTCAACTCTTTAACTAGAGCAATTGTGGTAAACATCATACCTTGTCTCTCTTTCTCTCCAGTATTAATAGTAGTTTTCTCCATAGTCAATCATTGTGACTTATGGAGTGTTAAACCGCAAGTAAGTTTCAGTGGTAGTTGTCTTCTATTACCTCGTTTGAATGAAAGTAACTAACAATGTTGAATGATGGAAAATGGGAATAATAAGAATGTAGTCAATTACAACTAGTTTCCATTTTCAAAAAACAAACATTTCATGTAAGTGAATGTTTTATTAAGATGAAAATCTAGGTATTTTACTTATGGTTGAATTACTCAGACATACAAATCAATCCACATTGTCAATTATTTTTTGGTGTTTATAGTTGAATCAGTGCACATTGTTAATCTAATTAACTTGAAATTAATCTAGACCATACATCTAGTCACCTCAAATAAAAAAATAAACGTATACATTGAAATCATTACATCTAGTGCAAGAAATAAAATAGGATTAGAAACAAACATTTATATTGAAGTCAATGCTTCTCACACAAGCAATCAAATAGGATTAGAAATCAACATCTACAATGAAATAAATGCATCTAGTACAACCCGTCAAATAATATTAGAAATCAGCATCTACTCTGAAATAAATGCATCTTGCACAATCAATCAAATAAGATTAGCAATCTACAACTACAATGAAACCAATGCATCTAGCGCAATCAATCAAATAGGATTAGGAATGAACATCTACACTGAATCAATGCATTGATTTCATTAAAAAAATATATATATGTCCATGGCTTTCTAAATCCATCTTCTTTTACCTTTTGTAAAATACTTATTTCCTCCCTTTCTCCCTCTTCTTCCCTCTTTCTCCCTCCATTTATATCTCTATATACCTCCTTTTATCCTCTTTGTCTCTCTATTTAACCCCCTGAAACGTACACACTCTCTTCTTATCTATCTATCTCTTTCCCTTTCCTCCTAATATCCTCTCTCATTCATTGTCTCTCCATCCTTCCCTTATCGCTCCCCCTCTCTCTGTCCACTATCTCTCTCTTTGTTTTTCGTCCCTCCTTCTCTCTCCCCCTCCAACTCCATATCCTCTCCTTATTTCCTCTCTCCCTTCCTTCATCTCTCTCTCTTTCTCTCCTACCTTCCTTTGTCTCTCCCCCCATCTCTCTCCCTCTCTCTCTCTCATCCATTTTTGTGTCTCCCTCTATCTGTCTCTTTCCCTTCTCTTGTTCTCTCTCTCTTTCCTCCTTCCCTCCTCTCGCATCCACTCTCTCTCCATCTCTCCCTTTTCACTCCCTCTCTCTCTTTACATATTTTTTCTTCCCTGCTTCTTTCTCCCCACAAAACTCTATCTCTCTCTTCCTCCCTATGTCCTTCTATCTCTCAGGACCTCTCTCTCTCTCTCTCTCTCCAAATTTTTCAGTATCTCCCTCCCTCATTCCTTTTCTCTCTCCCACTCTCTCACCCCTCCAGCTCTGTATGACCCTCTCTTTCTCTTCCCCTTCTCTCTCTCTTCCCATCTTCTCTATAAATATCTCGCTTGCTACTCTCTCACCACCTCTATCTCTCTATGTATTTTTTCTTCCCCTCCTCTCTCTCCCCCCCTTGAACTACATCTCTCTCCCCATTATTCTCTCATTCTCTCTCTCCTTTCCTCTCTCTCTTTCTTACTCTCTCTCCCTCTCTCTCCAACCTCCCTCTACCCCCTGCATTTCACTCTCTCTCTCCCTCCCCCCTTTTTCCTTATGATTGACAATTATTACTCTATGTAATCAATATTATATGTAAGCTATAATATAATAATACTTATAACGGAGATGATTATTATTATAATATATTAAAATAATAATAATCAATATTATTAATTGTTATAAAAATAATATATATATATATATATATATATATATATATATATATATATATATATATATATAATTTTTTCCTCTTTGTCTTACATTTTAAGTAAATAAACATTCAGTTTTGTGTGTTTATGAATTAAATTTAAACATGGTTATATAATCATTATTAGTCCCTTCCAAGGAAAAACATTTGATTATTATTAATTTAGCATTTTCCAATGCAAATTATAATGTTTAACTTTGATATAAATATTTATTTTTCAATATTATTAAAAAACTATTTTTCAGACATTTGATTAGACCATAACTTGAAGGTTTTATTGCAACGATTCCACAATATAATTCCATGTGGATAAGTATCTCACATAGTTTATGTGATAATTTATGGATATAATTAATATTCATGCATAAATTTTAGATATTTGTGTAGTGATTTTTTATTCTTAAGCTTTGTTGAAAAACAATCTAAAAATAAAATCTTTGAAAATATCTCATACTTATGTAAATATCATATTTACAATTATTTCCCCAGCATAATTTAAGTAATTCTTTACATAAAAAATGTATAGGAATAAGATGTAAATAACTCTACTTACCAAGAGTTACTTCCCACCATTATTTATGTTTTCCTTAATACTTATGTAGGAGTAAAATTGTAAATGTGTAGACCTACTAGTCGTTATTGGTCAATTTTCTGACACTTTAGATCTGACAATTTTGACGTATTGTCGGAGAGCTCCCCATTTTTTCTCAATTTTTCTAATCCTGCCACGTAGTGTCGCCCCTACGAAACTACGAAAAAGCGTCGGTATTGCGACCCATCCGGATAGGGTGTTGCAATAGCGACAGTAATAGAAAACAACGCCACTATAGAGACATCCATGTTATGTGCGTCGGTATATCCACAAATTCAATGTTGACTTGGTCAACTAGCGTTGCAATAGCGACAGTTTATTTTAAATATATATGGTGCGTTGTAAAGATGTTTTCTGACAACCCTATAGTCCTTAATCCCCTAATTCCCAACTCATAACTGATTTAGCCCCCTATACCCATAAATCCCTAACCCATTTAACCCCCTAAACCCTAAACCTATAAACCCTTAACCCCTAACCCCTTAAACACTAATTCCCATCCTGCAACCCATTTAACCACATAAAACTCTAAACCTCTAACTCGTTTAATCCCTAAACCCTAAAACTCTAAACCCTTAATCCCTAACCCCTAACCCCTAACCCATTTAACCCCTAAACCCCTAAACCCCTAACTAATTTAACCCCCTAAACCCTAAACCTCTAAACCCTTAACCCCTAACCCCTTAAACATTAATTCCTAACCCCTAACCCATTTAACCCCCTAAACCCCTAAAACCCTAACCCATATTTAACCCCCTAAACCCTAACCCCTAAAATCCTTAACTGCTAAATCCCCTAACACCCTAAAACTCTAAACCCCTAACCCATTTAACCCCATAAACCCCAAACCTCTAACCCCTTAAACCCTATTTCCCAACCCCTAACCCATTTAACCCCCTATACCCCGAAACCCCTAACCCATTTAACACTCTAAACCTGAAACCTCTAAACCCCTAACCCATTTAAACCCTAATCCATAAACCTCTAAAAACTTAACACCTAACCCCTAAACCCTTAACCCCTAACCAATTTAACCCCCTAAACCCCTAAATCCCTAACCCATTTAACCCCCTAAACCTCCAAACCCTTAACCCTGACCCCTTAAACCCTAATTCCAGACCCCTAACCCATTTAACCCTAAACTCTAACCCCATTAGCCCCTAGCCCCTAAAATCATTAACTACTAAAACACCTAACCTCCTAAACCTATAAACGCCTAACCTATTTAACCCCCTAAACCGTAAACCTCTAACCCCTTAACCCCTAACCCCTAAAATCCTTAAGTGCTAAATCCCCTAACCCCCTAAACCTCTAAACCACTAACCCATTTAACCCGATAAACCCTAAACCTATAAGCCTTAACCACTAACCCCTTAAACCCTAACTCCCAACCCCTAAAACCCTAAAACCCTAACCCAGTTAACCCCCTAAACACTTACCCCATTAGCCCCTAATGGCCCCTAACCCCTAAAATCCTCAACTGCTAAATCCCCTAACCCACTAAACCTCTAAACCCCTAACCCATTTAACCCCCTAAAAACTAAACGTCTAACCCCTTAACCCCTAACCCCTAACCCATTTAAACCACTATACCCCTAAACCCCTAACCCATTTAACTCCCTAAGCCCTAAACCTCTAAACCCTTAACCCCTAACCCATTAAACCCTAATTCCCAAACCCTAACCCATTTAACCCCCTAAAACCTAAACCTCTAAATCCTTAAACCCCAAAACCACTAACACCTAAACCCCTAAGCCATTAATCCCTAAACCCATAAACCGTTAACACTTAACCCATAACCCATTAACCCCTCAACCCTAACCTTTAAAATCCGTAATTGGTAGATTGCCTAACCCCTAAGCCCCTAATCCATAATCCCCTAACAACTAACTCATTATTCACCTAACCGATAACTTCACCTAAATCCCATAACCCCTAAGTCCCCAATCCCTATTCCCTTAACCACTAACTCATTATTTCTCTAACCCCTAAATGTGCCTAAATCCCCTAACCGCTAACCCCCAAACCCCTAACCCCTTAACCACTAACTCATTATTACCCTAACCCCAATCCCTAATCCCTTAACCACTAACTCATTATTGAACTAACCCCTAAATGTGCCTAAATCCCCTACCCCTAAGCCCCCAATCCCTAACCCCTTAACAACTAACTCATTATTCCCCTAACCCCTGAATCCTAAATCTCTAACCCCTAAGCCCCTATTCCCCTAAACCCTAATTATACCAGCCTTGTAGTGCCTTATTGAGGCCATAAAATGATTTTACAATCTTGCATACTTTATGTTCTTGACCATTCACAAAAAATCCTTCTGGTTGGGACACAAAAACATTCTCTTTCAAATCTCCATTCAAGAAAGATATTTTTATGTCCATTTGATGGACTCTTCAACTTTTTGAGTTTTTAGGGAAAATAGTGTCTAGATGGTAGCCCATTTTTCTATGGGGGAAAGAGTCTCCTCATAAGTGACCCCTAATTTTTGTGCAAAACCTTTTGCTACAAGCCTAGCTTTATTCTTGTCAAGTGAGCCATTTGCTTTATACTTGTTTTTGAAAAATGTTAAGGCTTAATTTAGCAAGGGTCCTAGGAGGGCTTCCAAAGGGACTACTACTAGATCAAGTGGAAACAATGGGACAAAGACCCACTTCACCTCATTCAATGTCCCCTTCTATTTATGAACTTTCACTGATGCGAGGGGTCTCAATATAGGGAAATCACTAGAATGATGAGATCAATAACGATACATAATGTGATTTCCAATGCCCATTCAAAGAAGAGGATCAGATAATAGGTTGTCTGTATTATAAGTGAAAGAAGGACTCTCCAAGAAAGGCTCGAGGGAAGGATGACCTTGGGTTTAGGAATATTAGAAAAGGATGAATGCCTAAGACAAAACTTCCAAAATCCCTCACTTGTGATTGATGTGTTTATACTAGGCTTCCAAGTGAGGCAAGGATGAATCATACATTTAATTCACTATATTGAGTATTACGTGCTAAAATAACAAATATTTCAGATGACATGCGGCTTAGTAAAGATACTTTAAACACATTTTTGAATTAAAGGGAAAACATTAGCTACAATTTGTTTTGAGTAGACGTGTGCTTTCAAAAAGCATAGTTTTGAAAGACAATTTTTCTCGCTTTGTAATAACTTGTTGTTTTCCTTTATTAACCCATTTAACCTCCTGTACCCCCTTAAACCCTAATTCCTGACCCTTTTTGGCACCTTTTAAGAATATTTTTGCCACAAAAGCCACTCATAAGCTATTCTTTAAGCATAATTTGGTTCATTTTGGGTTTCCAAAGACCATATTTCCTGATACAGATAGTAGGTTCCTTAATATTTTATGGTTTAATCTTTGGTCTACAATGGACATCACATTTGACCAAATCCATTTCCTTCCATCCCCAGATTGATAAATAAAATGTATTCTATAGTATTATAGGAGATGTCCTTAGAGTATTCAATTGTGAGAATCCACATACACGTGTTGAAAGCCTTCCATATTTTCACAATAAATTTAACATAACTCTTCATATTTCTATTAGCCATAGCCATTTGAGGTGCGCTCAGGGTCCAAAAAATTGGCACAAATTGATGTAGCTATATTCATGGAATAACACATGAAGATACCTTCGATAATTTGAACGAGGTAGGAAAAGAAACCAATTTTGAGGAACACATCCAACAAATTCAACACTGAGTTAACGATATTTTGTAGAAAGTTGCCAACTCCAAGTACAAGTAGATACACAATCCATTGGGTTCCACATAAGTATTAGGTTGGTGAAAAATTATGGTTGGATTTTCATAAAGATAAATTGAAAAACTCCCATAAGAATCTCATACCACTTTGATACGATCCTTACACCATCACCAAGGCTATGGGTGATAATTATTTTGAGGATAATCATATGATGATTTATATTAATTCAAAGGTATATGTTAGGATGATGTATGCTTGATGGGGTGCATGTCTAGAAAGAGTTCCTTTAAGAGAACACAAAATATGATTGCACCATTACTGACATAAGTAATTGTGATATTCTACTTGAATGGCATCAGGTAACTACATAAGAGAGTTTAAGAATGACGTTTTTAGTGTTTGTTTTGTAATGCTCGGTATGAGAATCATTATTTTTTTCTCCAAATCATTTAAATATGAATAATTTTTTTAAATAGTACATCAATCTAATATTATTTCTCTTACACGATCCTAGGTTATAATTCACAGCATAATAGGTACTAAGACTCATGAATATTTTTTTCTCTAAATAACTAAAACTCACAATTGTGCTACTCTTAATATTCAAACTTTCAGTATTGTTATGAAAACTTCCTTTTATTCTTATTTTTCCTCTACTATTGTGGGCTTGAACTATTATTAACAATCTACTATGGTGTTACCTAATTGTATTTAAGAAACATAAGGGGTGGGGTTGGTACAATGCCAACTTTGCTATTGTCTAGTGCAATGACCACTACTAGGTTCTCGTCCTCCCTTAATATTTGTGACACATTTGTTGGCCTTAGGATATGGTTTCCCGTTAGTTCATTTCATTCTTTCACATCTAAAATCTAATTCTACATTGCATCCAACCTATCACTTTGTAATCACATACCTCTTGTAAACCCACTCTAGTGTGTTCATCATACCTCATTGAGGTGCCTTGACTACTACTCCTTATTGAGATATATTTGATCATCAACCATTTGTTTCACAACCATTCTATGGCTAACTCATCTTTCCCATTCAAATTCTCAAACTCTCTCATCCTCACTTCACTACTCCCTTCCTCACTAATCTATTTTTGAAACTCATTTACTTCTTTATTTTATCAGATCTAGTTCAACCACCATTGGTTAGTTATCTCTACTTCTTGAAAGCTTGTTCAACTTTCTCTTTAGATTTTGTGTCCATGGTATTTTGGTTCTTTGAGATCTCATATTTTCCAACCCCATTGTAATCCATTCCTCAATGCAAAATTTTACACCACCATGCTCATTGAGTTAGTAGAAAACTAATTTTCCTTCACCAACAACATTTATATCCTTGTAAAGTTTGTGTTCACCAATATTGAATCAATAAATCTTAATTAACACATTGAATTAAATAATTATAAATTATTAAATCAATAAATCACAATTAACAGGTTATATTAAGACTAGATAATAATTTTACTTATTGGGACAGTCATTTTCCCACAATGATGGCACACTTTTCAAATTTAAAAGGCTTCTCAAAAAATTTTGTGGGAGATTTATCAAATTTCAAGGACTTTTCAAAAAAAAAAATTTCTTAAAGAATTTCAAAACAGTTAGCATTTCAGAATAGACTAATATCGAGTTGAGAGATGCAAGCAGTATTTGAGGCAGTGTTGCATAGGTCTTCAACTTTAAGCATAACCAAGTGAAGGAAAACTCCCAAGCTCCAGCTCCTGATCTCATCCCGTTTGTGGGATTCGATTGGTGAAACTCGGCTTTGAATAGATCCATGCATTTCCCATCGACTAGATCGTTTAATCTTGGAAAATAGTAGGGTATTTATGTGCCTTTATTTTGAAGTTTCTCGAGAAGATTAGTGTTAGGGTTTGAGATATACCAAACCATTATTTGACAAGAGTTAGACCTCGTAGACATTTATAGAGAGATTATTAACTCCACTAACTTTGAGGAGCATGGTGGAGCCCTCTCTTCCTGTGCATTTCATCGCATCATCAGATCGTTGGGTTCTGTTCGAATCAGGAGATCACTCGTCTCCCTTCGGAGGACATGGCTTCAAATTTTGTTCAACTGCAAAACAAGGAAGCTGTGGCTTCAAATTTTGTACCAAATCATGGTAGTACCTATTACAAGAAACTATTAGAGAAGAACAAGAAATATATCTAGGAACTGACTACTATAGAGAAATGAAATGATATTTCAAATCATTTGTGGCTAATATGAATCATTTTGGAAGGAAGTGGACCTTTTGAAGTAGGAATTGAAAAACACACAGGAGTTGAAAGTAGAGGATGTTGGAGCAGAAGTTCTATTTTCAATGGAATGCTATGCATGGGGTTGCATTGTTGAGATTGTGGGGCGAGGCTTCACACTTAGATATGAAAATGGTTACATATTAGAAAATGGGTTCTTCAAAATCTTCTTAGACACCAACTACATCGTTTAGCAATGAAAGATTATTTGTAGTCTACATTTCATCAAGTATGTTAGCTAAACCTTACTATATACTTATACATGTTCATAATATATGTGTGAAATTATATTATATTGTTTTTTCATCATTGGAGATAATATGGAATAGGCTTAAGTATGATGGAATTTTGGTCACTACCCAAAACAATATTTGTACACTTTCAGGTCACTTCTTTTGGAGAGATTAAAGGTTATATGTGCATTAAATTATGGAGAGAAGTCATTGAACTTGCGATTTTTGATGATGAGAATGTATTTGTTGATTATGATAGGGAAGAAGTTGAAATGGATGAAGGCAGTAAATTGGTTTTTTTGGATCTTGCAAAGGCGTGCCGAGAGGGGTGCAACTAGATGTAGGAAAGGTATATTTCCCTTTACATGAATTTCTCAATATTACTTGTTCATAATTGATTCTTTAAAACCAAAATTCTAAATTTATTGGTCAATCATTCTCTTTTTGTGAAACCTCATGGAATCCATGTTTCTGGTGTTTTTGGAGGCATATCAAAACTCGAACAGTTCAAATAACTAAAGGCTAGTTGTGAGCTAGTGGTTTCTATTCCAGCAAGGTTGATTAACATGCTGAAAATGAAGGAATTAACAATGCTGAGAGAGACTTTTCTAGTGATTTGTGAGGCAAATAGGATGTTTGACCTAGGTTTTGAGCCTCAAATTAGAGCTATTGTGTGTCAGATACGACTTGACTGTCATACATTGCTCTTTTCTGCAACTATGTTGAGGAGAGTGGAGCGCTTGGTGAGGGAAAGTTTGTCAGAACCTGTAAGAGTCACTATAGGGGAAATAGGAAGGGAAAATGAGGAAATCACACAAATTTTCCATTTAATTCCTTCGGATGTAGACAAAATTCCTTGGCTTCTGAGCAAACTTCATGAAATGATTGATAATGGAGATGTTCTAGTTTTTTCTTCAACAAAAACAAAGGCTGATGAGATTGAACATTAGTTGATTCAATATGGTTTCAAAATTGCATCCCTACATGGAGATAAGCACTAGGATTCTTGTATGAAGGTTATACAAAAGTTGAAGTAAGGGATTTGCCATGTTCTTGTTGCAAAAAAAGTTGCACCTCGTGGTCTTGATATCAAGTAAATCAAATCTGTTGTAAACTTTGATGTTTCCAGAGACATACATATGCATGTTCATCATATTGGAAGGACAAGGCAGGCATGTGACAAAGAATGCATATCTTAAACCCTTTTTAAATAAAAGGAATCACACTTTGATGGGGAACTTGTGAACAGTTTGGTTGCTGCTGGTCAAAATGTATCTGAGGAGCTAATGGATCTAGAAATGAACGTTAGATGAACGAAAATTGAAGACTTTGACTGTATTGGTTAAATTTTGAATGATTTTTTTGTGGAGTTATTAATTTATTTGGTTAGCTTTGAACTAAAAATTCATTAAAACAGTTAACTGTGAGCTTTTTTACTGGTGACAAAAATATGAAATTCATATTTCTCACCTGGATTTGTACTACAAACCTATAGGATAGTCGTTTCCGGGCCAAACAAGAGGCTAGGAAAGTACTTGGTATGTTATTATCAATAATTATATATTTACAATGATAAAACTCTTGAAATATTTGTTTTTTATTGTTTTTTATTCTTTTTATGTCTATGGCTAAATTTTCATACCTCTTTATAGCTTCATTTACATTATTTTTTAAAATGTTTCTATGCAGGTGGGAGGAAAGGTGGTGGGCGAGGAGGTGGAAGGGGTGGCAGTGGTAACAGTGGTGGTGGAGGTTGAAATATAAGTGGTGTTGATTATGGGCTTGTCATAGGTTATAATCTTGATTTTGTTAACAGACCATCGCAACCTTCCAATATTCACCATGGAGTAGCAGTAAATTCTCTGAAGACTAGAATGATGTCACAATTAAAGAGTAATATTGTCCCTGCATCATCTAATTCTTATGCATCAAGCTCTAGCCAGTCATCCAGTATTCTAAGAAATAAAAGAGAAGGGGTTAGTGGCCTTGTTTTAGGTGTTCCAATTGGTGGTTATGCATTGAATGAACAAGGAAGTGGAAAGAGGTTTCAACACGCTGAAAATTAGGCTTCAGTGTTAACCAGTGATAGAGATATAGAGAGAGGAAGGGGAGGTGAAAGGGAGAGAAATCAGTCAAGATGGGATCCAGATTGTTTGAACTATTCACATGATTAGATAGTGTCCCAGGAGTCCAATACAAATGGGAATCCAAGCTCTAGAAGTTAGGGTTAGTTTCTTGTTGTATTTTGAATCATTCGCTACATTGAAAGGAAATGTGATGATTTTAGTTCAACCTAGTCATTAACCATGATGGATATGTATCATATTATTTTATGTCACACTTCCATGGTTTGGGAGAAAATTTTAAGTTATAATCCACTGTTGTTTGTTACAGATTTTCTAGTCCATTCTATTCTAACAGTCTTATCTACAATGTCAAGGACAGGCCAAGGGAACGGAGGCAACCATCTGGCTGGGGTCATTGATTTTTCCTTTTATTTATTGAACATGAACTTTCCTGAAATTTTGGGCTTTCAAAAAGGTAAATATCTAAATTCATAATTCTAATTAAAAAAGGATGAAAATTTCCCATCATTCTTGTTTTCCTATAAAAAATTGTTTTTCACATTCTTTTAATTTCAGGTTCAATGCTCAACTCCTCAACTAGTTTCTAGTAAAAGTTCGTAAGTACCTATTACAAGGAAAATATGCAACTACAATGCCATTATAAGCAAGTTTTATTAAGAGTATAGAGGTTAACTTGAGGGAAAGAATGATTTTATTTGAGTGCCATATTGTGGTTTATATACACATCTTTCTCTTTAATTGTTTGCTTGTCTATCTTTTTCTTAATTCTCAAAAGAATTTCAATTCCTTGATAGCATTGGATTTAGGCCAGAATATTTTTTTTGGGGGAAACCATGCAAGTTGTTATGTTGTGAGCTTGCAAGTAAGTGTCCAATGGTTGTATCACCTAGTGATGCACATGCTCTATCCCTTCCCATAGAGCTGCCACTTCAATACACATTTATTTTTTGCTTCCTATACAGATTCTGATGACACTTGAAATGATTCTAATGACATGTGAAAGCATCTTATGCACTACAATTCAGAGCCATTATTAATTTTTTAGTAATGTTACATTACAAAATAATTATTACCAGTACCGATTACACTCGAAGTAGTGGCATGAAGATTTTTTATAACATTTTCATCTGTAGAGTCAATTTTAAATTCCTCTTCTTAATGACATTTAGAAATGCAATTTAAAAACATTTATTGTATCATTTCAATTCATTTTATGAAGACTCTCAAATATTATGAAACTAATTTATCTAGATGTGTATTTAAATCCTGTGATTTTTAATCCAAACATGAAATTTTTGGCCATACTCATTTATATGTAGTCTGACACTATACTGGGTGAGTGCCCTCTACTTGTTTCAAACATGTTAGCTTATTTAGGATGTGACATGTTACTGATTATTTAATCAACAAAAAACATCTCAATTTACTGAGCTACTAGCCATACATACATATGGAGATTAAAGATAGGAACCTGAGTTTCCTCTGATATATACTACATTTATGCTGAAACCTGTAATCTAAATTTCCCCTCTTCACCTCATAATAACCTCAATGAAGAGCCATAGAATAAATGGGTGACGAAGAGCTATTTTTTGGCAATATTATGAAGTTAGGATTCCTTTGACTGTGTGAGGTGCTCTCAATCCCAATATGAAAGAGACGTTGTAATGTTATTTAATGTAAACATTTCGACTCAGTGAAATAACATAAAATATAAATATAAATATAAATAAAATAAAATGAAAAAATGAAATAAAATAAAAAATGACCAGGATGGGCCATGGAAGGATCGTTTTTAAAGTTTTCTCTAGTGGGTATTTTATTCTCCAAAAAAAACCATAATAACACTCTGGCTTTAGCTAAATTCTTCATTTTTGAAAGGGGCTTCCACCACCAAGAGTGTATTTCAGGTTCCTTTGAGGTGATAACATATAAGTATCCAGTTTTAGGCGTGTATATACCCTGCTTTGAGTGTAACCATAAAAGCTCGTCCTCCCGATATTGTAATCTAATATGAGATGCGAACAATGCATTTGTATAATATTCCCAAGCCTGTTTCGACTGCTCATGTATATTCAAGTTTCTACAACATGATATCCACCCTATAGCATTTCTATTAGTAACTCTGATCCTTTCAACTATCGTTTTACTGGGAAAGTTGTTTGCATTATAGTGGTTGATGTTATTTGATGTATTTCCATTTAGATGTCCATAATTTATTTTCCATTAGATGTCGGATGCCATTTTTTCAATTTATTTTTTTAGTTGTGACACAACTTTCCACACTGGGCTATAGGAGAACCTTGTTTCTAACACTACCGTGGATTATGGATTCACATATTTATCAATGTGTAATGTGGATACACAAAACACACAGTTTTATTTTGGCCTTGTCACTTTCTTTTCCATGTAAGAAAAGGTGGATTAAAACATCTTTGCTTTTGCAACATAATTTAACATTAGCATTAAAAGCACTTTGATGGGGCTTTTAGAAAGATAAAACTAGGCTAAATAACAACTTTGCTGATATCTTGGGAATTTAGTAGACAATTTTGTAATGGATAGGATTAATGGACCACATTTATTAAGTGGATTCGTTGTCCATTGCAGTAGTTAATGTTAGTTATGTAGTAACAGTTACTTTTGTACCACTTTCTTGTTTATATTATTTATAAGAATTTCTTAATTCCAAGGATTAGGTGTCAACATTCCCCACCATAATATGAAGGGATGTTGGTGTATCTAGGCATCAGTATGAATCTTTCAAACTTTTCTCTTCCAAGCATGTTGGTGAAGATGTTCGTAATCTGCTCGTTTGTGGAACAATGGTGAAGGTGAATAATCTTGGTCTCAACATGGTGTCAAATCAGATGATACGTGTATTGATATGCTAGGTTCAATCATGGAACTTTGGGTTCTTGGATAGATTTATCGAAATATTATTTTCAATCAACATAAGAGTTTAATGCACTTTATTCTCTTAAAAATCTTCTATAATTTCCTTGAGCTACGTAATTTCCTTCATTGCTTGTACATTTGCCACATATTTTTCCTTAGTTGTGGAATTTTTTGAAACTATTTTTTTGTGTTACCTCTAGGAGACATATATTAATCCAAGAATCATAACAGAGCCTGAAGTAGATATTATATTTCCTTTATCACCATACAAATATGAATCAAAGTATCCAATCAAGCTGAACTCATCCACCTATGTATACTTGATCCCAAAGTCTTGAGTTCATTACAAGGAAAATACATTCTAAAACATATGTTTGTGAGAACAAATGTTTTATTAGAGCTTATAACATAACTTCATCACAACTGAAAAAATATGGGTGGCCAGAGGTTTTAGCAAATGGTATTTTTAGTGCGCTTTATGGAACAAGCTACCCTGGTCCGCTACTTATAAAAACACACTAGGATTCATACATAATTAAAAGTATCGAGGTGTTTAGTTGAAAGAGAAACAAAATCTAAAATGTATACCATCCTGGCGCTTGCAACAAAAAAAATATCGGTGCATTGAAATCAAAGAGCATCGGACCTTGAAACGTATAACACATTGGTGCTTATATAAAAAATTCCATGGGCATTCTTTGATGAAGGAAGGACTTCGGGGAATGCAAAAAATAATTTTTGTTCCAATGTTTTCCCTTAAAATCAGAGTACTGAGATGTATTTTTTACATAAACACACTAGTGAGTTTGTTATATGGAGGGTATAGTGTTGTTAATTTTAATAGTGCACCGAGAATGGAAATAATATTTTGTAGAACCGAGGGTGTTAGTTATATGAAAGCACTTGTGCGTTAAGATTTATAATGCACCTCTATGCTATAGTTTTCTAAAAAGGCACTAGTTATTCTAAAATATGATGTAATGACGATTTTATTTAAAGTAAAGAACCAATTTGTTTTTATGCTATGGATACACCAATGTTTTTTTATGATATTTTCTCTTATTTGGAGACATCGACCTGTGACAGTGCATGTTATAAATTAATTAACGGAGCAATGAAATACAAAAAATATTGTGGAAACACAAATACATAAAAAAATAAAATACGAGAGACACATATTGATCCAGGTGGATATTGGTGGTCACCCACCTATTCCACTTGGGGCTCCACCATTGTCTCTTTCAGTTTTTCAGTTTCGGCACAGCTTACTATTTTTAGCAGTTTTTCGGGTCCTGAACTTCCGAAGCCGTTTTGAGGCCCTAAACGACATTTTTTGGGAAAATGGAGAGCAACATGGGTCTAATGTTTCTCATTCAAAATTTTTATTCCTCGGGTAGATCTTTTTAACGAGGTATGGTACACGTCAAACAGAGATCGTATGCCAAAGTTACGCCCCTAGGAAGTTGAAACACCAATTTACCCAAACGGGGCCCATAGTTTTGGCAATTCATCTCCTAGGGTTAGGGTTTTGGATGTTTAGGATTTCCCATTGTTTCTAAATAATAAATAGGGCTTAGAGCCTCATTGTAACTCAGTTCAGAGGCCTGTAGCTTCCACATCTCTTCTCAGAGATAGCTACCACCGCCCTAGCTAGTTTTATTTCCATTCCGTCTGTAAGCAAATTTCAGTTCTTTGATATTAATGAAATGAAGTGTTATTTCCGCTTCATCTCTGTATTTATGGTTATATGTTTATTTTATTGCATTCCTGCATAAATCTGGATCAGTGGTATCAGAGCGCTCTGCTTTTTCTCAATCCTTCTTTGCATGTCCCCAATGAGGTCGGGGTATAAGGAGCTAGGGCTCGATCTAGTGGAACCTTTGCAAGATCAGCCTTGCAAACCTCGACAGACGCCCATGGGGGACAAAAAGAAAGATGAGGGAGCAGGAGATCCTATCAAAATATTGCTCGAGGAGGCCCTCGAAAAACAAAGGAATGCGATGATGGATAACTTTGCTCAAATCCTTCAACGGCTACCCACCGGCGGCGCATCTGCATCCAGCAACCACTCTGGAGGCGCGACTCCTTTTAAGGTACAAGTAAATTTTGAAATTCCCATATTTGAGGGTCAAATAGATGCAGATGCTGTAGATAGATGGTTGAATCTGTTAGAAGGATATTTCTCGGTTGATGAATTTTCAGATCAGAAGAAGATTATTTTTCCACTCCTCAAAGCTACCCCCCATGTTAAGGACTGGTTGGAAACCTACTGTGAGAACAAGGACCAGATAGAACCCTCTCTGTTCTCGGCCGTACCAAATTAGAATTCTTTCCGAGACACCGTCAAGGAATAGTACTATCCCGTGGGGAGCTATGAGGACAAGTACATACAATGGACCACACTGTGACAATAAAGGGATCAAGATGTGCATGAGCTATCGAATCTGTTCCATACCCTGCGCACAAATTTGGGTATCAAAGATTCAGAGAAACATCTGGTGCTAAAGTATCGCAGTTGTCTACACAGATATATTCAGGAGGAAATGGAGTTCCTCGACATCTCCTCACTTGGTATGGCATACCGGTATGCTGCCAAGATTGAGCAGAAATTCAAGCAGCAGAAGCGAGACTTTGGATCTGCGAATCAAAAGCAAGGGAAAGGTGCTTCCAAACCACAGAAAAAAGGACAGAGCCAAGGCATGGTGGCTAAAGACAACTCATCGAAGCCACAAGAAAATAACATCACCACAAAGCCAAAGAAGGACGTGGGAAAGTGGTGTGAGTTCCATAAGAGCTCCACTCACAACACAAGTGAGTGTCGGGCCAAGCAGTCGCTAGTGGCCGAGATGAGGGCTTCTGAGTCAGATGCATGCTCTGACTCCGAATCAGAACCTGAAAAGGGGAATGAAAAAGGGAGACAGATTATTGATGCAGAGCCCAATGCCACTGTTGCCACTACAAAGATCCAGAGGAGGAGGAATGTCTCTTCCACTCCCAGATGTGGGTAAAGGGCTCCCTAGTACAGTTCATTGTCGACAATGGGAGCCAAAAGAACCTCATTTCAGCAGACGGCGTGAAGCAGTTGGGCTTGCCGACCACAGCTCACCCACATCCATACACCATCGGGTGCCTTCACCAAGGACGAGATCTCCGCGTCATCCATCAGTGTCGCCTTCCCTATAGCGTCAAGCCCTTCATGGATGAGGCACTATGTGACGTTGCTCCTATTGATGTTTCTGATGTATTATTAGGAAAACCATACTTGTGGAAGCGTCATGCTGTGTATGAGTCTCGACCTCGTGCTGTTATTGTTACTTTGGGAAATAAGTTGTACAAGATACCAGAGGTACCACCTCCTGCCGCTATCTCTTTGGTTACTGCAAAACAATGCAGTAAGCTCATTTCCCAAACCAGGATATTTGTTTTCCTAATGATCCACCCCCAGGGCAAGAAGAAGACTGTGGCCACGACCTCTAGACAGGGCTCCTCTGCACAACAACAACAAATAGATAAGGTTGTGGAGGAGTACGGGGACATATTCACCTCACCCACAGGGGTTCCTCTGCATTGTCAGGTCAAGCACCCGATTGATCTGACCCTAGGTGCGCCGCTACCTAATGGACCGATCTATCGGCGATCTATTCTAGAGAATGATGAAATCAAGAGGCAGATTCAGGAGCTGTTGTAGAAAGGTCACATCAGACCAAGTTCATCGCCCTGTGGGAGCTCGATCGTGTTGGTACAGAAGAAGGATGGGACGTGGAGAGTTTGTATTTACTATCGAGCGCTGAACAAGATCACTGTCCAGAATAGGTACCCAATCCCATGGATTGATGACCTTCTGGACCAAATTAAAGGTGAAAAATATTTCAGCAAGATCGACCTGAAGTCTGGGTATCACCAAGTACCAATTGAACCCTCCGATGTGTGGAAGACTGCCTTCAAAGCCAAGGAAGGCCTTTTCGAATGGTTGGTGATGCCTTTTGGGTTGATGAATTCTCCCGCAACCTTCATGAGGATGATGGACGACATCTTGCGGCCATTCACCAACTCATTTGTAGTGGTGTACTTGGATGACATTTTTATCTTCAGCCAGACTTGGGAAGAGCACCTTCACCACATCCGAGAAGTCCTCCAAACACTGCGGCAACACAATTTGTGTGCCAATTCGGAGAAGTGCACTTTTGGCATGACCCAGGTTCAATATCTGGGATACATTGTTGATGAAAAGGGGGTGCATGTGGATCCAGCCAAGATCCAAGTCATTCGAGATTGGCCAGCCCCAACCACTATAACAGAGCTTCACAGCTTTCTGGGTCTTGCTACTTTCTACCAGAGGTTCGTGTTGGGATTCTCTCATATCACTTGGCCCTTGAGTCAAGTCACCAAGGGAGGAGCGAGAGAAAAATTATTTTGGTCGGAACCTCAATAGAAGGCATTCACAGAATTGAAAATCACCTCTGTTCTGCCCCAGTGCTCACTTTACCAGACTTGCAACAGCCATTTGAGATCGAGATAGATTCCTCTAACTATGCTATTGGGGCAGTTCTTACTCAACAGGGACATCTAGTGGCATTTCACAGTGAGACATTATCTGACACAGTTCGCAAGTATCCCACTTATGACAAATAAATGTATTCCATTGTGGAAGCTTGTCGACAATGGAAGCATTACATTTTGGGAAAGGAAACAATCATCCACACAGACCACCGGCCCCTGCAGTTCATACAGACACAAGGGAAGTTGCAGAATGACCGCCATCAGAAGTGGTCCACATATCTGCAACAGTTTCATTTGAACATCAAGTACAAGAAGGGTAGCACCAATCATGTTGCAGACTACCTCAGTCGACCACCGATCGTGGCGCTCACCATTGTGCTCAAATCTTGTGGGCATGAGACTTCTGATTGGCCGCTTCTCTATGAGAGTGACCTAGAATTCGGCCACACTTACAAGGCACTCTTGGGGGGTACGCAAGTTCCAAATTTTCACCTCCAAGATGCACTTTTATGTCACATGGGAAACCTTTGTGTTCCTTCAAGCGAGCATGCCAAGATGATATAGGAAGCACACTATAGTCCAGTTGCTGGGCATTTCGGGGTCGAGAAAATAGTAGCAATCTTGCAGAGATATTTCTATTGGCCGAACCTTCGAAAGGATGTCGAGAAGCAGATCAGATCCTGCACTGCTTGTGCCATTGCCAAACCGACCATCAAGAAGCAAGGCCTATATACTCCTCTACCTACCCCTAGTCGACCTTGGGAATCCATCTCCATGGATTACATGTCGGGCCTGCCTTCTACTAAGCAAGGAAATGACTTTTTTTTCGTGGTCGTCGATAGATTCTCGAAGATGGCCATTATGGCGGCCTGCAAGAAGAATATCACAGCAGAAGCCACTGCTAAACCCTTCTTTGAATGAGTGTGGGTGCACTTTGGGATCCCACAGTCTATCATATCAGATCAGGATAGCAAATTCCTCATCACATTTTGGTCCAGCCTCTGGTCAATGTTGGATACCAAGCTCACCAAGTCCACAGCTTTCCATCCCCAAACAGATGGCCAGACAGAGGTCGTTAACAGAATGATTGTACACATTCTGCGCATGTAAAATTCAAAGCATCCAAGCACATGGGACGAGAGCCTCCCCTATGTACAACATAGTTATAATCGGGCTATCCACAGTTCAATTGGGCATAGCCCCTTTCAGGTGGGCTTGGGATTCTAGCCACTATGTCCCATTGAAATAGCCATGCCATTTGCAGCTGCTCAAGCCGATTCAGCTCATGTCCAATCTGAAGTTGACAAAGCAAGTAGCTTCATCGAGCACATTCCACACATCTGCTAACAGGTTCATGATATATTGGACAGAGCCAATGCCAAGTACAAGCAATTCCATGATCAACACTGGGTGCCACACAACTTCCAGGTGGGCAACAAAGTATGGCTACATTTGCAGAAGGAGCGCCTCACTGGACCCCACCGCAAGCTTCGCCCGCTCCGATACGGGCCGTACACCATCACCAAGGCTGTAGGTAACAATTCCTTTGAGCTCAATATTCCACCATTTCTTGGTCTGCACCCAGTCTTCAATGTGGATCGCCTTCGTCCTTACTTCCCACCTCTACTGGACACCTCGGACATTGCAGAACAACTCACACCAACAGAGTTAAATCCAGACTGCATGGAACATGCCACCACATATTGTATCATGGACATGCAAATAAAGAAAACTCGCCAATAGAATATCCAACTATATCGGGTTGTCAAAGCTGGCCAACTCCTGCACCAAGGAAAGTGGTTCACCAGGGACCAAGTTCAGCAGAAATTTCCTCATCTCATGGAGGAACTTAATGCAATGGGGACCATTTCTTCCTAAGGGGGGAGGAATTATCTAGGTGGATATTGGTGGTCACCCGCCTATTCCACTTGGGGCTCCACCATTTTCTCTTTTAGTTTTTTAGTTTCAGCACAATTTACTATTTTTAGCAGTTTTTCGGGCCCTGAACTTCCGGAGCCGTTTTGAGGCCCTAAACGACGTTTTTTGGGAAAACGGAGAGCAACATGGGTCGATGGACCAAATTTTCTCATTCCAAATTTGTATTCCTTGGATAGATATTTCTAACGAGGTATGGTATGCGTCAAACGAAGATCGTATACCAAAGTTACGCCCCTGGGAAGTTGAAACACCAATTTACCCAAACAGGGCCCATAGTTTTGGCGCTTCATCTCGTAGGGTTAGGGTTTTGGCTGTTTAGGATTTCCCATTGTTTCTAAATAATAAATAGGCCATAGGGCCTCATTGTAACTCAGTTCATAGGCCTATAGCCGCCACATCTCTTCTCAGAGACAACTACCAGCGCCCTGGCTAGCTTTATTTCCATTATGTCTGTAAGCAAATTTCAGTTCTTTGATATTAATGAAATGAAGTGTTATTTCCACTGCATCTCTGTATTTATGGTTATCTGTTTATTCTGTTGCGTTCTTGCATAAATCCGGATCACATATATTTGTGGTTCACCCAATTTGGGCTACGTCCATGAAGAAAAACCCAGTCGTTCCTTTTATATTATCTAGAAAAATAAAGAGATAAAACCTACAACAGATCCTCTGTAATTTCCTCTTCACCCTCACACAACCTCCTCTCTGTCTCCCGCTCAAAATAATCATATAGAGCCAAAAAAAAATTCCCTCATATAAACCAAGGATTTGCTTATAGGGAAAAAAAACCTTAAATTAACATAAATTCTACAAGAAAATCATCCTCCTAATGAACGACTGAGATTGACTGCGAAATTACAACATTTTACAAGGAAAATTTTCATCTAGTTTTAGCTTTGGGGGCACTTTCCCTAAACCCCCACCTTGAGGGAGGGGGGGGGGGGTGGGTTGGTGGGGCTCATAAAAGTCGTCTTCGGTCCCTTGTGGAACCCCCTAATGAAGATTAAATAAGCCACATTGTCACCCCGTTAGGAACAAGGATCCAATGCGACTGGAAAAAAAAAACTCTAAACAATCAAGAAGATAATCAGGCTCCACACCCAACAGTGAAATTATTGTAATTTTTTAAATTTGTTATTCATTGAGAAATCAAAATATATCTTATAACATTATTCATATAATTTAATATTTAATTATTTCATTTGTATATAATTTTTGGTCTAATTTGTTATATTATAAGATTTCACATCTCTTAATTATAATATTGAATCATCCATATATTTAATAAGTGTTGTAACATTTCACAATGACATTGGATGAGACAAGAGAATAAAATAAAATGTATTTTATTATATATCAATAAGAGGCTCCTTTTCACACAAAATGGGATTGTTATTGGCAACCCCTTGTCTTTCAATTGGGGCACTATGTCCATGATTAAATTAAACAAAATGTTTGATTTTCACAAACAATAATTTCAAAAATACAACAAGTTGCAATGCTATCCAAATATATCTTCATTCTTCGATGGAACTGTTGTCAGTGCTCGAGCTACTTCCATGACTTGGAATATTTGGAGGTTTTTTTTTATCATTTCATCTATTTTTTTCATCTTCTTGATATTGTTCCATCTACAAACATAAAAACCAAGTGTAATGAGTGTATCTACATTGGTGAGAATAAGGAAAATTAAAATAAAAAATATACACCAATCTAAATTGAAAAGAAATGTACCACAGAAAGAAGCGACTTGTGAATTATACACATTCTTTCAAAAAAAAACTCATGCCTTCTTTCAACAATTGTTCTGTTGGTGTAGTTCCATACTTTTTTTCCTGCAAGTTTTATACCCCATAATAAATCACATATTTAATATAAATGATTTTTTTGTTATATTAATTATAAACTCAAAGAAGTAAAAAAACATAGATACCTACAAATTCCACAATTATTTTTTGATATTCCAACATATACTCACAAACGTTATTTAACCCAATGTCAATCAATTCTTCCTAAGGTTATTCTTTGTATGTTAGCATCTATTTGAAGAAATTCAAGGATGGTTGTTGTAAAACAACTTAAAATTTACAAAAATATAACTCGAGTTGTTATAAGAAAATATTATTAATTACTCAGAAACTTTGAAATCAACCATTTTCTTCCTTGTTGCCATGTTTTATGTGTTGAATGAGTTCCATGTTGTTTTCTTTTCTGCAAGAAAATACTTGAAAATTATTATTTAATCCTAAATTAATTTTTATATGTACAAATTCAAACATGACTACATACATGTGAAGCATGTTGCTGTTGAGATGGCTCCCCCTATGATGCAATTATGTCAATTTATTTGATAATCTCCTTATACACGTTTTTTGGAAATTCCTACTAGCATGTTTCATATATCAGCACGTTGATTAATAAATAATTTTTATAATGATATATGAAAACTAAATATAATAAAATCAATATTAATAAATTAATGATTTGTAGTAATATATACATGTAATTCTAAAAAAATCATTTTATACAAATAGGAATATTACATTTTGAATGATTTTTTGTAGTTGTTGTATGTTTTTGCTACTGTAAACATGACATGTCTCATTCACCATTTCTCCAGAACCACTTCTTGTAGTTTAGATATAATATAGTTATGAGAATCATTGAATTTATTTTTGTATTATAAGTGGAAAGTACATCTGTATGTTTTTTCCACTAGATCCCTCATAGTTATGTAAAAAAATTCCCCCCTTTCATTAACCTCCAACACCATTCTAGATGAGCTAAGGACCAATTCATTGTCATTTGTATGTTCGATAATTTTTCTTTTCTTAGAACAACATTGATATTTTCCTTTTTTGTTTATCCCTATACAACATTAAACATATATGAATTAATAGATTGTTTGAAACATGTTATCTAATATTCTTAAGTATACTATTAATGAATATTTAAAAAAGAAAAAAACTCATATTGAATAGTATTTTTTCATTCACCTCATTCATCATTCTACAATTTTTCTATGTGTATTTTACACTCTTTGTCACTTGGATTATAAATAATATTATGAACCTTCTTCATTTCTTGGCTCTGCATGAAACAAACGAACTAATACATATTAGTTAAACTTACATATAGTTCAAACATATTAATTTTGTAAATAATTTACAAAGAACTTGTTTTTCTCTTATCTTTTTGATTTGTTGTCATTGTGTTGATCAATATTTTTGTTTCTTGAGACCTTCTGAGATATTTTTATCAATACACAACCTATACCATTCAATACCTAAGTCATTATATATATTTTACAAATAAGTAAAATAATTTTTATCCAAAAACAACAGTGTTAACCAGTGTGTTTTATCGAGATAAAGGCACAGGTGCATTTATAATATTAAACACACTAAACTTTTAATTTTTCAACACCATCATCGAAAATTAATTTTAAATTAGGATTGTGTGATTTTTAGTTTGTGATTTAACGGTGATAATAGGAACATACACGTTGATTCGTTATATTACATCGAGAGGAAGAAGGAACAGAATGGACATAATAAAAAGTGTTATAATACATTGGTGAGTTGAAGTACTCAGGTAGCCAAGGTGTGTTATATTATAGAGGGAGCACCATGCAACATATAGCCATTTTTTGAAAAAAGGAGAGGGCTAACGATCCGATTTGTAAGTATAAACACAACATACTAATTTAACGATGCTATTAGGAACGTGTGTGATGGTGCATTATATTACACCAGGAGAAATGATGAAAATACTAGACATAATCCATAGTGTTAAATATACCAGTGTATTGTGTTACTCAGGTAGCACCGGTGCATTATGTTCTATAGGACGCACCATGAAACAGATAACCGTTTCTTTAAAATTGGAGAGGGTCGATGGTGCAATTTGTAAGGCTCAATGCACCACAATTATTTAATGGTGTTGTTAGGAACCAATGCGTTGGTGTGTCATATTACAATAGGAGCAATCTTGAATAGACTAGACACAATAGAAGGTGTTATAATTTATATGTGTGTTGTATTACTTAGGTAGAATTGATTTGTTATGTTACAAATGGTGCACCACACAACATATAGCCTTTTTTTTTAAAAGGAGAGGTTTGACAAGGTTTGGATCTAATTCAATTACTGATTCCCATACTTTATATCTTAAATTCCCTTTACGTTGTGGGTATACAAACCCATTAAATCTAAAATTCCTAAATTGAAAAACCCTATTTGTGAAGTGGTAGAGAAAGTTAAACCCAAATGTGAAAATTTGTAGGAAGAAGCAAGGGTTTAACGTAAGTATTGATTTATTTATTTTGGCTAAATTTTAATTGAATTTAAATAGGAACACAGATCGTAAAATTTTTTACTAGTAAAATATATAGTAAATTTTTTATTATATAGGGTTTTTTCTCTCTGAACTGTGAGTAAATCTAACATAAATTCTAAATATTTTTATAGTAAGATTTAAGATTCTTTCTATTTAGCTTTTTGATTGAATCACCATACCTTTGAACTTTTGATCTTTCAGTGGATCCAAAATATTTTGCAGCTCTGATTTTGCAGTTCTGAAAATCATATGGAGGGTAGTATGGATGATTACTTACGGGATACAAATTCCATGGAGGAAATTTTGTTAGATGAATTATAGAACAATGAGATAGGGGATGATGATCATATCAATGATACCTTATTCGAAAGCCTGAAATATGCTTCCACTGCCCCTCTCTTTGGACCTGGCAACACGTCAAAGTCTACTTAGTTGGGAACAAAAAGGTTGTTATACAACCTAAAAGAAAAGTTTGGCATGTCGAATGCATGTTTCTCGGAAATATTAAGTAACTGAATTGCATGATCGATCAAGTTCCTTATATTTTGTCATAGAATCGATTTAAAAATGATCTATTTTATGAATGTTAAATATTGAAATTGTATAATTATAATCCAACTGCGGGATATTCAAAGATAAGTTTCTTCCGAGTGATAATGTCTTCTCGGGTAACTGTGAAGAGGAAAAGAAATGGTTGAAAATGTTGAGTGTTGAGTACATATCATATCATGCATGTATAAATTATTATATTATATATATAGGAGAATATGTAGATAAGGAGATATGTCTGAAATGTGGGCACGATAGCTAGTGTAATTAAAAAAAAAATGGTAAATTAAATGGTCCTCCTCATAATATATTTAGGCATATGCCTATAATCCCAAGGATTCGAAGACCATTTCATTGAAAATAATTTGATATGTTGTAGGGATAACATGCCTCACACAGAAGTGATTCAAGGGTTATGCAAATCCTAAAAAATTCAATAGACTTGAAGAATATAGAGGATACATGGCCTGAAAAATTTAAGGATGATGTACAAAGTCTACGACTCAACATGTCCATGGATGGTGTCAAACCATATTCCCTCTAAAACACCAAATATTTCGTTTGGCCTCTAGTAGTGATCAATAATAATATCCCCCCATGGTTTTCCATGAATAATGAATATATTATGTTGGCTCTCATAGTCCCTAGTAGAAGATAAGTGAGGACTATGGATGCATACTTACAACCTTTCAATAGATGAATTTAAGGAATTATGGGAGGGGATACATGTGTACGATGTATCATGACCGATCGAAAAAGAGAAATATTTATGTTGTATGGCATATGTGCTTACACCATACATGATTATCTAGACTTAGGAGTTTTCTTTGGTACATTACATTCTTATTTATTTTTTTAGTAACGATATTGTTTCACATATTAGTTTAATTTTTTGCAAATTTTTAGATATTCAGCTTGTAAGGATATAGAATTAGCCAATCCAAACATGAGTAAAAATGAGGAAGGGTTAACTGTGTGAAATCAAATATTATAATTTTTTGTTTCACCTAGTTTATTAAGATTTCAATTTTCAATTAATGGTTTACATAATTATAGTTTATGGGGATCTCAATTAAACTATTCTCATAAAAAAAAAGAATATAGATAATTGATATTTTTATTAATTAAATAATTAACAGTACAATCTTAATATTTTTTAAAACAATGTTTTTTCAATTAATAACTCAATAAAGATTAAAAATATTTATTGTTTTTAAGATTTAAATTTTAAAAAGAATAAAGGATATATATTTTTATAAATTTCATTAATCATATTATTAATATTACAAGGTATATTTTTTTTCCCGAGGAAATATTATAATTCCCATTATATATTACATGTTGTAAATGCTGAAATACATATGAAAAAGTATGTTGAAAGCAGACTAGCCTTACCTGGTACCTAAGATAGAAATATCGTAAAATAAATAGCACTACTCTAATTTCTCCTATCTTTTATTTTCTCCACTTTCGTTCAACCTTCAGAGTTGCTAGAGTGGAGGATCCAATAGCCATCTGATGATCTTCTACATTTATATTTTTTTTAAGAGTCTGAACTCTTTGATCCATGGAATATTTTGGTGCCACTTTCTTCTTTTTCTTAAGAAATATTCACATTTCGCAAGTGGTGAACTAGAGTTACAAGGTGTATTCATACTCTACAAAATAAAGAGTTTAATACACTAATTTGATATGTAATTTAATGATAATTTTGAATTAAATCATAATTAAGTAGAAAAACTTATTTAATTTGGAATGGGACTTTTAAATTTTTAAGTTAATTATCAATAATTGTTAGATGGATGATAGAGATTTAACCTATAAGGAATATTTTTAGTAATCACAAAACATATAGCTAACATATGTTCCAAAATTATTTATTCCCTTTTTATTTTCCAATTTAATTAAAAAAATTAATTTAAAAAATCATGTTTACTAATGGTGTCGAACACTTTTGGCTTTTTATTGATTTTCTATATTGTTTTTTTTATATATATATACGTTTTCTTAAAACATACATATGTTTAAATCATATATTAATTTCTATTATAATTAATAACTATCATTAATAACAATTTAATTAACTATTATAATTTTTAAAATTTTAATAATGTGCGAGATATTTAGTACTCGAAGAGGAGGGGAGCTTTCCTATGTTTTTTCTAAATTTTCTAAATATTGAGGGTTAGAAATTGAATCATTACTCTACATAATTTTAATTTGGGATATTCTGGTAAATAATTCTCTTGATTGGCTAAATGAGTGCACCCCTAGGGAAGGGTGAAACCTCCTCCTAATAAAATTTATTTACATGACCTCACAAGTTAGTGGGAGGAACCATAGGTACTTCTGCCATAAATAAAGGTAACGAGGAAACCCCAATTTTGGGGTCTTAATGGTAGTCATGCATGAAAGGTATATGCCTAGAGAAGGCACCCACAAATTCAAAAGACAATGTCCCAAGAAACAAGTTGGAGAAATTGTGGGAGTTCATGAAATATCATGCATTAATTTGTAAATTTATGGGTACATGGCCCAAGGAACTAGATATTGTTAGGTGGATTCAAACCAAATGGAGATCAAAAGGACTGGTGGAATTATGGTTAAGGAAAATGGGTTTTTTAAATTTTTATATCCATTTTCTCATATTTGAAATATTGAAAGATGGTTGTTGAGAATGGCTCATATTTCATGAACAATGACAGAACTTTTATGCAATTTTTGGAGGAATGCTATAATATAGAGAAGGAGTTGTTTTTGACATCCTCGATTTGGGTATTAATTTATTCTGTTTTGTAAGAATTATGGGAACAAAATATTATTCAGGGAATTGATAATGATATTGGGTATTTTTTAAAATTCTAAGAAATCACCAAAAGGAGGAGACATGCATCATACACTTGAGTATACCTATGCATGAATGTCTCAAAAACCTTACAAGAATCACTATATAACTAGGTTTCATGATAAGATCTGGACTTAGTCATTATATTAAAGACATGTGCCCTTCAAATGCAGGCGATACCATGAATATAGACATTTGATAAAATTTAGTCCGTTATTCATTGCAAAAAATCAAGGGACTAAGGAAAAAAAATACTAAAGGGTTTCAAGAAGTCGTCAACAGAAAGGAAAGATCCACCAAAAGTCAAATTGCAAAGCCAACGATGGAGATACAAGAGGGGACAATCCAGGTCAATTCGGGATCCAATCCATATGAGACACTCATGTTTCTAAAGGATTTAGGAGGAGCGATGAAGATGAAATTCTAGATATTGGAACAACCAATGGAAGTGGAGTACTAAGTCGACATCGTGAAAGAGAAGACTAACCCTAAGGGGAAAATAATGAGAAATTTCGACGATATACCAATAACCATAGAATTTCTTGTAGACACCATTGGGCCATTAATTTGTATTATTATTATCACTTCTTAACATAAATTTCATCCATTTCTAAAGTTCTTTTATCACATTATTTATCATAATTTATTATATAATTCCATTTCATAATTATTTATGCTCTTTTGGATAAATAATACTTGTTCTCCTTTATTTTAATAAATTAATGATTATTATGCATGATTTTTGCAATGATGGTTTATTAATGAATTTTTTATAACATCACTCACTACTTTAGCCGCCAAGATCTTTTCCAGATTGCATATTTGATCTTTAGCTGATAATTAAATATTCCAACTTAGAAATTCACTGGGATAATAAGAGATAGTTTTGCGTTGAATGTTTTGGGGAAACAGAGAAGAATCCTGAAAATCTGAGACATGGGTTTTGTGGAAAATAGACCAAATTAGTTTTCCTCTATGCGGTTTCCAAAATTCAGTATTTATTGAGAGAAATGCGAGGTTCTTCATAGGAAAAATTTGTAGATTTTCTGTTGTGGCCATTTTCCAAATTGCCCCAATTTTAATTTCCAGAATCGACTTGTACCAGCTAAATCATGATGGAAAGGTCTTTCAGATCTCATCTTTCTTATTGATATTTGGTAATCATTCTATTTCCATTTGACATTGTTTGTATATTTAAAAGGACACAAATCAGAGAGAGGGGATATAACACATAGGGAGATAATGCATAGAGGGTTTCCTACGCAAGGAATTAAGTTGTGTAACAAAAAATTATTTTAATGGAAGATTAATTTTCTGTTACTTCTGTGAATTTGTAAGTATATCACAACCCTGATCGGAGAGTTGGGCCCACTATTTGATCAGGTGCTGCACATTTCCTTTGTGTTTTTATTTCTATTTCCTGTTTTGTATAATTTGCAATTGCTCTGATAGTAGACGTATTTGTTGATACTCTTATTGTTGTGAATGCATTGTAAGATTTACGATTTATTACTGCCATTTCTTTATTTTATGTTACAGTGATTGTTGCTTTGTTTAAATTATCAAATCCATGATTGATATCACAATTGTTCTATTGTATCTACACATAATGTGCACATTAGCCTTGCAATAAACAATGCACTCAGATTGAAAATTAATGTGGGAAAGGGTTTTAATATTCATTCAAACTTGGACACCAATAGACACTAGTGAAATATTAGAAGAAAAGCATCAAAACGATTAATTGAGTGAAAAATAAAGGACAATTTTGGATTTCTTGCATACATGGACTAGAGCAGACACTCAAGAGATACCATGGATAAAATACAACATTTTTTCCATGTATATGCATTTTGGCGATAGGGTCTGGCACGTATTGAAGGGGAATAGAAGGGCCCCTAGTCATAAAAGGAATGTACATCTCACCAACATAAAAAAAAAAGGTCCAATAATAGAAGAAATAAGTAAGAAAGGAAGAAAGACTACAAAGAAGTTTTGAAGGAAGATGGTAATTTTTTTAATTAAATTGGGACGAATCAATGGGATATCAGCGTATTTTCTCCAACTCCACCTAGTTCCTCAATGAATCTGGATTCATGGAATATCAGGGACCTAAATAGAAATGGAAAACAAAGGTACAGTAAAAACAAGAATAGAGAAGGAAAAGACATAGATAGTTATCTTGCAAGAAATTAAAGTTTCTTGCAAGCAATCAAAATAAATTAAGAGAAGATGATGGAAGGGTAATTATTTAATGTTCATAAATGCACGGGGAAGCGAAACAGGAATGGCGGTGATCTAGGATTCAAGGATGATTATTTTCCAAGACTGGATTACATTCCCTAATGTCCTTTCTGTGTGCTCCAGATGCACTCGTGTAGAGGAAGTTATGTGCTTAACGACGATATATGGAACCCATATATCAAGGAAACATAGGGTTTCTTGAATGATTTATGCAATGTGAGATCACCACAGCAGGATAAGTGTTGGACCTTAGGTTATGACTTCAACATAATTCATAGCCTGGAGGAAAATAAAGGGGGCCACCGGAACATTGGAACCATCATCTCCACTCTTCCAATAAGTGATTCAAGACCTAAGCATAGTGAACATTGATAACATAAACAACACCCACACCTAGAATAAATGATGAGGAGGTAGACAACAGGTTTTTTTCCTCCTTGACTGCTTCTTCTTATTTGAGGAATTTCTCGTTAGGGAGATTTTTGTAGAAGCTACCATTCTACTAGGTTTGGGTTCAAACCATTGCCCAGTTTGAGTGGACATAAATATGAAAATGAATCCCTATAACATGCCATTCATATTTGAGATACTTTGGCTCTAAAACCATGAATTCTTGTAAAATATGGAGAATTGGTGGAATAAATTTTTAATTCAAGGAAGAAATCAATTGCAAACATTCTGACTTAAGCAAGGATAAAAAAATACAACCAGATAGAATTTGTGCATATCCATTCAGAGAAAAAGAGTCTAGAAGCATAAATAGAAGAAATTCAATAGAATATCATAAGATTTGGACCATTAAAAACACTCATTGAAGAGGAGGGGAAAACTATCCATGCCCTAAAATATCATCAGAAGCAAGAAGAAACAATGTGGAGATATAAGTCAAGGGTCTAGTGGCTAAGAGAGGGGGAGAGAAATACATGGTTATTTCATAGAGCTATGATTAAACACTAGCACAATAACCAGATATTTTTTGTAAACTAAAGGGAAGAAACCTGGCTATTATAGCATGAATACATGGAGGAAAAAATAACGTCATTTTATCAAGAGTTATTGACGGAGAAGGACCCAAACATAGAAGATGTGATTTTCTTAATTATTACACACATTCCCAATTTAATTGGTGCAGATTAAAATGTATCTATTATGAGGGAAATCTCTTTTGTTAAGGTACAAGAGGTACTAAAAGAAATACATAATAACAAAGAAACAGGTCCACATGTATTCACGACTTACTTCTTCAAATCATGTTGGAAATTAATCGGTAAGGAGGTGCATTCCATAATGGAGGAATCTATACGCCTACAATAGGTATGGTATGGTTTGAATGCTATCTTTCTCACTCTTATTCCGAAAAATAATAACTCCAGTGATCCTAGTGGATTTAATCCCATTTCTCTAAGGTAGTGTACAAAATTATTTTGTCTTTTATAAACAAAATTACCAACTTAACGAGAAATGTTTAGTGTCTTCATTTTTTTTAGAGGTTGAAAAAAATCATGATTTTCATGCCAATTTTGAGAAGTGTTGATACAACATCAACCTTTTTTTTTAACATATTTCTGAAACTTTAAATTTTTTATGTCTTTTCATGTCAATTTCGAAAAGTGTTCATATAGTGTTAACACACCAACCCTTTCTTATATTGTGGGGGGGAGTGGGGGGGCTTACTTTTGACACTTTAAATTTATTAATGTATTAAGTATGGATATTTTATTAATAACATTCATAATTTTCATGTTTATTTTGAAAAGTGTTGATGCAACATCAACTGTTTTTTTGGTTGGGGGAGGGGGCATATTTTGTACACTATTTGTTTTTTTAAATGTCTTCAGTATTTACAATTTTTTTTCAAATGTTCGATTTTTAACCAATTTTCAAGTTGCATTCTTCTTATTATTTTTCTTCCTTAGATGTTGGTTTTTTAAGGTATTTTCAAGTCTATACTTTTTTTCTATGCAATGTTTTTTTGTAAAGAAATTTTATTTTATTTTATTTTATTTTAGTTTAGTTTATTTTTTTTTCAGAAAATAATAATAATAATAACAAAATAACAAAATAAATATTTTGAAGTTAGAATTTTTTTATATATTTATGTATCATTAATTAATACTTCAATACGCATAAAATAATTGTTACAAAATAAAAACACACTTGAAATATTTTTAAACATTTTTCATATAATTATAATTAAAAAAATACACATTTTTGGACATTTTTCGTTAAAAATGACATGTCAAATAAAGGTTTTTTTATGGGAAAAATGATTATAAAAAGTTGAAAAATTAACAAATTTAATGAATTTTAATATTTTATTTTTCATTTGATAAATGAGGATTCACATAAACTTGTAAGTAAAAAGAACAAACTAAAAACAATGTTAACCCCAAAAACAAAACAAAACAAAACAATTATTATTTTTTAATTAAAAAAATAGAAAAAACAATAAAAGAAATATTAAAATTGAAACAAAAAATAATTTAAAATAAACAATAAAAAAAATAATAAAACGAAAATAAAACAAAAATTTGAGAAAAGAAAGGGAATATGTAAAATAAAAAATTAACATTAAAGAAAACATAACTTTTTTAAATAAAAATTTAACAAATAAAAAAACAAACATTAACAAGTGTAATATGCAATGTTCTTGCTTAGAACCTGCCTCTCATACAAAAAGTAATTGATAACAATTATTGAGTTCTTGAACAAATTAATAAAACTAATAATAAAACACATTTGAATACAACGAAGAGACGTAATATAAGTAATTAATGGACTTGATAACCTTGGAGCCAAATAGAGATAGGTGCATAGATAATTTTTGAAGAAACATTACCCCAACATTATCGTTTGTTACAATAGTTGAGTCTTTAGTGAAATGTGTTTATGTACATTTTATTCCATCTTTAGCATATGAGACAAAATAAGGAGAAATTACAACTCCTAGTATATATATATATATATATATAAGCTAATTATTGTAACAAACTAGTTATTTAACTTTAAATTTATACTGATTGTAATTCAGTGACAAATAAATAATTTATGGTAAAATTTATATTTCGGAAAAATTAAATTGATATGAAGTATCACGTGTTGTCTTAATCGTGCACAAAATAATTCATATGTAATAAAATATCTAATAAAAAAAGTACAATGGCTAGTATATTAAAATAAAAAAATTACTTAGAGAAAGGTTTAACTGTGAGTGCAAAAGATTCCTAAAAAAAGTTTTTTATTTCTCCTATTAATTGTAGTGTTGACTTAAATTTTATTTTTTATATTGCATCAAAATTTAAAATTAAATTGTAAAAACATATAATATAGGTAAGGTTTATTGAGGAAAATGATTGAACCAAGTCCATTCAATAATAAAGTCATCAAGAGAAGAATATAACGAAAATAAATAAGGTAAAAATCAGTGTAATATGCAAAGTTGTTGCCTTTGTTTTTTAAATCGTCTAGTTTCCATGGTTAATAAAATCCTGAAACCTCATGTCAGTTGTTATTTGTTTTTTTTTTAAGAAAAAAGAATCCATAATTAATTTATGAGGACAATTGGGATTAAAGTTTATTTTTGTATTTTTTATTTTTTAAAATAATTTTTAATTCTAAAAATTTGCATAAAATTAGTCATCCACCAATCAAAAATTAGAAATTCAATTTTTAAAAATTAAAAAAGTAATTTTGAATTAAAAAATAATAATAATATTTAGTTTTACCAAAAATATAATAAACTTTACAAATAGTTTCTAAAAATTTATAATTGATTAAGAGTCAAATCATTTTGACTTGAACTAATTACAATATAATCGTTGGTATAACAATATTAAAAAAATAAATTAAATAATAAAAAAATCAAACAATATATAAGAAAAAAATATAAAATAAAATTAAAAGAAAATATATTTAAAATTTATATTTTTTTGGGCCGCGCATAGAGTCACTCGAAGGAAACACACCTGAGCGTCATAGACGTGGATATGGAGTGGCATACCTCTCCTCAACCCCGTCCATGGCCCTTAGGCCCTCGAGTGGGGCTCCTTGTTGATTCCATGAATAGTTGATCAATAATGTGCACACAACCGCTCATCCATAGCGGTTGTATGCATGTAGCAGCTCGTGGATAGCAGATGTGCGAACACAACCACTCGTTAATTTCGAGAATCGACGAGGAGACCTGATCGAGCGCTGCTCCACAACCATCAGGCCCTTGGGAAAGACTCCTTTAAGTGGTTGTGGACAACCAAATTTATCTTTTTATAATTTTAATTTTTTTAAAGAGTTCTTTTAATCATTTTTTTAAGTATTATTTGCTTTTTTTTATTGTTTTTAATTAGTTATTTATTTATTTTCAAAATTATATTTTTTGAGAAATTTTTTAGTTTTGCATTTTATTTTTATTTTTTATTTTTTACATTGTTTTATGCTTGATTTTTCTCTTTTTTTCATTTATTTTTATGATTTTCACACATATATATATATATATATATATATATATATATATATATATATATATAATTTATTTATTTCTATTATTAATTTTTTTTTCTCATTTTTCTTATTTTTTATGTTTTAAATATTATTTTGACTTTTTTTTAGTTATTTATCTATTTTTAACTTTTTCTTCGGGTTACAAGGGCTATGCTGAGGCTTGACTAGAAAATTAATGTCATTTTGTGCCAATTTGTTAGTCGCATTTTAAGGTTTTGTTACAATGGATAAGTCAGACCCTACTCTCTACAAATTTCGTGGTTTATTTTTGAGTTTTCATTGCGACGGGTCGTGTCCACCCCCATTTTGTTTCAATTTGATGGATGTTTTTAAAATTTTTGTTGCGATGCATCGCATTGTCTTAGATTAATATTTTTAAAGAGCTATACTTGTATCATTTGAAAAAGGAATTACGCTTGCTATAATGACTTTTTGATTTATGTGTTCCTTTTTTAGGATTTTTTTAGTCATGATATTTGGTTTTATTTCACTGACTGAGAAAAATTTGAAATTTTAAGGTCTTTTAGAGTGATAATATTACCTTTAAAGTCATGGTTGAAATTGTCAAAATTTTAAAGTTTTTCGAAGTCATGATATTTATCTTTAATGCCATGGTTGAAAATTGCTGGAATTTTTAGGTTTTGGGAATCATGATATTTGATATTTAACACTATTCTTGAAAACTATTGGAATTTTAAGGTTTTTTTAAGTCATGTTATTTTATTTTTAATGTCATTGCTAGAAAATGTTGTAATTTTAATAAAATAAAAAGGAAAAAACTTTAATGCAACACCAACCCTTCTCAATTCCAAGGTATTTTCACATTTACTGCATAAGAATTTTAGTTTTTAATCACATTGTTAAAAGAAAAAATATATTTTACCCCAAAAGAAAAATTATGACGTACCACCAACACTTTCATTTTTGGGGTGTTTTTTCATTGTCATTAAACAATTTTTTTAGTTTTTAATGATGTTGCTAAAAAAAGTTTGGAATTTTAAGCCCCCCCCACATCGGAAAAAAATATTGTTCATGTAACATCAACAATTTTCCTGTTTAGGGTGGTTTTCATGTTTTCTGCATAAAAAAAAGGCTTTTTTGGGATAGACAATCATGTTTAAGAAGAAATTGAATATTTAAGAAAGGCATTCATAAACCTAGGTATACAAATATAGATATCATCAATGTCATTCAAAGAGCCAGAGACAAAAATAAAAGAAATTCCCCTAATAATACCCAACCACAAAAGTATATCTTCCATATATTCAAGGAGTCATTAACAAGATGGCCATGGTTTTCGCTAAGAATTACATTGGAACCTATTTCAAGCCTATAATGACCATCAGACAAAGGATGAAATATTTCAACAACAACCGTGATCACCTCCAACAAAAAGGTGTTTACAAAATGAATTTATCTTTTGGTGATTGTTATATTGGAGAAATAGGTAGGAATTTAAAAATTAGTCTTAAAGAGAAATCAGGCATGGAGCTGACAAAAGAAATGGAAGAATTATAACCTTAGATTTGGAAGAACACTCCAATAAAAATTATCACCACGTCTGTCTAGAAGGCATTTTGGTGATTGCTAATGAAAAAAATCATTTCAAATGTAAAGTTCGTGAAGCCCTAGAAATCATCAAACACCCTCACAACCTTAATATGGATGGGGGTTTGGAGGTTAGCAGAAATTGGATCCCCTACTTCCCCTCTCTATGGAATAAGTACCACCATCCCATTGTGCTCCCTCACCCCATTTGTCTCCATATTTTCCCCGAAAATTTTCACCTTCCCCCATTGCATCTTCCTTATCATTTATTCATGTTTCCTATACATATTCCTTGCTAGACATGTGCACAAAATACTCCTTACCTCCTCCGCCCCCCTTAACATTGTTCATTACCTCCCCTCCTAAATATCTCATGACTTACCTACACCTCTCCCCTTTTTCCAATTTCACTTGCACCTCATCCCTTAACCTCACTCACCTTTTTAATCTACTTTTATAATAATAATTTTCTAAAAAAAATCATAATTAACCTAACTATTATTAATAATTAATGATTTAGGATTTGATTTAAATATCCCATGAAAACAAATTTTAAATATTTAAACTTTATTATTATTATTAATCCATAAATATTATTAGTAATAGGACAATCTATTACTATTTAATATTATATTACTATTGATAATATTGAATTACTAACTATACCATTAAGACTTCGTTATCATAACTTAAACTAACCTTTATTATTACAAAGTTAAATTTAAATTAACTCATATTTCTATCAATTATCTCAACTCTATTATTATTATTATTAATTTTACAATATTATTGGCAATTATAAATATTACTAATAATATTATAATTAATATTAATAATATGTAAATTAAAATTTGTATTATTAATATAATTAAAACTAATATCATTAAAATTAATATTATTAAATATATGAAAATATATAATATCTCTTTTATTAACATGGGCTCCAATCTAATTAAATAAGATCCATACAATAATTTATATTAATAAATTAAACAAAAGTAAATAACACAAAAAAAATTGTTATCATAAAAATATCTTATAAATATTATTTCTTGTATTGTGCTTGTCAAATCTTCAGTTCCCCCCATTCTTTCCATATTGCATTTATATACCCTGGTTTTCTTTGTTCTTGGTAGGTTTTTTCCTGAAGATGAGCCTTTTTCTAGACTTGAAGTGTAGACATAAAAATGAAGACTGTGGACATTCTGAAGTTTCTTTGTAAAAAAACTACACCACAAAAACCTCCAAACTATGATCTATTAATTGTCATATTACCAGCTTCGAAGGAAGTTTATAAGGATATTTTCTCTATTTTTAGAAAAATATTATGGGAGTGAGTTCAACAATTCAAAAAGTGGTAATTAGTATTGTGGGAGAAGGTATGCCTACTTAAAAGAGGGAGAGGATTATTTCATGATACCCAACTATTCTTAAAAAATTAATGGGGGGCAAGTTGTGGTGAAGATGAGTTGAAGGAGGAGTAGAACTATGGAAGAAAATCTAGGATAGAAAAAATAGTATTGTTAATACACAATCAAAGAAGGTTAGAACCCAAATTTTCTCTCTTGGATCATCTATTTGGAACCTAACAGAAGAGAAAAAGTCACTTATCTAGAATCACTTTTTCTGGGAGATTATAAATTGTTTTAAAAATAGGTTTTTGGAGGAAAACTGGGAAAAAATTCCTCACCTTGATCTTGGAGATGAGCTTAGGCAGCTCAAAGAGTTCACCAGCTCTCTAGTAGACACATAGGTGGATGGTTTCTAGAAGGTAACTAATGACAAGTTTCATTTAAAGGAATGTATATTGGTGTAAAATTGGCCTAGGGATCCAATGTTATAGAATTAGCACATTTTAGACCAGTGCTCAAGGGAAAGATATATTCAAGTTACAAAAAACCTAGATAATTTGCAATGGGCAGATAAATTGAGAGGAATGTTTACTATTATAGAAGCTAATGGAATAATGGCCAACCATTTGAAAATACCTTGGGAACCATTCGGGAAGAGAATATGGTCACATAAACAATGGCCAAAGGTTGCAGAATTTTTATGGCTCAATAGAAGGAAAATACTTTTGAGGTGGGATCACTTGAGAAAAAAAGGTTTCATAGGCCCCTCCTTATGCCTCCTTTTCTAGAAGTAGGAGGAAAGCATAAAACACATGTTTAATTCATGTGCCTTTATGGAAGGATTATGTAATAATATCTTCTTTATATTTATATTCCTAGATCGCTCTCCAAATAACTGATTGGAAACCTTGGAGACATGGAGAATAACTCTTTTCCATAAACCAATTTTTAATAGGGCATGGAAAATGATTTTGGGCCTCTTTCTTTTGAATGTGTGGAATGAACATAATAGAATAGTTTTCAAGAGTAAAAGGACATCAATAGATTCTATCTAGCTAACCATGAAGAAAAACTTGAAGGAAAAAATTTCATTAGAATGACGGGGGATGAAAGACTTGAAGGTGAAAAATGAAGAATTGTGAATCTTAAAGGGTCGAGAGGTCTCTCGGGATATGGCGGCTACCTTGGGTTTTTTGCCTCCTTTGGAAAATTTTAAGCTTAATTTTGTGGGGCTTGTAAAGGAAACTCAAGTCCCACAGGATATGGGGGTGTATTTCATGACAATCAGGGCACTACCTTGGGTATCTATATAGGACACTATGGATATAATAGTGATACTTTTTCCAAATTTATAAACATTGGAGAGAATATTGTTGATAGCCAAAGAAACAAATTGGTATGCAAATATCTAGATTGATGGATACTCTCAAATCATAATTGATGTAGCTCGAAAGCGACATAATGGATCCCTCATCTCTAAAGTAGCTAATAGTTGGCATCTAAAACTCTTGGTGACCACGATACAGACTCTGCTAATATACTTTCCCTATGTCTTTACTTCCCATTCACTAAGGTCTAGGAATAAATCAGTTGGTCTGTTAGCTAATAGCGAGAACTAGGTGGCATGCATTGACATCTTAGTATCATGGCCATCTAGTATAGATGATAGTTGGATATTTCATTTGAATAATATTTCGGAGTCAAACAATATTATTCCAATGGGGGTGGTGGCACAAAGTGATGAGGTGACTTGGGGACGGGGGCACTCCAAGGTCCATCATCCTAGCCGATGAGTGAATTACAAGTATGGAAATGCATGAATTAAAGTGTGCAATGAAGGATCCTGAAGAAGCAGATGGAGAACTATTTAAGATGAATTTGTTTTCTATGTTTGGTTATTCAAGTTCTAGAATGGGAGGTAGGTTGTTGTGTGAATGTATTGTAATCCTTGTGTGGGTCAGAGGACCATTGGAGCTAACTGAGGAATGTAATTGGCATGAGGAGGTCTAGAAACTATGTTTTGATAGATGATGAGTTGATAAACTCTGTGAGACCTCCCAAGGTGAGAAAATAGGGACCCTAGGATAAACAGGCTCAGTCACATCATGAATTGGAATTTTTTTAGACTTCAGCGCTTCAAGGGCTCTACATGGTTGATTGTAACAAGGAATTATATGCTTGATACTTGCCTTGGATCTTGGTAAGCATTCATCAAGTTAATTCTCAGCTATGTTGTGATTTCTATAGTGTTTGTAATATGATTTTTTGGGTCAAGGAGGCTCGATTATGTTAGGTGTACACTATTGTGTTCTATATTAGTTGGAGGAACACTAGTGGATTGAGAAGCCCAACTAAAGGTGGATGGTGGATTTACCAAAATTTGGGCGGGAAAGGTAGTGGTGTTGCTCTCGTATGGGTCGGTGGTGTTCCGTACATGACAGTGTTGTGAAGTACCTTCAAATGCATGCTCTAGAAATCTAGGGTTTTTCATAATTGGGGTGTTTTACCAGAGTTTACATGGCTATTGGTTTCTATTTGAAATCCCCTTTTGTTATATCTTGATAGAGGATTTAAGGCATAGGTTAGGGGTGTGGCTTTGTCGATGGGTGTTTCTAATTTTTTTTGGGGAGGCTGTGAAATGGTGGTTGGTCAGTGTACTAGATATCTTGTGTGCATTTAACAAGCGATATACTATTACCTAGATTGGGATATGTGTAACGTCATGTTGGTGTAGTAGTTTGGGTATCCCAAGAGAGGGGTTTTGCTATAGATTTGAGTGATGGATAGATAGATAAATGAGTTGGGTGGAGCCTAGAAAGGATAGTATGCACTAACAAATTGGTAATGGTAGAAGGGTTATCTTCCCAAGAGTTCAATTAGAGGAGAAAAAAATGGAAAACCATGACTTGAGGGAAGAAGTGGACCAAAATATTTCCTAATCACCTCGGATTGTTGTGATTTCCTCCCCACCCTCCAGCGGATGCTTTCAACAACCAACTCATACATGTCACCCTTATGTTGCAGTAGCTTATTAGAGATTGCCATGATGATCCCAATGTGATTATTGGTCTTATGAATGACATGCAATGAAACCAATGGAAAATGCAGGATTGTCTTGCCACCTTATAGGGTGGTCAACGATGGATATATGAGAAGCTAGAGAGAATGGAAGGGAGAATAGCGCAAATGGAAAAGCATGTTCATTGTGACTTCTAGCTTCCATCATCTCTTGGAACTAGTTTAGAGAACCTAAATCCAGTAAATTCATCAGATCCCTAATGATTATTAGTTGTCTCTTGATTCTAAATGTTTTTTGGTCTTCCTAGTTAGTTCGGTTGTGGTTTATGGCTATGTAATATTTACTGGTTACTAGTTTTGGTGATTTTATCGTGGCCAATAAATCTAGTAGGAATAAGGTCGAGGGAATTTTGAATTTTTTTTTGAAGCGAAGTAATATATTTTTGAATTAATAGAAGCCCCTTAAATTACAAAAAATAATAATAATGATAATATGTATTATAAAATGAGATTTTTTTTACATCTATTTTAAATTGATTTCTATTAATGTTTATCATATTACTTAATGACTATTATCATTATTTTCGAACAACATAGAAACCTATCATAACTCAATTGTCAAACCAATAGTGACGACAACCATCTCTAGTTTCTATACGTGAATGCAGGTTGACTCATCATTGTTGTCACAACCCCACACTGTGGCGCGTTCATCCACCATGGGCGTTGTACAACACCAACAAGATTTTGCTTCTTCCTAAGCAACTTTCACCAGAACTACACCTACTTCTTAACTCTTCTTTCTTAGTCAAATTTTAAATTTAAATTTTCTTCTTATTCACTCTTTATATAAATGTGTGATATCGCAACTTCAACATATGCAACGGAATTAAAACTTCATTAACAGTGCGATATCATAAAGTCAATATTGTGTGATGAATAAGAGAATCATATATAGTGGGAAGGGGAAACTCCAAAAAAATTTCACCCCTTGACTTTTATTAACTTCAAGTAATGTTGCAATAGTTTAGAAAACAAGGTTGGTCCGGACCCCAAAGAACTACAACGAAAAGACACTCTAGTGGATGTTTTTGAGGAACCCCTTATAGAAATACCCCAGACATTCATTTCTATCGAAGGTTACTCCAGGAGATTGGCGGGAGAAGGTTTTTGCGGATTTTTTTCGTTCGGTGCACTTATCATCCTAAACTACACCCATGCACACAACAAAAGAAAGCACTAGTGCACACAAAACATTGGCACATCGGACATGGTGTGCTCCAAAAAAGTCTTATTACTGTAGAGCACCGGTTCTTTACAACTCTTCCGCACCGGTGTGTCATAAAAAACAGTGCCAAAATAGAAACCGCTTGGTGCGGTATTAAGATACTACACCGGTATGCCTATAAAACCCCGCGCACCGGAATAGGGTTAAATAAAAAAAAAATTACAGCAAAAAAACCACATTTTTTACTTTTCTCAGTGCTCTAGAGCTCTCAAGCGCCAATGCAATTTATCCTTCTCTGAGCCACCCCCGACATCATGTTCTCTTTAACCCATTGCATGCACTATCATATGCATTGCCCACCATCTCCAAATTGCCTTGCATTTTTCAAAACGGTGGGAAAATTTTCTTTTGCAAATTCTACAAATTTACCCAATATGCCTCTTGTTAGCCAAATGTACAGTGTATTTTTCTTTGTTTTTCCATAATTAAGCTTTTTAGTGGATTAGAATTTCAAATAACCTTAAAATTAACTATTTAAAAAAAAAATTGTCTCGTTAGCAGCTGCTGTTTTCGCTCGTATTTCTTCATATCAAAGCTGCTTCCTGTAAAATTTACAGGCTGCACCACAACTAGTGCTAATGGTATCCGCACCGATTCTAGGGCGGTACTGAACGGTGCATTGCGTTATTTTAAAATTTAAAAAATAGTGTGGTGTGGTCATTTTTCCAGCACACCATTGACCATGTGGAATAGCGGCAACATGGTGCATTGACTGAAATATCTGGCTCGGGACGAGTATGTTTTTCAGTGCACCGCATTCGGTTTTTCGACAGGTTCAACAATGTAGCCTAGTAAAAGACTGCACCGTTGACTATGTAATGAAGTCAGGAGGTCGGTGCGCTGACCCAACTATACGCGCCGATGCATAGATTTTAGTCAGCAGACCAAACTCCTTACACTGGACATAGTCAACGATGCTCCGAAAATTTTAGGTGCACCACCTACAATGTGTTGAATATCATCTGGGACACCACCACTGGTGCACGGCAAAAAAAGTCACACCGAAACTAGTGCATGATTGTTTTTTGTGGTGCACCGACTGTTTTGTTTTTTTTCCAAAAAAATTTATATATACATATTCCTAAATATATGTCTCATTTAATAATTTTTTATTTATTTAATATGTCAATCATTCAGAGAGAATAGGGGCAACAACAGCAAAAACAGGCGAAGTAGTATGACATGGTTCGCCAGTGGGAGGCACGAGAGAGGGAGAGAGAGGTGTACCCTCACCCTATTACAGCAGCTACCCAGGGGCTCCTAAGGTAGGAAGGCCTCCTCAAGTTCTATGAGGAGGCTACTTCCCTAAAGGGCCATGTTGTGTTCTTAAGACATCTTATCCGCAGGTGGAATTCCAACCAATAGGCTTTTTGGATTGGTCCTAGCTAGTGGTACACGCCCACTTGGGAGGACATATATTTCATTACAGGGCTATCGAGGAGAGGGGTGGATTTTCCCTTGTTCCAAGAGGTTCCAGCTGGCTGTGTAGAAGGGAGTCAGTTAGTGTACTCCCAAAGATACATTGGAGCATATGTACTATCTCCTTCATATTTTTAGGTTGTCAGAGGTTAGTTACGTATTGGTGCATTTGGTAGTGAGGAGGTGAGGTGCCTCTCACTTCTGATTTCGACCATTTCACACGACACCAGTGATAGGAAATGCATTAGTTGCTCACTTCTATATTATGTTGATTCTTTAGTATAGGAGCCATGACTTGTCAGGTGGTTTGCCATTTTTTTGGGGTAAGACCAGACAACCTTAGATAGATGTTGTGCTCATGCACAAGGGAGGGTTAACTTCCCTGTTTCTTCAGAGCTTTTTTGTTTATTTTTTGGGAGGTTTCCAAAGACGAGGGCTACTTTTGTTTGGCAGCCTCCTAGGCCAATTTCCAAGGCATGGATGCACATGTGGGGGCAGATGATGCCCAATAGGGATGAGACTGTGTTTCTAGGATATCGCATGATGCACTAGAGTTGCTAGCCAATGTTGATGATCTACATCTCTTCATTATGGTCCCATGTCCTTATGCTTGATTGGATTGGCGAGGGTGTGCCAACATCCTCTTCACAGATGATGAGCCACCAGATGATAGACGTAATATTACTGTTTTATTTAAATCTATTCTAGCATGTTCTTTAACTTGTTTTTATTAAATTGTGTAATGAAATTGTCTAGTTATTGTTGTTTACTTGTATATATTTCGCATACATTAGGTCTTTTCATGGCGAGGACCTGCCGGCACCACCACATGATCTAGGTGTGGATCTTGATGACGATCAGGGCATGCCATATGCCGAGGATCATTGTCAGGACAGTGGAGAGAGACCCGTCTCTACTGGTGTACGTACCACCTTGGGCGGCGCGTGGCTTGATACTAGATACAAGATGGAGTTGGGTTACCAAAACCGCATTGATTATTGAGGCTCATCATGCCCACTAATATGAAGTAATAAAAATAATTAGGTTGTTACATATGTGGAGAGGCATGCCACATGACATGAACAACCTAATGTGGCATGTTGTAGGAGCTATGATCTTAGTTACGCGGCTAAGGAGGAATTTTACACATTATAGGCATGGTCGAGATGCAGCACGTGATCGATAGTTCGCGAGCAGAGACTCATCATCTCATGATAGTTCACCTCGTGTCGCACTAGATGAGCAGCCTCCACTAGCATCTAGCAACAGTCATCATGGAGATGAGGTCAAGATCTACCACCTCAACAAAGAACCACAACATCCACTAGCACTCATGATCATTAGCAGGTTGACCATCGATCACGAGGTGGGACCATTGACTGAAAGGTGCCTAAGAACGTTTATATTGATGTTGTCGATCCATGAAATTTATATTACCATTGTATATTTTATTCAATTATATATATATATATATATATATATATATATATATATATATATATATATATATATATATATATATATATATATATATATATATATGGTCCATGTATTTTATGTTCATGTTGCAGTTGTACTTAATTTACATGTTGGTGATCATCATGATGTGTATATTGTTAGGTCATGTTAGATATGTTCATTTAATGTGCAGCTTGTAGTTAGATGTGTATGTGATAGCATGAGTTATTTGACATGATATGTATATTTGATGTTTGTGTTGTGATGATGTTATACAATGCTAATTTTGTTTTGTTAGATGATCATGATCACGATGATGTTAGCGAATTTGAATGTGTTTTTTAGTCGAATAAGATGTATGTACGATGGTTATCATGATCGTGATGTTTATTAATTAATTTAATATTAAATGACCATGATATTTATTAAATATTATGTCGTGATTGTAATTGAAATTGAAATTTAATTGTATTTGTATTTGTAATAGTAATTTTAACTGTAATTATATATAAAATATTTGTAAAATTTTAATTGTAATTGTAATATTTAATTTATTTTGAAATGATTGTAATTGTAATTTTAATTGTAATTGTATATATGGAAAATTGTAAAATTTTAATTTTAATTGTAATTGTGTGTAAAATTCTAAAATTGTATTTGTATTTGTAATTGTAATTGTATGTAAAATATTTGTAAAATTGTAATTGTAGTTGTAAATGTAATTCTAATTCTATGTAAAATATTTGTAAAATTTTAATTGTATTACTATGAAATGATTGTAATTGTAACATTTTAATTGTAATTGTAATTGTATGTAAAAATCTAAAATTGTAATTGTAATTCTATTCGTAATTGTATGTGAAATTGTAAAATTGTAATTGTAATTTTAATTGTAATTGTATGTAAAATATTTGTAAAATTTTAATTGTATTAATGTGAAAATTTTAATTGTATTAATGTGAAATGATTTTATTAAAAATTTTCAATTTGTAAATTTGTAAGTAAATTATTGTGAAATAATTAATCTAGAATAATATGAATTTTTGTAACATAATAAAGTTTAGAAAATAATGCAAATAAATTCATGTACTTTATAATTATCATTACTTTATTATGATCTTACATACAAAAAAAAAGAACTTTATACAGTATTCCATTTCTAGCAGAGGTTCCTAGTTTTTTGTCCAGTGCGCTTATCATAATAACCCACACCAGTGCGTCTTAGTACTGTAGCACACCAGTGCTTCACAACTCTTCCGCACCGATGATTCATAAAACACCACGCCAAAACATAAATCACGGTCTTACGAAACCACACCGATGTGCCTATAAAACCACGTGCACCGGAACAGGGTTAAATGAGACCTCGCGCGAACGAGGTATGTCATTGAAATATCTTTTCTATGAAAGAAAATTTATTTTGTAAAGTGTGGTATTGGATCAGGAGAGGGTTCGAATCATTGAAAATAATTTTGCTGAGGAGATGAGGGTTTGAAAAGACGAGAGTTCAAATTTTGGCTTAGAAATTTATAATAGATAAAATGAGTGATTCAAACAAAAAGACAAAAAAATATGCTTACAGGGATGCAGACAGCTATAGAGCTTGACAGAGTACGAAAGGAGAAAATATTTATGAAAAATCTAAGAAGGGCAGTTGAGAAATATCGGTTGAGACCAGCGATAGGGTTAAGAGGCCTGGTTAGAAGGGTAAGTATTTTCTTGATCATGGCAGAGATCATTCGGTTGAGACCAGTGATAAGGTTAAGATAATCAGTGCGCCATATCTAAAACACGAGATAATGTGTACATTACGATAAAACATATGGGCTTGTTAGCTTTGATGACCATGTTCACTTTCTTTCTCCAGAATGCATTTAAAAGCTGGGAGTATTGTCCGAGATTCGGTTGGCTTACATAAAATTTTAATGGCAAAGCTAACATTGCATAAAGTCACTTCTTCAGCTTTCAATTGAACCTGAATGGCATCTCTAGCTTGTCTAAGCTATGGTCCTGTGGATAACGAGGAATATCACATGGAAGGTACCCAAAAATAAATTTTTTTGAAAGTATAAGTAAATTATCACTTATCAAAGAACGAAATGCCGAAAAAAATGTGAACGAGATACACTTAAGGATTCCCTGGTTCCATTTTTTATTGAAAATGATGCTTTCTCTAGATGAAACCAGTAAAAATTCTGCTTGTATTATAAATGGAAATCCAGTGACACTCTCTGTGGGAAGAAAAACATAGATACCTGCAGCTACAATATCTCCACCTACAAATCGGTTTCCCATTGGAAAAGCTAATGTAATAGCCTATTTTGCAATTTCTTTCCTCTGCTCAACCCTATACTCATTTTCTACGAGAAACCATTGCCTCCACATGTAATAACTGCTACATCTAATCGAAAATCCGTCTTCTTCTACTAATAAAAGCAGAATGAAGGACTCGTTGTCATTGCTCTAAGAACAGTCAAGGTCAGTTTCTCGTAAAACAAAGATTTTATAAATTTTGTTAAGATCAAGATAGAAACCACAAAGGAGAAAAGAGAAAATTGGATGCCAAGATGGAGGAGGAACATACAAATGAACAAGCAGATCATGGGTCAGCAAGTAGATCATGGGGCACCTTTTCTTGATGTAGGTTATGGAAAGGTTCAAGTTTCTTTTTCTAAAAGAAGAAGAGGTGTAGTTTTGAAAATAAATCGCCCAAATATTTTCACAGCAAAATGTACATTTCCAACATGTCTAATTTTGGTGTACAAAAGTAAAAGTAATTTTGGTGCCTTAACCGCAAATCGGAGCTAATGTACAAATAACCGCACTGGTGCATTTTAGTTACTGTGCACCGGTGCATTTTAGTTACTATGCACCAGTGCCATGTTACCAATTGACGCACCGGTGCGGTGCTATTAAGTGATGCACTGGTGACCAATAACCACAAATAAAAAAAGCGAAAATCTATTTTCTTTAAGTGAAAAAAGTGGAAAATTGAAAAATGGGTGGAAAAATATTTTCGAAAATCTAATTTCGTAAAACAATTCTTTAAATACTAAACACTTTTCATTATTTCACTATTTTTGCTAAAATTTTCAGCTAGATATTTGTAGGAGACATACCTAGAGCAAGAGAGCATGAGAGCACTGTGGAGTAGAGAAATACGTTTGAACAGAAGTATTCAGACAATCAAAATCCAAACCTTTGTTGATTCAAACCCTGTAGCATAGAATTTCAAATGATCTCGTGATTAAATATGATTATTTTTTTTACTTTTTCTGCAGTTTTTTTGTGAAGTAAGACAATAATTTCAATTTGTTTTTTCATTTTCAGAAACAAAACAAAAAAATCCATTTTTACCCTAAACCCTTCATTTTTTTTGTTTCTCCCCTTTCTTCTCCCTATTTATGTGATTTTAGAATTAGGGATTTTCATTTATATTGACATCCGACCCATGGGACGACTTGCATAAACTGATCCCAATCAATGTAGGTCCTTGCGTGAATTTTTGAAAAAAATGGTTTTTTTTTTTTTATCGATGCGCCCTGCGTAACCTAATGCACTGGTGCGTTGTATTATATAGCACATCGCACAAGTAGTATGTAATAAAACATTTAAAAAAAAAATTTGTAATCAGTGCGCCATATCTAAAAGAGGGCATCGGTGTCTTATGTTACGAGGAGAGAACCGTATGGTCTATTATACTTTTTGCACAGTGCGTTTATAATACCCCCACACATCGACATCAGTGTGTACATCATGAAAGGAGCACTAATTTCTTGAGATTTATTTTTTACCTGAAAAGTTGACAATTTATTTATAAATATATTAATGAATGATATGGTACAGGTTTCAGATTGATAAATAAATGATTGACAAGAGATCAAGTAACAAAAATATTGATAACACCAAGAAAAGCAAAAAAGGCAAGTTCTTCATAAATTTTTTACAAAAAATATTATTTTTGAGCTATATGGAAGTTTAACTAATATGTATTGTTTACTGTGTATCATGTAGAGCCACAAAATAATGAATCTCGATAAGATTATTTCTGATCTAGGACCAAAAGAGCGTAAAATCTTGATGGAAAAATTGCAAAAGAATGAATCAAGTGAATGAAAAAATACTATCAATCCAATATGAGTTTCTTTTTTTAATTTTCATTAATAATATACTTAAAATTATTAGATAAGATGTGTCAAACAGTCTATTAATTCACATATGTTTAATTTTCTACGGGGACCAACAACTTAAAAAAGGAATGTTGTTCTAAGAAAAGAAAAAAAATAGAATGTGCAAATGAAGATGAATTTCTCCTTAGCTCATCTGGAGTGGTGTTGGAGGTTAACAAAAGGGGGGGAAATTTTACAAAATTTTGAGGGATTTAATGGAACAAATGTATAGACATTCTTTCCACTTACAATACAAAGACAAATCCAATGATTCCAAGAACCAAAATTTATCCAAACTACAGGAAGTTTTTCCAGAGAATTAATCAGTGAGGCATGTCAGACTTTTAATAACAAAAATGTACAACAACAAAAAAGAAGGAATGAAAAAGTAATATTCATTTAAATGTTTGTCTAGCATTATTTATAAATAGCACTTTTGTTATATTTACTTTTCATATATCAATATAAAAATTAAATAGTTTATTGTCACGTTACATTTTTAGGAATATTATGAAAATCTCAAAAGATGAATGAGCTGATATCAGAAATATGCCAGTAGGAATGTCCAAAAAGGTGTACAAGGAGATGGTAAAAGAAATGGACAAAATTGCATCGCGGTAGGAGCCATATCAACAATAACGTGCTTCAAATGTAATATGTAATCATTGAATTTTTCGATCATTAGGTACAATAAATAAAAAATTTAGCATTAAATATTAATTTTCAAGTATTTTCTTGCAGAAAAGAAGAGAAAATGGAACCCATTCATCACATAAAACAAGATGACAAGGAAGAAAAGGGTTGATATCTAAGTTTGTGAGTAATTGTTACTTCCTTATAACAACTTAACTAGATTTCATTTTTTTATTTTTTAAGTTGTTTTACAAAAATCATCATTCAATTTCTTCTAACAGGTGCTAACATACAAATAAGAACCATCAGACGAATTGATTGAAATTGGATTAAATATGGGTTGTGAGTATATGTTGGCATATAAGAAATTAATTGGGGAATTTCTAAGCATATATCAATCTTGTTTTACTTATCTCCGTCTATAATTAATAGAAAAAAAAGATGTTTTATATTAAATATATGATTTGTTATGGGGTATAAAACTTTCAGGAAACAAAGTATGGAACTGCGCCAACAGATGAAATTTTGAAAGATGGCATGGTCCATGGTTTTGAAAGAATGCGTATACTATAGGATTTAGTTGTTGCTATGGTACATCATTTAACTTCTTTTCAATTTACATTTATGTATATTTTTTTTTCTAAGTAAGACTATTCTATTAATATTAACATAGCATGTAGGTCGAATCTTGCCTCTAGAATTGCTATGCTAGCCAATTTCGGAGGGAGCAGAGTTCAAAAAGACAAAAATATGACCACCCCAGATGGGGAAACTGGTCCAAGGGTCGCTGCCCTTTGTAGGGAAATCAGCATTAACCAGAAAAGACCCAGAGTTTGCCAAATTGTTCAAGAAATACATAATATTAGAGAAATTAAACAAAACAGAGAGATGAAACATCTCATTGTTGTGGCTGCCTGTCATGCTAAGTGTCATGAAGCTATGGCGATGGCTCCTCAATTATAAGACACATGTAATCATCAAATTAATCCTTGTCTTTCTTTGAGTGTTATGTGTTGGGTTCTAGTGTTGTGTCAGTGCTCATGAGGCTAGCGTTGCCTTTCCTCTTCTCATCCACCGAGCGTTCTGGACTTCAGTTGCCGCTTCTTCCACTACCTTCACTGCTATAGGAGCGTGCTCCTAGTTTGACTGGTAGAGATTCAGATTTCCGAGAGTGTTAAGGGGGTACTAAATAAATAGTGGGTTTCCTGGGATATTTTCTAGCACCTGACCCAGCAGAGCTCGAAGGCGTCTCTTGAAATCTGACAGTGATGTATATGTAACTTGAGGTCTATCCAGGGAACAATCATAATGGAAATGAGATGAATTTTCTTGAGGAAGCGGGGAGCGACTGTCTGAATTAATTGAGATAGGCGAGCGTGAGGACTGGCCTCTACCCCGACCATGACAACAACACATTATGTGCCTCCTTGGCATGCTGGAGCAAGAATGAGCATAAGGGAGGCTAACTTGCGGAGGTGTTGAGGTTGAATGAGCGTTGAGGTTGGTGTGCAGAGGTTGCAAGATAGTAGGAAAACAGGAGCAATGAGGCATCAAAGCTTACAGAAGGTGGAAGTCATAGTGCCTCTTGGAGGGCGAAGGAGAACCCGAAGTAGAAAAAATTGAGAATCGAAGGTGGCATGAGGAGAATGACAGCAAAAGAGGGCACGACACCATGAAGGAGAGCTCAGGGTTGTGGGTTGGACAGGCATTATGTCGAAGGGTAGAGGCAGTAATGTCAATTTCATGCGAGAAGTTGGAGAATTTAAGGGTTGCAGGACAGGCCCCATGCGTGGCCATATGGCTAGGCCATGTGCCACGTAGTGGAGCTGCCACCTCCCATCCAAGTTTAAACACCCGCATCTAGGGTACATTTATGTATATTATTTAATATTCCAATTTTAATTATTCTCAAAAATGTATATACACTCATTTCAATTTATTTTTATGTTTGTAGATGGAAGGTGAAGAAGAAGAAAACAATCAACACCATGAACAAAACATTCCTGAAAATAACCCAAGTCATGGAAGTAGCTCTAGCAGTGACAATAGTTCAAGCAAGGAATGATGATCACTATGTTTGGATATCAAAGCAAGTCGTTGTATTTTTTGAAATATTTGTCTGTGAAATCAAACATTTTTTTTTAATGTAATGGACATAGTGTCCCAATTGAAAGACAAAGGGATATCAATAACTGTCCCATTTTGTATGAGAAACACTGTCCTATTCATATAGAAATATATATAATATAATATGTTTTAATTTATTCTATTGCGTTCTCCATTCTTGTTCTCAAATGCACTAATAAAAATTTAATTCATATGAATATTGTTATAAGATATATATGTGTTGATTTTTGATGAATAATGAATTTTAAAAAATCACTATAATTATGATATGATATAAAAAATTAATCCAAACATCACATTCAAATGCAGTAATAAAATTTTAATTAATATGAATATTGTTATAATATGTGTCGACTTTTGATGAATAATGAATTTAGAAAAATCATAATAATTGCACTATCACAGGTTGATGTTTCTATAAAATACAAAATGAAAACGGATGTGTGTCAGTTACTGTACATCAGTGTGTTTGTATGATGCAGCACACTGGTTTTTTTCTACGACCTATGGGCACCACACAAATAGCAAAACTAATTAAAAATATCGGTGTCTTTTGTGCAATATTGCGCACTGGTGCATTTATGTGATACTACACACCGGTGCATTTGTACAATGTATGGGCACCAAAAAAATACCAATACCAAATATAAATATTGGTGCGATTGTCTGATAGGGTGCACCAGTACATTTCTATAAGTCTACATACCAGTGCGTTGAGACGACCTACGGGCACCGCACAAATCCTAAGACCAATTGGTATGGCCCCGTGCATTGTATCACCAACATTGCGCCCGGTGCAGTTTTATACGTTGACGACCCAGTGCAGGAACCTTAGACCGCCCCCGAGCGATCGTCTAGATGACATGCACTAGTGCGTTGAAACCTTAGTAGTGCACCAGTGAAAAAAACATCCGTAATAACCTCCGGCCGCCCAGTTTTTTTAGTTTTATTGAATTTTCATTAAAATCTCCACCAAAACCTCCATAACCATAAACGAATGTTGTAGCAAATGTTTTTTTGACAATTTTAGCCAATTCTATAACACTAAAAACCTCCTTTATAACCTTCGCTAGAGGTTCTTTTCCTTGTAGTGAAGGTTCATTGCCACAATACTTAGCCAACTCTCATGCAACACATAGGCTTCACACTTCAAACATACAAAATTTTTATTTTACATCCAAACTAGGGTGCCCTATGGCTCACCTTGCCCATAGAAACACAACAAAACACTTATTGAAAGTATTCCTAACTCACCCTAGGCGAGTGCATACCCCTGCATCCTTCTTCCAGTTCGCTGCCTTTTCCAATTCTCTATCTCAGAAAACTCTGTGATATCGCAGAATTCTCACTGTGAAATTTTTTTGCTATGTTCATTAGGTGTTTAATGATTATTTTATTCACCATTCCTTTGATCCTTTTAAATGTGTCCTAGTTCTATCATTAATTCCATCCAACACCTCTTTACATTTCCAAGCTGACCTTCCTTCTTTTTGTGGGCACCCCTCATAGACGGGCGCACCCCTCATGGCTGGGAGAGACCCTAGGCCGATCTTCCTATGGGTAAGCGATGCCCCTTCACGAGTGGGCGTGCCCCTGGTTTGACTTATCGTGATGTTTTTGAAAGCCCTACAGTTGGTGAGGTTGCACCCTATATAACGTTGATCTAATCCTTCATTTCATTTTTTGTGGAGATGGGGTGCTCATGTCATGACCGATGTACTCCCAAGTCATGTAGCTGACATGAATTCACTGTGTGAAGCCCCTTGATCTTTGAGATTTGACATAAATGTCACATGACAAACAACGCTGGCTTCCTGGCACCCCTACCATCGTGCGGGTGCCCCCATGGTGTGCGCCTATCCCCAATGTGCGCTATAAATTTAACCCATGTTTCGCATACTTATTTTCGCATGTCGCCTTGTGTGTTCATTTAATCAATTCTCTCACCTGCACCCAGGTGCCCCACTTTCGTACATGCACGCTGAGGTCGTTCTAACTTGATATGGAACATTCGTATTTCATTGGGAACCTAATTCCCCATGTTCATGTGGGCACACCTAGGGTACATGACCCATTCAACCGCACCAAGTTGCATTGCCAACTTGCTTCCTCATTTTCAATTTTTCACCACTGGTTGTGGGTCGTCATGGGCGCCCGTTGGCCTTAGTGACAACTCAAGGCCCTAACATCCTCCCCCACATCAAAAGGGTTGTCTTCCTTGACAAAACCATCTCTGAAAACTCCATCACCAAGACTAATTGTCACAAATTTCCACCAACTCCATTGTCTAGGAAGAACCATCCATCTCCCATCGTCCTTGCTGCCTGAAATTTCCACCTCCTTCACAAAAAAATTCATAAAGGATCATGAATTTATGTGGGAAGGTCTCCTAAATCTCATGGTCATTAGTTGCAAATTATCAAAATCCTCCATAATGCCCTATCTCATGGAAGGTCACCCCCTTCCAACTTGGATGCATGTTACGATAAAAAATCACATTGTGCCAGTCCACTACGTCTCCAGGTCAATTCTTATAGCCATACTTCAACTTACTTCAACATATCTCAGCACACTTGTCGGCCTCATAAACCAAACTATCTGGGTGATCAATCCAACATTGCGTTGAACCCACGAGAGTGCACTTCCTCATGCCTATTTTAGTTGTTTCTGCAACACTTATTAACATATTTCAGCTTTGATCAAGAACCATTAACATCTTCATGCATCAGTCCTCTGACCAACACTTATCATGCCATAACCAAGTCCATGAATAAATTTCCATCACATCCGTGATATGATTCCCATCAATGCTATCATCCATGGTTTTCCCTTGGTCATAGACCAACAACCACATCCATCCAATAATTTCTTCTTTCTGCTACAAGGAATCTCCTCCTAAATCCCCTTTATTGTGGTGGTGCAACACCTCTCACTCTAGAAAGGCACTGCACCCACCCATACCCAAAGGTCTAGTGCATGGAAAGGGATAATAAGTTTCCTCCCCGAATCTCAACCACCCATATATCCGAATGGTGTTGCGTCCTCAAGTAATTGTGCATAGAATCAACTTCTTCCTTTGTACATCCCACCTTTGCAGGTATCTCTTCAGTCAGCTAAAATTCATAGATTCCAATAACGTATCTACAAAAATCCACTATGTCTGTCAGATCTCTACCTACTCTGTTAATTCCTTTTCTTAGCATGGAAGAAGCACACATACCTCCTCCCTCTTTAGCATTCTCTTGGTGAATACTTATGGTAGAAGTCACATATTTCTTCTTTGCGATTGGAGGATTCATTCCCCCACTATAATCCTTATTCTTCTTTGTACCTTGGGAAAAATAGTACATTAGATTCTTCTCCTTTATTTTTTGAGCCAAATTTCCAACCTCTTTTCGTTCCACATATTCATGCTTCATGTTTGGGTCTATTTTGTACAAATCATCGATGAAATCCTTAGACGATACACCAAGCAACTCTTCCTTTTCATCGACATGGTCAAGGTTTTCCCATAAGTTATAATCAAGAGTATCTCTCAGTCCACCATCAGTATGGGTTTTTTTTCTACCAAGAATTATTTCCCTAACACCATAGCATGATAATCCATGTAAACCAACCTTACATCTAACTTTCCAAACCATTAACCAACCTTCTCCTATGTATTCCTTACAATACCCTTCAAAACCTTCATGCTTGAGTTAATATATTTGAAAGATCATAAATCCATTTCCATTTCAGCATTCAACTTCAAATATTTCTCTGCACTTCTACTAAGGAAATTGTTTTTAGCTTCATTGTTAACCAATGCAACAAACTTCCTTCCACATACAGTCAGTTGCATAAAACTTATTCCCAATGCACCTGCATTTGATGAGGGTCTTGTCTTGCGTCTTACCTTTGTGACCTTCTTCATCATTTCCTCAACTAAACTACCTCTCCACTCATGCTTTGATTTGACCTTCCTCTTGAGATATGCTATTTCCCCTTTCAAAACACTTTAGTAACTCGAATCTGGTTTAGATTGAGTGGAATTTGTTCTGTCAAGCACATCCTCCTTCTCCTGTTGCCAAATCACACCTACTCAACATTCAATGGCTCCTTCATCTTGGAGCGTTGCAATCACTTTTTGATAATTATTTATCTCTCTAAAACAGGCTCCAAATCTATCAATACATTCAATCTCATGTTCCTATAAGGTTATGTGACATTCTTTGTGATCAAGAAAGTAACTCTTGATCTCCTTTTCAAGTTCCTTGACTTTTCCCTGCAACTTAGCTTATTTATCCCTTATGCGAACTCGTTCATCCATGATTTCTTGGAGCCTACAGTTGCCTTCTCATATTTCTTTGTCAAGTTCCTCAAGTGAGGTAGTTCAAAGCCCTTCACAAATACACCATCTCTCCCTTGATGTCATTCAAGTGTTCCCAAACCTGCACAAGCTCCTCATAGTTTTGTTGCATTCTATCTTTCCAAAAATAGGCCATCTCCATGATTCGTTGACCAGTCCTTGCATTTTCCTTCAACATAAATACGTTGAACAAGTTATGCAACCAGCTTTCACACTTTGTTCATCTTGGCGCTCACCTCAATTTGTGTATGCCCCTGGTGAATCAAACTTCATACTTGAAGTGCCCACATTCAAAAATTATGTTATGATACCAGCTATCACGATCCCACACTATGGCGCCTTCATCCACTGTGGGCGCTATGCGGCACCAGAAATATTTTTCTTCCTTTTAAGCTACTTTCACGTGGACTACACCTACCTTTTAACTCTTATTACTTAGCCAATTTTTCAAGTTCAATATTATTATTATTTACTCTTTATTTAAATGTACGATATCGTAACTTCAACATATGCAACAAAATTAAAACATTATTAATACTACAATATAGTAAATTCAATACTATGTGATGAACAAGAGAAAAATATGCAGTGGGAAGGGGAAACTCCCAAACAATTTTGTCCGTTGACCTTTATTAACTTCAAGTAATGTTACAATAGTTTACAAAACAAGGTGGGGATGAACCCGAAAGGTTCTATGCCACAACACTTAGCTAACTCTCGTGCAAAACTTAGGCTTCACACTTCAAACATACAAAAATATAATTTTACAACCAAATTAGGGTGCCTTATGGCTTACCCTACCCAAAAAAACCCAACATAAAACTTATCCCAAGTCTTACCCGATTTTCCTAGGCAATTGCATACCCCTGGACCTTTATGCCTGTTCGCTGCCTTTGCTCATTCAGTATCTCAGAAAAAATTTGCGAAATTGAAAAATTTTCACTCCGAACTTGTTGTGTGATATTACATCTGTGTTCGATGATGCCTTGCTCCCCTGTGGCTTTTATCATTTTTTATCCGTCCTAGCTCGCACATTAAGTCTAGTCGATGCCTCTTTATATTTTCAATCCAACCTTCCCTCTTTCTGTGAGCGTCCCTTTATGGGCAAGCGTGCCCCTAAGCTAACCTGCCTATGGGTGGTCATGGGTCACCATGGGAATCTGTTGTTCTTGTTAATTTTTCATAAAGAAACATTCTTCTTTACTTTGATAGTTACATTTATTCATTAACATGTTGCATTCACCTCAAATTACTTTTCCATTTTACATATCTATATCATTAACAATTAGAAAATAGAAGTATGCAGAAAGAAAAAAACCATCATCATCATCATCATCATCTAAACAATGAAAAATAAAAGGTCAAAGCAAGAGAAGCATGAACACATAGAGACACCACGATTGGTCTGAGACCAGGGAAAAACCCACTATGAGGAAAACCCTTCAAATTTCTTCTTCTTAGATCTTCATTGAATGATTCAACAACAAGAGTACAATGATCCATGAGTACATATTTATGATGTAGAAAAAAAATAGAATACTAGCACTAAAACCATACCCATAATTATGCATGAAGGAAACTGAATCTGAGAACTGAAATGCACTGACACTCGCTGTAAAAAACTGTTGAACATGGCTGATAGTGATTGAAGACTGAAGATACTTCTGTAGCTAAAAAAAACTGATCCAATCTGAAAACTAGTAGATATATAATACCAAAACACATATCTAATGGATCACCAAGTGATCTCATGTCAAATTTCCTATATTTGAATCAAGGAGACTTCTATCGATTGCTCTAACGTAATTGTGATTGAACGAATCATATTTGAAGGCATTGTGAAATCAACCGAAGATGAAACAAATCTAATTTTCTCATAAACTCTGTTGGTCATGGCCTTAACTTGCTTAACCCATGGCTGACGGCATCTGAGCTGCTATCAGAATTTTCGGTTCCCGCGACTGAGCTTCATATTAGCTCAATATGACCTCAAGACTTTGGCCATTCCCTTAGAAATTTGTGGCAGCGGCTTTGGCACCTTAGTTGCGGGCACAAGACAACTTGCTCGTGGCTGAGCTTCGACAGGGCCGCTGCCAGGGCCTTACCTGCCCACGTCTTTGCTCCAATAGGACTAAATTTTTAATGTGCACTAGACTCTCACCCCGATCCACTACGTTCCACTGTTATCCTTCTGATGTACCTGTGCGAGCCAAACATAAACATAGATGAATTAAACTAATGGATGCACATCATAGATCACTTGAGAAAGTGTACAAATGATCCTGAAGTCACCTCTATTTATAACTCTATGAGTGACCGTTTGGGGCATTGACCAGATCAACATGTGTTTAGGCCAACCCATAAAATATTAAATTAATTCATAACTTAACTTCTGCTTAACTAATTGGGGCGATCTGTAGGTCGATTTTAATCCTCTTGAAAATAGGAATCTAATTAAATTTTTATCTTAATCATCCAAGCCATCCAATGTGGAATTTTACCTTAGCTGCAAAAATTAACAAGCCTTAGTGCCAACTCGGGGCCCTGACAATTGTTATTCAAATCAAACCATGCCACTTGTATTGACCTACTAATGGTGTGTAAGGGGCTGGGCTTTCACTCTTGCTATATGTATTTGGGTCTTAGGCCATTAATGCATTTCATTATGTGTGAGAAAGACAAGCTCTTAGCGAAGCATAAGCAATTTTAGGACATACTCCAAACAATTGTCATTATAATATCATATTATTATTATTATTATTATTATTTAAAATATAATTATAATTTATTTATTTTAGTGTTAGGAAATGTAAAATGTTTGTTCCTCTCTATTAATATTAATTTATATGAATGCACTCATCATAATATTATTATGGTAGAATTTTTTTTGATTATGGTTGCTTATCTTTTAATACGAGTAATGACAAGTCAACCATTGAAGGATTGGTTATCTTTTAATACTAGTAATGACAAGTCAGCCATTGAAGGAGAGTTTGATCTCTAAACAAAAGAAAGAATGATGCATAAACTGAATGTTATAACATGTAAAAAATATTAAAGATATTTGAATGTTATAACACACCGACAATATTAAAAATATATGAATGTTATAACACACAGACAATATTAATAAGTGTAATATGCAGTGTTGTTACTTAGTAACTGTCTTTTATGCAAAAATAATTGATAGCAATTCCTTAATGCTTGAACAAATTCATAAATCTAATAATGAAAATTATTTAAATATGAAAAATAGAAGTAACGAAAGTAATTAATGAAATAGATAGCTTCTTAATTAAAAAAAATTAGCCCCAACATTATAAATTGCTATAAAAGTTAAGAGTTTAGCCCCAACGTTAATATTTACTATAAAAGTTAAGTTTTATTGAAATGTGCTTATGCACATTTTATTCCATGTTTAACTTATAGGACCAAATATGGAAAACAAATTACATTGTCTACTATCTTTATATTAAATAATATATATATATATATATATATATAATTTTTTTTAAATCTAATTATTGTAAGAAACTATTTATTTGATTTTAAATTTATAATCATCCTAATTGAGCATCAAATAGATAGTCTATGGTAAAATAAAATTATGTCAAAAAAAAAATTGATATGAAGTATCTCCTGCCATCCTAATTGCATGGAAAATAATTGATATGTAATAAAATATCTAATATAAAAAATTACAATGTTTAGCATATTAAAAAAAAAAAAAATTATACAAAAGGTTAAGTGTGAATTCAAAAGATTCCTAAATATTTTTTATTTATTATATTTTTAAATTATGATTAAAAATGTGAAAACACAAGACAAAAACCTGTTTATTGTAATGTTGACTTAAATTTTCCTTTTTATATTGCATCATGATTTAAAATTGAATTATGAAAATTTATAATATATTGAATAATGAAAATATATAATATAGCTAAGTTTTATGGAGGAAAATAATTGAACCTAAGTCCATTCAATAATGAAAATCAACAAGGGAAAAATTAATTTAATATGCCTATTGATGCTTTTATTTTTTAAATCACCCAATTTTCATTGTTAGTAAAAACGTGTAATGAATTTTTTTTTTAAAGAAATATTAATTATGGAAAAATTTACAAATTTAGATTTTTTATATAATTAATTTATGACAATACTGTGTAATTAGACAAATAATTTTAATTCTGAAAATTTGATTATAAATCAAAATTATTCATCCACCAATTAAGAACTATAAATTAAAATTTTAAAAATTCAAAAATTAATTTTCAATTTCTAAAACAATAACTTTCACATTTAATTTTAATTTTATTTGAAATAATTTGTAAAAATTTACACTAAAAATGGAAACATTTTGAACCAAACATATACCTTTTCCATTTACCTATCTAGGCTAACACAATGTCCAACACAACTTTACATATTCCAATATATCTGTTAGTCATCAGTATTTTTTCTATTTATAGATGACTACATACTTGTCCTAGATTTCTAAAAACAAGATTCATGAATATTGTGAGTTTTAGAAATCTCACTTCTTGCATTATCCTTGAAACATTTTTTTCACTATTCTACTACTCTGCAATTCCCTGGTTAGGCTATCACTCCTAGAACACCCCTCATGGGCTTATGCCACTCATAAATTAGTCTCATTTTCACATCCACAACCTCAGTACTCTGTTTTTCTTATGCTTAACCCTTCCACTTTCCATCTATGTTTGCCAAACAGCCTACCCTTTCCCATGTTCATCAAATGCCTCAAGCATTGATGGTATTAAATTAATCTCTGCAGGCTCTTTATATAAACCAAATACATTGGATTTTGGATCTTCAATACACCAATTCGTCAAAAACCCTGTTTTTCATACTTGAAAACCCCAAGCCAATATTTCAGTCAAAGACCAAGCAAAGAGCTTTCCGCTAGGTCACTAGGGTTTCATAAGTTGTAGGTTATCTTTGGTGTTCTAAATCATTGTTTTTCGAGTGATAAAAGCTGAATCAAAATGTGAAAAATATCAGCACCTTTGTCCAAGTTAGAGCAAGAAGAACTTCAAGGAGGACTGCTTTGCCAAGAGAAAAATTCTGCAAAAGGAAAACTATCCATTTTGACATTCCTGTAGGAATTTCAAGGTGGCTATCAACAAAAAATTAGGTAAGGTAAAAGGTTTTCCCGTCATTGGAAGATATACACAAGAAAATGGAAGAGGAAGCAGCCCATGTTCAAGGAAAATCAGGGTTTCTAGATACTGATTGGGCCAACAGTGTGCCAAGCAAAGATTAATGCATCAAACGACAAGGAAAGAGGCACACCAGCACAACCAAGCATGAATTGAAGATATTTAGAGGTTATAAGGGAAGAAGGGAAAAAAGATGAGGTGAATTGAACAGACATGAGTGAAATTGAAAGGGATATAGAGAACTTAGAAGACAACACTAAATTTTCTTCTCAAGCAGCCCATAAGCCCAAGGTTTTGGAAAGATAGTCAAGGAATATGACGTGAAAATGATAGGCCTCCATCATTGCCAACAGAAGAAGAGTTTAAGGGACTGTTGTGTGTGTCATTCTAAGGTTTTTCAAAGTAAGTATTCCATCACCTCAAAGGGAAAGCATGAAAGAGTATTAGTGTAAAGAAGGTCAAGCCTTCATTTTCAGTCATTTTCCCTCAAATGATCAAATGAATAAGGCATAGGATTAAGCTCCCAGATGGAAGACCAAGCTAAGCATGAGTTTATTATTATGTGATTGAATGTGTCAAACACCAAGAAACATCAAAAGGAAGGAAAAATCAGTATGTCCTGGCACCTGCAACAAATCAGAAGTGGCCAAAGATGAATTTATCATGCCTAATGATTAAATAAGAAGAATGAAGATAGGTTTCTCAGTCACCTCTCAAAACAAAGGCATTTTGATCTCCAAGATAAAACAGAAAGGCTTTGACAGTGTCAGGGTAAGGAACGGTCCCTCAAAAATGTTTTAAAGAGCTTACCCTTACTAAATGAGCTGAAAGGATATCTTAGATTTCAAATAGCAGAGAAGGAAATTTTAGGGTTTTGATATGACAGAATTTGTAAGAGCAAAGTGATAAAGACACAAACAGGTTAAAGGAGGTCAAAATCCATCATGTCAGCTATCTGAAAAACAACAAAGGAAATGGTTAGAAAGGAGAAAAGACCACTTGAATGATTTTAGCCTCCTGCTGAAAAAAGCTCAAAATGATAAATCAATAAAAGTGAAACATACGACTGGGACCTTAACAAAGTGGGTTTTTTAAGTTTAATTTATTTTCCTAAAAGGGTATAGAGGGCCTTCTTTGTTTTCCTCCCATCTCATCTTACTGTTGAAAAGAGAAAAAAATAATTGAAGGGAGAAATTTTATGAGTTTCAGGAAAATCTGGGCAAGTTTACCAGTGCTGCACTTTGGAGCAGGCGCTATGCCTAGGGCACCTGCCATTGCACGTAGAGGGAAGCTTGCTGTGTAAATTTACACTGCGTTATGCCTACAGTGGAGCATGATGCTCTTAGAGGTGGGCGCTACGCGTTCACCCAGTTTCACCTGACAGGAAGAGACCGCAGGCCTGCACGCGGGTAGCGCTGCGCTTAAAGCAACATGACAGGCCCATTTCTGCCCAGTGTTGCACCCAGGAGCACCCGACATGCCCAGAATTCTTCCCGGCACTGCGCCTAGGCAAAAAGGCATCTTTTTCTTGCAAAATTTCCAGAAATGATGGAAAATATCCCTCCAATCCACCTCCAAGAACCTGCAAAAGAGTTAAGAAATTGGTAAGTTGACATTTTTTCCCCTCCTCCAAGTGGTTTTTTGTTTTAATGGTTAAATAAATTGGTCACAAACCTAAAATATAGAAGCCCTATTTCCTCTTGGAGAATCCATATTTTTACCTCCAAAGAAAAATTTATCAGTTAAGGGGAGTATGAATTAGGGTAGCGCCAATCAGTTCAAGTTGAGCCCTCCTTTAAGCTGAAAACAAATCAGTCATAAACCAACCTTCATCTCACTTGTTTACAAGATTTTCCCTCACCATCATTTCATTTCACTCCTCCTACCTTATTTTCATAAGCGGGCCTGAGTTTGTCTAAAGGCAGCTCTAGTCACCATGTTAGGAGAGGAAGGAAGTATGAACAGTGAAGGAGGTCAAATGGCTATGAGGCCAAAGCACAAGGGTGGGAAGGTTAACATATTTGAGTGCCAAGACCTAGTAGAGATTACATCCTTCCCCATGATTTTCACATGCGTTCAAAATGTGGGGTGTTTTAAGTTCTGTGAAAGACTCAAACAAGTGCAAAGTCACCCTAAAATCACTAGGTTTTTTGTCCTCAACCTACACAAAAAAAATCAAGCCGTGAAGGGATAGACTTTGATCTATCTCAGATACCATTGATGAGGCTACTAGACTTCCTGATGTTGGTGATAAATGGTTCAAAAGGGAAAATTTGGACATGAGTTTCTATGAGCCTTTCCTCAAGCCTAGGTATAAAGAGGGCGGCAAGTCTATTTTTGCTTTCTCACACTTACTAAAGAGGTATGCACCCCTAATGAAGGTCATCATAAAATACTTTACCTGTGAGGGGAGATACTCCAGGATCTACTCCTACCATGTCAGATTATTCATGCATTTCACTAGGGTCAAGATGCTTCATTTTCCCTATTACTTGTATAGGGGTATAGACAAGATTTCTTCTGTTCTCTGAAGGAGGAGTTATACCCAACAAATGCATAGTTTGTTCCACCACTCCTTGATCAAGATGGTGGTACTACATTAGTTGGAGCAAAAATTCATACCTTGGGATGTCTTCATAGCTCATGAGATATTCATAAGCCCACAACCTCATCATCAGCCTTGTTTACCCTCATCATCTCATCCATCTCCCTGCACTCCTCCATCACCTCCCACTGACCATGACTCATTATCTACACATGAATCCTCCCCTCAAGAAAACCTCCCTTCCTCACCTTCTCCTAAAGCATAAGATCAATAAGAGGACAGTGAAAAAGCGGTCAATGATGAAGAAGAGGCATAGGATGATGGGGAAGAGACAAATGATGAGGAAGATGAAGAGGAAGAGACAGAAAGTGATGAAGAGGCAGAAAATCATAAAGAAAAGGGCAGTGATATAGAGGATGATGAAGAAGAAGGTAATGAACATGACAACAAGGAAGAAAATAGTCATGATAGTCATGAAAATCATGACAACTGTCATGATAGTCATGTAGATAGTGAGAAAGGTGAAGAGGGTGATGATGAAAATAAAGATCACAGCAATGGAGAGGCAAGCATCTTCAATGATGAACAAAATGAAGATGATGATTGTGCAGAAAATGAAGAAGAGGCTAATGATGTTCATGAAAATAATGAAGGAAATGAAGGGGCTAATAGTCCAATTGAAGATCATAGCAATTAATAGGTAAGCATCTTTGATGAAGAACAAATTGACAATGCAGAAATCAATGAAGAGGTTGAGAGTGGTGATGATGTTGAAAACAAAAAGGAAAATGAGGAAGCACAAAACATGATTACTGATGATACTAATGATGAAAATGAAGAGCATGATGACAACAACAAGGACCACAACCATGATAAACGCGCAAATAATACCATAAACACACCTCTTTCATTGACATATTAGAGAGGAACTAGGATTGTGTTTTCTGCCTCTAAAAGGCAAGGGACCATGCCATCCACCTCAGCTCAACCACTAGACAAAGGAAAACAAAAGGTGAAGGAAGAAGAAAAAGATCCTAAGGTTGAGAGGGAGTTTGAAAACATTTAGGTGGACAGTGAGAATTTTTGACCCCTCAAAAGGCCACAAAACACCTCATTTTTCACCTTTCTTCCTTATTTTCAGACTTGGCGCTGCGCCTACAGCAGTCTTGGAAATTTTGATTTTTGGACAGGTAAATGGAGCTCAATAAGAAATAAAATTGTATATCTTGAAATTATACTAAACTAGATTTCTAACAGGCCATCACGGAGCAAATTTCGACATTAGGAAGGTCACCAAAACTTGGCTGCAAGTGGACCTATTTTCTGCCTGGGAAGGTGCTCTGCGTTCAGACCAAATTGGGCATTTTTGGCCAAAAGTCAACAAAAGACACTTATTAATTGACAAATTATATTTTAATGTTTTTTGAGGCAAATCAATCCAAAATTAGGTGCTAGGAGTTATTTTGGCATTTATTTCATGAGATATGTATGCCTTGGGCCTTGCATGGTCTCTTGGGCATAAATGGAATTTATGGATGATTTTGACATTTTCAAACCCTAGTTAGGTTTTCTTCCCTCCTTTGCTAGATAAATAGAGCATGAGGGCTTCATTGTAAGAGGTTGGCATTTGATGACTCTTTGGAGCAATACATAGTTTTTTTGGAGATTGGAGAAAAAATTGGTGTTGTGGAGTTTTTGAATGGCTTGTCTTGATTTGATGATGGAGAAGGCTGCTTGCAGGATCCCTAAGCTTGGTTAATGGTGATGTGCCTCTCCTGTATCATTACGTTTCATTCTTCTAAATTGCAGTAGGACAAAGGTTTTAGACTAAGAAATGTTTTCAAAGGAACCTTAGCTCTATTTAGACCCCCCAAGCTTGTTTATTTCATCAGTGGTTTAATACAGTAGGTATCAAATATGATTTATGATTAGACTTGCTTGTTTGATGTCTCTAAACATTGTTCTTGAGATCTCTCTCCAAAGTACCATTGTCTAGGTTTTCCAAAGAGGCTATGTTTTGATCATACTCATTTTACATGCTTGAATAATTGTTTTGTAGATCTTCATAGCCATGATCAATGATTTTTAGGATTTCCCTCTTCTTTATTAAATTTATATGTGTATCTTGAATGTTTTCTAACCTTGAAGGTGAAATCACTAGAAGTTAAATGAGTTTATCGCCTTCTATATTTCATTATATTGTATGTCTGAAATGCTTATTTGGTTAAGTTGAATCAAAGAGTTATTGGGGTGCCCTGTCTATTGATTTCTTCTTCATGATGAATAGTGTTGAAGTCCTCGTTGTTTTAAGTACATGACAAAGGATTATTGATTTCCCTTTGTCCTAATTTTTTTCACAAACTTGATGTTCATTTCACTTCACAAAAACCTTGAGAATCCATCTGACCATGCTACATTTGCCCTGTGATTCACTCCAATTTATTGTTGAAACTTTCCATGACTTTATTGACTCCATAGCCCAATAATTTGAAGACTGCCTCACTCTATCTATTCTACTTGATCATCTTAGCCAACCAAAAAAAACAAAAAAACATTACACTTAAAAAATAGCCTAAAATCAAAACCCTAAAAGTAAACAAGTTCGCATCCTTTGCACAAATAAAGAGAGCCCTCTCTAAGTCCAGGAAGGCTAGGTCGTAGGGCACCAAATACTAGTGTGAGGTTACCCTGTGCATTTGATCTCACAAATCTAAAAAATCACAGGAACCTAACATAATGGTGATAATGGTGGGACATTCTGAGTAAGTTAATAGCCTAGACATCTTTAAAGTATTTAGAAAGCCCTTCTAAAGTAGTATCTAGTGATTCCTCACCACCTCATCACCTAACATAATGGCGATCATGGTGGGACCTTCTAAGTAAATAACAATCTTATACATCCCAAGAAAGCCCTTATCACACAGTATATATTGATTTATCACCACCTCACTGCCTAACATAAATGGTAGTCAAGGTGAAATATTTCTAATTTAGTGACAATCTAAGTATTCCTTAAAACTTTAGAAAAACTTATCAAATCATAGAGAACTCAAACTGTTAGCCAAAGAGTAGAATCAAGTTGTTTCACCATCCTATCAAAATAATGACTCAACTGTAGGACACTCATAGAAACCTTAAGGCTACATAAAGGAACTTAGAAAAGCCAAAAACATCCCTCGATTGGTTTTTTTCAGTTATTGGTGGTGGACCATAAACATACATCCATAAAACAGCAAACAAAATCCACCTGGTGACTCGACAAACCTCCAGTAGGCTTTGAAACTTTACTAGTGTTCATAGACTTCCTTAGGATTGTGTCAAATTAGCCTTGAGAAGTTTAGAGGCCTAGTCACACACTGTGTGAGTTTAGTAAACAGTAAGAGAGGTCAAATTTCCGATAACAATCATAAACTTTCAACCTCTCTATACCTTGGGTTTGAAATTTTGCTTCACAAAGGATCAGTACCAGATCTCACCTGTACCCAAACCCTCCCACCATAGTTGATGACCGAGAAAAGACTTGTGGCAAACTTCTAAAACTGGAAACTCAACTACTGTTAGGACCATTCATAGATCAAGCCCTGTCCCTAAACATCTTACAGCCTTGAAAGATCCCCAGTTTGACTTGCACCATACTAGAAACCTTTTTAGAACCAAGTCACAAAGTGGGATTGACAAGACTGACTTTGAGCCCTTAGATTTGCAACAGAGTTCTAGTAGAGAAGCCTCTCCTTCCACTCCTCTCGACTTTCAGCTTCTCCATCACTTTGATTCTTTTTATCCCAAATCTGCTCAAAATTAGTTTGCTGGCCCAATTACCTATACCATTCCCATCCACACATCCACTATTCAAAACACTCCACTTCATCCTCCACACCCTCTCACAAACCCTTCCCTTGTAAATCATCCTTGTTTCCCATTCCCTCCCATCATGGCAGTTTGGTATGCCCCCTAGTTCTACCACAACCTTTGTTACCTTTACCACATGATTACCAATCCAAAATCCCCCACTTTACCGGAGCTGAATCCATCACTTCCCAACAACATGCAGATAGGATAAATGATGCCTTTGATTACATGGAAATATAAGAGGAAACCATTAAAATGAGGATCTTTGAACAAAGGTTAGGAGGATAAGCCAAAAAATGCTTCAAAAGCTTGACTCATAACACCATACATTATCTCCCTTCTCTTTACCAGACATTTATAAACAAGTGAGAAGTCAAGAAAAACCCTCTCCAAATCCTCTCAGAATATAAAAACCTAAAAATAAATATCGAGGAAAGTGTCCAAGACTATTGTAACAGGTTCAATAGTGTTTACAATGCCCTCCCACCAGACATGAAACACCCACAAGGCTTAGCTTTAGCAAAATTTCCGGAAGGTTTAGATCCAGACATGGCGTATCAACTGAGAGAAAGAGAGCGCCTAACTTTAGAAGACATGAAAAAGGGAGTTATAAGTGTAGAATCCAACCTAATTGAAAAGAGGGTTAGGATGAGATCAGAAAAGAGATTCACCTAAAAAGATGAAACTATGGCCTCGACCTCCTCATCTGATGCCAAGATTGATAAGTTAGTGACGATAATGGAAAGAATGATGGAAAGAATAAACTTGAGTGAAAGAACACCTCCTAGGGAAAACCAAGCAAATCCGCAAAAGAGAAACAGGAATCCAAACTTCAGAAGAGACCCTCCCCTAAACAGACCAAGAGACAGTGACCAAAAAATCAGTCCCCCTTTCCAATGCAATTATGTGGATGAAGAGGGAAGAGAGTCTGAAGAACCTATAGAAAACCATGTAAACTTGATAGGTTCTGACAACAAGGGAGATGTTTTTCTCACGGAAGAAGAAAAAAGTTTATTTTCCTCAGATCAAACTGAAACAAACTATGAGGATTCTAAATATTATCAGTTAGGATTTGAGAATTCCATAGTGGAATTCCATAGGCAATATGACCTTAGGAGAAAAAACAACCAAGAAATACCCAATAAAAACAAAGAAGATACAGTTGTTAGGAAGACACCTGAACATAATCCTAAGAGGACAACAGATAGTACCAACACCATGGCCAAGAAAACTAATCCAAACAGAGTCAAAACTATCCAACCAAGTGGTGACACAAGCTGCCATAGTGCCTCTACTAGTGGCACTGAGAAAACTATTTTGTCCAAGGCCCCAAGCCAAAATCAGCAAACTAAAATTGTAGAAAATATTATGGCTGATAAGAATGATGCAAATATGCCTTAACCACAAGTACCTTTCAGTATTGTGGAAGAAATTGCTAAAATCAAGATAACCATACCTCTCACTAAACTGGTAACCCAAGATATGTACAGGTATCAAGCTCTGAAGGTTTTGAACATGGGAAATGATACCGATACTCTAAAATTGACATATGATAAACCAGAGCTGTTGTTTGGACTTGAAGTAGAAGGAAAATACCAATAAGGAGTCATTCCTCCTTTCTATGTTAGCATGAATATACATGACAAAATCTTACATAATGCCATGCTAGACTCTAGTGCCTCTCACAACCTCATGCCAAAGGTAGTGATGGAGAGATTGGGCCTAGAGATAACCAAATCCTACAAAGACCTGTATTCTTTCGATTCAAGCAGAGTTAAGTGTTTGGGTCTAATCAAAGATTTATGTGTCAATCTGACACAAATTCCTGCTAAGGGCCTAGTCATGGACATAGTAGTAGTTGACATTCCCCCTAAGTATGGCATGTCGTTATCTAGATCATGGGGAGCCAAGCTTCAGGGGAACCTGCAACTTGACATGTCTTATTCTACCATCTCCATTTTTAACCAAACAAGGAGGTTATATTGGGAATCACACATGAAGTTTATGGTTAGCAGCCAAGGAGGCCAAACAACACACCTCTTTATTCCATCCATTCGGATCTTGACTCATTCATTTTATATAATAAAGACGACATGGATGAAAATATAAATGAAGTTGAGACAGATCCAGACATACCTCAACAGTCAAACCAGGCACTGCATGAAGAACTCAATAGCTTAAACTCTAATATCCTGGAACAACAACATGATGACAAGGCTGAACTTAATTTTCTCCAAACTAAAAATAAAATTGCAAAACCAAAACCAAGTTTAGAATTTGAACAAGGTTGCTTACATGAAGAACAAACATAAAAAACAGAACCATTCGCTTCTGCCAATATGCTGAAATACCTTCATAAAGAAGATTTTTCTAGGAACCTAAATCAAAGGAATCTTAAGGTCTTTCCATACATAGAAAATTCATCAACAAATGGTTTAGTCACTTTAGAAGGGTTGTTGAATTCATAAAATGTTGCTAGGGACCCTGAAGTGCTATCTATAGAGACTGATATAGAGGAATACAACATAGGTAGCCTAGAAAATCCCAAAATGATTAAGTTATCCAAAACTCTATCACCTTACATAAAACATAAATACATAAGGTTGTGCAAATAGTTTCACAATGCTTTGGTCTATGGTGATGAATGATTAAACCCTTGTGACACAAACATTATTCAAAGAAGGCTTCCTTCAAGAGAGACCAGGAAACTTTTGAGAAAATTGTGTCACCGAGAAATAAAGAAAAAGGAAACAGGCTATGTATAGATTTTACGTACGTAGACAAAACCTCCATGAAGGACAAATACCCTTTTCCAAAGATAAATCATACTCTACAAAGGGTAGGAGTTTCTAACAAGATGTCATTTCTTGGTAGTGTTTTAGGTTACAATCAGGTGATAACAATTCAAATTAATAAGCATAAAACCACTTTCAAAGAATCTTGGAGCACCTAGATGTTTGAGCAAATGCCTTCTCGGTTAATGACTGCAGAAGCTACTTTCCAAAGGGCCATGGCTCCTGTTTTGATTTATTTCACTATGACATACATTGATGACTTCATTATCTATTTTAAAACTAATGAGGAATACCTTTTCACCTAAGAAGGATCTTTAACAGAGGCAAAGTTTGGAAGCAAGACTCAAGGAGAAAATGCAAAGGAGAGCATGGCTTGTTTGAAAACTCTTGGAAAGATCCTTACACCATGCACTCAAATGGCAGTAATAATGTTTTCTGGTTACAAGAACTGAAGGGAGAAGAATTATTTGGAGGTCTTGTCAATGGCAGGATGCTCAAGCACTATTTCTGTCAAGAGTCCTAGTTTCAAACTTTCATTCATTGTACATAACATTGCATGATGAAAGATCATAAAAACAAAAAGCACATAAAAAAAAATAAGAAGAAGGAAAAAGAGTGCAGATTTGAAAAGAGATAAAACCCCATACCCAAAAAAGAGTACTACTGAAAGTGTGCAAGTCTAAATTCCACTACTTGCTAAGAAAAAGAGTCTTGTTCATTCATCTATCCTAATCATGGCTGAACATGTTTTAAATTTATATTAATAGGTTAGTGAAAGAAGGCTTGTTGAATCATTTAAGCTATAATTCTCAATAGAAATAGATTAGGAAGAAAATATGTTGGTTCTCAATGCTCAAAATTAAACCAAAGAGAAAGATAGGGATGAATAACAAATGAAGAAACACAACCCTCATACTTTCTAGTTCTGTTTGTACAAAAATAATGTCTGTGTGCAGCTTGTCCTAATGCCATAGCCCATGGTAAATCAGATAGCTTAATCCTGGTTCAAACTATGTTTTCAATTTCATGTTAGTAGATTAGAGAATGAATCTTGTCAAACATCTTAATCTTGACATATGAGTAGTCTAGGTAGAGAATAAAAGAGTTCAATAGCATAATATGAACTTTTGAAAGTAATAAGGATACAAGTAGATAGATTTGTTTTTCTTTCAAAAGAAGAGAATGTCAAGGGTTTTCCAGTCCAAATGCACCCATAGGAAAAAAAAAATGATAGGAAAAGGTATGATGGGTAGGTAGAGATGAGTTTGAAGAAAACATGTCTTTCAGATTTTAAGATCATAGTTTCAAAAGAAACATCAGCAAATGAAAGAAGCAAAATATGCCCAATGGATGAGGCACTGGTCTTCATAAACTCAGAAATTTGATATCTAAAGATCTAGACACCTCCTGAAAAGGAGTTGCCCTCCCCAAGTGGAGCCGCTGTTAGTCATCAATATTTTTGTTGTTTAGAGATGACTAAATACTTGTCCTAGATTCTCAAAGCAATATTCATGAATATTGTGAGTTTTATAAATCTCACTGCTTTCATTATCCTTAAAGAAAAATTTTCACTATTCTACTACTTTTCCATTCCCTGGTTAGCCTATCACTCCTAAAAGACCCCTCATGGGCTTATGCCACTCATATTTGTCTCATTTTCACACCCACAACCTTAGTAATCTGTTTTTCCTATGCTTAACCCTTCCACTTTCCATCTAAGTTTGTCAAACAACCTACCCTTTCCCATGTTCATCAAATGCGTCAAGCATTGATGGTCTTAAATTTATCTCTGCGGGCTCTTTAGATAAATCAAATACATTGGATTTTGGATCTTCAATACACCAATTTGTCAAAAACTCTGTTTTTCATACTTGAAGACCCTAAGCCAATATTTCAGTCAAAGACCAAGACAAAGAGCTTTCCACTAGGTCACTAGGGTTTCATAAGTTGCAGGTTATCTTTGGTGTTCTAAATCATTGTTTTTTGTGTGCTAAAAGCTGAATCAAAATGTGAAAAAGTTCAGCACCTTTGTGCAAGTTAGATCAAGAAGAAATTCAAGGATGATTGCTTTGCCAATGAAAAAATTCTACAAAAGGACAACTGTCCATTTTGACATTTCTGTAGGAATTTCAAGGTCGCTATCAATAGAAAATTAGGTAAGGTAAGAGGCCCGCCCCTCATTGGAAGATATAAAGAAGCAAATGGAAGAGGAAGTAGCCCATGTTCAAGGAAAATAAGGGTTTCTATCCAAGAACAAATCAATACATCAAACCACAAGGAAAGAGGCACACTAGCAAAAGCAAGCATGCATTGAAGATCTTTAGAGGTTATAAAGAAAGAAGGGAAAAATATGAGGTGAACTGAACATAAATGAGTGAACTTGAAAGGGCTATAGAGAAATTAGAAGACACACTAAAATTTCTTCTCAAGCAACCCATAAGCCCAAGGTTTTGGAAATATAGTCAAGGAAGATGAATTGAAAATGATAGGCCTCCATCATTGCCAGCAGAAGAAGATTTCAAGGGACTGTTGTGTGCGTCATTCTAAGGCCTTTCAAAGTAAGTATTCCATTTCCTCAAAGGGAAAGCATGAAAGAGTATCAGTGTAAATAAGGTCAAGCCTTCATTTTCAGTCATTTTCCCTCAAATGATGAAAGGAATAAGGCATAGATTAACCTCTCAGATGGAAGACCAAGCTGAGCATGAGTTTATTATTATGTGATTGAATGTGTTAAACACCAATAAACATAAAAAATAGGGCAAAATCAATATGTCATGGCACCTGCAACAAATCAGAAGTGGCCAAAAATGAATTTAGCATGCCTAAGGATTAAATGAGAAGAATGAAAATAGGTTTCTCAGTCACCTCTCAAAATAAAGGCATTTTGATCTCCAAGATAAAACAAAGAGGATTTGACAGTGTTAGGGTAAGGACTGGTCCCTGAAAAATGTTTTAAAGAGCTTACCCTTACTAAATGAGCTGAAAGGATATGTTAGATTTCAGATAACAAAGAAGGAAATTTTATGGTTTTGATATGACGGAATGTGTAAGAGAAGAGTGATAAGGACACAAACAAGTCAAAGGAGGTCAAAATCCATCATGTCAGCTATCTGAAAAAGAACAAAAGAAATGATTAGAAAGGAGAAATAACACTTGAATTCTTTTAGCCACCTGCTGAAAAAAGCTCAAAATGATAAATCAGTAAAGGTGAAACAGACTGAGACCTTAGCAAAGTGGGGTTTTTAAGTTTAAATTATTTTCCTAAAAGGGTATAGAGGGCCTTCCTTGTTTTCCTCCCATCTCATCTTACCGTTGAAAAGAGAAAAAAAGCATTCATGGGAGAAATTTTCTGAGCTTCAAGAAAATTTGGGCAAGTTTACCAGCGTTGCGCTTTGGAGTAGGAACTACGCCTAGGGCACCTGGCGCTATGCGTAGAGGGAATATTGCAATGTAAATTTACACTGCGCTACACCTAGAGCAGAGCGCATTGTGCTTAGAGGTGGGCGATACACGTTCACCCAGTTTCACCGGACAAGAAGAGACCGGCAAGCCTGCACATGGGCAGCGCTGCACTTAAAGCAACCCGATAGGCCCATTTTTGCCCGGAGCTGCACCCAGGAGACAGGCAAGCCTGCACAACTCATGCAGCACTGCGCTCAGGAGCCCGACAGGCCTACACATGAGCAACACTACTCCCAGGAGCACCCGACTCGCCCAAAATTCTACTGAGTGCTATGGCTAGGAAAAAAGGCCTCTTTTGCTTGGAAAATTTCTAAAAATGATGAAAAGTACCCCTCCAAGCCACTTCCAATAACTTGTAAAAGAGTCAAGAAATTGGTAAGTTGACATTTTTTTCCCCTCCTCCAAGTGGTTTTTTTTTTTAATTGTTAAATAAATTGGTCACAAACCTAAAATATATAAGCCCTATTTCCTCTTGGAGAAGCCCTATTTTGACCTCCAAAAAAAAAGTTATCAGCTAAGTGGAGTATGAATTAGGGTAGCTACAATCAGTTCAATTGGAGCCCTCCTTCAAGCTCAAAACAAATCATTCATAAACCCACCTTCATCTCACTTGTTTACAAGTGTTGCCCTCACCATCATTTCTTTTCACTCCTCCTACCTCAGTTTCACAAGAAGGCCTGAGTTTGTCTAAAGGTAGCCCTAGTGACCATGTCAGGAGAAGAAGGAAGTATGAATAGTGAAGGAGGTCAAATGCCTGAGGCCAAAGCACAAGGGTGGGAAGGTTAACAAATTTGAGCCCCAAGACACAGTAGATATTACTTCCTCCCCCATGATTTTCATATGCTTTCAAAATGTGGGGTGTTTTCAGTTCTGTGAAAGGGTGAAACAAGTGCAAAGTCACGCTGAACTCACTAGGTTTTTTGTCCTCAACCTACGCACCAAACATTCAAGCCTTGTAGGGATATACTTTGAGCTATCATCAGATACCATTTCTCAAGCTACTGGACTTCCCGATGTTGGTGAGAAATGGTTCAAAAGGGAAAATTTGGACATGATTTTCTATGAGCATTTCCTCAAGCCTAGGTATAAAGAGGGTTGAAATTCTATTCTCCCTTTCTCACACTTACTAGAGAGTTATGCACCCATAATGAAGGTCATCATGAAATAATTTACCTATGGGGGGAGATACTCCAGGCTCTACTCCTACCATGTCATATTATTCATGCATTTCACTAGGGTCAATATGCTTCATTTTCCCTATTACTTGTATAGGAGTATAGACAAGATGTCTTCTGTTGTCTGAAGGAGGAGTTATACCTAAGAAATGCATATTTTGTTCCACCACGTCTTGATCAAAATGGTGGTACTACATCAGTTGGAGAAAAAATTCATACCTTGGGATGTGTTCATAGCTCATGAGATACTCACAATCCCACAACCTCATCATCAGCCTATTTTACCCTCATCATCTCATCCACCTCCCTGCACTCCTCCATCACCCCCCACTAACCATGACTCATTGTCTGCACATGAATCCTCCCCTCAAGAAAACCTCCCTTCCACACCTTCTCCTAAAGCATCAGATGAAGAATAGGACAGTGACAAGGAGGTCAGTGATGAAGAAGAGGCAGAGGATGATGAGGAAGAGATAAATGATGAGGAAGAGACAAATGAAGAATAAGAGGCAGCTGATGAGGAAGAGGAAGAAAATGATGAAGGGAAATAAAATGACGAAGAGACAAATGATGAAGAGGTAGAGGAGGATGATGAAGAGGAGATAGAGGCAGATAATGAAGAAAAGGGAAGTGAGAAAAATAGTGACAAAGAGACAGAAAATTATGAAGAGGCAGAGACAGAAAGTGATGAAGAGGCAGAAAATGATAAGAAAAAGGGTAGTGATACAGAGGATGATGAAGAAGCGGCCAATAAACAGGACAACAAATATGAAAACGGTCATGATAGTCATGACAATTTTCATGACAGTCATGATGACAGTGAGAAATGTGAAGAGGGTAATGATGAAGATAAAGATGACAACAGTGGACAGGCAATCATCTTCAACTATGAACAAAATGAAGATGATGATTGTGTAGAAAATGAAATATAGGCTAATGACAGTCACAAAAATAATGAAGGAAATGAAGGGGCTGATAGTCCAATTGAAGATCATAGCGATGAATAGGTAAGCAGCTTTGATGAATAACAAAATGACAATGCAGAAATCAGTGAAGAGGTTGAGAGTGGTGATGATTTTGAAAATAAAGAGGACAATGAGGAAGTAGAAAACATGATGACTGATGATACTAATGATGAAAATGAAGAGTGTGATGATAGCAACAAGGACCACAGCCATGATCAAGACACCAATAAGACCAAAATCATAGCTCTTTCATTAAGATATCAGAGAGGGCCAAGGATTTTGTGTTCTGCGTCTAAAAGGCAAGGGACCATGCTATCCACCTTAGCTCAGCCACTATACAAAGGCAAACAAGAGGTAAAGGAAGAAGAATAAGATCATGAGGTTGAGAGGGAGTTTGAAATAATTCAGGTGGACAGTGATGAGGAGAATGAACAAAGGATCTCAAACTTGCTCATCTGGAACAAAAATTCCCTCATTGAATACCTTAAAGCTAATCTGAATATGGCCAAGAGTGTAAATGATGCCCTTGACATGGAAAATAGGCATCTAGGAGCACAAATTGTAATTTATTAGGCTAGAGCCATCAAGGCGTAGAAGGAAGCCCAAAATGCACAGGTAAAGTTATAAGAGTTCATGGGCACCTATGAGGATATTGAGGATGAAGAATGGCAGTCTAGGAGGAGACCTAAAACCATGGGGTTGATGAAGGCATTGGAAAAACAAAGGGAACAAGAATCAGCCTTAGCAGAGAAGCTCCCTCTAGATGAGTTTTTGGCCATGGAGATAGAACATGATCGAGAGCCTTGGTTGGAAAGAGCCAACATACACTTGGAGGCTAAATTGAAGAAAGCAAATCGGGATCTTAATCTCCAAAGGAGGATGAGCAAGCATTATGCCCGAAGAAACCGAGTTGCAAGGGCTAAACTCAAGAAAGCCAAAACCAAGATCCAAGCACTAAAAGAATAAAAATTCCAAGCTAACCTTGTAATTTTGGCACAAGCTTCTCTACGGATCTCTCAAAACCCATGAGGCACACATCCACCAAATTTGAGAGAATTTTGACAATTTTTGTTTTTTTGTGAATTTGGAGGCCTCTAAGCGCAACACCCCGGGCGATACACTTTCATCTCAGGCATATTCAGAGGGATAACTTTACATTTTTGGAATCCTCATGACTAGGACATTATTCTCACGAAATTTCAAAGCATTTGGATCATTTTTTATCCCTCAAAAGGCCAAAAAAACCTCATTTTTCACCTTTGTGCCTCATTTTCAGACTTGGCGTTGCGTCTAGAGAAGTATTGGAAATTTTTATTTATAGACAAGTAAATGGAGCTCAATCATAAAACTAATGGTATATTTTGAAATTAGACTCAGCTAGGTTTCCAATGGGCCATCACAGAGCAAATTCCGACATTGGAAAGGTCACCAAAACTTGGCTAGAAGTGGACCTATTTTCTGCCCGGGAAGGTGCTGTGGTTTAGACCAAATTGGGCATTTTTTGCCAAAAGTAAAAAAAAGGCACTCATTAATTGAAAAATGATATTTTAATGTTTTTTGAGGCAAATCAATCCAAAATTAGGTGCTAGGAGTTATTTTAGCATTTATTTCATGAGATATTTATGCCTTGGGCCTTGCATGGTCTCTTGGGCATAAATGGCATTTATGGATGATTTTGACATTTTCAAACCCTAGTTATGGTTTGTTCTCTCCTTTGCTAGATAAATAGCGCATGAGGGCTTCATTGTAAAAGGTTGGCATTTGATGACTCTTTGGATAAATACGTAGTTTTTTTTGGAGATTGGAGAAGAAATTGGTGTTGTGGAGTTTGTGAATGGCTTGTCTTGATTTGATGATGGAGAAGGTTGCTTGCAGGATCCCTGAGCTTGGTTAATGGTGATGTTATTCTATTCAGTTAATTTTTTCCTCGTGTATCATTATGTTTCATCCTTCTAAATTATAGTAGCACAAAGTTTTCAAAGTAAGAAATGTTTTTAAAGGCACCTTAGCTCTGTTTGTTCTTCATTGCCTCTATGATTTCCTCTGCTGGGCCATTTTATAGAATTCTTGATTGCTCTATAGACCCCCCAAGCTTTTTTATTTCATGAATGGTTTAATACAGTAGGTATGAAAGACGATTTATCGTTAGCCCTTCTTGTTTGATGTCTCTAAACATTTTTCTTTAGGTCTCTCTCCAAAGTACCATTGTCAAGGTTTGCCAAAGAGGCTATGTTTTGATCATACCCTTTGTCCATGCTTGAATAATTGTTTTGGAAATCTTCATAGCTATCATAAATGATGTTTAGGCATTCCCTCTTCTTGATTAAAGTTTTCTGTGTATCTTGAATGTTTTCAAATCTTGAAGGTGAAATCACTAGATGTTAAATGAGTTTATCGCCTTCTATATTTCATTGGATTGTATGTCTAAGATGCTTATTTGCTTAAGTTGAATGAAAGAGTTATTGGTGTGCCATGTCTATTGATTTCTTCTTCATGCTGAATAGTGTTGAAGTCCTCCTTGTTTTAAGTACATGACAAACGATTCTTGATTTCCCTTTTCCCTACTTTGCTTCACAAACTTTATGTTCATTTCACTTCACAAAAACCTTGAGAATCCATCTAACCATGATAGATTTTCCCTGTGATCCACCCCGATTTATTGTTGAAAGTTTCCATGATTTTATTGACTCCATAGCCCAATGATTTGAAGACTCCCCCACTCTATCTATTCTACTTGATCATCTTACCCAACGAAAACAAACAAACAAATCCTACACTTAACAACTAGCCTAAAATCAAAACCCTAAAAGAAAACAAGTTCACATCCTTTGCACAAATAGAGAAAGCTCTCTCTGAGTCCAAAAAGACTAGGTTCTAAGACTCCAAAGACTGATCTGATGTTACCCTGTGCATTTGATCTCACCAATCTAACAAATCACGGGAACCTAACAATATCGATCCAATTTACAATTAATCTGACCTGTGTTCTCCTCCACCGAAAACAAGCCTGGCCTACAGATTGATATGTAGTATGCTTAAAACAACCCGATATGGGAGGAGTGGAAACTAGTCAAGAAGTGGATCAACATTTTGCAGACAAGCTGAATAAGGCCAAGTAAGATAAGGTTGACACATGCGCAAAAAAGGCTGCATATTTGCTATGGCGAAGGTCGTGAATATTGCATGTGTGACTCTTTTTCTCTTATTAAATGAGCTGCTTGTTTCTGTCAGATAAGAAACTAAACGCTACATAACATGCTCCATACAATTGACCAACTCTCTAGTATAATATATATATCTCACACAACACATTAGAGAACCATATCTGGATTTTGTTAACTGTGACAATCTGTTACAGCTATATTTCTCATCTCAAATCTATGAGTTTAGGTCAAGTCAATATCATGGGACACTAGTCAGGATCCAATTGTTTAGCCTTCGCTTGCAGATTTCTTATATCATGGCCTCTTGTACTTCTCTGCACGATCTCGGAAAATTCAGAAGCACGTCCCTTGCCTCCTCAGTCAAAGGCTCTATCAATGGAGATTAATCACAACGATCATGACCATAATCAGAAAATTTGTGGATCTATGCACCAGAGATTACAATTACATATGCGCCCATCCCATGTTATGGGTAAGAGAGCCATTAAATCTGTATTAACCATTGTAAAATCTCTTTCGGTAATAATCACATATAATGGAACGTTGTCTTAGTAGAGAGATGCGTTTCGAACCAACCAGTGTGGTTCATCATCAAGACTAGGTGAGAGATCAAATCAAATCAATAAGCTTAAATAGATGTAGAGATGTTTAAACTAGCCGTTTTCTAAACGGCTAGTTTGACTTTTTAATAATTTAAAATGTTTTTAATTAGTAATGGCTAGTTCCCTCCTACTATTGAACCAATTAATAAATTTATTCTCTTAGTTAATAAATTAATAAACTTATTAGTTATAATTATATATATATATCAATTTTATTAATCAATTATAGTGAGAGGTTAAAAAAATAATAATAAAAAATAAAAATAAAAATAAATAAATAATAAAAATAACCATGTTACACAAAGGGCCCGTTGCTCCATCAAGGCCTTCCCCACCTATCAACTAATCTTCTGAAGCTGAGTCAACTCAGATCTCTCTCGAAAACATTTCAGATCAGCCATGAGTTGCCATCAGAGCTTTCACCGATATAAATTCCACGCTGGGTATTAGCCAATATTAGATTTTCACTAGCAAGATCAGGTCAGGACTTCCGTACTTACAGTCCGGGACAAATCTTCATTTTATTCAATTAATTAGTTCATTATGTTTACATATAGGTAGTTTCTCTTCTAGAGAAGAATTCGTTAGGATTTCTCTACATTTCTCCTCTATTGTTGTACACTAGGTATTCTTTAAACCTGATTCTGTTTCTATCAATTGGAACTATGACAGTGAATAGTTTATAGATCTATCGTACTCTTAGTCAAGAGTTTTTTAACTAATCAATGACTGTAAAATTGTTTCCATTGATGTATTGAATGTCTTTCTATACTCGTGGACATAGAAATATTAGTGACAGTAGTGGCACATAGTCGTACTCATCAGAATAGATTAGGCCATAGAAGCTACCCCTTCTTTCTTTTTTCAAATACATTTATGCACCAATATGCGCTCAATACATCACATCCTCTGATAATTTAAAATCTTCGGGAAGATTTCCTTGCTAAGTAATCGGGGTTTATTTTCACTATGTGCATGCATCATGAAGTTGTGTAGGACAATGGACTCATAATTCATAAGGAACAATTTGGCTTACTTATCAATCCACGAAAAGAAATATAAAACTTATCAATTAGTGGAAAGTCTAACAATAATAACAACATAGATTGGCTTTTGCTTAGAATGTTATGTATGCTCATAATATCTTTTTCTTGAATTTTTTGGGAAAGAAAATGTATGGATAAAAATTTTAACCATAAAAACTTAATTTATTTATAGATAAATATATATTAAGTTGATATGTACATAAATTAGTTAATATAGATCTTCAAATAGTTTATCTAAATTTGGTTGGAATATTTTTGAAAAGTATGAGATTTAACATATAATTCACACATTTTTTTTACTTCTAATTAATTTAGAGCCTTAGATATCATTTTTTGGATTAAAGTGCTTTAAGTAAGTCATACATCTATGACCATTTCCATGAGAGCACATAACGTCAATCATTCATCTATGACCATTTCCATGAGAGGTAGTCGTGAAGAAGTGGGATTGAAACTAGTGAAATGAATCACATTGTGTCAATCATTCATCTATGACCATTTCCATGAGAGGTGGTTTTAATTTCATTTCTCATGAGTTTTGAGATCTATGACCATATCCATGATAGGTAGTGGTAACTCACTAATTTCTCATGATTTTTGAATAGTCCACTTAACACTAATTGCATCAGGTAACTCACCAATTTCATTTCTCACGAGTTTTGAGATCTATGACCATTTCCATTAGAGGTAGTCATATGTAGTTGTGATGAAGTGAGATTCAACCTAGTGAGATGAATCACATAGCATCAATCATTCATCTATGATAATTTCCATGAGATTTCATTTCTCATGAGTTTTGAGATCTATGACCATTTCAATGAGAGGTAGTGGTAACTCACTAATTTCTCATGATTTTTGAGTAGTCCACATAGCACTCATTGCATTAAATTCATTTCTCATGATTTTTGATATATATGACCATTCCCATGAGATTTATTCGTATGTAGTCGTGAAGAAGTGGGATTGAAATTAGTGAACTGAATCGCATAGTGTCAATCATTCATCTATGACCATTTCCATGAGAGGTAGTCATAATTTCATTTCTCATGATTTTTGACCATTTCAATGGGAGGTAGTGGTAACTCACTAATTTCTGATGATTTTTGAGTAGTCCACATAGCACTCATTGCATTAATTTCATTTCTCGTGAGTTTTGATATATGTGATCATTTCCATGAGAGTTAGTCGTATGTAGTCGTGAAGAAGTGGGATTGAAACTAGTGAAGTGAATCACATAGCATCAATCATTCATCTATGACCATTTCCATGAGAGGTAGTCTTAATTTAATTTCTCATGAGTTTTGAGATCTATGACCATTTCCATGAGAGGTAGTCGTAATTTCATTTCTTGTGAGATTTGAGATCTATGACCATTTGCATGAGAGGTAGTGGTAACTAACTAATTTCTCATGATTTTTGAGTGGTCCAATTAGCACTCATTACATCGAGTAACTGACTAATTTCATTTCTCATGAGTTTTGAGATATATGACCATTTCCTTGAGAGTTATTCATAACTCACTAACTTCTCATGATTTTTGAATAGTCCACTTAGCACTCATTGCATCGGGTGATGCTCACAAGTGTGAACAAGTGGGATTGAAACTAGTGAAATGAATCGCATAGTGTCAATCATCAATTTTGGGGGTTGCACCCAGTAACCATGACTTCCTGGGAGGTCACCCATTCCAGATCACCTCTGGCACAAGCGCGCTTAAATGTGGAGTTTTCCCCACAATCAAGCCTGCTTAGCTTGCTATTGAATTTACAAAACCTTAGCAAGTATTTTGTTTATTATAATGCACTGCGTAAACTCCTCATTACTTAATTTAGAGCATATTCATTTATTTTTATTATAGCCAACATTATTTTTCTATTGAGAACATAATTTTTTATTTTATGTTTTATTTTAAAGAGACACAAAGGATAGACAAACTTTCACATGTCCTCATACTAAATTGTAGAATAAGTCTCTCGAGCTTTCTTTGTTTATCAATTGTTAATAAATATATAAATATAAAAAACATAATATGATAATGTAAGTTGATTTCCTTTTTATATATTAAATGTAAGTTTATTTGAAATTATACTTTAGATCTATGAATACTTTCTATGACTACCTTTGGGAGGCATTTAACTCTATTACAATTATCCTAGATAATTTTATAGATTTCCTCTAGATCGATCTACTACTCTCCAAAGACCTGACCAATGAAGTGCTTGTTATCTTTGACTTGAACAAGGCTAGTATCATATGCACAGGATTAATGTACTTCACCTGTGGGAAAAATATGGTGGATAAGGGAGAGAAACGACTTGAAAATTCAATCCTCTTTGCAGAAACCCTAATGCACCTCAAAAAAGCTAATAATTTATATTTACATTTATTAAATGCTATATAATCATAAAATTTCAAAATATAATTTTATACCTTAAAATTGCAAATTCTTATCTTTAGATTATCATGAATTTTTATTTGATAAAATTTGTCCTTATAAACATTTTATATTCATTTCTCATATTCAAAATAAAATTCTCACCAATAAACATCCATGTTATAAAAATCTCTAAAGTGCACAGAATTTTAAGGTAATTTGAGCAAAATGCGATCCGTCCTCCTCTTCTAATATAAAAATAATAATATATCATATTTTTAAGGGGTTATTCTTTGAAATCGAGTGTGAAGAGCTCAACAACGAGATTGCTAAATGAAATCCCTATTTTCTTGAAGCAATATTCTTATTATCCTTTTTGTATGGAGAAGATATTGCATTGAGTTTATGGCCAAATTCATATTATTTTGGAGTTGATTTAAAAAATTTGTCAAATTTTTATATTTTAATTTTGTATATTAAAAATTATTATTTTTTGACAATATTTTATATTTTTGTGTTATTTGATTGATTATGAAATGAACATATTATGGCTCAATGCATAAATAAATAAAACAGAAATACAAATATCTCATCATAAAATATAATCTACAATATATATATATATATTCCATTTATTTAATAATATAAACTAACGTCCTTTTAGATTAATGGTAAAGAAAACTATAATATAAGCATTAATTTTCGTTATCCTTTTCATTACGATGACTAGTACTATTTCGTTCAATACGATTAAATAAAAAAATATTAACAAATTTTCCAAAAATCACATTATAACGTGACATGGTTCATCAATAATACTTTTCATCTATTTATATGATATTATTAACATTATATATTTTACTTAATAACCAAAAATTTTGCAAATACCTGGAGTGTCGATGAAAATGTGGACATATGATCTATCCAACAAGTGTTTCAAGGATATTTAATACACCTTATAAAAAAATGTGGCAAATCAAGGCCATAATACTAATTACAAAGAATATGAATAGGAGGCCACCTCAGTATAATTTTTGAAATGAAAAATCGATATGCATCCAAAAGGCTTATCTAGACCAATCTTTGATAATTTTTCAGCTCTCATATTAAGTTCTTTGTATATATGGTTCAAAGAAAACTTCTGGAATTGGATAATATATACTTTGTGTGATCAATCCATCCTCTTAAATGTTGCCCCTGTAAAGTATATTTTCCATATATTCCATCAACAATAACCTTTGAATCTCGATATACTTCAATACATTGTATTTGCAGATGAAAAGCAACCATGATCCCACTCCATAAATACATTAGCTCGGCCTTGTTATTTGATCCATGCCCTATGTTCTAGAATATATGATACCTCTCAACTCCAGATACTTTTATCCAAGCACCACATCTGCAAATTCCATCCTTTTGTGCACCATCAAATTATATCACAGGGAGATTAATACAGTGAGGTCTAAATCAAAAAGAGACATCAAAACACTCCGCATTTTTAGTAGGTACACCCCTCAGCCAATTCATAATATAAGAGTGAATACGATAAATGTCAAGGGGATCGTCTCGAAATATCATTCGATTACGCACATGCCATATTTCCCAACAAACATAAAAAGGAAGAGACTCGTACCCACGAGTATTAACAACCCAAAATACAAATTTCTATTCCCAATCAATAGGTCGCCATTGGAGATCAATAGAAAGGGGCAGAAAAATACACCATACCCTTCTAGCAATATTACATTCAAAAAATAGATGGCCAACATTTTCTTCATGCTCCTTATAGGAAATGCATCTTCCCAGACTCAGTTTTCCATGTTTTTGGATGTTCTCCCAAGTAAGAATCATATGTTCTGGAATGGAGGGTGTGGATCAAATAAAATGGCCAAGATAATGGCTTTATGGAGTGGGATAATGGTTGATTTTCATCTGTAAATACCATGTATTGAAGTATATGGATATTCAAAGGTTATTATTGATGGAATATCTGGAAAATCTACTTTATAGGGGCAACATTTAAGAGGATGGATTGATCACACAATGTATATATTATCCAAATTCTAGAAGTTTTCTTTGAACCATATATGGAGAGAACTTAATATGAGAGCTGAAAAATTATCAAAGATTGGTCTGGATGAGCCTTTTGGATGCATATCAGTTTTACATGTCAAAAATTCTACTCAGCTGGCCTCCTATTCATATCCTTTGTAATTAGTATTATGGCCCTGATTTGCTCGGGGGGGGGGGGGGGGGGCTCCTAACCCTCGGGATTCATCTCACTGATCGATCAACAGTGGTTTTGATTCACTGGGGATATTTGTCAAGTGAGCGTGGTTTATGATATTCTATCAAGCAAGCCTGTCCCATTCCTGATACTAAAGGTCCATCAAGCGAGCCAATTTTGGTTTTCCTCACAGGATTTTATCTTGCTTTTTGGAAGGGATGCATAACACTTGGTTTTGCATTAATCTCATTTTTTTTATTGATATCGATCATATGTTGATAGGGCTGAAATACTTTCTTACCTCTTTCAAAATTTTGCAAAATGCTGGTGAAGGAACAATATCTTTTAGCAGTCGTTTTATTTTGTAATCTGGTTTCTGTATCATGCATCTAGCTTGATGGTGCCTATATATTTTCTAATTATGTCGCCACCTATACCCCTCTACTAGATCTTGCGGTATCTACGGGTTAGGTACATAATGTTATATTTCGATAGATGGATTGTTTTAATATAATGAAACAATGTATTTTCTCTATTGAAAAAACTATGCCAATAGGCCAAATCTTTGTTTATATCAACATATACAAATTTACAGGTTATTTACTTTCCTATTGTATGCCTTTCTTTTGAAACTAAAACTAAAAAAACAAATATCCAATAATGTAAGACGATGTCTTTTTCAAAATTTTGGTGTCCATCAACTTATCTCTAAAACTATATAAATAAAAGAAATAACGTGGTTTTCATTTAATTATTCTCATTTATTAATAATAATAAGAAACACTTAATTTTATTATTAACTAATAATTAAATTATAATAAATTACTTTAAATTTAAAAAAAAAATTATAATATAAAATTATTTATAAATAAATAATTAAAACTTATATTTTATATAAATTAAAATCCTAATACCTAAATATAAAAATGTCTTATTTTCAATTTAATATATTTTTAAAATCAATACAAAAATTTCTTAAATAAAAATTATAAGTTTTTTATCACACTAAATTTTTGATTACATAATTACAAAAAATTCCCTTTAGAAACATCCACAAACATGATGTTGAATAATATTATTATATAAATTTATTTAATTACACATAAAAAACATATTACAATATTTCTTCATTCCATAACATTTACACTTAGTAATACTTCACATTTTAATTTAACTATATTGAACTATGCGGTAGGGATGAGCTACTACGTAGCACTTGTTAATATGAGGTTTATATAGAGGTGGGGTGACGGAAGGCCAATCAATAGGGAGAGGGAAATAAATCATGATCTAAGTTGTTAGATATTGATCTTTCATTCTAAACATGAGTACAAATGACAAACGGTTGTTTTAGAAAGTCTAGTTTAAATTTATTTTAAATAAAATATTAGTAATTACTCACATACACCAAAGGAATAGAATATTTGGGAAGATTATCTTGACACTCACTCAAATGCAAGAATCATTAATAATTTCTATATGTCGAGAAAAATATGTAGAAGAAAGATATCTAAAGCCACTAAGAGACAAACATACAAATTTGAAGAAGACTCCACCTATTAAATTTTAATGACTGATGCACAAAATTAGGTTACATAGTAAGCTTTTTCAATGAAAACCGCTTCTGACGACCTTGAAGGTTCCATGTAATATGAAACTGAAGATGAATAACATAACATGAACTTGCCAATGCCATTGCCAAAACGCTTCCACTCATCAAATAAGAATAGAAGAAAGAATTATGTGAACTCCTGGAAAATGGTGATGAAGATGAAAGAGATAATTCACAGTCTCCTACGTATTGTGTGTGTGTATGCTTACATCCCTCCTAGTTACTGATTTGTACACTAATTAAAATGTTGTGGTGTTATGTGAAAATAGAGAATATATGAATGCTAGCACCTTCTAGGGAAATCTAAAATAGGTTTTGAACTCTTTGTGGGGAATATTTCTATGATGAGATTCGATACATCTAGTGCGATGAGGGGAAAAAAATCCCTAGTACGGTTTATGGGGTGGCCTAATGCAAGGGAGATTTAAGCTCCTCTGATTGCAAACAATGTGTGGAGATCGAAACTACTTATATTATATCCAACACTGATGGATGCAACAAAACTTAAACATCTATTATGTTGGACGCCTTCTTCTTACGTTATGACACTCAACCATTATGTGTATTGCACAACTCAAATTCTCAAATTGAAAAAATATCAACCAAACTTTAAAGGAATAATTTCAAAATTTTATTGTAAAAAATTTATGGTTCAGACTCTAATATAATGTTTCCTAAGTATGAGAACGAAAAATCCTGACAATTGAGAATGATGATTGAAAATCCAATCCATTTATCATGTGCCTTATGTTTCCAAATTATGAGAACTAAATATTCCAGCTATTTATAGAGTGTGTCCAAATTAAGAGAACTGAAAATACCATCCATTTCTAATGTCCAATTTCAAAAATGTTTTCACAAAAATTGAACCTTTTTCATTAAAAATTTTCCACAACGGTTCAATTTTAATCATTTCTATAAAATATTTAGGATATTTATCAAAAAAAAAATTAATTCAAGACACAATTTTTTTAATACTTCGAATATTTCACAAAATAAATTGAATTTGAAAAATAATATATAATTTTTTAAGATTTAAATTTGAAAATAAAAATATAATGGAATTTGAAGAAACATGAATTCCAGCAGGGAAGAATAATTCAAGTAACAATGTTTTTTATTTTTGTAAAACTAATCATACACTATGACTAGAATCGTAAACTTAAGTTTTTAATTAATAGCATCGGTATTGAGCACTGCATAGAAAAAATAATGAAAAATCCAATGCACACATAACAATTGATGTGATATTACTTTCCTTAATGGGTTTCACCTACTCCCAAAACATGTTTGCTGGTTTTGGCCAATCACAATAAGTTACCTTATATGCCACCTTTATGATAATATTTCTAAACGTAGATATATGCATTTCTTTGAGGATAAAGATGAATATATTTGTTATTATGGCTCAAGGACATTATATCTGTAAGTATAATTAATATGAAATGTAAGCTTGTAGTCCAAACCCCACCTCTATATTAACAAGTTTTGAAAAAACATCTAGGAATTATAACAAAGGCATGATGAAGGCTCAGACTTAGAGTTAGACTTAGGCTAAGGATATTGTTAATAGATATATATATTGTGCATGCACTAAAAAATAAAAAAAATTACAATGGGAATCGGAACCATTTATTGATTCAATATCGAAAAAACATAAACACTACCAAAGTTTATGCTTGAATTACAATGGAGGCTTTATAAGAGAACTTAATACATGAACTAATGGGAAGCCCATATGTGGAAAAGGAGAAAAATTGAAAGGAAGTGACAGGGCCTTGAGTTCCCGTGATAGTATCTTAACCACATTAGTCATGGAGGATGTCTTGTTGGAAATATATGCAAGAATGATCTTTATGTGAATTTTTGTGAGGTTTATGTAAATTTAGCAAGTGATTCAATTAGGGTTTTAAGCCTATTTTTTCAAATTATCAAACACATAAACATGTAATTAAAACTATTTTTTTTGCAGAAAACATAATACAATATCACCGCAATATTAAACTAACATTCCCCAATGATGAAGGAGTTCACCCATCCTAGGCTACGTCTCCTGGTCTAGGTTCCAATGGTTGGGCCTCTTTCATTATGTTCAAAAAATGGTGTTTACATCAAGTTAAAATGCTGAAATGATTGTACTGATAGATCCAACGGATTTTAAAGTATCAAATACCCCTCTCTAGCCTCTTTCTTATCCCAAAAATGATAAAAATTGAATAAGTTATGAGCTTCCTAAGTTCTATGCAATTCGTCCTACAAATTTTCCAATTCAGCTACCTATCCTACAATTTCGCCACAAAAATCGTTAACAGAGAAATTTTTTCTCTACCCACCGGTGCAAATTGTGACCTCCTTAATTTTTCAAATAATAGCTATGAAATAAATATTAATTAAAAATCGAGGGTTCGGCTAAACCCTGTCCCCTAGCCCTTCCCCTTATTTCCCATGGCCGCGGTGACCAAGGCTGGGGCTAGCCCTAATCAACCCCCCAAATATTGTGCCAATAACATTTAAATAAAGTTTTTAACATATTATTAATACGAACCAATGTGTAGCATGACATTTGGGCGTTGATATTGTAGGTGGTAGGTCTTGGGTTCGACCCCCATCGTCGTCAACTTGAGTATTGAGAATATTTTGGCCAATGGGGATGCACCATGTAGCGACCTTTAATTGGTACACTCACCAACCAATAAAAATCACCCAATTAATAGCCAATATAGTGATGCAAAGTATCAACCAACCATTGACTGAATGAGCCCAGTCATCATGCTGACGTCAACATGATGTCACTTGTACAAACTCATAGTCATGTTTGCAAAATTTTCCTTATTTGAACAAAACTTCAGATCACGATTACATGAGCATACGATGTCAGTTTTCTGCAAAAAGAGTTGCACCATATTCAGAATGAAAATATCTATGAGGTCGTTCAGGTTCGACACCATTCTGAAAAATTTAATTTTGAGCACAAATTTGATCCATTGAATAATTCCTCTCCATTGGAAGCTTTTGGACCTCCAAAAGATCTTTATCTGTCAATAAATAGATAAGGTCTCAACTCCCACACCATTCCAGTCTCTATCCACTGAAATTTTCTTAAATGCGACATTTTGAGCTTTTCATGAAAACTGACCATTTTCCCCGACTTTGGAGACCTTGACTTGCTATTGTAGAGACCATATTGCTACAATTTCGCAGAATTTACAGACCATCCTTGAATGATCAAACTCATTCCCTCCTTGGTCGTCAATCAAAGGAAACTTAAACAACTTCAATTTCTTCTCACCTTGAACATTATCAAGCAAATGTGACCTCCATCACCACACAACATCCCATTTGAGATACAACACTTTGTGAAACCCACAAGAAGGAATTTTTGAACCCAATTCCCTCTTTGTAAAATTTATTTGGCACTTTCTCTTTGACCTTTGCACTCTCTTGTACTAGAATCTTGTTGACATCACTGTTCATGAATGATGCATGCTACTACAAATTTACTTCATCTTGTTTACCTCTTTTATAAGGAAACATGTTAGACTCCTGAAAAATCTTATCACAACTATTAGCAACCTCAATGAAATCATATTTTTCATTTGATGCATCTCCTTGAAATGCCTCATTCACAAAATCTTCATGCTTGAAAATAAACAAAGCAAAATTCTGACTAGAATTAACAATTCTCCTCATTTGTCCAACATGCATAAGAAAAAAATTCATCTTATTACTATGTGCTCTAACAATGCACTAAATACCATTAATGAACAAGTGATACTTATTCTCATGGTTGATCCAAATTTATGTGCGAATGCAATAGAATACACATATAACCATAAATACAAAGATGAAGTGGAAATAACAGTTCATTTCATTAATATCAAAGAACTAAATTTTTTTTACAGGCATAATGTAAATAAACTAGCTAGGGCACTGGTAGCTTATCTCTATGAAGAGATGTGGTGGCTACAGGCCTCTGAACTGTGTTACAATGCGGCTCAAGGGGATATTTATTATTGAGAAATAATGGAAAACCCTAATCATCCAAAAACCTAACCCTAGGAGATGAAGCGCCAAAACTATGGGCCCAGTTTGGGTAAATTGGTACAATGACTTCTAGGGGACATAACTTTGGCATGTGATCTTTGTTTGATGCACACAATACCTCATTAGAAATATCTATCCGAGGACTACGAATTTTGATGTGAGAAACATCAAGAGAAATTTCATGTTTCTCTCGTGTTTCCAAAAAAATGATGTTTAGGGCCTCAAAAGGGCTCCGGAAGTTCAGGACCCGAAAAACTGCTAAAAATACTAAATTGTGCTACAATTAAGGAAATTTAAAAACTGAAAGAAAAAATGGTGGGGCCCCAAGTCGAATAGGTGCATGGCCACCTTTCTAGCTGGATCATTCCTCCCCCATTAGGATGCAATGGTCCCATTGGATTGAGTTCCTCCATGAGATGAGGAAACTTCTAGTGAACTTGGTTCCTGGTGAACCACTTGCCTTGGTGCAGGAGTTGGCCAACTTTAACAATCTGATATAGTTGGATATTCTGTGGGCGAGTGTTCTTGATTTTCATGTCCATTATACGATCTGTGAGGGAATTTTCCATATAGTTTAGGTTTAACTATGATGGTGTGAGTTTTTCTGCAATGTTGTAGGTGTCGAATAGAGGTAAGTAGGGCCGAAGGAGGTCCACATTGAACACCAGGTGAAGACCGAGGAGTGTTGGAATACTGAGATTGAATGCATTGGCCCTTACAGCCTTGGTGATGGTGTACGACCCAAATTAGAGACGACGAAGCTTGTAGTGGGGTCCAATGACGCGCTCCTTCTGCAAATGTAGCCACACTTTATCGCCGACCTGGAATTTTTGTGGCACCCGATGTCGATCATGTCGTTTATTGTACTTAGCATTGGCTTTGTCCAATATGTCGTAAACTTGTTGGTGGATTTTCTCAATGTGCTCAATGAATATATTCACCTTCTCAACTTGAGACTAGGCATGAGCTGAATCAACCAGATTAGCCACAAATGGCATGGCTACGTCAATGGGACATAGTGGCTGGAATACCAAGACCACTTGAAGGGGGTTGTGGCGGGTTGAGCTATGGAGAGATCAGTTATAACTCTATTGTACATAGGGAGGTCTCTCATCTAATGTGTGTGGATGATTTGAATTGTACATGCACAAAATTTTTATGATCATGTTGTTGACGACCTCTGTCTATCCATCAGTTTGGGGATGGAAAGTTGTGGACTTGGTGAGCTTGGTGTCTAACACTGACTAGAAGCTTGAAAAAAATGTGCTGAGAACCTTTTGTCCCAATATGAGATGATAGACTGTGAGATGCAAAAGTGCACCCACACTCGTTCAAAGAAGAGCTTAACAGTGGCTTCTGGTGTAATATTCTTCTTAAAGGCACCCATAATGGCCATCTTCGATAATATGTTGATGACCATGAAAACACAGTCATTTCCGTGCTTATTAGAAGGAAGGTTAGACATGTAATCCATGGACATGGATTCCCAAGGTTTACTAGGGGTAGGTAGTGGAGTATATAGGCCTTGCTTCTTGATGGTCGGTTTGGAAATAATGCGAGTAGTGCAGGACCTTATGTGCTTCCTGAGATCCTGTCAAAGGTTCGAACAATATAAATAATTATGCAGTACTACCACTGTTTTCTCAACCCTGAAATTCCCAGTGACCCGACTATAGTGCGCTTCCTAAATTATCTTGGCACACTCGCTTAAAGGAACACAAAGGTGTCCCAAGTGACATAGCACTGCATCCTGGAGGTGAAAATTTGGAACTTGTGTACCTTCCAAGAGTGTCTTGTATCTGTGGCCGAATTTTTTATCGCTCTTATAGAGAAGCAGCCAATCAAAAATCTCATGCACAAAATAGTTGAGAATGGTGGTTAGTGCCATGATCGATGGTCGGTTGAGGTAGTCTGCAACATTATTGGTGTTTCCCTTCTTCTACTTGATTTTAAAATGAAACTGCTGCAAATATGTGGACCACATTTGATCATGATCGTTCTGCAACTTCCCTTGTGTCTGTATGGGCTACATAGGTTGGTGGTCTATGTGGATGATCATTTCCTTCTCCAAAATGTAATGCTTCCATTTTCGGCAAGCCTGCACAATGGAATAAATTTCTTTATCATAAGCTGGATACTTGCATATTATGTCACAAAATGTCTCACAGTGATATGGCACTTGGTGCCCCTATTGAGTAAGAACTGCCCCAATAGCATAGTCAGAGGCATATGTCTTGATCTCAAATGGCTTTTGCAATTATGGTAATGTGAGCGTTGGGGCAGAGCAGAGGCGATGTTTCAATTCTACGAACACCTTCTATTGATATTCTGACCAAAAGATTTTTTTTTTTGCTTCTCCCTTGGTGACTTGACTCAAGTTCCAAGTGATATGAGAGAATCCCAACACGAACCTTTGGTAGAAATTAGCAAGACCCAAAATGTTGGGAAGTTTTGTTAGAGTGGTTGGGGCAAGGAAATCCCGAATGACTTGGATCTTGGTTGGATTCAAATTCACCCCCCGCTCATCAATAATCTATCCCAGACATTGAACCTGGGTCATGCCAGAAGTGCACTTCTCCAAATTGGCACACAACTTGTATTTCCGCTGTGTTTGGAGGACCTGTCGGATGTGGTGGAGGTTCTCTTCTCAAGTCTGGGTGAATATTAGGATGTCATCCAAGTACACTACTACAAATGAGTTGGTGAAGGGCTGTAATATGTCATCCATCAAGCTCATGAAGGTGGTGGGAGCATTTGTCAACCTGAAAGGCATGAAAAACCATTCTAAATGACCCTCCTTCATTTTGCAGGTAGTCTTCCACACATCGAACGGTTGGATTGGTACTTGGTGATACCCGGACTTCAAGTCAATCTTGGTGAAATATCTGTCGCCTTTGAGTTGGTCCAGAAGGTCATCAATCTATGGGATCAAGTACCTATTTCAGACAATGATCTTGTTCAACACTCGATAGTGAATACAAAGTCTCCAAGTCCCATCCTTCTTCTGTACCAACACAATCAAGCTCCCATAGGGCAATGAACTCCGCTAGATGTGACCTTTCTGTAGCAGTTCCTGAATCTGCCTCTTGATTTCATTTTTCTCAAGAACAGAGCACCAATAGATCGGTCTATTGGGCAGCAGCACTCTTGGGGTTAGACATATGGGGTGGTTGACCTGACAGTGCAAACGCACCCCTACAGGTGAGGTGAAGATGTCCCTGTACTCCTCCATGACCTTGTCTATTTTTTGTTTTCGTGCCGAGGATCCCTGTATGGAGGTCATGGCCATAGTATTATTCTTTCCCTAAGGGAAAATCATCTGGAAAAAAAAATTCCTGGTTTTGGAAATGAGCTTATTGCATTGTTTTGCAATAACCAAAGAGGTAGCGATAAATGGTGGCACCTAAGGTATCCTGCACAAATTATTTCCCAAAGTAAAAATAACAGCGTGAGGTCGGGACTCATACAAAACATGTCGGTTCCACAAGTATGGTTGGGCTAATTACACATCAAAAACATCAAGAGGAGAAATTTCACGTAATAACTCATCCCTGAACGCATTGATGTTGCATGAAAGAAAACACTACTGGCTGACGTGGAGACCCCATCCTTGGTGAACCCACCCGATGGTGTATGGTTGTGGGTTTTTTGTGGTCAGTAAGCCCAACCGATTCACGAACTCTACTTAAGTGAGGTTCTTTTGGCTGCCATTGTCAACAATGAACTATAGCAGGGAACCCTTTACCCACATCTGGGAGTGGAAGAGACACTCCTCCTCCTCTGGATCTTCTGGTTCCTCCTTCTAGATCTTCATGGTGGCAAGGGTGGCGTTGAGCTCCACATCTATAATCTTCTTCCCTTTGTCATTCCCGTTGTCGAGGTTTGATTCAGAGTCAGAGGTTGCATTTAATTTAGAAGCCTTGATCTTGGCCACCAGTGACTACCTGGCCCGACACTCACTTGTGTTGTGAGTGGAGCTCTTATGGAACTCACACCACTTTCCCCTATCCTTCTTTGGCTTCACGATGTTTTTCTTTCTTGCGTCTTTGGAAAATTGTGTTGGGCCACCATGCCTTGGCTTTGTCCTTTGTTATACAGTTTGGGGGCACCTTTCCCTTTCTTTTGATTCACAGATCCAAAGTATCACTTCTTTTGTTTCAATTTCTTCTCAATCTTGGAAATATACCGATATGTCATACCAAGCTAGGAGATGTCGAGGAACTCCATTTCCTCTTGAATGTATTTTTGGAGACAAATTTGGTACTTCAACACCAAATGCTTCTCTGAATATTTGATACCCAACTTTGTGCGCAGGGTATAGAACAGATTCGTCAACTGAAGCACATCTAGATCCTTTTACTACCACAACATAGTCCATTGTATGTACTTTTCCTCATATCTCATTAGGGGAATTTTGAGGTTTAAAATGGGAATCCTAATGAAATAATTAAATAATAGCGAAACCAATAAAATAATATTTATGAATTTTCTTTTTATTTTTTGCACCAAAATCCATGTAACCATGGTTAAATTCAATTGAAAAGATGTACCAAAATAAATTTAATAAAAAAATTGTATTGATGTGACTATAAATAAGAATGAATTTTTGAATAAAGTGTCATTAACATTCAACAACTAATGCATTTTTCCTTTGTATTTAAATAACTTAAAATAATTATAAATATAAATTCATAAATTCTTAATTGTATAATATACTATTAATTAAAATTTATATTATTTAAATTATATAATAACATGTAACTAATATACTATATACAAATAAAATAAAATAATATAATAAATGTAATATATTATTTTATGTATCTTTTTTGTATTACATATTGAATTGATTTGATTTATAACACAAGAAAAAATAATATAGAATATAAAGAAGAATAGAATATATATTCTATAATATTTAGATTATTTTTTATAATATTATATATAATAATATATAATATTAATATAATCTCAATGAAATTTATTTAGTTGTATTTAAAATTAAAGAAAAAAAAGTATTTAGATAGATTTAATTTATATTTATAAGTAGAATATAAGATTTATATACATTGAAATTTTAGATTTTTTTTGCCCCAAACTATATTGAACTAATATAACTTTTTTAGCATACAAAACTAATGTACATTTTTTCATCATACAAAACTAATACAACCTTTTTCCTTAATTTCAATATATTTGTATTGTTATTAATATTATAATAATATTATTCATAGATTTGATTTATCATAAAATTACAAGGTTACATTTTATTTATTTTGATTTCATATGTAAAATATATATGTATAGATATTAACTTATAATTAATTTGAAATTATAATATTAAATAAAATGAGATGGATATATAATTTAAAAATAAATGTATGAAAATATACACATATAATATTTATTAAAAAATGCGTAAAGACATGAATATTATATAAGGATATGCATTGTTTCTTTCAAAAAATATGAAACGACAATAATAATATTTTAATGAAAAAGTGTGAAATGACATTTATTATTAGTACTTTACTTTATGACTTTCACAATACTTAGAGCACTACCATGGTTAACCATGATTTTTTATCCACCATTGAGAATGTAACAGGTAAGTATCTTTAACTCAAGCAATGCCACCTCAACCATTGGGGATGATGTCATCCCCTAAAAGGTAATTGATTCTCATAAAGTGAATTTTGATTACACATTTTCCTTAGGAGGCCCATTTTAGACCTAGAAATTCCCCTAATGCCCCACAAGATAATATTGTTCCTTGATGGCATCTCAGAAAGAATTCCAAGTGGGTATGACTAGGAATAGAGAGGGTTCACCCTCATCTTCTTTCTCCCAATAGGTTTCCCACTAGTCCTTGATATGTGGGGTGGCTTTAAGGAGTGTAAAAATAATCCAAGTTGGAAAAGTCATGAACCGAGAAATATCCTTCTAATAGATTCAACCATCTATCTATGACTTCAGCATCTATTTCCCCGTCAAATATAGAAATGTCAAAGTTTACTTGTACCTTAAAAGGAGTTGTGCCTCCACAGTGGCTATTGGATGCAGATGCACCGTTGGTCGGTAGTCGTTGAAGGATCTGGGAAAAGTTATCCATCATCGTGTTCCTTTTTTTTAGGGCCTCCTTGAGCAATATTTTGGTAGGATATTTAGCTCCCTCATCTTTGTTTTCATCCCCCATGCTTAGTCATTTGGGTTTGTGAGGTTGATTTTCCAATGGTTCAATCAGATCAATTCCTAACTCCTTATACCCCGACCTTGTTGGAGACATGGAAAGAAGGATCAAGAAAGAGCATACCACTCTAATACCGTTGATATGAATTTATGAAGGCAAAAAATTAATACAAATATAACCATCAATACAAATATGTAGCATAAATAACACTTCATTCCATTAATATCAAAGAAGTGAAATTTGTTTATAGAAATAATGGAAATAAACTAGCTAAGTCACTAGTAGCTTACCTTTGAGAAGAGATGTGGTCTATACAGGCCTCTGAACTGTGTTACAATGAGGCTCAAGGGTCTATCTATTACTGAGAAACAATGCAAAACCATAAACATATAATAACATAACCCTAGGAGATGAAGCACCAAAACTATGGGCCCCATTTGGGTAAATCGATACATCAACTTCCTAGTGACGTAAATTTGGCATACAATCTTCATTTGATGGGAAAAATACCTCATTAGAAATATCTGTCCGATTAATACAACTTTTTATGTGATAAACATCATATAATCTTCTAGTTTTTGCCAGGTTTTCCCAGAAAACGTCGATTAGGGCCTCAAATTAGCTCCGGAAGTTCAAGACCCGAAAAAATGCTAAAAATAGTAAACTATGCTACAATTAAGGAAACTAAAAAACTAAAAGAAACAATGTTGGGGCCCCAAGTGGAATAGGTGGGTGGCCACCAATATCCACTCAGATCAATGGTGATGAAATATTTCTCTAGTATCATAAATATATGGGATCCCAAAAACAATGCCATAAATATCAAGTGGAACAACATCAAGTCCAACTTCATCAACAATGTTTGCAATGATTGCAAATCTAAGTATGCACTTCCTCGTCAACTGCAAAATTTCTTTCTTACGTATCCAACCTAAAGTAAAAGGTATTGGACGAGGAATGGTCTCTAAATTCAACTTCTTTACTAAGTCTTCAGAAATAATATTTTCTTGTGAAAAAATATCAAATAGGGTGTCAATCTTGGTATGCTTTGAAATATCTCTAACATGGAAAATCTCAATTCTTGTTTCATCATCTTGAGTACTATTGAGACAACTTGAAAAAATGGTACCTGTAATGTCCTTACCTTTCAAACCCATTATTGTGATCTTTTTTCATATCCGAAATCAAAACCTAAATCATTTTGTATTGTTGCAGTCGCCTTCTCTTTCTCCTTGATTTTCAACTTCTTTGGTGTCATTTATGGTTGAAGTTTACAACAATGATCTTCATCGTGGCCTTCTTTGGAACAATGTTTTCATGTGAGTTTTTCTTTCTCCATCTTGATGGAAACATTATTCTTACCTTTAACCTTGAAATTACCCTTTTCTTTCTCTCCAACCTCAATGGTATTCTCATTTGTCTCATATGAAAAATATTTCCCTCTTGCCTCTAGATATGTGGATTGTACAAAAAAATCATCTAAATTTGAAAGATTACAGATGAGAATAGTATGTATTTGGTAACTATGAAAATTTCCAATTTATTTCAACAAATTTTCTTGAGATGTCAAACATACACCCAATATTAGTGCTCTTGTTTTGAAACCAGCTCCAAAAATAGAAGAAAAGATAGATCAATTCCTTAGAAATCAGCCACTTTGAGGGGGAAAACTCCTTTACATTACATAAATGAAAAATTCTTGGATGATTAAAATGAAAAAACCTCCTTTATATATATAGGAGTCCATGGGGTCACAATATAATCATAGCCGACCTAACAATAATAATGTAAGGGCACAACAATAACAATAGTGGGGTTTTGTGGGGCACAATACTAACAATATGGGGACCACAGGGGTACAACAATACCAATAAGAGGGATACACTAGCAACAATAAAGGACTAAAATAGTAATATAGGGACCTAACATGACCCTCTCCTTCAAAAAATTGTTGTCCTCAATGCTTGAGTAGCTCTGCACGCCTCTATATAAAATTCTCATCCTCCCATGTGGAATCTTCAGTGAGTAAGTTCTTCCACTTGATGAGATATTTTGAAATTGATCGATGTCGTAGCTGTTGAGTTCTTGTTTCCATGACTTCTTCAAGTTATAATATGATTTTTCCTTCCTCATCAAGTTCTAGCAATATTGTTTGAACTAGAAGTTTGTCGCCTATAACCTTCTGTAAGCATTGAATATGGAAAACTGGGTGCACTCGAGAAGAAGCAGGAAGCTCTAATTTGTATGCCATAGTACCAATCTTTTGCAACACCTTGTAAGTACCATAGTACTTTGGAGATGATTTATTATCCTTCTTATCTTGCTTGAGGGACATTTGTTTATATGGTTGTAGCTGTAAAAATACCCAATCTCCTACATCAAAACTTCCCTTGTTGCAATGTTGATCTACCTGTTATTTCATTCGATTTTGTGCCAATATATGCTATCATTTAAGAGTTGGAGAACTTGTTGTTGATGCTCAATGTGATATTCCACTGCTTGAACCTTAGATTTTTCTCTTAAATATGATGTGCTGGATGGTGGATGATATCCATAAAGTGCCATAAATGGGGTCATTTTTGCTGCAGTATGGAAGGAATTGTTATACCACCATTCAACCCGAGGTAACCATTTGACTTAGTGTGTTTTTTTACCAGATATAAAATAATGAATATATCCTTCCAAACATTTTTTCACTATCTCAGTTTTCCCATCCGATTGAGGATGATAAGATGAGTTATGGGCTAGTTGAGTACCCAAACAAGAAAATAATTTCATCCAAAAATTTCCAGTGAAAATGGGATCTCTATCGCTTACAATAATCTTTGGGTTTCAATCTACCCTTTGAATTTTTTTCATAAATGCAGTAGAAAATGTACTTGATTTTAATGGATGAGATAATGCACAAAAGTGTGCATACTTGGTGAGTATATCAACTACCACCATGATGACACTTTTTCATTCAGACTTAGGTAAACCTGTGATAAAATCCATTGAAACCTCCTCCCAACGTTTACTTGGAATGGGTAAAGTTCATAGCAGACCTGGGGTTTTAATTGTCTCAACTTATTTTGCTAGAAAACAAAACATTCTGCCACTAACTTTTGAATATAAGATTTAAGGCCATCCCAAAAAATTCTTTCTTCACCCTGTGGTAAGTTTTTAAAAATCTTGAGTTTCCTCTTACAGGAGAGGTGTGTAATTCCAAAACAATATATTGTTTTCGTTGGGAATTTTTACAAAGATATAAGCAATCTTTGTACCATAAGGAATCATTTTTCGAACTGAATGTATCAGATGTACAGGGACCTTGCTACAACTTTTGAATTAGTGTCCATAATTCTTCGTCATTCTTCCATTCTTCCCTTTCTTTGGTTCTCCAATGTGGTTTGATAATAGAAATGACACAAAGAAATGCTTCCACCTCCTCATCCTTTCTTGAGAGTGCATCTGCAACAACATTTAGAATCCCTTTTTTGTAAATGATTTCAAAGTCATAACCCAACATCTTTGTGATCAATTTTTGTTGTTCTTCTAAAGATATTCTTTGCTCCAAAAAGTGTTTAATACTATCATGATCAATTTTTACCTTGAAGTGTCTTCCCATTAGGTAAGGTCACCATTTCTTTAGTGCATGTAGTATTGCCAACATTTCCTTCTCATAGATAGCTTTCTGTAAATACTTTCCTTTGATTGGACAACTTTCAAAAGCAATGGATCTTCCTTCTTGCATTAAAACATCACTAATTCCATTTCCTGAGGCATCACATTCCACAATAAATGTTTTTTTGAAGTCTCGTATAACTAAGACCGGTGCTAGGTACATTGCCTCTTTAAGATGTGCAAAGGCATTATTTCCTTTAGGAGTCCATGAAAATGCATATTTCTTCTATAATATTGTTAGAGGTGCTACTATTCTCCCATAATTCTTAAAAAACTTGCGATAATGCCTTGTTAACCTGAGAAATCCTCACAACTACTTTATGGTTGTGTGGAATTTCCATTCCTTAATGGCTTTAACTTTTTTAGGGTCTACCTTAATGCCCTCCTGAGATACAATATGACCCAGATATTCCACCTCTTGTACGCCAAAGAAACATTTGGAGGTTTTTTCATATAATTGTTTTTCCTCCAATAGCTTGAGCACTCTGTCAACATGTTGAACACGATCCTTCCAAGACCTGTTGTAGATTAGTATATCATCAAAAAATAATAACACAAATTTTCTAAGGAAGGGTTTGAAAATGGAATTCATCAACCCTTGAAATGTAGAAGGTGCATTGGTAAGGCCAAAAGGCATGAAAAAAATTCATAATGACCCTCATGAGTTCGAAATGTTGTTTTCGGAATTTCTTTAGTCTTCATTCTAATTTGATGATATCTTGAATGAAGATCCAACTTGGTAAAATAAGTTTCTCCATGTAATTCATACAATAATTCATCAATCATGGGAATGGGAAATATATCTTTAGTAGTGAGCTTATTGAGATCCCTATAATCCGGACACATGCGCCATGATCCATGCTTCTTGTGCATCAATACTACTGGAGTAGAGAAAGAACTTGACTAGGTTGAATTATACCAACCTCTAACATTTCTGCAATCATACGTTCAATTTCGCTCTTTTGGACATAAGGAAATATATAAGGCCTGATGTTTGGAGTAACACTTCCTAGAATTAAATGAATAGCATGATCATTATAACGAATAGGTGGGAGTCCTTTGGGAGTTTCAAACACCTTGGAATGATTGTCCAAGACTTTTTGGAGATCTGGAGAAATAGATGATTTTGATGTTGGAAATTCTAGTGGGCATAATTGTGCAATTACACATCATTGTTATTTCTTCAGAATATTTTTTATGTCCTTAGAGCTTATTATCTTTCCTCACTTACCTGTGATACCCTGTAATTCAGCTTCCTTTCCTTCTGAAAAAAATTTCAAAAAAATTTCTTCAAAATTAAAATCTACCATCCCCAAATATTGTAACCATTATACTCCTAGTACAACATCAACACCTCCCATTGGAATGGAAAGCATTGGACTATTCAATACATATTCCCCCATGGTTAGCTTGATATTATGGCATTTTCTAGAGCAATTTATAGTCCCTCCATTTGCAACCATCACTTGACACGCTGGTGCTAGGTATAGGAAGAATTAAAATCATTAGCTACCTTATAATGAGTAAAATTATGGAAACTACCTGAATCAATCAACACTATTACATTTTTCTTCTTTTATGTCCTTTTTTTATTGAGAGTTCTAGGAGTGGTAATTCCTGCAAATGAATTATAGATGTGGTCACTCATTTATTCTTTCTCTAGGTTGGTTCCTGGTGTATATCATCTTCTTTTGAAGTTTCTTATTCATTTTATGCATCCTCTTCACAATCTATGAAAATAATTTCTTCTCAACACACTTATGACCTTTAGTGTATTTTTGTTATGAAACTAGCTCCCAAAATAGAAAAAAAGAGAGATCAACGCCTTAGAAATAAGCCACTTCGAGGGGGAAGTATCCTTTACATTACATAAATGAACAATCCTTGGATAATACAAATGAAAAAACCTCCTTTCGATATATAGGAATCCATGGGGTAAAAATATAATCCTAGACGACATAACAATAATAATATAAGTGCACACCAATAACAATAGTGGAGTTTTATGGGGCACAATAATAACAATATGGGGAACAAATGGCTACAAAAATAACAATAAGGGGGCTACACTAACAAAAATATGGGACTACAGTAGTAATATAGGGACCTAACATGCCCCTCTCCTTTAAACAAGTGTTGTCCTCAACGCTTCATTATTTCTTAATGCTTCATTATAAAATTATCATCCTCCCATGTGGAATATTCAATGGGTTAGTTCTTCCACTTTCTGAGATAGTCTAAAATTGATCGATCCCATAGTTTTCAAGTTTCTCTTTTTATGACTGCTTCAATATTTCTTTCGCTACGATGTTGATCTCCCTCTTGTTTCATTCAATTCTGCACCAAAGTTGGGTTATCCTCTGAGAGTTAGAGAACTTGTTGCTGATGATCAATGTGATCTTCCACTACTTTATCATCCATATTAGCTTTCATTTTATCCTTCAAACCATCCAAATTAGCCTTCATTTTTGCTTTTAAACCATCTATAACATGTTTTATTGCTCTTTGTAAGATTGAAATTTGTTGCACTTGGTACCATAATTTTGATATATCATATTGCAATTCTTCTTCTTCATGTGTCATAGATGAGCTTTGTGAGAGCTTAATGGGTGTGGAATTATTCTTGGAAGGAATTATATAACTCAATACTGATATCTATGCTTCAATATGCCCATGGAATCACATCAAACTAATTTTTCAAACAAATGCTATGCAAAATTGTTTAAAAAATACACACCTTTTTTTTGTTTTTGATGATATAAGGCTCAAGTTTTAGCTAAAAATTGGAAGTGTTCAAAATTTATTTGAGTCTGAACAACCGGATAGAGTTCATCGCCAGGATTCCGACGCAACTCGTTTCATCAAAATCTAATTTCATATGACTGAGTTATCGTCTGTTGTTTGTTTTCCAAAACAGGCAAAAAAGGAGCAGAATAGGTACAGTGATGATGTAGCAGGCGCAATTAGCATTGAAAATAATATTCTCCATATTGCGGCCAGTGGCACTATGAAAATTGGTGTCCTTAGATTCCCTATATGGGTTAGCGAAGAGAGAAAGTGTCCAATGACCTCCAATATTCTTCCTAAGTTGGAATTTGAAATTTTTTTAGGTGTTAGAGTACAACCCAACTAGAGGGCCCCACATGTTCTCTCTGGTGGGCCATCTCCTAACCCCAGGGTTGCATTATTTGTCACTTTAATGTTGGACGAAGGTTTATGGTGGAATTTTTTTGGTATATATATATATATATATATATATATATATATATATATATGATAAAGTTTTAAATTGACCTCTTAGCAGATTTAACCAAGTATGGAGGAGCTTCCAACCAATATAGCGGAGGTTAAATTGGAGAACAAGTTCTAAGTATGATGGAGAAGTATTATTGTAAATTTACACAAAATTATATGGCAGAATGGGGGGTGGAACCCACGACTATCCGCCCGCCAGCTCGGTGCCTTACCGACTCCTCTTCTTGGTGGATCTTACCCACTAAGGCTTCGAAAACATGTTAAATTTTATGCACCCAATAGTTGAGGGTTGGAGGGTCCCAGCCGCGAAGTCCATCTCCCTCCCCATATGGCCACATCCTAAAAACCGAGAGCCAATATAGTTGAACTAGCAGAGTTGCAATAATCATGTTTAATTAACATTTAAACATGGTTTAAACATGATAAGACGTAATCAATGCTAAATGAAGTTATCATAATTAATTATGCTTATTTGTATGATAACCATTATTTAACGCTAATTAAACCTGCAGATTATGTTGGCAGGATTTTGGGAGGGTACGCCATCTCTAGCGGTTTTCTAAATTTAGAATTTTAACTGGAAGTTCCTCAAGTTTTACGGGAGAAATTGGGGCAAAAGCAGTTTTGGTCATAGCTCACTCAATTTTTGCCTAAATAGAGCTTAGAAAGAGGCATTCTAGGCTAATTTGAATGATGGGAACTCAATGGAGTAGGTTTCATAGGCAGAAAAGGTCATCTACAGGTGTTTGTGTGCATTTGAATATTTTTGAAGACGAGGGCCACCATGTGTTGGGGTCATTTTCAGAGCTTCAAGAGTCCAAATTCAGAAAAAAATAGTAATTTTTGGGATATTATGATGTTTTAAACTCATTGGAATAGATTCCAAGAGGTTCTGAAGCTTGTAACAAAAATTTGAGCACACTTGAAGCTAATAAAAAGGCCCACACTATGAAGCTGGACCAAGGAGATGTAATCCAGGAGGGATGAACTCCTTTATCAAAATTCTGTGTGTTAAGCTATGTTGTGTGTGTTTTTTGTGTTTTATATTGCTTTTGTTCTATCATTTAAATAATTGTTTCTAAGATTATGACAAACTCATAATTTCATTAAGTACATTGTTTGACAATCACATGCTCATAAACAAACCTATGAAGGATAAGTAAAACAAAGCAAAGAAAATTTTATATCTGATATGAAACTAGCACAGCAATAACTAACATTAATTTTCAGATGAATTTGGTATTAGGGCACAAGGTTTCTTGCTTAATTTAGTTGAAGGGTTTTAATAGTGCAAACTTATTGATGCTTAGAAGATTGAGATTGCAGAGAGGAGAAGGGAAGCTACTGATATCTAGTCCTAAAGTTAGGATAAGAAGGAAGAAGGCTAATAAGGCATCATCCTTACCCAAAGGACCACTCAAGGAAACACTTGAAGTACAAGAGGAATTGGTTTCACAAGAGGCTGAAGTGATTGAAGAGATACAACCTATAGAGATTGAGCTTGAATCTACAGCCAAAATGTCATGCCATGAAGGAAGTCATGAACATTATGAAGAAGAGGATGTTAAGAGGGAATTCAAATAAATTAAAAGGATGGTGAAAGTTATGTATGAAGCTTTTATGGAAAAGGAAAATGGAGAGGGTTCAAAAAACCATCATAGAGAAGAATCTTCAAACAGTAAAAAGGAGGAACAGAGGAGCTCAAAAGGCAGTGGAGGAAAACCACCTCCCTCTCCACCACCATCATCATCATCATCCTCATCAACATCTTCATCAACCACATCCACTACAAAAACTCATACCCATACTCATTCCAAGATCCCAAAAGGAAAGACTCTGTTACTCAAGTTGGACATCAAATTTGCACATCTTACATACAATGGAGAATTTAATGCTAAAAGACTAGAAAATTGGATTCTTCAATTAGAAGTTTACTACAAAATTTAGAATCTACAAGAGGAAGATATCAAAATCCAATTGGATTCACTAAGGCTGGAAGGAGCAACACTATTTTGGTGGGAGGCAAAGACAGAAGAGGAAATGTGAATCCATGGTAATATTTACATTTCTTGGGTCGAATTCATTTCTTCCATTAAAATACAATTTTATCCATTAGCCTATATGCAGAAAGAAATAATGAGTTGGAAAACATTTAGACAGCTCAAAGGTAAAAGTTTCCAAGAGTATACTCAAGTGTTTAGGAAGAGGGATTTATTACTTGGAGTAGACTTAAACTCACAAAATTCCTACTTAAAACACACTATTCTTATGTTTAACCCAAATAACTTAGATGAAGTATGTGTGCAAGCCACACATCTTGAAGCAAGGGGTAAAAAAATTTCTGAAGAGGGTAGTAAGAAGAAGCCATTCAAGGGTAAGGGAAAAGAGAAAGGAGGAAAATGGAAGGGAAAGAAGAATGCAAGTGTTAAGAAAGAAGGGGATAAAATGACATGCAAACAGTGTTCCAAACAGGGGCATGATTAAGAGCACTCGTGGAAACTACATCCCAAATTAAGACCAAAGAAACCAAATAACAAAGGGAAACAAAAGACGGCTGGCACCACAAAAAAAGATCTTAGATATGGTTCAGGAGATGAAACCAGGATATTTTCCACGGTTAACAAAGGAAAGGAAGCTATAGCAAGTTCTAGTACCTCAAACAGTCACAACAACAATCCAAATGAACATACAAGGATAGAATTATTCCATATAAGAGTAATTTCTAATCATACAAATATTGATGCATTGTTTGATACTGGGTCACAAGAAAACTTGATTTCAGAAGACTTCGTTAAAAAACTAAACCTTGAAATTGTACTGTATCATAAGCCATACCCTTCGGGTTGGATAGTTAACAATGCCAATTTACAGGTAACAAGGAAATGTATTTTCAAATTTGCTATTACTGCAAACCTTGTCGATGAAGTTGAGTTAGATGTGGTTCTGATTGACATTTTAGGGATTATCTTCGGTAGTCCATATTTGTATGGCAGGAAAGCTATATTTTACTGTCATGAGAACAAATATCATTTGATAAAATATTGAGTGGAGTATATTTTGAGAGCTCATCGCAAGAAATTGAATATCTCTTTAGTTAATGCAAGGCAAATGAAGAGGCTAATAAATACAAGTAAAAATTTTGTGCTTCTCATGATCAAGAAAAATGAATATGTTTGTTGGTTCACTAAGGTGACTATTATAGGAAACCTCTATGCTTCTCATTCAATTTTCAACCCAGGGTAAGTCTTCTTATTTCAAGAGTGCAAGCACATTATATGCGAGTGACATCAGGAATAGATACTCTATATTACCAAGATTATCTAATTATCAAAGTTCAATGAACTTTAAAATAAAATGGAATTGCGAAATGCCGCTAACTATTCTGTCTAAATAAGCTTAGCGAGGATCACTTATGATTGAACATCACACTGATGAATTGAACAACAATCCTACTAAATGAAACAACAAACTCAACGAATTGAACAACAATTGCTTATCTAATTTTGTAATGGAATTCTCTTTGCAAACTAACTAGCTAGCATTCCTCTACATTAAGCGACAAGGAGAAGTCCTATAGTATTGATGGAAAGATCTAATTCTTAGTGATATAAAGCATTGAATAGAAATTGTGCTAAAGCTCATAAACATATATAAAGGAATTGAGAAAACGATGAAAGCATCTAACAATTATAACAATTACCACAAACCAGAAAACATGAGCGATATATTGTCTTAGTGGCATAGGAAACTACAGCATGATAGGCACAGAAGTTAATCAAGTGGAAAGATATCTCACATAATGCATCAGATAATTGAACATAAATTTCGTAATTAATGTACAGAAAAGAGATGAGTGCAAAAACTCCTAGGGCTGGGCCCAAACCACCAGAAATATAACGCGACGAAAAACTCAGGAAATGACTATTCAAAATACCAAAATTATTTATTAAATAGAAGGTTAAGACATGAATAAAACTGGACAGTTTTGTCTTGATACGTCTATTACAGAGGATAATTTCTATTCAGCCTCCCCTTTCTCATCCATCTTTGGCCTTTTTAAAGGCGATTTCACTCAGTGGAATGGTATTCTCCAAATGACAACCCGCTGCTCCGGGCTGTTGTTTGAGTTCTTCGGACGTGGATCTATCTTTCCGCCTTTTGCTGGTCCCTGGGGGTCATTGTGATTTCGTGTTCTCTGTCTGTCAGTTGTATTTTGGTCATCATCAATTCAGTTGCTTTTTTTTTCCTTTGAATAAATATGAAATAAGGCAAATCCTTGTTTTTTAAACATGCTTTTTACCGTTAGTCCATTTGTACAGATTTTCCGTTAATCCTCCTTTCCTTTACTATTAAGATGAGGAAAAATTCCTAAAAGTATATGATAATTTGAAGTAAAGGTAGGGTGAAGACGTACCATAATTTTGGTGCAACATACTACCCCGCTTACCTATTTGTAGGTCCTCATGAAAACCAATGATTGAGGTGTAACTGGGTCAGGGAATAGGTAGGGTAGAATTCTTCCTTGTATGCTCTGAAACCCTGTTTCTGTCTAATTCTTGCAAAGGCAGCATTTGTGTGCCCTTCTGGCAGTTCGTAGCCATTATCATAACCCTCAAGGGGGTACCAGATGAGAGGGCATCTCTATCTACACCCTATTCATGCAGGACCCATGTCAAAGACCAGCTTGCTATATAAAAGGAATCTAGAGGCAACCTCTTTGAAGTTTCTGTAGCAAAATGGTCCCTATTTTTCACATTGTTCATGGAGGCCATCCACCTTTATTTGGTTGCTGCTACGGCTGTTTCCTCAATGTCTTTGAAATACTCCCACCCATGCTGTATAATGTCTCTATGGATAGGTCCCATCTTAGTCCGTGCCCCCTTTCTCCCCATGAAATTCTTGTGCTGGATAACAGCTACAGGGGTTTAGTAGGCTCCCCTCTAACCCATAGTTCTAGGTTGTGTTATCTCTTCTGGAAAATGTTATAGGATTTGGCCCACCTAATCTTGTTCTTAGCAAAAGTGAGGAAGGCATGGAACTGAATATCTCCTATAAATGGACTAGCATTACTGTCCCTGCCCTCCTTTGCAAAGAAGTTGTGCATGTAGAGTTCACAGAAAAGGCGTTGGGCTTGTTCATCTTGATCATTGCAGCAATGAAAAAAATCCTCTATAGTTTTGAACTTTGTGGGCATCCCTACCCTAACAGCCTTGATATTCAGCAGTAAATATCGTTCTACTAGGAATAGGGCATAGTTGGTGGTTGGTGCCCTGCATGTTAGTGCATCAGAGTACAGAGAATAAATCATGGTGATTTTTTTCTTGGCTTATTCCACCTGGTCCTGTGCCTTTGTTACCTTTGTCTGTTCTTCTGTGAGCTAAGAAAATGTTGCATATTCTGTTGTATAAAGGGTGAATTTGTTTAACAGTGCCTGATACTCTTGTGCAGGCACTACTTCCTTTTTGCACTGTGCTAACTCATGTTGTGTTTAAATTAATTCATTCTACAATTTTTTATTGACAGCTCTTTCAACCAAAGGAGCATAGGCAGGGGTTTCCTCTGTTTGGGTTTCCTTTTCTTCAGTGAATTCCTACCTAGTGTGTACATAGGCTTTGGTAGTGTCCAACAGGACTATCTATACCTAAATCTCAACAGCATTTTCCAAGTCAAACTGCATCTCAGCCTCAGCGGTGACTGCTAAGTCAATCTTCATCTCAGCCTCAATGGTGCTTGCCAGGTCAGTCTGCATCTCAGCCTCAGCAGTGTCTAACAAATTGGTGACCAATTCTGTTTGTGTTTCTGTGGTGGTTAGTTCTTTCCTAGGCTTTCGGGTCTTTCTTACCTCTTTGAACTATTTCCTCAAATGTTTTACCATTTTCATTAACCTTTTGCAGGTTCTGCTTAATTTCTTGATCTTCTTTTCAGCTAAATTTTCTTCTGGTCTGGTTTCAGCAGGGGATGGAGGATCAGCAACCTCATTTTTAGGAATGGTGGTGTCAATTTCAGGATTTTCTATGATGGTGTTTTATACTTGTACTCCAAAGTTTACTTCTGCATGAGGATCCTGGATGGGTGAGACAATATTCCCCTCAAGTGTTAGAGGAATCGTTTCCATGCTTGCATTTTTTTCTAAGGGGACGGTGTCTCCTGATTGATTTTCAGATTCAGCTAACCCTTCTACATGCTCTTCCTTATTCACTCCATCACTCTCGAGAGGAGACAAGGCCCTAAAAACCTGTGATTCCTCTTGATAGGGTAATATCTCAGTGTGGCCGGAGCTACTGGCAGTGGAAGATTCATCTAACGATTCTTCTTGCTCTTCAGCTTGCTCAGGTAGGCTTCTATTTTAATGGGATTCCCTCATTTTCTCTAGGACTCGAGCCATCTCTTCCTCATAATCTTGTAAGGGTATATTTTTAGGGCTTGAGGGTAGTGATCGGGATAGCCCTTCCTCCTCTAGGAATTCCGAGGTTTCTTACTGTAAATGTATTCTTTTGGATCGCCTTTGCTTTCTTGGTTCTAAAGTTTAGGCATAGGTCCTTTTCCTTCTATGTATGTTCATTCTAGGGAGCTCAATTTCCATCCCAACAGGGTTTTCCTCAGGTGCCTGTGTGACAGGGTTAACAAAGTTGTCCCAGGATATTTGCTGCTTAGCCAACTCATGCATGGTGATCAATTTGATTAACCCATGGTGTCTCACAACTGCTTGAGGGTTTTTAGCTTTTCTTATTCTAACAAAAATGTCGTGTAATATAGAATTTAAGAAAGTAGGTAGATTAACTCAAATATTTTGTTTAAGCACAACTAATAATTTGAGTTGACGGGGTTTTACCACATCTTGGAATCCATCACATGTGATGAATCTTTGCATGAATGCTGTCAGTTCCTACCACAGTTGATGTAGAGAGGTAGGGTTAATCCCTTTCCCTTTTCACTCCAATGGTTCTTCTGGATCCTGGTACGTTGCGACTAGCTCTAGTAAGAGAAGGTGTTTTTCGGTCCATTTCTCTCCCTATGCTGGTATTCCAAAAACTTCAACAATAATATCTTTTGTGACTGGTATAATCCTTCCCCTGAGCCTGGTCTATCCCTCCTATAGGTTTTGCAGGAACTCAATTGGTATCTCTGTATCAAGTCCTTGTAATTTGTGTAAATATGGCAACCAGCCAGCTTGCTAGTGGATAGTGCGAGCTGCATCTGAAATCAGGAAGGTCGTAGGTTCATTTCAAAGATAGTTTCCTCGCATGGCTGATGTGTTTTCTTGAGCTAATTTCTCCTTCTGATTGTGTCCTCTTTCGGCCCTGTTGGTTAGGATGAACATTGTATGCAAGAGAAAGTTAAATTGTAGCCATTTGTAGGTAACTTCATACCTTAATTTCAATTATCCTTTGGTCTTATCAGCGTATCCAATGGAATTTGGGCAGGAAATTCACGTTCTTTATATTTATGGATAATTACACCCCCTCTCTCAAAGTAAGGGCGTTCACGTCCTCAATTACAAGAGAGATTTGATCAATCATGAATTCATATGGGGGAAATGTCAGGGTTCAGTAATCATAGTCTATATGCGAGAACAGAGTCTGCGACTTTGGAGCTCAAGGAAAGAGGAGTGATTTAGTAAGTATGAGCGCATGTAGTGTAAAGGTCAGAATTTAAAGTTATCATAAGTATATCTCATCCGGAAGTGACCATAGAGGGGAAGAAAGTAGTATAGCTATTATTATGATAGGATGTCCTTATTTAATGGTAAAGTGTGATGGAAGCATGACTAATATAGATAATTATTGGTGACATCATCCCAAAGTTCAAACATGTAAGCATAGCTCGTTTATAGTTACGTATGTGGAAAAATAGTATTATCACTAATTCGAGTAGTGGGTTTATGCTAAGAATAGAAGAAAAATAGTAGATAAGGTATATGTAAGTGTAATTGGCTATCATTGAAACATACTCTCATACCATAAGCATAGCCACTGTTGCCAGCAGGTGTTCATAGCCTCGACAACGTTGCTATTTTAACCCCAAAAATGAGCGAATATACTTTATGTAAAAGTAGTTGTTACACCATTTTTTGGTCATCTAACCTATTATCATTAGATGAACCCAAGTACACCATGTATGACCAATTTTACCCTAAGTAAAATTGCTTTCACTATGTGAAATAACTTAGTAAAACACCTTTATTAAGTTGTTTATGGTCTAAACAGGAAACACCAAAAGGAAATAATAAATAAATCTATATTTGTTTATATTTCCTCAAGGAATAAGCTGTTAAATTATTCCTCCTGGTCACATTTAACCCAAAATAAGGAAATCAATTAAATAAATCCTTATTTATTTGATTATTTCCTATGAATAAGTTATTTAATCCTTATTTAAATAATATTCCTAGTTAAATTTGACCAAATCATTTATAAATAATTAAATAAATCATTATTTATTTAATTATATTTCCACCATTCCCTTAAAAATAATAAATAAATCATTTATTAATTTATTATTTATAAATAAAGGATTTTCCCAAGTCAAAATCCTTTTCCCTTGAACAAATATAATAAATATTCCTAAAAGGTGGTTCTAGAAGTTGGTTAATAATATTTTATTCATGCACCAAGTTCTAGGCTGTCCTAATATTTTGTTATAAATAAAACGGTTTTCGCATTCATTTGTGACCTTTCATTGCATATTAGATCACCCTAGATCTATACTCCTAGTCTTACTTTGAGCCATTATCATTGTCACATTCTCCATTTTTGCTTTATGAGCCCCCTTTGAGTTCTGTGTTTGTCTGGGTTTTCTACACCAACAAGAGAGAGAATTTTTAGATCTGAAATGCTGAGGACTTTCAAGAACCCATCCCATTGAGGAGAATTGGAAACACCTTTCTTGTTTTCCTCTCAGGTGCCCCTTTAACATAAAAATTCTTTCAAATATATTGTTCTTGTCTTATCTATTGGATGCATGGAGCAACATTTTATTCTCACTGCTTAATGTCTTTTATGCATAGATCTGGATTTGTGCAGCTTTATTTGGATCAAATAACTGCAAATTTAAATATGTTTCCATCCATAATTGATGTTAGGGCTATTTTTTATGCGTAGCTAAAGTCGTATTTTTACGACGAAAGATTCATACTAACAATTGGCGACTCCACACAGGTTTTCTTTTGCGACCGCTGTTGTTTTATCTATTCCTGCATATCCAGCTATTTCAGACCCTAGGGTTTCTCTTCAAATTTTTATTTTTCCTATTTTCATGGTGTTTTTCACCTCTAAAACCCTTAAACATTAAAATTTTTAACTTCCGTGTGTTTCTGGCTCTATTGCGCAAGTGACAGACATTAGCCGCAACTGAGACGACAAATTTTTCTGAAATCTACCGCTGACAGACCCGGATCTGCAGGTCACACTTATCGGCTCAAAACCTGCGACCTAGACTGGAGGGTGCACTTTTTTGCCCCAAAACTGTGACCTGGACAGAAAACAGGTCAGAACCTGCGACCTGCACTTTTTTCTGCACTTTTCCAACAATTTTTCTTGGTTTGTCTGAAGCTTCTGTCAGGGTTTTCTAGCCTCTGTCTCTACCCATTTAGACCCGTTTCTAATCTGTTTCACTCAACTAAGTGGGAATATTTCCCCTTAGGGCTTTAGTACCTTCCACTTTTTGTGGGAGAGTTTTACCTATTTCAGACATCTGAATTTTCAGAGTTTCAGCCTTCTTCTTTTCAGATCTGATACCTCATTTTCAGATCCCTCTAGATCAGCTCTTCTCCCTTTCAAATCACCTCATATATTTTTGTTTGGGTTTTCCTCTAGGCTCACCTCCTTGTCCCTTCAACCTTTAGCTGATTTTCCCCTTTGTTGCAGCAACCTTGCCTCTGCCTCTTTGTTGCTTTCTGCACCTCTTCTCAGCAGATTTCTCCTTTAGATCCCTGTCCCTCCCGACCTTAGATCTATTGGCCTCTTTTTAGCATGTTTTGATTAGATTTTTTCCCTCTTTTAGACTAATTTGAGAGACCCACCTTCTTGGGTTGGATCGATGCATTGTTAGCTGTTAATTTTCTGTTATTTCAGTCTTATTTACTGTTCTCTACAGATTTATTTTTAGTTACGCAACACACTTTTTCTTTTACTCCCAAAACGTCTGGGTTTAAAAAATTAAAATTAACAAACGCCACACACTGACCCTAAGTGAAGAAGAGCCTGGTTAACATCGCCTGGCAAAGACTTTAAAATCAATTGACATTGCACCTCTCTACCCTTGTTTCGACATTTACCTCACTTGATTTTGCACCTTCCTGCCTTTGTCGATTTTTATTCTTCCCGTCATCATTGCACCTCCAAGGCGTTTACCCCAGAGACTTCTTGGCCTTCACCCTCAGTTTCTGGTTGGTCGACTTACTCCTTCCCATCGTCGTCGAGTTAGTCCTCCTCTGAGTCCGCACTCCAACTCTTCTTCTTATTCTTTGGGTTCTCCCCCTTCTTCTGGTTCTCCTCCTATTACCTTCATCATGTCTAGTTCAGAACCTAACACTAGCGGCAACCCCGGTCCTACTGTCGGGTTTGTTTCTAGCAGAACCACCATGGGAACTACCTCGACCGCCCCTTTGCTCCCTTATATGGCTGGGCTCAGTCTCCCTGATTTCAATCAGTTGATCAACGATCCTATCTGCCACGATGTTAGTTGGCCTACTATGCCCACCAATCTCCCCTCCGACATTCCCAAGTTCGAAGGCCTTGCTAGTGAGGATCCCTCCAACTACATCCGATCTTTCCATATGTGGTGTTCATCCAATTCCATTACTGATGATTCCACTCGTCTTAGATTGTTCCAACGCACGCTTACCAGCGAAGCTTCTAAATGGTATGTTGATTAGACTGCCTCTTCCCATATCACCTTTGCGACCATCACCTAAGCCTTCTTATCTTATTTCTGGCTCCCTCTCCGATACGACACTGGTACAAAACTCTTTACTTCTTTCCGTCAATCCTCTTCGACCCGTCTTTCTGCTCGTCCAGGAATGGCAGAGAAGAAGGAGCTTATGTCGAGCTCCCACCTTTGAAGATTGGGTCTATATGGACTAGTTCCTTAACTCTCTCTTACCTTCCATCGGCAAATATGTCGCATCCCAGTTCCCTCAAAATAAAGAAGCCACCCTCCAAATAGCCTTGAAATATGACCTCATCTATGCTCAATCTGGTTATGTTTATACCGTCCTTCCTGACCTCCCCAAACCCGGTGGTGCTAACGCCCCGGGGGCATCTCACTCTGTTGACTGTATCGTTGGAGCTTTTTCCCATACCTATGCTCAACCTCCTATGGGCTATGGTTTCCCTCGGGGAGGGGCCAACACCTCCATCACTTTCCCCCCTCCAGGTAGAATGTATCCAGGATACGGCATGTCTTCGTCTTTTTCCCAACCTCCTGCTTACCTCAATGTTGCCCATCCTCACCCTTATCCTTACCCACAGCCCGGTGTCCCAGCTCCTCCATCATTTGGACCTCCCAATCCCTTGCCTTCTCAACCCCTGCTACAACACCTACTACCCCCTCGAGGGCAATTATTTTCACAGCAGGGCGTGACTAATCTTCCTTCTTCTCAAAGAAAGAGGAAAGGCAATCAAACTCAATCTTCCTCTGGTAATCGTGGACCCCATCCTCCAAGTATTGATTCTAACACTGCTAACCATCCACAGGGCTCTCAGCCCAAGCCCGACAAGCCCCTTCGCACCAATAATCCCTGTTCGTGTTGCATTTTTTATGGTCATTACACTCACGATTGTCCCCTATTACCGTAGATGCGGCAGATGTGGGAGTCTCAGGCCACCGTGCGGGGACAACATTCCTCCCCTACTTTTCCTCCCAATGCGTCTACTTCTCAACTCGCCATGTTTACCGATCCTTTCCCTAAACAAGGATTCGTGGCTACTCAACCAACTCATGCCCCAGTAACCACTCAACCTTCCCCTTCTGCTTCCTCCGATTACCAGATTCTCATGATGACTTCTGACCAACCTCTCACCGTCCACCTTAACCCTCAAACTCAGTCTCGTCAGTATTCCACGCCTCCCGCTCCGTCTATCCCCGAGTCACCATATTCAGGTTCTACAGAGCCTCTGTCGACACCCAATGGTCCCTTGCAGATCCCTCAGCCCAAAGCTGAGGCTCATACTAAGATTCCTAAGGGCCCATTACGTCGAAATGCTGCTTCTGGTCGAGTTTCCCATTCGTATAGCGTAGTAGATGATTTGGCACAGTCTCCTGTCACCATTTCAACACTGGAACTCCTCCAATCGTGTCCTTCTCAAAAGAAGGCTCTAATATCCGCCACGGGCGCTGTAGATCTTGCTGATGACCAATTGATTGATTTCGACGCCCGTCAGTCAGATCATCCTCCCCTTCCTGCTTCCGTCCCTTTCCAAATCCCAGTCAAAATCTGGAACGTTAATGTGTCTCAATGTAGTATTGATGAGGGGGCATCTACATGTGTGATATCTACTTCAGTTTGGAAACAACTCGGATCTCCTGAACTGGCCCCTTCCACAATCACCCTTCGCGCGTGGGATGGCCATGCCTCCCAGCCCATTGGCCTATTCCTTAATTGTCCTATCACCCTTGCAGGCAATATGGTTTTCGTTGACATTGAAGTCATCGAAGCCCCTCTTGACTATAACATTATTTTTGGGCATAGCTACACCTATGCCATGTATGTTGTCCCATCCGCGGTCCACCGCAAGATGTTTTTCCCTCACAATGGAAAGATAGTCACCATTGACCAGCTGACATATCATGAACCTAAATCTTAGACCTCCCCTGAGCCGACCATCTCTTCTATAGACAACAAGCAAACCATTGATTCTTTGACCAGTGTTTCCCTCGGCATCTACAAAGACTCCTCCTTGCTTGGAACCTTCCTGGGTCCTCCCCCTCCTTTTGTCTCTGATCCCAGCTTAGCGAATGTTTGCATGATGCAATCGTCTCGGGTTGACCTTAAGCAACCCACTTCGGCTAGTCAGCAACCTCAACCTCACCTGCCGCAACCTTCTCCTAGCCCTTTGCCTCAGCTGGTCGAACCTCTTCCTTCCAGACCTTCTCATCCAGCTAGTACACCTGAGCTTCTATACGCTCCCAAGTCGGTTCCCCCAGGTCTCAAAAATCTGGGAGCTGCCCCTCCTGGCCATTATCCCATCGGTCAAATACCTTTCCTTGATCCCCCTCCTAGAGTCTATTCGGTTCCCATCATGGCAACCCTTTCCCTCCCTAATTTTACCCTGGGCATACCCGTTTGGTATCTTCAGCCTCCAGCCAAAACCCCACTAGGTCACCCCAAACCATACCTTCTTTGACATCGGTTCTACCGATTCCCTTCGCTTCTTCCATTGCTACAGTGCCCCCAGCACCTCAACAAGACCATCCTCATTTTGTGACAGGTACAGGCAAGAAAATAAAAGCTCGCAAGGGGGCACCCAAAGACAAGGCCACCCCGCCTGACCCCACCCCTCCTCCACCCGCCAAGCCTTGTGCCTTGTGTGATGGTGTCTGTCATGCCACCCATAATTGTCCCAAGTTGCCTCGTATCCAACCCATGGTTAAAGTCATGTTCCCTGAACCTACGGTCCCTGAATCCTCTGTTTCTTCCTCCTCTGCAGCCAAGAACCCAAAGACTCTTCGCACCAACAAACCCTGTGCTTTGTGTGGTGTCCATGGCCATTATTCTCACCATTTTCCCCACCTCACGCATTACCGAGCCTCTTTTAGAGGGCATTCGCGAGTACAAGGTTGAACAAAATCAATCTGCCTATCCTATCCTCGCACAGTATGCGTCAGGCCAACTCAAGTATCCCCTTGCTACCATTGACATCCCTCCCCCTGATGTGGAGATGTCGGAACCTGCTACCCCCCTCCTATACTTATCATCATTCGTACAACCATCAGAATACATTCCCTCTAAATCCACTCCATCTGTTTTTCTTGATTCCCCTTCAACAACATTCTTGGGGTCTACATCCTCTAACCATATTTTTACTTGTTCTTCTGTCATCCCCCTTGACGATCCGTATATGGGCCTTTCTTCCCATGCTGATGATATAGGTAGATTTGCAGTTTCATGTGGTTTCCTCGACCTTTTCCTTCCCACCCATAACCAGGATGATACCGTCCGTATCTATGATGTCCCACGTAGCATGAGTTCCAGCTTTTCCTCCCATAGCCCTTATATATCACCCTCTAGTCGATCTATGAGTCATAGCCATCCTACCCAGACTACTCCCTCCCATAGTTGTTTTTTTATGTCTACCCTACACTCACGCTGCCATCATTATTCTCCCTCCTCCCATTTATTGTCTTGTGAAACTATTCCGCTGGACCTCTCGTCCACACATTCTATTGGCTATGCCGATGGGGCAAGTTGTTATTCCCAGAATCTAGCCTCGGTAGCTTGGGCCATATTTACCCCCTTGCATACCCTCGTTCTTTCTAATGCGGTCTGCATTGGTAATGACACCAATAATCAGGCCGAATATGATGCAGTGCGTGGCCTCTTAGCCGATGCCCTCTCTCATCGCATCCTCCATCTGCACGTTCGTTTAGATTCTTTGCTTCTTGTATTACAACTCAATGGTGTCTATCGTGTGGAAAACCCTATCCTTTTTAGAAGATATTTATGAGTGAAACTTTTTATATGTGAATTTAGCTTCATTACTTTCAATCATGTACCTAGAAGTCAAAATCACTAAGTAGATAGAATTGCAAACCATGTTCTAGACTGGCCTTTATCACACACAAGACAATAACATTTCAAATCATCAACAAAATGCATATGCATAATATATATCATATAACATGTTTTTAGAGTCCATCTACTCTGAAACATGTGACATGCCCATAGCATGTTATAAAAAAACACAAGTCAAAAACTGGGGGGCACCACTTGCCCCTACATACACACTAGGGGGCACCACCTGCCCTACATCTAATCACTCTCTAGAGGATCCCGAGCCAATGGTTCTGCTCCTGCAGCTCGTATATCATGCACAGTATGACCAACCATCGCCATGTGCCGCATGATACCTCGCCATTCCGAGGGTAGCCCAATACATAGCTCTATGTACTTGTTGTCTAAGTCGTGCCAACCTCGCTCCGAAACACTGGTCAGCAACCCCTCACATCTATGACAGATGTCCTCCAACAGAGCGGTCATATCCTCGTTCTGTACCGTTCTTGATCCACTAGCACCTGCAGTTCCTGCTACTGCAGGTCGTCCCATATATCCAGTCAGTTTCACCGGAGCTATATCTGCATACCAAAAGTATGAGGAACAGTACCATAAATACTATTCACAAAATTTAACACGCACATAATAGATTAGTTACTTGTCACTTACCATCAGGCCCCCATACTTGACTAGGTGGAAGCGGCAAGTCCAAATCTCCCCAATAACTCATCCCACTATAGGGATAGTTGTATATATACAATGGCATCTGATCCCAATGGGCGAGGAACTCTGGTTGGAACACCCATCCGACTGCCCCTCCTCCTCCTCTGCATAATAGTTGTTACACCATTTTTTGGTCATCTAACCTTTCATCATTAGATGGACCCAAGTGCACCATGTAAGACCAGTTTTACCCCAAGTAAAACTGCTTTCACTATGTTAAAACAGGAAACCCCAAAAGGAAATATTAAACAAACCATAATTTAATATTATCTTCAAATATGTTTAACTCAAAAACAAAGAAATTAATGAGATAAACCCATAGTTATCTTATTTTCTAGGAATAATTATTTAAATAATATTCCTTGTTAAATATGACCAAATCAACCACCATTAATCAAATAAATCATTATTTATTTGATTATATCCCAACCACTTCCTTAAAAGATAAATAAATCATTTATTTATTTATTTTTGACTAATCAAGTGATTTGACCCAAGTCAAATACCCTTTCCCTCCAAAAAATATAATAAAGTATTCCATAAAAGGTGGATCTAGATTTGGTTAACATTATTTTAATCATGCACCAAGATCTAGAATGACCCAATATTTTGTTATAAATAGGAGGGTTTTTCCCATCATTCTTCACCTTTTATTGCCTATTAGATCACTCTCGATCTATACACTTGGTCACATTTTTCCATCATTTTCTGTGTGAGCTCCCATTGAGCTCTATTCTTTGCATTGGGTTTTCTACACCAACAAGAGAGAGAAATCTTAGATCTAAAGTGCTGAGGACTTCCAAGAACCCATCCCACTGAGGAGAATTGGATACGCCTTCTTTTTTTCTTCCCGGGTGCCCCATTAATATAAAAATTCTTTCAAAATTCTTTCTTGTCTTGTCTATTGGTATATGGAGAAAACCCTTATTTTTTCCGCTTAATGTCTTTCCATGCATAGATCTGGTTTTTGCAACTCTTTTATGTCTAACTAACCGCAGATCTGAAGATATTGGCAGCCACTTTTGTTGTTAGGGTTATTAGTTATTCGTAGCTATAGTGGTCCTTTTTCGTACACTTCGACAAAGGATTCATACTAACAAATGGCGACTCCACACGGGTTTTAAATTACGACCGCCGTCGTTTTTCATATTCCCGCATATCCAAATACTTCAGGCCCTAGGGTCTCTTCGTTCGCTTAGTTTTCCTCTTTTTATGTCATTTTTCTCACATAAAACCCTAAAAACTTAAAATTTCTCACTTCCGTGTGTTTCTGGCCCTATTGCGCAGGTAAGCGACACCAGCCGCAACTGAGACGGCAAATTTTCTGAAAATCTGCCGCCGAGACAACCGGAACAGGGGGTCGCACTTTTTGGCCCTAAACCTGCGACCTGGACCTCCAGGTCGCACTTTTCAGCCTGTTTTCTGCGCCCTCAACTCAGATCAGGTCAGAAACTGCGACATGAATTTTTTCCAGCATTTTTTCTGCACTTTTTCTGGGTTTTGCTGCAGCTTCTGCCAGGGTTTTCCAGCCTCTGTCTCAGCCCGCCTTGACCAAGATCTGATCTGTTTTTACTCATCTAAGTGGGAACCCAACCCCTTAGGGCTTTAGTACCCTCCACTTTTTGTGGAAGAGTTTAAGCTGTTTCAGCCATCGGTTTCAGAGCTTCAGCCCCCTCTTTTCCAGATCTTTTACCTCACTTTCAGATCCATTGAAATCAGCCTCTTTTCCTTTCAAATCACCTCCTGTCGTTTTGTTTGGACCTCCTCTGAAGGCCTCTGCCTTGCCCCCCCAGTTTTTTGCTGATTTCCCTTTTCCAGCCACCTTGCCTCTGTCTCTTGGCTGTGATCCACACCCCTTGTCTGCAGCTTTCCCCTCCAGATCTCTGTCCCCTTTGACACTAGATCTGTCGAACTTCCTTTGTGTGTGTTTCCATAGTTTTTCCCTTTCTTTTTCAGCATAGTTGTGAGAGACCCACCTTCTTGGGTTAGATAGATGCATACGTAGCTGTTATTTCTCTGTTATTTCAGCATTTTATTTCTGTTCTCTGTAGGTTTATTTTCAGCTACGCGGCACACTTTTTCTTGCTCTCAACAACGGAAAGGGTTTAAAAATTAAAATTAACGCACGCCACACACTGACCCTAAGTGAAGAAGCGCCTGGTTAACACCGCCCGGCAAAGACTCTAAAATCAATTGTCACTGCACCTTTTCTGCCCTTGACCGTAATTGATTATGTCCCCTTGTTGCCCCTGTCGGTTTCCTTCTTCCTGTCATCATTGCGCCCCCAAGGCGCCTTTCCCGGAGACTTCTTGGCCTTCACCCTCAGTTTCCGGTTGATCGACCTGCTCCGCACCGCCGTCGTCGAGCCAATCCACCTTCGAGTCCGCACTCCGACTCCTCCCCTGATTCCTCGGGTCCTCCTTCCCCTTCCGGTTCTCCTGCCCCCTCCACCATGTCTGGTCCAAGGCCTAACGCTAGCGGTTCTCCCGGCCCCAATGCCTGCCCTACTTCTAGCGGAACTGTCACAACCACTACCCCGGCCACCCCCGTGCTGCCGTATATTGCAGGCCTCAGCCTCCCCAATTTCCATCAGTTGATTAATGATCCCATTCACCACAATGCTACCTGGCCCACTATGCCCACCAAGCTGCCCTCTGATATCCCTAAGTTCGAGGGCCTTCATGGAGAAGATCCAACCAATCACGTCCGGTCTTTCCACATGTGGTGTTCCTCCAATTCCATTACCGATGACTCCATCCGTCTTCGTTTGTTCCAACGCATGCTTACCGGCGAAGCTTCTAAATGGTATGTCGAACAGGCCACTTCCTCCCATACCACATTCGAGACTCTTGCCCAAGCCTTCTTGTCGTACTTCCAGCTCCCTCTCCGATACGAAACTGGTACAGAGCTCTTGACTTCATTTAAGAAATCCTCTTCCACACGCCTTTCTGCCCATGTTCAGGAATGGCGACGAAGACGGAGCTTATGTCGAGCCCCTCCCTTTGAAGATCGGGTTTACATGGACTGTTTCCTTCGCACCCTCCCATCTCCCATCGGCAAAGATGTCGCCTCTCACTTTCCTCAATCTGAAGAAGCCGCCCTCCAAATAGCTTTAAAATATGACCTGATCTACGCTCAATCTGGTTATGTTTATACCGTTCTCCCTGACATCCCCAGGCCCGGTGGCGCTAACGCCCGGGGGGCATCTCATTCCGCCGACGGTATTGTTGGATCTCTTTCCCACCCATCTGCTCACCCTCCTATGAGCCATGGTCTCCCTCAGGGAGGGGCCAGCACCTCTAGCACTCTTCCCCCTCCCGGCAACATGTATCCAGGATACGGCATGCCTCCTCCTTTTGCCCAACCTCCTGCTTACCTCAATGTCGCCCAACCCAACCCTTACTTCTATCCACAGCCTGGTGCGCCAGCTCCTCCAGCATATGCGCTTCCACCTCCCTTGCCTCCTCACAACCCGCAACAGCACTTACAACCCCCTCCAGGGCAAGTATTTGCACAGCAGGGTGCGATTAATCCCCCTTCTTCTCAAAGAAGGCGGAGAGGCAACTAGAAAACATCTGCCCCCGGTAACCGAGGACCCAATTCTGGTGTTGACCCTAACACTAGCAACCAGCCTCAGGGCATTCCGCCTAGGACGGACAGGCAGCTTCGCACAAACAAGCCCTGTTCGTGTTGCGGTGTTTACGGTCACTACACTCACGATTGTCCTCTCTTACCTTAGATGCGACAGATGTGGGAGTCTCAAGCCACATTGCGCGGACAGCACGCCTCCCCTCATGCTCCTCCTAATGTGGCCACCACCCAGCCAGCTGTGTTCACTGATCCTTTCCCTCACCAGGGATTCGTGGCTACCCAACCCCCCGACAGCCATGTAGCCACCCCCTCGTCCCTTTCTGGTTCCTCTGATTATCAGATCCTTATGATGCGCTCCGATCCTTCCCCTTCTGTCGACCTTCACCTTCAAACTCGGTCTCGCCAGTACCCCAAGCCTCCTGCTCAGTCTGCCCCCGAGCCTCCATCTTCAGGTTCTATAGAGCCTCTTTCGACATCCAGTGGCCCCTTGCACATCCCTCAACCCAAAGTTGAGGTTCATCCAAAGATTCCAAAGAGCCCATTACGCCGAAATGCTGCTTCCAGTCGAGCCGCTCCATCGTACAGTATAGTAGATGATTTGGCGCAATCCCCTGCTGCCATTTCTACACTAGAACTCCTCCAGTCGTGCCCTTCTCAAAGGAAGGCTCTACTATCTGCCGTGGGCGCTGTTGATCCTGCTGATGACCAAATGATTGTTTTTGACGCCACTCAATCGGACCACCCTCCTCTTCCTCCTTCCGTTGCTTTCCAAATCCCAGTCAAAATCCGGAACGCCACTGTATCCCGGTGTATAATTGATGAGGGGCATCCACCTGTGTGATGTCCGCTTCGGTTTGGAAGCAACTCGGATCCCCTGAGCTGGCCCCTTCCACGATCACCCTTCGAGCGTGGGACGGTCATGCCTCCCAGCCCATTGGCCTGTTTCGTAACTGTCCCATCACCCTCGCCGGTAAGACCGTTTGCGTTGATGTCGAAGTCATTGATGCCCCTCTAGACTACAACATTCTATTGGGGCGAAGCTACACCTACGCCATGTCTGCTATCCCATCCGCGGTTTTCCGCAAGATGTCTTTCCCACACAATGGGAAGATAGTCACTATTGACCAGCTATCTTATCATGAGCCGCCGTCTCAGACCTCCTCCGAGACGACCATCTCTTCTGTAGCCAACAAGCAAACCGTCGATTCTCTGACCAGTGTCTCCCCCAGCGTCTACAAAGATTCCACCTTGCTTGGTACTTTCCCTCATCTTCCCCCTCCTTCGGTCACTGATCCCAGCTTGTCGAATGTTTGCATGATGCAATCGTCTCAGGCTGCCCATAAGCGGCCTGCCTCGGCTAGTCAACAACCTCCCCCCCGCCCTCCGCAACCAACTCCTAGCCATTCCTCTCAGCCAGCCGGACCTCCTCCTCCTGGCCCTTCCCCTACAGCTGGTATCCCTGAACCCCTTTATCCTCCCGGATCAGTTCCCCCTGGCCTTAACCATCTTGGAGCCGTCCCTCCTGGTCATTTCCCTGCTGGGCAGATCCCTTTCCTCGCTCCCCCTCCCGGAGTATATTCTGTCCCCGTCATGGCCACCCTCTCCCTCCCTAACTTGACCTTAGGCATCCCGGTTTGGTACCTTGATCCCCCAGCCGCCACCCCCCCTGGTCACCCCAAACCTTACATGGCTTTGACACCGGTTCAACCGGTCCCCCTCGCTTCCTCTATAGCCACTGTGCCCCCAGCACCTCCACAGGACCCTTCTCCTGTTGTGACGGCTCCCGGGAAGAAAGGCAAAGCCCGCAAAGGGGCCACCAAAGACCAAACCACCACGACCGACCCGGCTCCTTCTCCACCCGCGAAGCCTTGTGCCTTATGTGATGTCATTAGTCATGCCACCCATGCTTGTCCCGAGTTACCTCGTATCCGACCCATGGTAAACGTCGCGTTCCCCGACACTACGGTCCCTGAAACTCCCACTCCTTCTTCGACCGTCCCCAAGAACCCCAAGACTCTCCGCACCAACAAGCCCTGTGCTTTGTGCGGGATCCATGGCCACTACTCCCATTATTGTCCTCACTTGACGCATTACCGTGCCTCCCTTGAGGTGATCCGCGAGTATGAGGTTGAACAAAATCAATCCGCCTCTCCCATTCTCGTGCAGTATGCTTCAGGCCAACCTGAGGATCCCCCCGCTCCCATCCACATCCCCCCCCCTGATGTTCAGATGATGGAGTCTACAGTCACCATTCTTTACCTATCCTCCTCTGCACGACACTCGGAGCCTAGCCCGCCCGCAGCCTCCCCTGTTGTGTCTTTTGATACTCGAGATCACTCCACTTGTGTCTCTGTTGACCTCCGCAGCCCGAGTCCTCGCCATGTTTTCGATAGCTCTCATACACCACCTTGTTTGAGTCTTGATCATCCTGCCCCTTCCTCCTGCCATTACCGCTCGATGACTTTTGTACCCTCACGCTACCGTCATTTCCTTTCATCCCCTCATTTATTGTCTGGTCACACCATTTTGCAGGACCCCCCGTCCACACCCTTTATCGGTTACGTCGATGGTGCAAGTCGCTACTCCAGGAATCTTGCCTCGGCAGGGTGGGCAATCTTCACCCCCTTGCATGACCTCGTTCTGTCTAATGGGGTATGCATTGGTTCTGCCACCAACAATCAGGCCGAATATGATGCAGTGCGTGGCCTATTAGCTGATGCCCTCTTGCATCGCATCCGCCATCTGCACGTTCGTCTGGATTCCCTGCTTCTTGTAATGCAACTAAATGGTGTTTATCGTGTGCATAACCCTGTGCTGTTTAGACGCTATTTACGAGTGAAAGTCTTAATACGTGCGTTTGAAACCATAACTTTCAACCATGTACCCAGAGACTAGAATCACTACGTCGATAGTATTGCAAACCATGTTCTAGATTGGCATTTATCACACACAATTCATACAAGACAATAACATTAAATCAACCATTAAAAGACGATGCATATCCATAATATGTGTCGCAAACCATATATTGATGAGTCCATCTACTCTGATACATATGACATGCCCATAGCATGTTCCACAAAACTGGGGGCACCATATGCCCCTCCATACATATACATACGACATGCCCACAGCATGTTACAAACAAAATCCCAAAAAACAACTGGGGGCACCATATGCCCCTCCATACACTATAGGGGGCACCACCTACCCCTACATACATCAGAGGGGGCACCATATGCCCCTAATCACTATCTGGAGGCTCCCGGGCCAATGGCTCTGCCCCTGCAGCATGTAGATCACGCATAGCTTGACCGGCCATCGCCATGCGCCGCATGATACCTCGCCACTCCGAGGGGAGACCAACACATGGCTCTATGTACTGGTCGTCTACATCCTGCCACCCGCGCTCCGATACTCCGGTCAAAAGCTGCTCACATCTACGGCGGATGTCCTCCAGTAGGGCGGCTGCATCCTCATTCTGCGCTGCTCTCGACCCACTCGGACCTGTAGCTCCAGACGCTGCCGGTCGTCCCATATATCCGGCCGGTTTTATCGGTGCTATATCTACATACCAAAAGTCCCTGAATCAGTATCATTATTTACTATTCAAAAACTTTAACATGCCCATATAAGAATAGCAATTTATCACTTACCATCGGGCCTCCAGACTCGACCAGACGGAAGTGGCAACTCTGGATCCCCACAGTAGCTCATCCCACTATACGGGTAGTCATCTATGTACAACGGCATCTGATCCCAATGGGAAAAAAACTCTGGTCGAAACACTCGCCCGACCGCCCCTCCTCCTCCTCTGCAGAGTAGTCGTACCCAACGATGCATCCTGGGCTCTCTCGGGCCCCCATCTGGAAGCTGCACACGAGGCCTCAAGGTCGGGATCTTCTCAAAGAAGAAGGCGCACAATAAAGTCCCATATGAGCAATCATGATTCACCTGCCGCCTGCATAGCGAAAACTGTCGCTTTAGCGCCACCAGCATCATTTGGGCCCACCCAAAGTAGGTCCCACCCAACACACTCTCCACTATCATCATCTGCCCACCGGTGATGTGATGGAACGCCTGGCTGCCCAGGATTCGCATCACAGCTGCGGCCACTGCACGGGTTTCTAGCCTCTCTAGATCCCCGACCGATATTCGAGTCCCCTTGACTTGAAGACCCGGTCGACAATGGCGTTCCACGAACTCCATGATATGCCGCCCCCGCGGCGGCACTGGCTGCGTGTCTCCCACGATCCCCAGTGGTGGGAGGCCGGTCAGGAAGTACACATCCTGGACCGTCAGTTCGATCCTGTGCCCTTGCACTACAAAGATCTCCTGATCTGGATCCCAATAACTGATAATCCGGGCCAGTAATGGCTCCCCTGCTCTCATCAACGGGTTCTCCACAAACTTGAGAACCCCAAATCTGGCCAAGACACGACGAACGCCCTGATCCGCCTGGATCTCTGTCCGAAGTGTTCCCAGATCCCTCTCTCTCCAGTTGACCCGCAACTCTGCCATACCTGCACAAACACATTATTTTTGTCAGGGTACAGATCGGGAAAACCATAACCACACACCACAACCCAACTCCCAGCCATCAAACAGCACCAAGCCCCCCTCCTCTCCCAGGTCGCAGTTTTCTGCCAATTTCTGGACCAGGTCGCACTTTTTGCCCTGAAACCTGCGTCCTGGGTCGCACTTTTTGCCCCAAAAAGTGCGAACCGGCCGTAGAGAGGAGGGAGGGGCTGTTTCTGGGGTGTTGGGCCCTAAACTGCAAATCTAATCCATCAAAATGCAAGAGCAAGGTTAGGCCTCTTACCTCCAACTGACAGATCTCGAATCCAATGGTTGGTTTGTCCGCTACGTTCGCCGCAAGATTTAGGGCCTTCTCTCCTCTCCACATTCACCACAGCAACAATAGCAAATGAATGATTTTGGAGGGAAAACCACCTCATTAAAAGAGAACCCCTGTTTCTTCTTTCGACTGCTGCGACCACACCGTAGCCCCGTTCGACGAACCGTCAGCACCGCTGGATAGATCTCACCGAGCTCTCAAATGGGTTTTACTTATTTTTTGGTGATTTGATACTTCACCCGGACACATTTTTTCCACGAAGGGTCACTTCACCACTCCTTAAAATCGAATTTCCTCACTTACGACACTTGTACTTGGGGCACCACATCGCCCCCTTACTTGTCCATGGTCGTGTTGATTTTCGTCATGAGTGCCCACTTTGTACTCATGTTTCTATGACCCCCCATTGGGGCCTTTACTGTGTGGCAGCACTCTACAGTCGCCCTTGTTTAGAGCATCCAAGTCGAGTCATCATTGCATTCATGGAGTCTATCCTGCGTCCTTTTGCACCCCACCATAGCCCTCCATCCTTCTTTGCTTGGTTCCTCCCTTGTGTCACATATCATGACCTTCAGTCCCACTGTCCCCTGTCCCTTTCGATATTGTGTCAGTCGCTGCCATGTCATTCATGCCCTTTATGCTCTAACAAGGGAAGTCGTCCATTCGCCACTCCATCCTTCCCCTTTCCACTATCATCATTGGTGTCAGTCTATCTGTCGCTCTATTGTTCTTCTCTCGTGCCTTAGTTGAGGACCTCTTATTGCCTCACCTACGGCGGACCTCCTTCTGTCGACATCAGCGCATTTATTCCAGAAGCAAGGTCTAGAGGGCGGTGTACCTTGGTTCCAGCTTCCATTCTTGTTCGGTGCCTCGGATCAGGCAGGGGGATCTCTCACTTCCCTTTGACTTGATTACTTCTCCAGCTCCTTTCAGCATGATCGAGATGAGTATACTGGACAGTCCAGTGACCCAGCAGCAGCTCTTGATGATTCCCGGGCGTGTGTGAGATGTCTCGGCCCTCATGAGGGGGTGGCCCTGCAGGTAGCCCCCCACATGCCCGGATGACCTCTTCATTGCAGCCTTTGATGCCGCTCCAGATTTTGATGATGTTGGCCTTAGCCACTTGCGGCACCTCTATGATTTGCATGTATCAGTCAGATTTTGTGAGCCCTTCCCCAGTTACAGGGGGCATTTGGGTTGTATTTATCTCATGTACTCAGATATTATTGTACTAGTCCTGGCTGTTATCCCAGGCACAGCATGTATGTGAGACTCTTCATTGTATTTTTATCTGGCCTTTGTTTATGCCAGCTATACTCTATGGTTCGGTCCCTTGTTTACTGGACACACTATTCTTTTGTACTTTGTCACGGCGGGCATAGGTATGCCTCCCCCGCCGCCTTCAGCACAGGTACCCTCTCATAAAAAGAGACTTGTTGCACCTGCGAGTCTCGTCTCCTCAGGGTCTAGTCCTCCAGCACACTATCTACCTCATATTTCTCTCTCTGACATACCCTTTTTGTTGTCTAGTGCTTGTCTTCTTACAACGTACTTCGGTCATACGATTTGCTCCTGACACTCGCATGCTGGGGGGCAATCTGTTACACCATTTTTTGGTCATCTAACCTTTCATCATTAGATGGACCCAAGTGCACCATGTAAGACCGGTTTTACCCCAAGTAAAACTGCTTTCACTATGTTAATTAGGAAACCCCAAAAGGAATAATTAATTAAACCATAATTTAATTATTATTCCCAGTCATGTTTAACCCAAAAACAAAGAAATTAATGAGATAAACCCATAGTTATCTTATTATTTTCTAGGAATAATTATTTAAATAATATTCCTTGTTAAATATGACAAAATCAACCACCATTAATCAAATAAATCATTATTTATTTGATTATATCCCAACCACTTCCTTAAAAAGATAAATAAATCATTTATTTATTTATTTTTCACTAATCAAGGGATTTGACCCAAGTCAAACACCCTTTCCCTCAAACAAATAATAATAAAATATTCCATAGAGGTGGATCTAGATTTGATTAACATTATTTTAATCATGCACCAAGATCTAGAATGACCCAATATTTTGTTATAAATAGGAGGGTTTTCCCCATCATTCTTCACCTTTTGTTGCCTATTAGATCACTCTGGATCTATACACTTGGTCTCATTTTCTACCATTCTGCTCCCATTGAGCTCTACCTTCTACATTGGGTTTTCTACATCTACAAGAGAGAGAAAGCTTAGATCTGAAGTGCTGAGGACTACAAAGAACCCATCCCATTGAGGAGATCTGGATACACCTTCTTGTTTCCTCCTAGGTGCCCTGTAATATAAAAATTCATTCAAAAAATCGTGTTCTTGTCTTGTCTGTTGGATGCATGGAGCAAACTCTTTACTTTACTGCTTAATGTCTTTCCATTTATAGATCCGTTTGTTGTAGCATTTTAACTACTAATTGCAGATCTGAAGATGTTTTGCAGCCTCTATTGTTGTTAGGGCTATTAGTTATGCGTAGCTAAAGTGGTTCTTTTTCGTACACTTCGACAAAGAATTCATACTAACAATAGTCACCCCCACTGACGCATCCTGGGTTCTCTCGGACCCCCATCAGGTAGCTGTACACGAGGTTGCAAGGTCGGGATCTTCTCAAAAAATAAGGAGCACAATACAGTCCCATAAGCACAATCATGGTTCACTTGCTGCTTACAAAGCGACAGCTGTCGTTTCACCGACACCAACATCATCTGGGCCCACCCATAGTAGGTCCCACTCAACACACTCTCTACAATCATCATTTGCCCTCCAGTGATGTGATGGAACACCTGGCTGCCCAAGATCCACAACACTGCTATTGCCACTGCCCAACTCTCCAACCTCTCTAGATCCCTAATCAATATCTGAGTCCCTTTGACTCGGACACCTGGTCGAAAATTTCTCTCAACGAATTCCATGATGTTATGCCCCCGCGGTAACACTGGCTGTGTATTTCCCACCATCCTTAATGGTGGGAGACTAGTCAGGAAATACAGATCCTGGACTATCAGCTCAATCCTATGCCCCTACACTATAAACACTTCATGATCTGGATCCCAATAACTAATAATCCAGGCTAACAAGGGCTCCCCAGCCCTCATCAAAGGGTTCTTAACAAATTTTAGAACCCCAAACCTAGCCCATGCACGACGGACACCCTGATCCGCTTGGGATTTAATCAGCTGAAGGTACCAGTTCTTCTTCTCTGCTTGATCAAGATATCTACTATCTATTCATTAAAAATCATCTTTATTAGTCTAAGTGGGGAAAATCGCATTCAATTACACAAAAACCCGAATCTCAACCCACAACAAGACTAAAATCACCTCCCTCTAACAGTCGCACATTTTTGGCCAATGTTGACAAAGTCACACTTTCAGGCCTAAAACCTACTTCTTGGACTTCCTGTGTCGTAGTTTTTACCCAAAAAGTGTGACCCAACTATAAATATGAGGTAGGGGTTGTTCCTGAGATTTGGGACCCTAATCTAAACTTTTAATCCATCAAAAACAAAGAGTAGGATTAGGCCTTTTACCTGCAACTGACAGATCTCAATTCCAATGGTCTGTTTGTCTGCTACGTTCGTCGCAATGTTTAGGGCCTTCTCTCCTCTCCACATTCACCACAACTACACAAGCAAATGAATGTATTTGAAGGGAAAATGCCTTATTAGAAGACAACCCCTGTTTTTTCTTTCGCCCGCCGCGACAAAACCGTAGCCCTGTTTGACACACCGTCTGCACCATTGGAAAGCTCTCCCCGAGCACTCCAATGGGAATTTGTTAGTTTTTCATGTTTTGATACTTCACCAGGACACATTTTGTCCATGAAGGGTCTATTCACCTCTCCTCCAAATCGAATTTCCTCACTTACAACACTTGTACTTGAGGCACCACTTTGCCTCCTTACTTGTCCTTGTTCGTGTTGATTTTTGTCATGAGATACCCTATTGTACTCATGTTTTCATGGTCCCCCATTGGACCTTTACTGTGTGGCAGCACCATTGAGTTGCCCTTGTTTACAGCATCCGAGTTGAGTCATCATCGCATTCATGGAGTCTATCTCGAGTCCTTTTGTATCCCGCTATAGTCCTCCATCCTTAATTGCGTGGTCCCTCTCTCGTGTTGCACATTATGGCCTTCAGTCCCATTGTCCCCTATCCCTCATTATATTGTGTCAGTTGCTGCCAAACCATTCATGCCCTTTATTCTCTAACAAGGAAAATCATCCATCCACTACTCAGTATCCCCCATTTCATCATCATAATTAGTGTCCGTCTGTTAGTCGCTCCACTATTTTCTCTCGTGCCTTAGTTGGGGATCCCTTATTGCCTCCCTTATGGTGGACCTCCTTCTGTCGACATCAACTCATTCACTCCAGAAGATAGGTCTAGAGGGCGGTGTACCTTGGCTCCAGCCTTGATGACTGCTTGGCCAGCCTTGATCACGCAAAGGGATTACCCTTCGACTTTATTGTTTTCCGGCCTCCAGCCTCCTTTCAAGATGATCGAGATCCGTATCCCTGATGGTCCAGTGATGCAAGAATAAATGACAGATTCCTGTCCGCGTGAGATGTTTTCAACCCTTTCATGAGGGGGTGGCCCCGTAGGTAGCTCCCCCACATGCTCGCATTCCTCTTCTATTTCAGCCTTTGATGCAGCTCCTTATATTTGATTATGTCGTCTTAGCGCTTGCGCCGCCTTTTTTCATTTGCATGTATCATTCGGATTTCACAAGCCCTTCCCCCATTTATAGGGCATTTGGGTTGTATTTATATCTCATGTACTCATATATTATTGTATAAGTCCTAGCTTCGTTATCCTATTAACAACATCTATGTGGACCACTATTTCATTTTTCTCGTTCGTTTATAAAAAACTTTCTTACTTATAGTTCGATTCCTTGTTTACTGGACACAATATTCTTTTGTACTTTGTCTCGGCGGGCATAGGTATGCCTCCCTCGCCGCCTTTAGCACAGATACCATCTCATAAACTAGAGACTTGTTGCACCTGTAAGTCTCATCTCCTCAGGGTCTAGTCCTTTTAGCACGTTAGACTACCTTAAATTTCTCTCTCTGACTTCCCTCTTGACGTCTAGTGATTGAGTTCTTACAGTGTACTTCGGTCATACGATTTGCTCCTAACACTCGTATGCTAGGGGTCAATCTGTTACACCATTTTTTGGTCATCTAACCTATTATCATTAGATGAACCCAAGTACACCATGCAAGACCACTTACCTTGCAAAATTTCTTCACTATGTGAAATAACTTAGTAAACACCTTTATTAAGTTGTTTATGGTCTAAATAGGAAACCCCAAAAGGAAATAATAAACAAATCTATATTTGTTTATATTTCTTCAAGGAATAATTAGTTAAACATTAATTTAATTATTATTCTTGGTCACATTTAACCCAAAACAAGGAAATCAATTAAATAAATCCTTATTTATTTGATTATTTTCTAGGAATAAGTTATTTAATCATTATTTAAATAATATTCCTAGTTAAATTTGACCAAATCATTTATAAATAATTAAATAAATCATTATTTATTTAATTATATTTCCACCATTCCCTTAAAAATAATAAATAAATCATTTATTTATTTATTATTTATAAATAAATGATTTTACCCAAGTCAAAATCCTTTTCCCTCCAACAAATATAATAAAATATTCCTAAAAGGTGGTTCTAGAAGTTGGTTAATAATATTTTATTCATGCACCAAGTTCTAGGCTACCCTAATATTTTGTTATAAATAAAAGGGTTTTCCCATTCATTTTTGACCTTTCATTGCATATTAGATCACCCTAGATCTATACTCCTGATCTGACTTTGAGCCATTATCATTGTCACATTCTCCATTTTTTCTTTGTGAGCTCCCTTTGAGTTCTATGTTTGTCTGGTTTTTCTACACCCACAAGAGAGAGAAGTTTTAGATCTGAAATGATGAGGACTTTCAGGAACCCATCCCATTGAAGAGAATTGGAAACACCTTTCTTGTTTTCCTCTCAGGTGCCCCTTTAATATAAAAATTCTTTCAAATATATTTTTCTTGTCTTATCTATTGGATGCATGGAGAAACATTTTATTCTCATTGATTAATGTCTTTTATGCATAGATATGGATTTCTGCAGCTTTATTTGGATCAACTAACTACAGATTTAAAGATGTTGGCAACCATAATTGATGTTAGGGATATTTTTTATGCGTAGCTAAAGTGGTATTTTTCTGACAAAAGGTTCATACTAACAGTAGTTATTATACCAATTTTGTGGAGAGATCACCATGCTGGTATGATAGCTAGGTAGCCACAGTGCCACTCACTAGAATTGTAGAAGACTGATCAGGCCAGCTCGTGATGAGACCTCCTATCCTTCAAGAAGTTGAGAAGGTCATTACCTTGGTGTGATGGCCATTGTGGGCATGTCACCTACTAACTCTTACGAACATAGTAGGTTGGCTCGTGATGAGACCCCCTATCCTCTCTTGAAAATTTGCATATGAACATAGTACTTCTTTTTTTAAAGTAAGCATATTGATTTATGAGGAGGCGACTGTGATGGTATGATGGCCAGATATTCATAGTGCCATTCACTAGGATTATAACATATTGATCATGTTAGCTCGTGATGAGACCTCCTATCCTTCAAGAAGTTGAGAAGATCATTACCCTAGTGTGATGGCCATTGTGGGCATGTCACTTGCTAAACCCTTATGATCATGATAGGTTGGCTCATGATGAGACCCCCTATCCTTTCTTGAAAATTTGCATGTAAACATAATATTTATTCTTTATACATGAAGGAAGGCTCATTAACTCGTTAAGATTTAGGGATAGTGTGATAAGCAAAAGGAATTTCAATACAATTACTACCCCTTATTCCTATTTATTTATGTCGAAGGGAAATATTACTCGAGAGTGTCGAAAGATATACCATTATAAGACTATGTATTGTATGATAACATATTTGAGCAGGGAATGACTTAGCCCTTCATTGCATAGATGTACAATGTCAGCTTCTGGGTTAGAGATTATAGTGTCAAGGGATCATCATATTAGTAATTTTACTACTTTCCTCTAATTGAGCTGCCAATTTCTACTCAGAGATGTCTTTTATAGCTAGGGTATGGAATGAGGAGAGGATATAGACAAAAGAAAGAAGGATCGTGCTTCTTTAAAGAGAGGAAAAAAAATCAGTTGTTCAATCCATTTGAACAACAACTATTCAATTAGGCAGCCATTCAAAGGTTTGAACAGTAAAAAAAACGCGAAACATGGCTATTCAATTCGATTGAACAAAAAATGTTCAATTGGATTGAATAGTAGTCGTTTAAAAAATCGAATAGTAAGGAGATAAGAATGGAAAAACACAGCTGTTCAATCCGATTGAACATCAGCTGTTCAACTAGATTGAACAACAACCGTTCAAAAAATTTGAACAACAAGAAAAAAAAAAAAAGCGCATAGTTGTTCAATCCGATTGAACAACAGTTGTTTAATTGGATTGAGTAGCATCCGTTCAAATAATTTGAACATCAAGGAAAAATAAAAACACAAAAATATGTTTGCTCAATCCAATTGAGTAACAAATACTTAATTGGATTGAACAATAGCCATTCAATGAATTTGAACAGTAAGGAAAAATAAAAATGCAAAAACACGGTTGTTCAAATAATTTTAACAAAAAGGAAAAACAAAAACGCAAAAACATGATTGTTCAATCCGATTGAACAACAACTATTCAATTGGATTAAACAACAATAATTCAAATAATTTGAACAGCAGGGAAAAATAAAAATGCAAAAAAACGACTGTTCAATTGGATTGAACAGTAGCCGTTCAAAGAATTTGAACAGCAAGGAAAAATAAAAACACAGGAGGATGAGAAAAAGGGCACAATTGTGAGCATGAAGAATGTACAAAAAAATAAGAAACTAGGAATTGTAAGGAGATTATATATATTATTTACAAATTAAGGTAGCAAAATATCATGTACTTGAGGTTGTGTGGTTATCACCCCCTTCTGCCACAACTTGGATGGTGGGATTGTTTCGTACTTGCTGGCAAAAATACTCCTTTGTGAGAGGTTTGTGATTGAGGCGTACTCTGTGCCCATTGAATCGAAATGTACAACCAGACCCGTATATGGTGGTGAAGGTGAAGGTACCATTTTTGTGTAGTTCTTGGATTTCGTATGGATCGAGCCACCTTGTTTGCAATTTTCCTCAAAAATCTTGGAATCTGGAGTCATAGAGAAGTGCCCAATCTCCTTTCTGGAATGTCTTCTTATTTATGAGGTTGTCATGCCACTTAGCTCATTGTTGTTGTATGATCGTTGTGCACTGTAGATCCAGTAACCGTATTTCATCCAATTCATTTATTTGCTGGAGTCTTTTCATCTCGGCCTCTGTCAAGTAAAACCGTACTTCCTGGGTTGTCCTTAGAGTCTTGACTTCAAATTCAATAGAGAAATAGGCTCTCTTCCAAATAATAGATGATATGGAGAATATCCAGTGGTGTTTTTCCATGTTGTGCGATAAGCCCTTAGGGCCTTTGGTAGTCTAGTGGCCCAGTCCCGGTGATGTGATGATACTGTTTTAGTAAGAATTTCCTCAAGGACTTTGTTGGTGCTTTCGAACTGTCCATTCGCCTGCGGGTTGTAAGGAGACATGACTTTGTAGATGATATGGTGATTCTTGAGAGTGGTTGTGATTTTATTACCTACGAACTTTTCCCCTCCATCAGTTATCAATTCCTATGGTAGACCAGATCGCACAAATAGCTGAAACAGAAAGTTAATCACTGATTCTTCGGTGGCTCTTGGTAAGGCTACTATTTCCACCCATTTTTTTACATAGTGTGTGGTAGCCAATATGTAGGTTTTCTAATTTTATGGTGTGTAGAATGGCCTAACGAAGTCTAGTGCCCATCGTTCGAATGGTTCTATTACGAATTTTGGTTGCAGTGACATTTCATCCGCTTGGCCTAGGTGGCCCATTTTTTGGAAAATATCACAGGCTTGGACATATTTTTTCACACCTTTGAAGATTGTAGGCCAATAATAACCCAATTTTAATACTTTATGCCCCATTTTGTGATCTTAAAAATGGCCTCCACATGGTTCATCGTGACAGGCCCACAGGATATCATAAATCTCATCTTCCTGGATGCATCTACGTATATGCATGTCGGCCCTTGTATGGAAGAGGTATCCACTGATCTAGGAGAACCTGGCACTACGTTGTACAATCAGCTTTCATTCCGTTGATGTTAAATGCCTAGGAAATTTCCCTATTGCCAAGTGGTTTGCTACGTCTGTGTACCATTGCATTTTCACTGCTATGAAAAAAAGATGTTTGTCAGGAAACTGATCATTGACTTCTAGTGTGCAATCTGTCTTTGGAACCTTGGATAGGAAGTCTCCGACCACGTTTTCTTTTCCTGGGCGGTCCTTGATGTTTATGTCAAATTCCTGCAAAAGCAACAACCAATGAGTTATTCTCCCATTTGTGATTGTTTTATTGGCTAAATATTTAATGGCAGAGTGATCAGTATACAAGAGTACTTGATAGCTAGTTATATAATTTCTAAATTTATTAATAGTATAAATGACAGCCAGGAACTCCTTTTCTGTCACTGTGTAGTTTGATTTAGCAGGAGTGAGATTTTTGCTGATATAATAAATAGAAAAGGGATTTTTGTCTTCTTCTTGACCAAGAACTGCCCCTATCGCTGTATCAGATGCATCTAAAGAAATGTGAAAAGGAAACTCCCAGTTAGGACTGCGTAAGCTTGGTGCTGTCAAGACCAGTCTCTTTAAATCTGTAAAAGCACTGTCACACTTATTAGACCAATGGAATTCGATGTTTCCAGTCAGTGCATACAAAGTTACAACAATTTGTGAGAAATTCTTTATAAACCTATGATAATACCCTTCATACCCTAGAAAACTATGCACCTCATTCTATGTACAAGGTGTGGCTAATAAAAGAATTACCTCTATTTTTGCCGGGTCTACCTATATTCCTACTGCATAGATATAGTGCCCCAGGATTACTCCCTCGGTCATCATCATGTAACACTTTTCATTGCATAAGCATCACTTGGTAGCAATACATCATTCCAATACCTTTTCTAGCATTTCTGATGCTTAATAAAAGTCATCACCATATGGGGTGAAGTCGTCCATGTAAATTTCAAGCCCCTCATTTATTAAATCAGTAAAATGCTGAGTATGGCTCTTTGAAAGGTCGTTCGGGCATTGCATAGTTTGAATGGTAGTACCCTGTAGGAAAATGTACACCACAGTTAGGTAAAGGTTGTTTAATCTTGGTCTTTAGGGGCTATTTGGATTTGATTATAACTGCTGAACCCATCAAGAAAGGAAAAGAACCGCGTCCCTGCCAATGTATCCAGGACCTGATCAATAAAAGGGTGGGGGAGTGGTCCTTTTTTGTTGCCTTATTCAGTTCTCAATAATTCACACATATTCTCCATCTCCAATTCTTTTTAGGGATGAGTACTAGAGGGGAGACCCATTGGCTATCTGAAATAGGATAAATGAACTCACATCCAATAGTTTTTGCAGCTCCTCTTTTACAATATCTTTTAGATGCAGGTTAACCTATGCTTGGGTTGTCGAATAGGCTGAGCCTCCTTGTCAGTATAGATGTGATGGATGCATATCTGAGGGTCTATGCCCTTCATGTATGGGTATTCCCAAGAAGATTCTCCCTGATACTTCTATAACACCTTTATGAGCTTCTGCCTTTGGTTACTATCCAGATTACCATTGATATTCAAAAATTTTCCTAGCTCAATCTCAACGGGTATGCTGTTGTATACAAATATTTTGGGTATATGTTGATCATCAAGGTTTTCCAAGATATATTCTTGTGTTTCATCTTCAAGAAATATTTTTAACATTTTTCATTTTAAGATTCCAAATGTAGATGGATGATTCATAAAGTTATTGATTACATCGTCTTCAGTTTGATCCTTAAATTCAAAAGATTCGACTAATGTCAAAGGTGGATGGATGTTTTTCTCCAAATATGTATGCAAATGCTTGTGAATGTTTACTGTGGGTAAAATTGGCTTGGAAGGAGGGTAAATGATAATTCTCTTTATAAGCAGCCTATGTAACCATCGGCTGTTTCCAACCAAGGCCGCCCAAGAATCAAAGGGTGTCCGTCCATCCAATTCTTTGGGTTAATGACTAAGAAATCAGTGGGATACTCCCATGAGTCCATAGAAACCAGGATTTCCTCTAATATTCCTTCTGTCCTGATAACATATTTTTCAGCAAGTTCCAACATCGTAGTTGTGGGCTCTAAAGTTGATATGCCTAGCTTTTCGTAGGTCCCTGTTGTTAAGATGTTAATGGTCACCCCTAAGTCGACCAATGTGTTTGAAAAGTAGTGGCCAGAGATTTGTATAGTTACTATGGCATTCCCTAGGTTGTCATATTTCATGGGAGCCTCCTTACCCAACAGTAAGTCAGATAGTGTTCCCACCACATGAACGGTGGGTACAGTTTTTGTTATTTTTGTTTGCTTCTTTCCACAAAATTCTTTAATTGTCTTGGCATAGATGGGAATGTCTTGTATGGCCTGTAGAAGAGGGATTTTGATGCAAAGGTTTCTCAATTCTCACAGAATATCAAAATCTAGAGAGACCATTGGTCTAGGCAACGTTAGCCTTTCAGGGAAAGGAGTTGGAGAAATCCTATGATTTTCAGGCTTCTCTTGGTCAATCGTTTCCTTTTATTGATCCACGTTTGTTTCAGTTATATCTTTTTGTCTGGCTCTGTTGAAGTTCCAGATTCCAATTTTGGTGGGGTCGTACCTTGTGCTGGTGATATAATACATCCTGATCTCAACCTTATTTCATTACATTTCTTCTGTTCAGTTTGAGGGTTTGGATTTTCTATAATTTGGATTAGCTGAACCAACTTGTTGTTGGGGTTAGGATTGGGTTGGGCTAGTAATTGAGCACAAATGATAGGCTGAGGGTTGTGCTGGACAGGGTACAGAGCTAGTAGTGTAGGTTGATTTTGAATCCCTGTCCCCATTAGTGGGTGGGTCATCCCCAAAGGTCGTATCAAATTTTAAGGCCAATTTGTGGTTTGAGAAGGGGATTCTAGCCATTGGGTTTGATATGGGTTGTTTTTCCAATAAGGAGGGGAACAAGGAAAGCTTGGCCAATTATTCCCTGAGGAGGGTTGCGTTGGCCAAGGTGGTATAGGAAACGACTAAGACAGCCAAGTGGAGAAAGGCGACTGATTCTGCCAAGCTGTTGTAGGGGTTTTCTGGTTAAATTGTAGAAAAGGAAAGAACGAAGGCAGGTCTTAAGGCATACCTAGTCTTTCTTGCCATTTCCAACGCCGATTCATCAAGTAGACTAGTTATGTTTCTTCTTTTACTTCTTTTTAAACTTATTTTAGTCCTGGGACTGAAGGGTAGTGGTATGTGGCATGATCCTTAGTGCAGATAGCAGAGGTTTCAATCGTGTCTAAGTGGCATTCCCTTTGGCTGTGCTTCTTCCAACAGCGTGGGCAGAAGACGACCAAGTTATGTTCTGATATAGGTTTCTTCTTCTTGGCTTGTAGGACATCAAGTTGTGTTTTAAAAGTACCCAAAATGTCAGTTTTAAAGTCTTACAAAATATTACCAAATTTTACTTTGGTTATGTTGCCACTAGACTCCTTGATATCTGTCCTTGTTGAGTCTCGCCCAATTGGCTTATTTCACGTACTACCCCAAGAGCACTTGATACACAATGAAATAAATTCATCATATTATTCTTGGTAGATGTCCCCTCTTCCCATTATATTAAGTGTTTCAACCCATTCTTCTTTCATCCCCTTAATAATTGTGGCTTTTAAGACGTCTTTGGATAATGCAGTATATGGGGACCTTTGTAGATTATACTGAAATCATTTGACATATTATTCTAATGTCTCATTTTATTTTGCAGAAATATTGAAGTTTTCATCTTTTAATTCCCAAGTCCGGCGATAATCTTGATATTTAGTTAGAAAAAGTTCCTCATTTGATCCCAGTTATTGATGGTCCCCCCACCGAGTCCCATGAACCAAGGTAATTCAGCCCCCTTCAAAGTAGAGGGGAACAATTTCAATTTCTGTGGGTTCTTGGTACAGTCATACCCTCTACATAAGATGTCAAACTCAAACAGAAATGCATCAGGATCTTCCTAGGTCAACCCATGGAAGGTGGGGATGTTCTATAGGGGAATGGATTTCATAGGGGCATTAGAAACATGGTCAACAATGGAATAATCCAATGTCGATGTCTACCTTTGATTCTGATTTTGATTATTTTCCATTTGATCAAAGATATGCCATTAATATTTGGGGATATCTTGTTCCTGGGGATTAATCTTAGCGGGATTGGGTGGTGAGTGTAGAGGAGGCTTTAAAGCACTTCCTCGATCTGGAATACCAAGCATCTTAGTCTCAACCACTTTTTTAGGGGATTTAGGATCTAGATCTTCTACTTGTATTTCCCCACTAGTTTCTCCTTCCCATTCTTGTAAATTGAAAAAACATCCCTCTCTTGAAGGGTCAGTAATTATGTGCTCAGAAGTCTGAAGGCTTTGTTCAGACCCTTCAGTTTCACTGTGAATCTTGGCATGGGTTGCAGATGGCGAGGCTGCTGCTTGAGGGATTGTAGTAGGAATTTGAATAGGAATGGTTCTGGGTCCTATGGATTCTTGGAATTCGTCTTTCTTAATGATTTCATCTATATATGTTGTTCTACCAAGGATCACCGATCCTTTTGGTTTCGTAGACTTTTGTGGATGATTTTGATTTTTTTCTATCCTTTTCTTCCTAGTCATAAAACAAGAGCATCTATTATACTAGCCTTTGAAAAATTGCTGAGAAGTGGGTTAGAGAGAAAGAATTTTTCTTTCCAGTACGCAGGTTCTTACCTGTCGTTTTTAATACACAATTCTTCGTAGCAACAGAGAAAAATAAATGAAGGATGTCGCTCTTAAACACTCTCCCCAGAAACGGATCCAAAAAATTTGGTTGACTAAGGTGACTATTATAGCCAACCTCTATGCTTCTCATTCAATTGTCAACCCAGGGTAAGTCTTATTATTTCAAGAGTGCAAGCACAGTATATGCGAGTAACATCAGGAATAGCTACTCTATATTACCATGAAGAAGGTAATCTAATTTTCGAAGTTTAATCAAATTAAAAAGAAATGGAATTGTAAAATTCCGCTAACTATTCTGTCTCAATAAGCTTAGCAAGGATCACCTATGAATGAACAACACACTGATGAATTGAACAACAATCCTACTGAATGGAACAACAAACTCAACGAATTGAACAACAATTTCTTATCTAATTTTGCAATGGAATTCTCTTTGAAAACTAACTAGCTAGCATTCCTCTGCATTAAGAGACAACGATAAGTCCTATAGTACTGATGGAAATATATAATTCTTAGAGATATAAAGCATTGAACAAAAATCATGCTAAAGCTCATAAACAGATAGAAAGGAATTGAGAGAATAATGAAAGCATCTAACAGTTATAAAATAATTACTGCAGACGAGAAAACAAGAGCGATAAAATGTCTTAGTGGCATAGGAATCTACAACATCATAGGCGTAAAATTTAATCAAGTGGAAAGATATCTCACGGAATTTATCAGATAAACGAACATAAATTCTGTAATTAACGTACAACACAGAGATGAGCACGGAAACTCCCAGGGCTGGGCCCAAATCACCTGAAGTCTAATGCGACAGAAAAATTAGGAAATGACTATTCAAAATACAAAAATTATTTATTAAATAAAAGGTTAAGACATGGATACAACTGGACAGTTTTGTCCTGATACGTCTATTACAGAAGATAATTCATATTCAGCCTCACCTTTCTCATCCATTTTTGGCATGTTTAAAGGAAATTTCACTCAGTGGAATGGTCTTCTCCAAATGACAGCCCACTGCTCATGGCTGTTGTTTGAGTTCTTCAGACGTGGATCTGTCTTTTCGCCTTCTGCTGGTCCTTGGGGGTCATTGTGATTTTGTGTTCTGTGTCTGTCAGTTGTCTCTTGGTCATCATCGATTCATCTACTTTTTTTTCCTATGAATAAATATGGAATAATTCAAATCCTTGTTGTTTAAACATGCTTTTTATTGTTAGTCCATTTGTCTAGATTTTGCATTAATCCTCCTTTCCTTTACTGTTAAGATGAGGAAAAATTCCTAAAAGTGTATGATAATTCGAAGTAAAGGTAGGGTGAAGATGTACCTTAATTCCGGCCCAACAATTTTAATTATGAATATTTTCAAGGATGTGATGACAAATTGAAATCTGATTTGTTTGATGTGGTAAGTCAACATAGCAAGATGTTTCAAGAGCGAAAGGGGTTACCACCCAAGAGGGGAATTCAACATGAGATTCAGCTGCAGCAAGATGTTCCACTTCCAAATATTAGTATGTATCACATGTCAATTATGGAAAGTTTGGAAATCAAGGATCAAATCCAAGAGTTTCTGAATAAAGGTATCATAGGCCCATCTACTTCACCATATGGTTCTCTAATAGTTTTGGTTCCAAAGAAGGACCAGACTTGGCGCATGTGTATAGATTTCCGTGAACTGAACAAAATCATGGTAAAGAATCGCTACCCACTCCCATCGATTGGTAATTTTATTGATCAGTTAAAGCATGAAAATTATTTCACTAAGTTATATTTGAGAAGTGGTTATCAACAAGTTAGGATAGTTGAAGAAGACATTTAGAAAACTACTTTCAAAACTAGACAAGGATTGTATGAGTGGTTAGTTATGCCATTTGGCTTAACAAATGCACTAGCTACTTTCATGAGAGTAATGAATGATGTAATTAGAAAATTTCTAGATGAATTTCCCATTGTTTACTTAGATGACATACTCATATTCAACAAATAAAGAGAAGAACATGTCATGCATGCGAACAAGGTACTTGATGTTTTGAGAAAAGGGCAATTGTTTCTTAAGATGTCAAAGTGCGAATTTGGTAAGACTTCATTGGTATATTTGGGACACATTGTTGGAGGAGGTGAATTGAATATTGATGCTTCCAAAGTTGAAGGCATTCTGAATTAGCGCAGGCTCAATACAGTTACCGAGGTAAGAATATTTTTAGGGGTAGCATAGTACTAGAGGAAATTAATTTCTAATTTTTCTTCCATTGCAGCTCCGTTACATGCGTTGACAAGCATAAAAAAACTTATTCCATTGGGGAGATTCTAAGAAAAAATAATTTGATTCTTTAAAACAAAATATATGTTCAACACCGGTTGTAGCACTTTCAGATCTTAGACAACCATTTGAGATCCAAATGGATGCAAGTGATTATGCTATGGGAGCAGTGGTCATGCAACATGGTAAGCCTATCTCATTTCATTCTGACAATTTTAATGGAGTTGTGACTAAATATCCTACCTATGGTAAAGAATTATATGTATTGGTAAAAAGTGTAAATAAATGGAAGCATTAATTGACGGGGAAAGAGACCATTATCCATACCAGCCATCAACCATTGCAGTACTTACAATCACATTCAAAGTTGCAGCAATCAAGACATTTCAGGTGGATGGGTGTTCTACAACAATTTCGCTTCTTTATGAGGTACAAAAAAGGAATATACAATAAGGTAGCTGGTATTCTCTCTAGACCTATTGTAAATTAATCTATTATTCTCAAGCACAATTCTATTATGCATAAAAGTTACATTGAACAGTATGTGATTGATAGTGATTTTCAAGATGTGTATGAGAACTTAAAGGAAACCAAAGTGAAGAGTTATATTACCATGTGCATAACAGTTTATTGTATCACTTGGGCAAGTTATGTATACCACCGGGAGAAAGAAACAATATCATAAGGGAGGCACACACATCATTGATTGCAGGACATTTTAGTGTAGGCAACATGATAGCGCATCTCCGAAGGTATTGTTATTGGCCACGCATGAATGAAAGTGTTTATCATTTTATTAGAGAATGTTATTTATGTGAAACAAGTAAGCCTAAAAATAGGAATCTTGGTTTTTACACACCACTTCCAGTTCCTTCTCATCCTTGGGAGAGCATCTCAATGGATTTTGTAGGAGGCCTTCCTATGTCAAGGAAAGGTCATGATTATTTTTATGTTGTGGTAGATATGTTCAGTAAAATGTGTATTTTGATGACAAGTAAGAAAACTATTACAACTGAAAAAAATCCTAATATTTTCTTTCAAAATGTATGGATCCATTTTGATCTTCCTACTTCTATTGTAAGTGATCAAGATTCTCATTTTTTTGGGAATTTTTGGTCAAAATTATGGGACATGATGGATACAAAGTTGAAGAATAGTACAAAATTTCATCAAAAAACAGATGGTCAAATAGAAGTGGTAAATAGAACTGTTATTCATATTCTAAGAGGCTATTGCAAAAAGCATCCCAAGTTGTGGGATGAATTATTACACTACATACAACATGCATACAATTGAGCAAAACATTCCTTCACAAATACATCGCCATTTGAGGCATGTTTTGGTTACTTGCCAAGATCACCATTAGACTTTATCTTTGAAAAATATGTTGCTATATATGGAGATAGTGACATAGATAAAGCAAGAAAGTTCATTGAGAAAATTCAGTTGTTACATCACACAGTGCAAGAGAAACTTTAGAAGAGTCAAAGTAGCTGCAAGGCAAGGCATGAAAAACATTGGGTTGATCACAAATTACAAGTTGGTGATGAAGTTTGGTTGTACACAAGCAAGGAAATATTGCAAGGGGAAGGTAAAAAGCTCAAACCAATTCTTTATGGTCAATTTAAAATTGTGGAAAAGATTGGTGCAAATGCATTCAAGCTAGATTTTCCTCCTTATATGCAAATTTATTCTTTCATTAATGTTGAGAATTTGAGATTGTTTGAGCATATTTTGATTGATGATCAAGGAGATCATGTTCAACGGCCATCAATACACGATTTCTTGCCTAGAATATCTTGATGAGATTCAACAATATCTCATACTTGACAGAAGAATCAGAACTTCAAGAAGAGGAAATGTTGAATACCTTAGAGTTAGAATCAAAGGTCAGAATTATTCAAAGGAAAAATGGTTGGAGATTGGAAAAGTGAGGGAGTTGCACCCTCACTTGCTTAATGATTGATAGTATCTTTTGGGGTCCAAAAGGATTATAGTGGGAAGGAATGATCTAAGACTCAAGTTTTAGCTAAAAAATTAAAGTGCTCAAAATTTCTTCGAACTTGAACGACTGGATAGATTTCGTCGCTAGGATTCCGGCGCAACTCGTTTCATCAAAATTCGAGTTCTTATGACTAATTTATTGTCTGCTATTCATTTTCCAAAACAGGAAAAAAAGGAGCAGAACAGGGATAGTGATGATTTGGTAGGGACAGTCATCATTGCAAGGAATATTATCTAGATTGCAGCCAGTGGCATTGTCACAAGTGTCGTCTTTACATTTTCCATATGGGTTAGTGAAGAGAGAAAGTGTCCAATGACCTCCAATATTCTTCCTATGTTGGAACTTGAATTTTTTTTAAGTGTTGGAGTACAACCTCCCTAGAGGTCACCACATGTCCTCTCTGGTGGGCCATTTCCTAACCCTGGGGTCAAATTATTTGTCACTTTAATGTTGGACTAAGGTTTATGGTGGAATTATATATATATATATATATATATATATATATATATATATATATTATAAAGTTTTAAACCCACCTCTTAATGGATTTAACCAAGTTTGGAGGAGTTTCCAACCAATATGGCGGAGGTTAAATTGGTGGATAAGCTCTAAGTATGGCGGAGAAGTATTATTTTAAATTTACGCAAAATTATATGGCACAGTGGGGGGTCGAACCCATGACCTTTCGCTCGCCAACTACACGCATTAACAACTCCTCTGCTTGGTGGATATTACCCACTAAGACTTCCCCATCATGTTAAATTTTATGCGCCTGACAGTTGGGGGTTAGAGGGTGCTAGCCCCGTGGGCCAGCCCCCTCCCTATATGGCCATAGCCCAAAAACCGAGAGCCAATACAGTTGAACTAGTGGAGTTGTAATAATCACATTTAATTAAATTTTAAATGTGGTTTAACCACGATAAGACGTAATCAGTGCTAAACACAGTTATCATAGGTAATTGTGATTATCCAACCAATAACCATTATTTAACACTAATTAAACCCACAGATTATGTTGGTGGTATTTTAGGAGGGTGCACCATTTCTGGATGTTTTCTAAATCTATAATTTTATAAATGGAAGTTCCTCCTGTTTTAGAGGAGAAACTGGGGAAAATTTAGTTTTTGTCATAACACACTCAATATTCGCCCAAACGGAGCTCAGAAATCGGCATTCTAAGCTTATTGAAATGTTGGAAACTCAATGGAGCAGGTTGTAGAGGTAGAAAAGTTCATCTATAGGTTTTTTTGTGCATTTGAATATTTTTGAATGTTAGGGCCACCAGGTGTTGCGGTCATTTCCAGAGCATCCAGAGTCCAAATTTAGCAAACAAATAGTCATTTTTGACAAATTATGATGTTTTAAACTCATTGGAACATGCTCCAAGAGTTTTTGAAGCTCTTAACAACAATTTGAGCACCCTTGAAGCTAATTCAAAGGCCCATACTATGAAGCTGGACCAAGGAGATGTAGCCCAAGAGGGGTGAACTCCTTTATCAAAATTATGTGTGTTAAGCTTTGTTATGTGTGTTTGATGTGTTTTATATTGCTTATTTTCTGTCATTTAAATTATGCTTTCTAAGCGTATGACAAACTCATAATTTCTCTAAGTACATTGTTTGAAAATCACATGCTCATAAACGAACATATGAAGGATAAGTAAAATTTAGCAAAGAAAATTTTATATCTGATATGAAACTAGCACAACAATAACTAGCATTCATTTTCAGATCATTTGAGGAGCTCGATATTTAAACTGATGTATCTCTCGAATTTTGGATCCCTCAGATTTCATCTTCATTCCTTTAGTAGCCCTCTGAATCCTCTTTCCAATGCTACACGTCTAATCTAATTTGGATTCTTCAAGGAAAAGTTATGCTTAATCTTCCACAATGACCTAATTATGGACTGGTTTAGTAGAGTGAATTTGTATGGTGTGCCACGTGACACTATTTCCTCCTTCAGCTCTAAAATTGATACAAATTAGACTACAGTCTGTGTAATTTTTTCCACTTCTTACTTAATTCCAATCCGATGCTCGGAGAGAGGAGATTTATGACAATTTTCCCAATGTCACCTCTTTGAGAGGAAATTTTGGAGCCTGCAAAAGCACTAATTTCCATAGATCGTATCTCCGCAAATATTGTGAACCAAGATCTGAATTTTTTACATGAAGTTCCTCAGGATTTTATCACAAATGGTTTTTTTTTAGCTTCTGAACCTTCTTAGAAAAAAAATTATAGCGAAAATTCCATGATGACCTATTTGAAGCAGCGAAACCCTAGAATCCAAAGCTCTTATACCAAATTTTATGAAACCAACTCCCAAAATAGAAGAAAATAGAGATCAACGTCTTAGAAAGAATCCAGTTCGAGGGGGAAACCTACTTTACATTACATAAATGAATAATTCTTGGATGATACAAATGACAAAACCTCCTTTCTATATATAGGAGTCCATGGGGTCAAAATATAATCCTAGACGACCTAACAATAATAATGTAAGGGCACAACAATAACAATAGTGGGGTTTTATGGGGCACAATAATAAAAATATGGGGACTACAGGGGTACAAAAATAACAATAAGGGAGCTACACTAACAACAATAAGGGACTACACTAGTAATACATGGACCTAACAATTTTCTATCACGACTGTAGAAAATCCCTTTTTCTCTTTTATCTTCCAATTGTTGTGGTGTCAACCTTGTAGGTGGTGGAAGTCTAGGAGTAGCAACACTTCTAGATTTATAGATGTGAGTGGTAGGCTTCCTTGTCGCCATAATTTTATTTTCTTTTTTTCTTTCGAACCTACATGCCTTCTCCAATGAATCAGGTTCCCAAAGGAGAACCTCATGTCGGATGTTATCCTTTAAAGTACCTATGAAGACATCAATCCTGTGCTCCTCTAGAATATCAGTTACCCTTATATTAAATTTTTTAAAGTCCTAAATGTGCTCCACCATTGAACCCTTTTGTTTGATATTTATCAATTGGCTAAAGAAAGTGTTGATATTTGTATCCTCATAATGTGCTATCATTTCCTCCATAAAAATTGACCAAGTGAAAAAAAATTTATGACAGAAAAGCCATCGATACCATACAAATGTATTTTGTTCTAAATGTAAAGTTGCAATGCGTACCTTTTGTGTATTTTGCACATTATGGAGATCAAAATATTTCTCCATCTGTAGTATCCATGTGACGGGATCTGTGCCATCAAACTTCCTCATATCCATCTTTGGAATATGGTGCGTCTTCCATCCAACATTAGAGTTTATGATATCACGATCAAAATTTATTTGTTTCTCATCATGATTTTCCTATACTACCTTTTCGCCAGTAGCAATCATTTCTTGTATCAACATTGTCAAACCTTTCTTCAAACCTCCCATGTCTAGTTTTAGATCATTCTTCACGTCTTCCAGGTTGGCTTCCATGTCATCCATATTAGCTTCCATGCCATTATTCAAACCATTAATCTTAGCTTCCATACCTTTATTCAAACCATCCATATTAGCATCCACCCATTTCTTCAAACCATAAATCTTAGCTTCCATGCCTTTCTTCAAAACTTCCATTTCATTTTTTGTTTCTCTTTGCAAGAGCGAAATTTGTCTCAGTTTCTCTTGTAATTTTGATATATCATGTTGCACTTCTTCCTCTTCACGAGTCATATTAGATCCTTCTAAGGGCTTGATGGGTGTTTAATTCTTTTTAGGGGGAATTTTAGAACCCAATATTGATATATATGCTTCAATATGCCCTTGGAATCACTTCAAACTGATTTTTCAAACAAGATGTATGCAATTTGAAAAAAAAATACACACCTTTTTCTTGATTTTGAGGAGCTCGATATTGAAACTGAAGTATCTTTGTAATTTTGGATCCGCGAGATTTTATCTTCAGTCCTTTAGTATCCCTTTGAATATTCTTTCCAATGCCACAGGTATGACCTAATTTACATTATTCAAGGCAAAGTTATGCCAAGTCTCCCACAATGACCTAATTATCAATTGCTTCAGTAGAGCGAACTTGTAAGGCATGCCACGTATCACTGTTTCCTCCTTAGGCTCTAAAATTGATACACAAGAAACTAAATTCCGTGTACTTTCATCCATTTTTTACAAAATTCCAATCTGATGGTCATAGAGGGAGAGTTATGATGATTTTCCCAAGGTCACCTCTTTGATATGAAATTCAGGAGCCTACAAAAACCCTAACTTCCAGTGATCATATCTCCGACAATGTTGCAAACCAAGCTATGAAAATTTTAGAGGACGTTCCTCAAGATTTCTTCGCAAACGATTTTTTTTTAGCTTTTGAAACTTCGTATAAAAAGTTTTATAGCGAAAATGCCATGATGGCTTGTTTGAAGCAATGAAACCCTAGAATCCAAAGCTCCGATACCAAATTTTATGAAATAAGCTCCAAAAATAGAAGAAAAGAGAGATCAACACCTTATAAATCAACCACTTTGAGGGGTAAACCTCCTTTACATTACATAAATGAAAAATTCTTGGATGATTCAAATGAAAAAACCTTCTTTATATATATATGAGTCCATGGGATCACAATATAATCCTAGCCGACATTACAATAATAATGTAAGGGCACAACAATAACAATAGTGGGATTTTGTGGGGCACAATAATAACAATATGGGGACTATATGGGTACAACAATAACAATAAGGGGGATACACTAACAAAAATAAGGGACTACACTAGTAATATAGGGACCTAGCAACTATTCTCCTATATTTTTTAGTATAGCTTTTTACACTTTGTCCTTTACCTTTCCTAATTTTTTTCCAGTCCATTATAGATTTTGCATGTATGTTAATGGATAAAATTTTCTTCTCAAGGCAATAAAAAAATAATTCCAAGAGGTTAAGAGCTTACCATGTTTCTTCATGTCGTCTTGATTTTTTCCTTCCCATCAAATGAGTGTAGCACTTTCCAATCTTAGTGAAGCAAGTTGAACCTTGGTGTCATCATCCTTGATTATTTCTATCCTGCAATACACTTCAAGCTAACGTAACCAATTATCTAATATTTTAGCATATACCTCTCTATCATGCATAGGAAAATCAAACTTAATGTGAAGCTTTAGACATAGAGTTTTACCATGACCTTTCGGAGAATGTGGACACGAAATTATGTGAAAATAATGAATGCTTTTATATCAATTTATATTGCTGCGAAAATTTTTTTGGAGGGACATTTCTGTATTTTCCAGCCGATGGAAAGTTAGGTAAAATTTTGGCTGAACTTTTATGTCATTAGACTTGACGGGCCATCGGCACAAAAAACAATTCGGCCTAACTTTTTTACTTCCAGGTGTTTTTCAATGGCTTGTTGTGGAACAAGATGATGGTGAAGATAGTGGTGAGGATGGTCATGAAGAGAATGGTGGTGTCAAAGGTGGTTTGTTATCATTCCCATTACCTTTTTGAGTCTTGTCTCCATCTCCTCCATCTCCTTTTGAATACTTATCTCCCTTTGGACGATTAGAGATCTCACCTTGCAACCTTGTATTTTTCTCCACGTAGAGGAATTTCACTAGTTGTTTGATATCAATGAATGCTTTCCTGAAGGATTTTTCATCTTCTAACATACTTTTAGGCTCTCCTTCATGTGACATACTAGCTAAAGTTTCAGCTACAACTTGATGTAGAACTTGTGGTGGCGATTGTGGAAAACTTACTCTCCTTCTCCTCGGCCTAACTTGAGGACTTGCAACCATAGTATTTCCTTATCCTCTCTTGAAATTAAATATTCTAAGAATAACATACACTTGAAAAAAATTACACTCACAACAAAAAATTAAACCTAAGCTCTAATACGAAAATGATTTGTATGTGAAGTTGCTTGAGATTTATGTAAATTGTCCAAGTGATTCGATCAGTTTTAAGACTCTTTTATCACCTTATCAAACAAATAAACATGGAATTAAAACTCATTTTTTGTAGAAACATAAGATAATATCACCATAATAGTAAACACATAACATCAAATGATGAAGGATTTCACTGCTCCTAGACTACATCTCCTGGCCCATCTTGGAATGATTGGGTCTCCTTCATTATGCTCCAAAAATGGTCTTCACATCAAGTTATAGAGATAAAATGGTTGTACTGATAGATCCAATGACTTTAGAACTGTCAAAAACCCTTGTCTAGCCTCTTTCTGCTCCCAAAAAGGATAAAAACTAAATAATTTATGAGCCTCCCAAGTTTTCTGCAATTCCTCCTACAAATTTACCAATTCGGCTACATGTTCTATAATTTTCCCCCAAAAATCGCTAACGAAGTGAATTTTTCTCTAGTTGCTAGTAAAAATTATGGGCTCATTGATTTTTCCTCTAACAACTATGGACCGAATATTTAATTAAAAATCAGGGGGGGGGGCTAAGCCCTAGCCCGTGGTCCCAGCCGTTATTTCCTGTGGGTGCGGAGACCAGGGTTGGGGCTAGCCTAACTGGCCCCTCATACATGGTGCCAATAAAATTTGAAGAAAGCTTTTAACATATGATTAGTAAGAACCAAAGTGTGGCATTACAGTTGGGTGTCAGTCTTGCAGGTCGAAGGTCTCGGGTTTGACCCCCATCAACCTCAACTTGAACATTGAGAATTTTTTGTGAATGGGGAGGTGCCATGTGGTGCCCACTAATTGGGACACGTGGAGACCTCTCATTGGTCCACCTGTAGGGAAAAATACTGAGAGGGGGGGGGGGGGGGGGTGGGTGAATCAGTATTTAGTGCAAACAATAAAACTTTGATATTTTCTTTCTTAAAAACCCATACGCTACTTTCCTGAAGCCAACCCGCGTATATATGCAGATATCCTTTACAGAACTCGCGTATATCCAGTGATTTAATTATGCATTTAATTCTTGACTCAGATCATTGCATTAATCATTCATAAGATGTTTAGACAACAGTAAACAGGTGCAGAAAGAACAAAATAATCATCACACCAGGATTTTTAGGTGGAAACCCAATTCGAGAGAAAACCACGACTGCCGTCATCCCAGTCTTCAATCTTTATTATTAAGAAAAATTCTTAGAACATGTATTAGTGCAGACTCATACCACCATGCAAGAACCCACCTGAAGAAGGCTACAACCTTCTCTCGTTTACCAGCCTCTCCTAGAAGGGAGCGACAACCCCCTGCTCTCGTTTACCAGCCTCACCTGGAAGGGAGATACTACCCCCTGATATTAACACCAGCCTCTACTGGCAGAAAGATTCTACTTCCAGACTGAAGGCTTCAACCCTCAGAACCACTACAGACCACGTTTCATCAATTTTCAAACTGGATCAAACAGCTTCAACACAATCCTTCACTGATCAGCAAACATCCTTTTCCCATTGCATCAAACAGAATAGTGAAACCACTGTAACCAGAATATTAGAGATAGCCCAGACTTCATAATAGATATACAGAAACTCAATCAGCTTTGAGCAACCATTAGTTCAAATTACATACGCGCTTTTCTTTAAACAGACCCGCGTATACATCTGTGCACTTTTCAGGGAAAAAAAACCCTAACAGTCCATACGCGCCCTTGTTTAAACAGATCCGCGTATATACACGCTTTTCATGAAACGAACCTGCTTATAGATCTATAAATGATAAACTTTGTAGAAAAAACAAAATCTATGGACTTACCGAGATTTCTTCAATATCTTCAATAGATTTGCACCAGGTCTTCATTACTTCTTTTCAGGTCATCCTAGAGATTCATCATTTCCAGATCTACAGTTTTTGAACCTTCATCATATTCACAGGTGCATCATAGATTCAGATCTATCGATTAAGAACAGAGTTTAATCATGCAGATAAACCTCAGAGTGAAATATTCATTAAACCCAAACACATGCACACCCTTTACACAATGATTTTCTTCTCCTTATATAAGTTTACCCTTTATCAATACCATGAGTCAAAACCACATAAATTCCGATGGTATTCCTGGACGGGATCACATAAACAATCCAACGCTCAATACAATGGGTCAATACCATGGTAAGAACCCCTGGTTTTGTATCTTTAGAGCGCATTAGGCATACGTGATTTATCTCGGAATTTTCCGCATACATACGCTACTTCACCTAAACGAACCCGCGTATGCATAGTGACATGTCTTATTCATCATTTATTTGGCCCTTTCTGATATTTATTTCTTTTGTTACTTCTGAGCTACTTGTAGATCATCATATTTACATCATTAATAAACTCATCAAGCATCAAGAACAACTTCATTATGTAGGTTGCCATCACATTCATCAAGTGGGTTGCCATCAAGGACAACACTTCGCATCATATTGCCAACAATCTCCCCCTTTGGACTTGATGGCAACCACGATGGTGTTTGATCACCACAACAGATAGATACATTAATCATAATGATATTCTCCCCTATTCCAACACCATGTCACTCTCCCCCTTTGACATCAAGGGAAAAGGGCGGATAAAAACCAACACAAGGTTGTTTTCTCCTCATGTAGATAGAAGAGTGCTGTAGATCTGATGTGCGCTGAAGTTACCATGCTCCCCCTGAGTTCATGCTGAATCTTCAAACATATTTTTCAATGAAGTACATGACTCTATGACCTTCCTATCACCAAGGACTCATACTTACAACAAAGATCCAACCAAGTGGATTTACATATGAGACTCAAATACTCAACCAAGTGGGTTTACACATTTTTGACTCAACTACCCAACCAAGTGGGTTTACAAAATTGAACATGTCCTTACATGATTAAATATTACAATTTACATCCACATCATAGGTCTTAATGTGACCTTTCCATCAAATTAAAAATATTACTCTTTATACCCAAGACAAAAAGGATCTTAAGAGAGATCATAATTCAGAACCATCATAATGCCAACAATGCATTATTCTCAGCAAGGCTAATACTCCCCCTGAATATGTGCATCCAATGCATCCTTTCCATGTGACCAAAGCTCCTCCTTAGCTTGTGCAACCTGAACACTTTCAACAGAAGATCATCAAGGCATCTTCACCCAATATCAGAGAATGAGACAAAAATATAAGAGATAAAACTTCACCAGAGATATCATACAGCATCAGAGATATCAATCAGTACTGCAAATGAGCTGAAGAATGCTGACCCCAAACAAAATTTGTCAGCAACTAACCATACGCGGATTTCTAGTGATAAAATCGCGTATATACGCGACTGTCTTTTAGGAAACCCGTGTATCCAATTTAATCTTCTGAATTTAATCAGATCTGCTCTTCTGAGAGGCAAAGACAACACCCAACTTCTATCTCATATATTCGAACGCTTCCCTGGGCAGAGGTTTGGTAAATATATCAGCAACTTGTTCTTTAGAGTGAACATACTCCAACTTCACCTTTTGTTCAAGCACTTGTTCACGTAAGAAGTGATACTTGATGGGAATGTTCTTGGTCTTTGAATGCATAACAGGATTCTTTGAGATACTGATGGAACTTGTATTATCACACATAATGGAGATAGGAGGTGTACATTTGATTTGAAAATCTTGCAAGGTTTGCGTCATCCAAAGAATTTGAGTGCAACAAGACGCGGCAACCACATATTCTGCTTCTGCTGTAGATAAGGCAATAGAATTTTGCTTCTTGCTGAACCAAGATACCAACTGGGGCCCCATATAGAATGCACCACCACTAGTGCTTTTCCGATCATCGACATTTCCAGCCCAATCTGCATCCGTGTAAGCATGAAGAGTAAGATCAGCATTCTTTGGATACCATAGTCCAAAGTCTTGAGTTCCTTGTAGATATTTGAATATTCTTTTGACAGCCTGAAGGTGAGACTCTTTTGGATTAGCTTGGAATCGTCCAACAATCCCAACTGCATGCATAATGTTTGGTCTAGTCCCAGTGAGATAAAGTAGAATTCCTATCATAGATCTGTATTCTGGTTGATTCACCGTGGGAGAATCATCATGAGAACTGAGATTACATCCGGTTATCATTGGTGTACTTACAGGTTTGCACTCTTCCATGCCATACTTCTTCAGAATTTGCTTAAGATATTTTTCTTGTGATAAGAATATGCCATCTGTTGCTTGATGCACTTGCAAGCCAAGAAAGAATGTTAGTTCCCCAAGTAAAGACATTTCAAATTCTTGCTGCATAACAGAAGAAAATTTATGACTCATAGACTCTTCATTACTTCCAAAAATGATATCATCAACATATACAACCACAATCAATAGTTTATCATTTTCAGTTTTTGTGTATAAGTTGCTATCAGCAGACCCTTTTGAAAATCCTTGTTGGTGAAGATATTTGTCAAGACGATAATACCATGCCCTTGGAGCTTGTTTGAGACCATATAGAGCCTTTTTAAGTCTACAAACAAGATTTTTATCATTTCCCAAAATGAATCCTTCTGTTTGTTCTATATAAACTTCTTCCTCTAGATCACCATTGAGAAATGCAGATTTAACATCCATTTGATAAACTTTGATTTGTTGAAAACTTGAAAAAGCAAGAAACATTCTTATGGCTTCAAGTCTAGCTACAGGAGCAAAAGTTTCTTCAAATTCTATTCCTTCTTGTTGAGTATACCCCTTGCAAACCAGTCTAGCTTTGTTTCTTATAACATCTTCATTCTCATTTAACTTGTTCTTGAATATCCATTTAGTTCCAATGACATTTTTATCACGTGGTATTGGTACCAATTCCCAAGTGTGATTCTTTTCAATTTGATCAAGCTCTTCATTCATGGCTTGAATCCAACATTCATCTTTGCTAGCTTGATTGACATTGTGAGGTTCAACCATGGATAGAAATTCCAGATAGCTAGAAGATCCCACAACAGTCCTCCTTGTTTGTACACCTGATTCCTTGTCTCCCAAAATTTGAGTTTCAGGATGATTATTTTGAACATATCTGGATGGATTTTTTCCAGATAAATCATTTTCAGGTTCTTCATCGGATCCATTGTCTATATCATTTCTATTTGATGTAGAAGGACAAAATTCACCATCATATTCATCTGCTGTTTGTTTTTCTTCTTTAGGGGCTGCAGGGGACTCATCAATAACAACATCAATACATTCGACAATATGCCAAAGCCTTTTATTGTAACATTTGTATGCTCTGCTTGTAGATGAGTAACCAAGAAGAATTCCTTCATCTAATCTGGGTTCAAACTTGCCAAGCTTTTCATCATTATTTTTGATAAAGAATTTACTTCCAAAAACTCTAAAATGCTTCACAGAGGGAGAATTACCATACCAGAGTTCATATGGAGTTTTTTCACTATTTACCCGAACATGTGCCTTGTTAAGAATAATTTCTGCTGTGTGAGCTGCTTCTCCCCAAAAAGTGCCAAGTGTTCCGGAATCATCAAGCATAGCTCTAGCCATTTGTTGAATTGTTCTATTCATTCTTTCTGCTACGCCATTTTGTTGTGGAGTTCCTGCTACAGAAAACTGTCTTTTTATGCCATGTTGTTCACAGAATTCAAAGAATTCATTTGATGTATATTCTCCTCCTCGATCAGATCTAAGACACTTGATTTTTAGATCCAATTCATTTTCAACCAATGCTTTGAAGATCTGAAATTTTTCAAATGCTGCATCTTTGTGTTTGATCAACCCAATCCAACACATTCTAGAGAAATCATCAATAAATAAGATATAGTATTCTTCACCACGTGGTGACTTTTTCCTCATAGGTCCATATATGTCAGTATGAACGAGTTCAAGAGGCCTTCTTGATGAGCCTTCCTTTGCATTAAATTGAACTCTGGTCTGTTTACCGAACTGGCAAGATTTGCATATGATACTCTCTGGTAGAGTAATATTAGGAAGGCCACGAACAGCTTTAAGTCTTCTTGATTTTTTGATTTGAGAGAAGCTCAGATGCCCCAGCCTTCCATGCCATAGCCAATTTTCTGAAGATTTTCTCAAGTAACATTGATCTTTGCTGTTCTTCAATACATACAGGTTGTTTGGAGTTCTTTTTCCTTTTATAATTGTTTTACCTGTATCAAGATCACGTACCACACATTCTTTTGAACTAAAGACAACCGCAGTTCCCTGATCACACATTTGACTCACACTTAACAGGTTATTTCTTAATCCATCCACATACATGACATTATTAGCTTTCACCTTTTCTTTTAGAAAAACAGACCCTTTTCCCTTAATGACAACAGGTGTATGATTTCCAAAAGTAACATTCTTTTCCTTTTCTAGGGCATTATATGCATGAAGTTTGTTTTTGTCACCTGTCATATGTTTTCAGCATCCGCTATCAATATACCATTGATTTTCTTCACCTTCTGCAAATAAATCTATGCCACAATTTTCAACCTGTATTTCCTTCTTTTTCCACAATTTGGAGCTTGAAGGAACATGTTCTTTTGGCTGGACTTTGCTCCTGCATTCAAATTATTTATGGCCAAAGTTATTGCAATAAGCACATTCAACTTCATTTTGAAGAGGAGAAAATTTGTTATAGGTATTCTTCTTTGGTTCAGTATCCAACCTTTTATTTCTTGCTTCTCTTGTCATGATGGTTTTATAAGAAACACATTGAGCAACTTTATGACCAAAATTGTGACATGTAAAACGTTGTCCATTGAAGTAGAAATTGCTGCGATCATGAAATCTTCTATTTGGATTAACCTGTTGGTTGAAGCTTCTTTGAAAGTTATTCCTGTTAGTGTTCCTTGAATTGAGATGATCCTGCTTTACCTGTAAAGATTTCTTACTTCCTTGTTGAGTGGCAGAATTTTGTAAACCAGTTGTTGCTTCCTTTAGATAGTTTGGCGCTGAAGCTTGAGAGGATTCTCCAATACATCCAAGACCTATTTTTATGAGAGGAGAACGTTGTACCTTGATAATTTCATCTAAGGTTTCCGATCCTTTAGCAAATCTGAGATTCAGATTCTTTACTTAATCCAATTCTTTTCTTAGACTTACCACTTCACATTCTACTTTCTCCCTGTGTTTATTTTCTTCTTAAATCTGATTTTTCAGCGTCTCTATGATTATCTTATTTTCTTCTAAGTATATTTTGAGTTGATTGTTTTCCTCAAGAAAATCATTGTCCTCTGGAGCATCCACAAAAGTATCCTTTTCTTTTCTTGATTCTTGTTCAAATGCCATGAGAAGTCTAAGGTCATGTTCACATTCTACCTCACTATCAGATAACCCATCACTGTCTTTATTAGTATAATAACTTTTCTTAGTGCTAGATCGGTTTTTATTCCTTCTTGCTACTTCTTTAGCAGATGTTTCTTTATAAGGACACTTTGCAGCATAATGACCAACTCTTCCACAATAAAAACATTTGAAAGGAAGCTTACCTTTGAATCTTCCGGTTCCTGGTTGGAGTCTTCTCACAAAATTTGCCTCATCTTCTTCTGAGATATATCCTAAACCTTCTGCCTTTTGAACTTATTTCCCTTTTGTAGAAGCTTTAAAAACAACTTCTTTGACTTCATATGGTCCCCCTCTCCTCATTTCATATGCAGTCAGTATGCCATGAAGTTGCACCACAGTAAGAGTTTGAAGATCCTGTTTTTCTTCAAGAGCAGAGACTTTTGATTCAAATTTTGCCGTTAGCGATCTTAAGATTTTCTCAACCAAAGTAGATTTGGTTATTGTTTCTCCCAGATTTCTCATAACATTTACAACATCATCAACACGTAAAAAGAAACTAGAAATATTCTCATCATTATGCATTCTTAAGTTTTCATATTCAATTCTGAGAGATTGAAGTTTTGCACTTATTACCTTTGCATCACCTTCATAACTTAGAATGATTTTGTCCCATATTTCCTTTGTTGTATTCAGCTGCATGACTTTGACAAATTCTACTTCAGTTAGACTTCCTGTTATAGCATTGACCACTTTTGCATTTGATTCATAATTCTTCCTTTCAGTTGGATCTGTTGGTGTAGTAGCTAGATATTGATATCCTTTTTCAACAATGGCCCATATATCTGCTCCCATAGACTGAAGATAGGATCTCATCCTTATTTTCCAGAAGATTAAATTACTTCTGTTGAAGAGCGGAGGCTTGATAGATGTTGTTCCCTCTTGATTGCTCATCTTGCTTGATCTTCCTTCTAGCCGTTAAGCCTTTTCAGAAGGACCTGCTCTGAAACCAATTGTAGGGAAAAATAATGAGAGGGGGGGTGAATCATTATTTAGTACAGAAAATAAAAATTTGATATTTTCTTTCTTAAAAACCCATACGCTACTTTCCTGAAGCCAACCCGCGTATATACGCGGATATCCTTTACAGAACTCGCGTATATCCAGTGATTTAATTATGCATTTAATTCTTGACTCAGATCATTGCATTAAACATTCATCAGATGTTTAGAAAACAGTAAACAGGTGTAGAAATAACAGAGTAATCATCACACATAAGCAACACACCAGGATTTTTAGGTGGAAACCCAATTCGGGAGAAAACCACCGCTGCTGTCGTCTCAGTCTTCAATCTTTATTATTAGGAAAACTTCTTAGAACATGTACTGGCGCAGACTCATACCAGCACGTAGGAACCCACCTATTGAAGGCTAAAACTTTCTCTCGTTTACCAGCCTCTCCTGGAAGGGAGCGACAACCCCCTGCTCTCGTTTACCAACCTCACTTGGAAGGGAGATACTACCCCCTGATATTAACACCAGCCTCTACTGGAAGAAAGCTTCTACTTCCAGACTGAAGGCTTCAACCCTCAGAACCACTGCAGACCATGTTTCATCAATTTTCAAACTGGATTAAACAGCTTCAACACAATCCTTCACTTATCAGCAAACATCCTTTTCCCATTGCATCAAATAAAATAGTGAAACCACTGTAACCAGAATATCAGAGATAGCCCAGACTTCATAATAGATATACAGAAACTCAATCAGCTTTGAGCAACCATCAGTTCAAATTACACACGTGCTTTTCTTTAAACAGACCCATGTATATACGTGCTTTTAATAAAGACAACCCGCGTATACATCTGTGCACTTTTCAGGGAAAAAAAACCCTAATAGTCCATATGCACCCTTGTTTAAACAGATCCGCGTATATACGCGCTTTTCATGAAACAAACCTGCGTATAGATGTATAAAGGATAAAATTTGCAGAACAAACCAGATCTATGGACTTACCCAGATTTCTTCAATATCTTCAATAGATTTGCTCCAGGTCTTCATTACTTCTTTTCAGGTCATCCTAGAGATTCATCATTTCCAGATCTACAGTTTTTGAACCTTCATCATATTCACAGGTGCATCATAGATTCAGATCTATCAATTAAGAACAGAGTTCAATCATGTAGATAAACTTCAGAGTGAAATATTCATTAAACCTAGACACATGCACACCCTTTTCACAATGATTTTCTTCTCCTTATATAGGTTTACCCTTTATCAATACCATGAGTCAAAACCACATAAATTCTGATGGTATTCCTGGATGGGATCACATAAACAATCCAGCGCTCAATACAATGGGTCAATACCATGGTAAGAACCCCTGGTTTTATATCTTTAGAGCGCAATTAGGCATACGCGACTTATCTCGTACTTTTCCGCATACATACGCTACTTCGCCTAAACGAACCCGCGTATGCATAGTGACATGTCTTATTCATCATTGCTTTGGTCCTTTCTGATATTCCTTTCTTCTGTTACTTCTGAGCTACTTGTAGAACATCAGATTTACATCATTAATAAACTCATCAAGCATCAAGAACAACTTCATTAAGTAGGTTTCCATCATCTTCATCAAGTGGGTTGCCATCAAGGACAACACTCCGCATCATATTGCCAACACCACCCACCAACCAATAAAAATCACCTAAGTCACAACAAATTCAGTGATGCAAAGTGTCTACCACGCATTAACTAAAATATCCCAGTCATCATGCTGAAGTCAACATGATGTCACATGTACAGATAGCACAGTCAGCAACCCAGTCAGCTTGTCACCAAAAAGTTTACCCGTTTGAAAAAAACTTCAGATTGTCATTACAGGAGCATACGATGTAAGTTTTATGTGAAACAAGCTTCAAAAGATTCAAAACAATGAGATCTATGTTATCATTCAGGTTCCACACCATTCCGGTAACTTTTAATTTTGAGCATAAATTTGATCCACTTGATTAAGGATGAGAAGATAAATGGTGATGCAAAGTATAGGTTGGATTTTATCTTAGTCCTTAGCAAGCATGGCATCCATGAGGTCCAAGACATTACCTGAACGAGACAAGTGTCTGACCCATGATATGAGATTTTTTCTCTTTAATTATGTTATGGGAGATGCCATCACCTAAAAAGGCGTCCAACCAAAGATAATTACCAATAAAAGAACCCCAAAATTATAAATGTCACCCTTCTTTGAGAGAGCCCCACCACCACCATACTTGGGAGAAACGTAGCAAATAGTGTGTCACAAGCTCGGTGTGCTTCTCACTACACTTCTCATCACATATTTGCTACCTCAATCCCTACTATGGTGGTGTAGGGGCAAGGGTTCTTTGTGAAACCACTCTCTAGTTCTTCCTCGACTCTAAACTCGTCTACTAATATGGTTACTCTTTTGGCTCAATTCCTCACAAAATTATTCCTTCCACCATTCCTTGCACTCTCTTCTCTTTGATTTGTCCTTCTCCTTGGGATCTTTGATCTTGTCCTCTTCTACAAGGGTCACCCACCATTTGAAGCTTTTTTTCCCTGTTTTTCCTCCTCTTCTCTAACTTCTTCCTCCTCCTCTCACATGGGTTTAAATCCTTTTTTCTACCCCTAGCTCTCTCCTTTTTAATTTTAGTACCAATCGACCCGATGAAATAGTCCCACTCCATGACATAGTCCTTCATGCTAAATTCCCGACTATTTTCCTTCTACCCCCACCAATAGTCCTTGGGAGTCTTTTCCCTCCCATTATCGATCCTCATTTTATCCTCATCATCCCTAGAAAAATCAGTTATACTGGAGTCCATACATCCAGGCTTGGACAAACTCCCATTGATTGATATTCCCATGTTTTTCTTGAAATCAAAAATCTTGGAAGGTGTTCTTTCATCATGAGTCCCGGTCACCGTTTCTATCTTATCATTCAAAACCTTGGGCAAACCATTTCTTGATGGAAAGACTAGATTTTTCCCTAGCAATATTGAACTTCTAACATAAGTCTCTGTGTGACTCCATATTAAACAGACACCCCATATCTCCATCAATAGTCGATAAACCACAATTCTTAGTCATCACACTCTTTTTTTCTTCCTTCACTTCCTTACATATCTCGTAACCACATCAATTAACGTCGGTTCATCCCTCTTTCCTTTCACTTTATGCCCCTTCAGATCCTCTTTCTATTGTTCGAGTTCCCTTGAATTCTACCTAGTCAGGTCAAAATTGGAAATTCTAGCACATAAACCACAATTCAACAAAATATTTCTATGCCTAATGTTTCCACGAGTCTTCCCTCACCACCTTATCATCTCCAACAATCACATTAACTATCTTCAGTTCATCCCTCTTTCATTCGAATTTATGCCCCTCAATATCAACTTTCAGTTATTCCAGATTCCCTTCCTTCGGCCTAGCGAGGACGCAATCAACAATTCTAGCAAAGTATCCACCATCCAACATAATATTTCCATGCTTAATTTTTCCATGAATCTTCCCTTACCACTTTATCATTTTCATTAATCACATCGACTGATGTCAGTTCATCCCTCATTCCTTCGCCTTTTTTCCCCTCGAGATCCTGTGTTGTTTTAGATCCCCTACCTTCAACCTAATGAGGCTAAAATAAACAATTATAGTAGAAAAGCCAGCATCGAGCAAAATATTTCTATGATTAATGCCACCATGAATCATCCCTCACCACCTTATCATCTCCAACAATGGCATTGACCGACATCGGTTCATCACTATTTCCTTCATATTTCCAACCCTCAAGATCCTCTTTCTGTTGTTCCAAATATTCGTCCCGCACTTGGTATGAGAGAAAGTCAACCACTTAGTGATATCCAGCATAATCCCAAATATTTTCCCCTAATTGAGTTGCACAGACATCCATAGTAAAAAAAATAACCCTGAAGGCTTTGATTTTGCATAAATTCATAAACCAGAAGCTTTCTTTTCTAATCCTCACAAAAATCTAAGATGCCCACTATGAGCAACGAGATCAATTTTCCTATAACAGAAACATTTTTTGGAAACACGCGCTTTCTTTGCACATGATTTGTATCCATAACCTTGTTGGAAATTTCCATTTCATTACACAATTGCCCCTTGTAAACTTCCCTCTCCCACCCTCACCATTACCGCCCCCAATAGAAAGTCATTGAATATATTTTCTTTCACACAGCCACATGGTAAAAATTAGTTGGATGGAGGAATATGAAATTGAGCCTCTACGATTAGTTGAATATGCCTAGCCAAACTCATCATAAGAAAACCTTCGGTGTAACTATAGTTAATATTATAAATTTGTAAATTTATTGTTTCTTCATAATTAGTATATAATTATTTATTTAATTTTTTAATAATATAAAATTACAATTTGTAAATTTATTTTATATATAACAATATTATATAAATTTGATATTTCTCTCTTTTTTGTTTTTAATATATATTTTTTTTAATTCTAGACTTAAAAAAAAAAGTTATTAAATATTTTCCTTTTAAATTAATTTTATTTCTTTTTTTTAATGATGTTATTCCAAATAATAAAATATCATTTTAATGAATAAGAAGATGTCCCTTTTAAAATGAAAGTTTAAATTGAAAAAAATGTTTATATATTTTCTTAAATTTTAAAAATTAAATTATTACATAGTATATTATTGTTTTACAAATTTAAAAGTTTCGTAAAACTCTGTGATGTTTAATTTAATAATAATTTTAACATTAAATTATTATTAATTCAAAAGATATATTTATTTTGGAATAAGGATTTTAAACATTTGATTTAATTATCAAATATATATATATATATATATATATATATATATATATATATATATATATAATGTACTATTCATGTATCCAAAAATTACATGAAGGCAAGAGTATAGTAAAACTATCAGATTTCATGCAAGTTTTCCACCATAAACAAAATTGACGCAAAATCAAAAAACACTCGACCATCATCCTTGAATATCAACATTACCCAAGTCTTGAGCATCTGATCCATTTTTTAGTGGTTAAGGTTGGATAAACGCCTCATTCACATGTGTTTCTGTCTGTACCATCCGACAATCTTGCAATGCATCATTCCTATCCTAAATTTACTTTTGTCTAAATTGGAGAGACATAGCCTATCCATCATGTGTCACTATTTGTGCTGCAAATCTTTCATGATGGAAATTATCTCATTGAAGTCATCATGTTGGTCCCAAGCTAATTTGTATACCATCAAAGTGAGTTTTCTCATCTAGGCGTAAGGTGAATTGAATGGAGGCGAGAGGTCCACTCTGCCATGAGAAATGGCTTCCTGGTCCATCGGGTGCACAAATACCATTCCTTAAGCCCCGACCCCTCTACGAGAGTGGTTGTGCTAACACTAAATTTCCTTCCATGCCCTCTGCCCTTCCTGAACTTCTCAGTCCACACACTCTATTGTCTCAATCCAAGAAACCTCCCCACAGTTCCAACCTCCCGACCATCGTCACAGATATTTCCACATACCGTGGCATTGCCACAACCCCACATAGTCACTCAAACCAACCACCCCTCGTCATATAGTTTTCCTAACACTTGTGGCACATATCCACCCTCTGGGGTGTATGGGACACCCCTTGACTAGCCTCACCATAAACCCAGAGCACGTAAATGAATAGTAAAACACACAACATAATGAGTTGTAAGCTGTTGTGAAGTCAAACCGAGCCACTTTTGTGTAGTTTGGCGAAGCTTGCAACAACGAAACTTCAAATGGGACTCGACACCAGAGAAACAAGTAAAATGAATTACCTACACCACACAACAATTGAGTGACCCTCGCACCCCGCTGTCGCTATCTTGTGCTTTGACAATCGTACCAAAGTCACTCTGCCCTACGCATATAAGATCCTTTTCATTAGGGTAATTTTGAGGTCTAAAATGGGCCTCCTAAGGAAATTATAAAATAATAGTAGCACTAATAAAAGAATATTATATTACATCATCATATTTTAGAGGGAAGAATGAAAAAACTACTTTTTCAACTCGTATTTTCATCTTATCTCCCTATGGGTTTACTCAAATTTCGAGTGGGAACACTTGTATGCAGAATTTGTTTCCTCATCCAAGGAGTACCCATGTTGCATACTTTCGATGGACCCTGCTACATGAAAAATTATAAATATATGAAACAACATGATTGCAATCACGTTTTTTCATATATTTCTCGTTTTTCGTGTAGCAGGGTCCATTGAAAGTATGAAATATGGGAAATCCTTGGATAAGGAATTAAATTTTATATCCAATGAGTACTCCCACTCAAAATTTGAGTAAAACCTAAGGGAGATAAGTTGAAAATACAAGTTGAAAAAGTAGTTTTATTATTTTATTATTTTTTAATCTTTTTACTTTTTTACCCCAAAAGTGGTGAATCATACCACATAGTTGACATCATCATATTGAATCCTACTGGTTCTTATAAATTTTATTTTGGTTGTACAATTTTCTTAGTAGGCCCATTTTAGACCTGAACAGTTCTCTAATGCCAGCCACGACTTCATAGGGTCCTAGGTAGCTATAACCGAAGCCTACTATAGAGCCAACAACAGACTAAACTTCCTCAGGGTATATCCCCTCTTGACATTCTGCAACCAGGAAGCATGTCATGGCCTGAAAGCTAAGCCACCCTGCACATCTCAATAATTTTCACTAACCGCAATCACCAACTTCATCTCATGCAACATGCAAATGCATCCCTTGACCACCCTAAATCTACTTAACTTCTCCTATGTATCAAGAACCTTCACGCAACTCTCGCTAGGTGAAGCATACTCAACGCACATGATAGTCATCAATGACATGTGGTGAGGGTAATAATGCCACCAAACTAAGGCGCCACTTGCTCTGGGAAAATATTTGTAATATTAATAAAATAGAAAATTGAGATTTATCACAAATATATTTATAGTCTTTTTATTTTTCACTTTAGTTAAAAAATATCATGTTTACCAATTCTAGTAAAATTTTATTACTTATTGTTAATTTATTAATATTATTGTTTTATGTTTTTAAATATACATATATTTAACTTTTATACATATTAACTCTCTTTCTATAATTAGTAATAATAATTATTTAAAATATAAATATAATTTAATTAATTTTTATAAATAAATTATATTAGTAATGCATATAATAAAATAAATAATTTGATGTGATTATAAATTTGTGTCCATTGATATTTATCAAATTTAATTTGTATTACTACATTCATTATTATGATAATAATAACAAATTAAAATAATTTAATTCGCTCTTATGATTTTTTAATTTTGATAATCCAAAATGTATTGTTGTTTATATCAACTATGATTTAGTATCTTTACATATGAATCAAATGACTACTATCATATGATGATATTATTACCATGACAAATTTTCTGTACATTATAATTTTTGGCTATCCATATTTGTGAAGCTATAATTTCATTAATGATTTGAAGAGTATATGTAAACCTTTGGATTTAATTAGTACACAATCTAATGGGTAATATATATTGGCGATGGTTTCTTATTTTCTACTACTTATTCCAGACAAGTCAACCATCTAGCACACATAATAGTTGAGGAGAGCTCGAGCTTCAAACAAAAGCAAGCATGAAGTAAACTGAAAGGTTTAATGCGTTGACAATAGTAAAAATATCCCTTTTCCCGGGTCATCAACAACGTGCTACGTGGCATATCTAACAACGTGCTACGTGGCATATCTAACAATTCCAACTCGCAGAACTTCACAGTTTCCAAGGTCTTGACCCATTCCTTGCTCACCTTGACCGAAAAGTTAAAGCAAGGCTTCCCTGAGGCATTTTCTACCAACGCAACAGAAGAGTCCCTATGACAAGTTTTTTTTGGTTAGAATCCCGTACAAAAAAAATTCAAATAATAAAATAGCTGGACTTTTTAAATCATTTATTTTATGGTGGAAATTGATTTAGCACCATCAAAATCCGGGCACCAAAAATCTTGAAATTTCACAGCTATAATCCAAATTTTCAAAAATTTCTGATTATTTTTCGGATTATTTTTTGAGTTTTTTTTAAGTCTACAACCTTCCCTTCATAATGATATGCAGTTCTCTTAAACCAAAACGATATGGGCAGAGTGCAAATTGGACCCACTCACGAAGTGGCAGACCAACATTCATAGGCAGAGTGGATGTCGAAGTGGGAACCACTTGGAAGTGGCGAAACATGTGTCTATACGTTGAAATGGGTCCTCTAATTATTAATAGAGGAAAGAGTTTTTATTTAAATATTTTTTCTGGCTTATTTTATGCATACATTTCCAAAAATCACAGGTTTGAATATTTTATTATACAAATATTAGACTAGCATTTTCACCTTTCGGTGAAAAGGAACGCCGAACAAATTTTATGGGAGTGGAAGGTTTGTATGTCCCTGAATTCACATGGTGTAGCCTGACATTTGCAAAGTAACTAACAAAAATTGCTCTCACTTGGTCTCAAAGTAACTAACATGACTCCATACGCATAAGATCTATATGGTTTGTCTCCCATATTTTTTTTTCAACACCTGGTCATTTGCTTGATGGCATTATAGGATATTTCGCTGAGCGCTTTCACCTAACTTCGACACTTGGACAGCAGATGGGCATTTGGTATTTTGTTTAATATTGTTTAAATTGTACATGTGTTTATGATTTGTCTCTCATAATTTTTTTTTCAACACCTAGGCTTTTTCTTAATGACATTTCGGACTTTTGGCTCAGTGCTTTCACCTAATTTCGACACTTGGACAACATATGGGCGATTAGTACTTTGTTTCATATTGTTTAAGATGTACATGTGAACACATTGAAAAAGAATATAATATATACAGTTACACATATAATATCTGTAATAGTTGGATCTAGATAGATGTAGAACCCATAGTCTTTGAAATTTCATGTATCTCAATCCTTGCATTACATTATACACAACAAAGATATCTCTGTCAAACTCTGAGCTAGCAAGCAAAGTTTCTCAAGGCCTCTACAATTATGTAAAATCCTAGTAAGAGAATAATCGTTTAAAGGAAAAGCATAATTAAAATATAGAAATTATTTCAAACCCCTGTTTGCAGTAGCAATGCTTTGCTAACGAATGAGGAGGACGAGATTCTTGCACATTATTTACAGTAATACGCAACATAATCAGATTTGATAACCTCGATAACTCCTTGAGGTCCCCATGTTTGAAGTTCAAAGACAATTCCTACAGGGAGGAAATATATAGCCAGAGACCTAAGGACAAAGGTAATTTCGATGGAATCATCAAAGACGAATGAGACCTTCCGAAGCGTCTGACAATTCTCGCATATTCTTGATGAACCAAACTGAGTAAATCTGAAAAGGCCATTTAAACTCAATTTTTGGATATTCTTGCAATTTTTCAGTGAATCAAGGGCAACACTAGACAAATTCATGCAAGACCCAAGGCTAAGAGATTTAAGCCTCTTACGAATCCTAGTGATTCCCTTGATGCCATAATCCAGTAAATTGGGTATATCACACAACGTAATCTCCTCGAGAATTGTACAATTAGTCATAAACCCTAGATTTGAAATGCATTCCAGAGGTTTGTATGTATTTCCTAATGATAATATAAGGAGGATTTTCAGGCATTCGAAGGTCATTGGAGATGTGAGTCCTGCAATTGATTACAACATGGAGAGAAATTCAAGTGCCTAATATATGATGTGATTCGTGCAATTGATCACAACATGGAGAGAAATTCAAGTGCCTAATATATTTGAAGCCAGAAAAGAGAGATCGAAGGAGTGTGGTTGACCTAACAGTAAGAAAACCATGTACGTTGCAAACCTGTTAAGATGTGGGATAACACTTTGATGTATGCGATAGCCATCTCGACGCTACTCTCCATTGCTGTAATTGGACCCTCTACTTAAATAGTCTTTGTTTTGAGGCCCCTTTACTTAAATTGTATTCTTTTAGGCAAGAACGTAGTAAAAAATCCAATCAATGGGATTTGAACTCTTAAATTTTGAAATCCTGAATTCAATTGTGCAACTCCACCTAACATCTCCATATTCACAACAACCAAAAGGAAGTTAGAAACCAACCAAAAGGGATTTATAAATAAAATTAGGTTTTCATTACCACTTATAATATCAGACTAAGCTTCAGCATGCAGTTTCATATCGAATATTTCTCGCACTCATATATCGAATATTTCTCACGCTCGGTGAACTTTTTGGGACGACGGAACATGTCCAAAATTACTCGTGAATTTTTTGCGACGACGGAGCAGGTCCACAAATATCAGACCGAGCTTCACCAGAAAATTTGCTTCACCAGAAAATTTCATATGGAATATTCCTCGCGCTCAGTGAATGTTGGAATATTTGAGAACTCCAGAACAACAAATGGAGAATAAAACTCCCCTCTTCAACACAAAGAAAATATTAAAATTTCTTGACAGGAGACAGAGTTTCAATTCTGAAAAAAAACTTCTATTTCTTCAAAAACTGTTACAAATACTTCCTCTAATAGAGGGATAACAAAAATAGCACTGCTGCAAAACACAGTGCCTAAAATGACTTCACTGTCTCATACAAAACACTCTCTCTTTGTAGAACAACGCTGCTGTGTTTTTACTATTCCACACTGCTGTGCAAAACAAAACAAGAACATTACAATAATACATACAGGCTCTCGGGCCTTTTGTTTTTATATGTCGCGCATATTAAAAACATTACAAAACTTATATTAAAACTTAAACAAAGTCTATTTAAAACAAATACATGTGGGCCCACTTTAACAATTACGCTTTGAATTGCGCTATCAAACAATTTAAATGCATTGAATAACAATCGTCGGGTCCACAACTAAGCAAATAACAAACAACAAAACAAAATCTCCAATTGCGATTGACTATCGGATGCGATGGCTCATTTTAATTCCACTGCATAAACTCCGTCGGGTCCGGGCTCATAACAAAAACAAACGAGCAACCGAAAAGTTTCGATTGCGATTAACAAACGGACACGATGAACAAATATAAAAACTGGCTCATAAACCAATCGGGTCCGGACTTCAACACTGTGCGATCGGGCCTCGTTCTAAAGAGGTTCCGATTGCGATTGATAGACAAATGTGATTCCTCCTTTTAATTCTGCTGTATTGGAGGATCGGGTCCGCCACTTCAAAATGTAATCAGGGCACACAACAATAAACCTCTGATTCAAGACTTGCGATTATATAATAGACTATCGCGTGGTCTATGGACCCACGGGCCTCAGCTGACGGTGGAGGGAAATTATAACATAAAGTTTGGTTTTTTATTATATCAAAACGTTCCTCTTGCAGAACTCTGCCATATCAACAAGACACTTGGGCTTCGAAATATATATGTTGCGATTTGCGATTGCAATTGGGATCGCATCGCATCGCAAATATTCACATCAACAAGACGTTGCTAATGAAACTTGCGATTCCGATTGGCACTTAAGTGGTGGGGACCACTTGTCCTGCCTCTTCAAGAATTAAAGAGCTTCCGCTGTTTTAAGCAATTTTTTTCATTTCTGGTTGTTGAGGGCTTAAAATCCCAAAATGACTGTTTTAATTAGAACTTTGTTCTTTCGTAGATCAGAACTACAAAGGTCTTTGTCCTTCTGCAAAATGGCTACGTCCATCACAGAATTAATTCTTCTTTGTAATTATGGCTGTGGCCCATCAACATTAATTTCTTCCTTACAGTTTTCCTATTCTACTTTGAATGCGTGAAGCTGTGCACACAAGCTCTTCTGCTGCTGCCTTTGTACTCTTTTTCTTCCTGCTCAAAGGCTAGCAGGTGACTTTAATATTTCAACACTCCCCCTTAAATTCAGCTACTGGGTTATCAATCATACCCACGCATTTTCTTAAAATTTCAAATGTCTTCTGCCCCAATGGTTTTGTTAAAATATCTGCATATTGCTCCTCTGTTTTACAATTCTGTAAAACAATTTCTCCATTATTCACCAATTCTCTGATGTAGTGAAACTTTGTATCTATGTGCTTCTTTCTCTTGTGAAACATTGAATTCTTTGATAATGCAATAGCTGAGCTATTGTCACAATAAATCACTATTCCTTTTACTTGTTCTTGGCATAAAATTCTCAACATCCTTTTCATCCAAATTGCTTGACACGTTGCTGCAGTAGCTGCCACATACTCTACCTCTGCTGTAGATAATGCTACAATCAGCTGTTTCTTAGAAGCCCATGAAATGGTTCTTGAACCCATATGAAAAACATAACTGGAAGTGCTCTTCCGATCATCTACACTTCCAGTCCAATCACTATCAGTGTAACCAACTAACTCTAAATTTTCTGAAGAAGTATATAAAATACCATATCTTTTAGTTCCTTTAACATACCTCAGAATTCGCTTTGCTGCCTGCCAATGTGTTTCTTTTGGCTTCTCCATAAATCTGGAAATCAAACTAATAGCATGCATAATATCTGGCCTAGTTGCAGTCAAATACATGAAGCTGCCAACTATGCTTTTATACAAACTTGGATCAAAATCCTTGCTAATGTCATCTTTACTCAACTTCAATCCCATTACTGTGGGAGTAATTGCATCTTTGCACTCCTGCATATTAAATCTTTCAAGAACTTCATTAACATATTTTGCCTGTGAGATAAAAATCCCATTTTCATCTTGTTCTACTTCTATTCCTAAGAAGTATCTCAACAAACCCATGTCATTCATTTCAAATTCTTCTTTCATGACTGTTTTAAAATTTTCAATAAGGTAATCATCATTACCTGTGAAAATAACATCATCAACATATAACACTAGAATCAACATTTTACCATCTTTTTCTTTGATGTAGAGGGTGGGTTCTCCCTCACACTTTTCAAATCCATTTTCTAGTAGATAGGAGTCTATTCTACTGTACCACACTCTTGGTGCTTGCTTCAGCCCATAAAGAGCTTTCTTCAACTGCATAATTTTGTGTTTCCCGGCCTTCTTTTTCAACTTAAGAGGTTGTTCAATGTAAATCTTCTTCCATTAACACTCCATTTAGAATGACTTCACGTCTATTTGCAACTTCTCCACTTGTTTTTTGGTCGCTATGTGATTAGCATCATTTTCACAAGCTTCATTCTTGCAAATCTAGAGAAAGTTCCCTCATAATCTATCCCATGCTTTTGCTTATATCCCTTGACAACAAGTCTGGCCTTGTGTCTCTCTATCTTTCCTTCAACATTAATTTTGGTTTTATAGACCCATTTAACTCCAATGACTTCTTTACCTTCTGGGAGATCAACCAACTCCCATGTTTTGTTCTTTTCTATGGCATTAATTTCATCATCCATAGCTTCTATCCATTTTCTATATTTAATAGCACCTTCAAAATGAATAGGATCATCAACTTTAAAATACAAAGCAAATAAGGAATTCATGCCTTCATTTGCCGCTTCCTGCGCATAAATTTCATTAAGACTTCTGAACTTTGTTCCTCTTTCATCTGGCGTAGTTGTGCTTGAAGAAGCACTTGAGTCGGCTCCGCGTGGTGTTCTTGGAGATGCACTCCGGCTTCTTCTCAAGGGTGTTCTCGCTACTGTTTGAGGTGTCCCTTACTGTACTTGTGTTGGTGGAGGTTGTGCAACTGATGAGTTGTTAATTTCAGTCACATCTTCCTCATATTCATCATGACATAAACATCATTTAACATTAACTGTTTTCTCAATGCTTCCATCCCATGCTTCCTCTTCAATAAACTGCACATCTCTGCTTATTACAAACTTCTTTGTGGATGGGTTATACAATCTGTGTCCTTTAGAATCTTCACAATATCCAAGAAAAATGCACTTCTCCCTCTTACTATCCAACTTCTTCCTCAACTTGTCTGGAATGTGTGCATATGCCACACATCCAAAAACTCTCATGTGGGTGACTCCCTGTTTTCTGCCACTCCATGTTTCTTCTAGAACCTTGTTCATCACAGCTTTTGTAGGGCATCTATTTAAAATATACACAACATAGTTTGCTTCTTATGCCCAATACTCATTCGGTAATGTTTTTCCTTCAGCATACTTCTCACAATTTCCATTATGGTTCAATTCTTCCTTTCAGCAACTCCATTCTGTTGCGGTGTGTACCTTGTGGTAAATTGCTTGTGTATGTCGTTATCTCTACAAAAACACAAAAATTCCTTTGATATATATTCTCCTCCTCTGTCATTTCTAAGAGCTTTAATGTGCAGCCTGCTTTGTTTCTCTACAAGAGCTTTAAAATAGAAATTTTTTTGAAAAAATTCACTCTTTTATTTCAAAAAATAAACCCACACTTTTCTTGTGAAATCATCTATGAAGGTCAGCGTGTAATTGATGCTTGAAATTGATGTTGTCTGCATCGACCCACATAAATTTGAGTGTATGATCTCTAAGTTTTCTTTCGCTCTTATGCTTTTCCCTGATGGAAAATTTTCTTTGTGTTGCTTTCCCAAGATGCAGCCTTCACATAGGCTGTCAGGCTTCTCAATCAATGGCAAACCTCTTACCATTCCTTTTCTGTGCAACAAATTTAATCCTCCGAAATTTTGATGTCCAAATCTTAGGTGCCATAACCAATTTTCATCTTTTGCTTCCTTCTGAAAGGCTTCTTGTGTTACAACTACTATGGTCTTTCCTTTTCCTTTCAAGTCAGTGTTGAGCTTGAGCAGAAACATTCTATTGCTGGTCATTTGTATTTCAGCAATGATTTTCTTGCTTGGAGGTGTATCTTTTATTGTGCACACATAATCCTTGAAAATTACATTGTAACCTTTGTTTATGAGTTGCCCAACGCTCAAAAGATTACACTTCAAACCTGGAACATAATACACATCTGGAACAAATTTTTGCTCACCATTTCTTGCTCGAATACTAACTCTGCCTTTTCCTTTTACAGAGATCTTAGTATCAGTCCCTGTGGTTACTTCTGATTTAACCTCTTCATCTAAATTGGCAAACATTGCTCCGTTTCCAGTCATGTGATTACTGCATCCTGAATCTAAGAACCAAACATCATCTTCTCTATCCTGTGCTACATTGCATGTTAACAGCACATTACTTGGGTTCTTTTCTTCTTTTACTACATTAGCATTCTACCTATTTCTCATTTCATTTTTATTCTTTCTACATTCATTGGCATAATGCCCATATTTCTTGCAATAATGACATTGGACATTGGATTTGTCATACCTTTGTCCATGTGCATGTTGGTGTTGGTGTCCACCTTGTTGGCTGTTGCATTGGCCGTGACTCTAATTTTGACTGTTTCTCCTTCCATGTGAATGTGAAGGGCTGTTCCTTCCACCTCTTTTTTGGCTTCTGCCTCTTCCTCTTCCTTTGCCTTGACGTTTTCCTCTTCCTGAAGGCATCTGGGTCTTGAAGGCGTGCTCTAGAGATGAGTTTTCATCTCTGCTCAATCTCTGTTCATGAGTTATTAGTGAGGCATGAAGTTCATCTACCGTGAGCTTTGAGAGATATTTGGTCTCTTCTATGGTGGTAACAATAACGTCAAACTTTGAGGGTAAGCTCCTCAAAATTTTCTCCACAATCCTTCTTTCTTCCATAGTTTCACCATGGGACCTTATCTGATTTACAATCCCAATCACATGAGTGAAGAATGAGTCAATAGTATCTGACTCTTTCATGCAGAGAGTTTCAAAGTCTCTCCTCAGCAACTAAATTTTTGTTCTCTTCACTTTTTCCATACCTTGATAGGCTACTTTCAGAGTTTCCCATGCATCCTTAGATTTCTTAGCTGCTGCTATCCTTGGAAACACACTCTCATTTACTGCTTGATACAATAGGAAGAGAGCTTTAGAGTCTTTCTTCCTATTTCTCTTCAATATATCCTTCTCTTCTTTAGTTAAGGCATTAAAAGACTGCTCATCAGCTGGTTCAACAAAACCATCTTCTACAAGTTCCCATAAATCTTGTGAGACAAACAGGGCTCTCATGGTAATGACCCAATAATCATAATTTTTTCCATTAAATTTTGGAAGCTGAACATTTCCAATACTCATACCTATACTTGGTCCATCCATTGCTTTTGAACTGAACTTTGAACTTAGACAAATTGTCTTTCCTTTTCTGAAATAACAAACTCTTTTAAACAAAGTAACAACTATGTTTTCTTTTGAGAAATACCTAAACTTTATCTTCTGTTGAGCTTTCACTCTGCTGGAGAAATGTTGTAACAAGTCTTATTCTTCTTTCAGCTTCTTTGAAGCCTTCAAAGAGCCTGAACTAGCTCTGATACCATGTTGGAATATTTAAGAATTCCATAACAACAAATGGAGAATAAAACTCCCCTCTTCAACATAGAGAAAACATTAAAATTTCTTGACAGGAGAGAGAGTTTCAATTCTGAAAAAAAAACTTCTATTTCTTCAAAAACTGTTACAAATAATTCCTCTAACAGAGGGATAACAAAAATATGACTGCTGCAAAAACAGTGCCTAAAATGACTTCACTGTCTCATACAAAACACTCTGTCTCTGTAGAACAACGCTGTTGTGTTTTTACTATTCTACACTGATGTGCAAAACAAAACAAGAACATTACAATAATACATACATGCTCTCGCGCCTTTTGTTTTTATATGGCATGCATATTAAAAAAATTACAAAACTTATATTAAAACTTAAACAAAGTCTATTTAAAACAAATACATGTGAGCCCACTTTAACAATTGCGCTTTGAATCGCGCGATCAAACAATTTAAATGCATTGTATAACAATCGTCGGGTTCACGACTAAGCAAAGAACAAACAACAAAACAAAATCTTCGATTGCGATTGACTATCGAATGAGATGGCTCCTTTTAATTCCATTGCATAAACTCCGTCGGGTCCGTGCTCATAACAAAAAAAATGAACAACCGAAAATTTCCGATTGCGATTAACAAATGGACGCGACGAACAAATATAAAAACTAGCTCATAAACCAATCGGGTCTGGACTTCAACACTATGCGATCAGGCCTTGTTCTAAAGAGGTTCTGATTGTGATTGATAGACAGATGTGATTCCTCCTTTTAATTCCGTTGTATTGGAGGATCGGGTCTGCCACTTCAAAATGTAATAGGGGCACACAACAATAAACCTCCAATTCAAGACTTGCGATTATATAATAGACTACTGCGTGGTCTGTGGACCCATGGGCCTCGGCTAACGGTGGAGGGTGATTATTATATAAAGTTTGGTTGTTTATTATATCAAAACGTTCCGCTTGCGGAACTCTGCCACATCAACAAGACACTTGGGCTTTGAAATATATATGTTGCGATTTGCGATTGCGATTGTGATCACATCCCATCGCAAATCTTCACATCAAGAAGACACTTCTAATGAAACTTGCGATTCCGATTGGCACTTAAGTGGTGGGGACCACTTGTCCTGCCTCTTCAAAAATTAAAGAACTTCCGCTGTTTTTAGAAATTTTTTTCATTTCTGGTTGTTGAGGTCTTAAAAGCCCGAAATGAATATTTTAATTAGAACTCTGTTCTTCCATAGTTCAGAACTACGAAGGTCTTCGTCCTTTTGCAAAATGGATACGTCCATCACAGAATTAATTCTTCTCAGCAATTGTGGTTGTGGCCCATCAACATTAATTTCTTCCTTACAGTTTTCCCATTCTACTTTGAATGCATGGTGCTATGCAGGCAGGCTCTTCTACTGCTGGCTCTGTACTCTTCTTCTTCCTTCTCAAAGGCTAGCAAGTGACTTTAATATTTCAACAGTGAATCTTTTTCAACGGCGGATCAGGTCCACAAATAATCGTGAATGTCTTACAGCGACGGAGCTGGTCCACAAATACCGTGACAAGGAAAAAATATATTATTAAAATAATGAATTTTGCAGCTAGCGAAAAAAAATATTATTAAAATAATGAATTTTAAAGTTGGGAGACGACAAATCTTGGAACAGTGTCGTGAGGTAAAACCTCACAATATAACTTCTTCGGCGTAATAAAATTAAGTTATAATATTAATAAAAATTATAGTAGAAAATTCCAAAACTCATTTCATCAAGTTCGTTGAATGTGACCTGTAAGATACAGTCGAGTGGAAATGGGAGCCAGTATAGAAGTGGCACAACAACATGCATAATAGGTTGAATGAAAATTAGAATTAAATTCACTGGTAAAACAAGCTACAATTTTACTATGGAAAATGATGTGCACACTCGGTGTCTGACTTTCTATACTAGTTGAGTTGCTTCCGTTTTCTAGGTCAGAAACTTAATGTTACAATGGTTGTTGTGACTAGAGTAGCTATATAATCTAAGAGATGTGTAAGTGTTAGGTGTAATGTAATAAATATTGTATGTTAATATATTTTAAGTATATATATTTTTTTAATATAATTCTATAACATTTTTAACTTAAATCTTAAATAAAAAATATATGGGAGATGTAATGGTATAAAATAATGATTTTGTAACCATATTTAAATTTAGTTAATAAGCACATAAAAAAATAATACTTATAATAAACTAGTAGTCCCTCCCACCTAAGTGGATATACATTTTGAAAAATTGCAAATTGATATATGAAGTAGAAAATTTAATTTCTTACTAAAGTATCTGGACTTGCATAATTTTTGGTGTGTAGTAACCACTACTAAGTGGATGCATTTATACTTTTAATCCTACATGTTAAATTATTTAAGAAAGCATAAATAAAGGTAGGTATTAACTCCTCATAGGTATATTTATTTCCATCTTATTTCTATTCATTTCTATGAAAGTGCTTTCTTAAATTATGGTTCTCTATAAATAATGGTAACTAGGTAATTTACACGAGTATAGCTATTTTCAAGGATTTTAATTATGAATCCTAAAAATGAAAAATCATTGCACAAATATTCATGACAATTTTTTTGGTTAATTTTAATCAAAATCCAAGAGAGATTTTAAAACACTTGAGTTTAAATTGTTTAATTCTGTATAATTTTAGTGTGCCAAGGTTTTTCTAGGGTGCTAAATCTATTTATGCATTTAGAATTGTATTTAAACAACAAAAAGTTGTATAGTTCTAGTGCCCCAAGTGTTTTTGTGGGTGCTAAATCCATTTATGCATTCAAAAATGTATTTTAAACAACATAAGTTCTCATTATTGCTTGAAATTGTATCACCAGATTTTGGTGAATTTCTGTGAATTTCTTTATATCCATAATGGTTATGAGACAAAAAATCTGAGGTATTTATCCACATTGCACAAGGGATATACCTTCAAAACTATGGTCCAATAATATGTTTGAAAAATTATTCTTTCAATAATACTGAAAGATAATTTATTTATTTTCTCAAATTTAAACATTATAGCTTGGATTGGTCAATGGTAAACTAATAGTTGTCAATAGGCGAATCGATTTCTGTAGCCCCGCCATGGCAGGGACTAATAAAATTCTTCACCATTGATATTCATCCCCATTTTACCCTATATTAATTTATAAAAGAAAATTTAACAAACAAAAATTAATGAATTGGATAAATATAAAGTACAAAACCATGGAAAAAAAAGTAGTACATTAAATAAATATAAAGTACATAGCCATGTGTTATAATCAAGGGTGATAACACTTTTATCGAAAGCTAATTTAACAAAATTAAATCCAAGGAGTAAAAATGAATGAAAAGTGATATTTATGATATTTAATTTAATAGAAATTGAAAAATTCATAATTAAATAATATTTTCAAAATCAGTTAAGATTATAAAAAATAATTAATATTAATGTATGGTAGTTAAATTTTATCACGAAAATTTACATAGTAATAAATTTATTATACAAAATATGTGCTTGGTCTATAAACCAATTAATACATAAGTGTTGTATATAAGTAGATTGTTTGAAAAAAAAATGGTTTATTTTCAAAAACCAATTTAAACCACACAAATCAAGATTTCACTACAAATTATTTCGCTAGATTTAGCCCAGAAATTCGGCGAAAACTCGAGAAAGTCTCACATATAGACAGTTCCATATATTTCCACACATACGCATATATATCATACTTTAACAATAATTATAGTAAATAATATATATGAAAGTACCTCAAGTGTTTTTTAGGGTGCAAAACCTATTTATGCATTCAAAAGTGTGTTTTAAACTACAAAAAATCACAATCTTCTAGAAAAAAATCCATTTCTTCTATTAGTTAGACTGCACATAACTAAGTTTAAGATAATAATTAATTTTTATTTATTTACAATTTTAAATTCGAAAAATTTAAAATTAATAATTTAAAAAATAATAAATAAATATTTATTATATTTCTTTTCCAAAATTTTCACCATTAATTACTATTAATATATTATAATTTATATTAATTTATAAAAATAGTATTTAGTAAGAAAAACACTAATACTTAAGAATATTTGAGACATAAAATAAAAACCATAATTATATTATTTTTAAAAACAACCTAGATCCCACTAATCCCCAGAAAACATCTTTTAAAGTGAAAAGAGATTTTATCACTCTAGGGGCTTCATAGATCTAAAGTTGAGATGGATCTAAGTTGGTTACCCCTACTATGGTAAATTTTCACAAACAAACAAACCTAAGATTAATAGCAAGACTAGTATGGTTGTGATATCAATGATTGGACAATTAAGGTAGCATGAAAACAAGTGTAAAAAAGTAGGTACAATCAACACACATTTCCAACAATGATGTGGGACTTTGGGAAGCTTGTTGTGGGATTGTTTGTGGAATTTAAAACTACAATTATGTCTTGTGAATAGCAGTAACCTTCAGTACATGCTTGTGACTACATAAACGTTTATTATAAGAAAAATAAACTAGTAGTAAAACTTTAAATTCCATGTTCCATGTTTGTTGCAGCAGAATCAAATTCTTCAGTTCAAGTGTTAACAAATATCATGACAGGGGTAGGTTCTTGCCTAATTCTCCTCCAATGAAATTCTATAAAATCCTGCTATGAGGTAAAATCAACATGAGAGGTGTGGAGATTCTTGTTAAGAAATTATACACTTTCATAATGTTTCTCTTTGATAGCCATGATTCCTTTCTTAATAGCGAGCAGGTCATCGGAAGTCCGAAATCCAACCATTATAAACTAAATAGATAGCCTCTGGCCATAGGTTGGTCAGTAGAGCATTGTCAATTGATTTTTTAAAGATAATAACAACCATTCAACTCTGCCACGTCCAACAATGTCAGATAATTCAGATTTTCTAGTTTTACTATTGTTCAGTTCCCCTAGGAAAGAATAGCACCTCATGTCATCGAACAATACAATTTTAGGATGCATTAAAGTACTTTAGGTCTTTGTTAGAACCCAATGAATATGTTAAGAGAGATTGGGACTAGTTAGCTTTTAGGAAGGATTAAAGTTTTTTAGGTCTTTGTTAGAACCCAATGAATATGTTAAGAGAGATGGGAGTAGTTAGTGGCTAAAGGTTGAAAAAAGGAAGTTACATAGTACTGTTTAAGTCAGTTTTTCAAGTTATACCTAGGCACACATCACAATTTAAACACCTTACTTATGCACTTAAGCGTAATTCCAAAATTGGGACCATAGGATATGGGGCTGGGGTGACAGTGCTAGCCATTCAAGATGTAATAATAAGTCTCATCGGAGAAAAGTAAAAGGGGTGTTCCATATCTTCTGCACTTTCATTGAGCTGTGAACGTAAGGCGCCTTTAGTCCTCAAAAGAAAAATCAGCAAAATATATATTTCTATTCCATATCCAGACTTAGATGCTCCAATGTATCTAATAGACTCCTTTCCTATTCTAGTGAATGTTCCAATTCCAGATCGAAAGCTTGTAGCTCGAGTTGTTTCATATAAAAATAGGTTTTGGCCACAAAAAGTGGTAAGACATTGATCACTAGTGAGAGCCTATAGAGTAAGTGATTTTTTAAAGACATGTGTCCCATTATAGTATTGATGAATGAATAAGGAAGCTCAGATAAAATATGCATAGAATTGAAAAGAAGGAGTTGTAGCTCACAGGTGAGTACTGCACCTGGAGACTACACTCAGAACTGAGAGATCACTCTCGTACACTCTAATTCATGAACGAAAGATTACATCATTAAGTACATTACTAGAAATTAGGAAGTTGCAACCAAACCCCTAAACTCTAGGAACAAATCCTAAACTAAGGAGATACGTTACAACATGTGTAACTTGTTCTCCATTAATACAAAATAATATAATTATTTTCAACTCCCCCCCTTAATGGAGAAATTATTGTCCTTAACACCTAGCATCCTTCTAAGCAATTCAAGCTTCACACGTGCAAGAGGCTTAGTAAAAATATCAGCCACATTGTCACAAGTTTTACAATATTCAACAGTAATTTCTTTTGACTGTAGTTTCTCTCTGACAAAATGGAATTGAGTGTCTATATGTTTGGTGTTTTTATGAAACAATGGATTGTATGCTAATTTAATAGTGCTCTGGTTGTCTCTTTTGATGGAAGTGGAGTTCTTCTATTCTTCTCCTGCATCATTAAGAAGCCTTCTCAACCAGATCGCTTCACATGTCACTGCACACAATGCTTGATACTCAGCTTCACATGAAGACAATGCTACAGTACTTTGATTCTTGTTGCTCCATGCTATGACCTTGGATCCTATGCTAAATGCGTAACCTGTGATAGACCTTCGATTATCTAGGTTACCTGCCCAGTCTGAATTTGAAAAACCTGCTAGAATAACATCAAATGTGTCAGTGTATAAAATGCCATAATTAAAAGTACCACAAAGATACATCAACACGCTTTTTGCTGCTACCCAGTGACTTTCAAGCGGTTTTGACATGAATTGGCTCAACACACTAACAGAGTATACCAAGTCTGGTCTGGTTGTTGTGATATATATCAAGCTGCCAACCAGCTACCTGTACATAGTGGCATCCACCTCCTTAGTGCCATCGTCACTGCACAACTTCAAATTCTGCTACAATGGTGTCACTGCTGATCTACATTGATCCATGCCAAACTTTTCCAACATATTTCTAGCATACTTCCATTGGGTGAGAAAAGTTTGCCCAGTATCTCTCCATACTTCTAATCCCAGACAGTAATGGAGACTTCCGAGATCTTTCATTTCAAAAAATTGTGGCATCAGCCTTTTGATTTCCTTGATTAAATTATCTTCATTTCATGTTATAATTATGTCATCTACATACAAAGAAATCAGAATAATCTACCCCTGCTTATTATACTTGGTATACAAATTTTGGTCATTTAAACTCCTATGAAAACCATGCTCTAAAAAGAAAGAATTAATCTTTTCGTACCAAGACCTGGGTGCTTTCTTTAAGCCATATAGCGCCTTTTTCAATCTGCAAACAAGATGTTCATGCCCCTGCTTTACAAACCCTTCTGGATGTACTAAGTAAATTTCCTCTTTTAATTCACCATTTAAAAATGCAGATTTGACATCAAGCTGGTGTAGCTCCCAATTATGTTTAGTTGCTAGAGAGAAAAGAATTTTGATAGTGTTTAACTTTGCTACAAGTGCAAAGGTATCATCAAAATCTATGCCTTCTTGCTGTGAGTAACCCTTTGCAACCAACCTAGCTTTTAGTTTTTCAATAATTCCATCTACATTCATTTTTGGTTTAAACAACCATGTACATCCTATAGGTGTTTTATTCTTAGGTAGTTCAACTAAATCCCAAGTGTTATTTCTAAGAATAGATTCTATCTCTTCATTCATTGCAGCCCTCCACTCCTCAAATTGACTAGCTTCTTTGTAATTAGTGGGCTCTACAATGTTCAAAATATTTTACATCAAAGCATAGTATTTCAATCTGACTGGTTTTTGAGTCTTTCTACCTGATCTCCTTGGTAGGGGACTTACCTCAATTTTTTTTTCTTCAGATGTAATTGGGCTTGCATTATCACCTTCTTCCTGTTCTTCTTTCTGCTCTTCTTTCTGCTCCTGTTTCTGCTCCTGCTCTCTTTCATCCTCGCTGCTTTCATCAATCAACAATGGAATGTGCCAATAATCACCAATGTCATCTTTCTCGTCTTGAAACTGTTCATGAAACACTACATCCCTGCTTGCAAATATCTTATGAGACTCAGGATTGAACAACTTATATGCTTTAAATTCCGAGCCATAACCAACAAAGATGCATTTAACAGCTTTAGGGTCTAATTTCTTCCTATCAGCTTTGGGTATATGGGCAAATGATTTTGACCCAAATACTCTTAGATGATTTACTGTTGGTTTGAGTCCATGCAGAGCTTCAAAAGGAGTTTTGAAGCCAATATACCTAGTAGGACTGCTGTTCTTTAAATATACAACAGTATTAATATCCTCTACCCAAAAACTATTATATAGACCCTTACCTTGTAAGATACTCCTTGCGCACTCCACTAAGGTTCTGTTCTTGCACTCTGCCACTCCATTCTGCTGTGGTGTGTGTGGCACTATAAACTGCTGAACAATCCCATGAGATTTGCAGAATTTCATGAATTCCCCTAACTTGTATTCTCCCCCTTGATCAGATCGGAAAATTTTTATAGTTTTTCCAAACTGTTTTTCCACCAAGCTTTTAAATTCTATAAAATACTAGAAAGTCTGACTCTTTTTACTCATAAAATAAACCCATGAATATCTAGTGCAGTCATCAGTAAATAACAGAAAGTAGTACGCTCCACCTAGCGACCTTGTCTGCATAGGTCTGCATATATCAGTGTGCACTAGTTCTAAAATATCTGTTTCCTTCCTCCTATTATGCACAGGGAACTGTTCTCTATGCATTTTACCTAAGACACATCCATCAAAATTTAACTGATTATTATGAAAGACAGGGAGTCCCTCAACCATACCTTTTCTCTGCAATAACATGAGGTCCTACAAATTCAAATGACTGAATCTCTGATGCCAGAGGTGTTTGGCTGTCGATCCACCTGCAACCATGGCTCACTATGGTATACTCTTTACATCCAGTCTGTATAGGCTTCCTACGCGCACGCCTGTTGCAACAATTTCTTTTCTGCAATCCTTTATGAAACAATGAGTCTTGAAGAACTCGACTTGCATATCTTGATCAATTACCATGGATACAGATATCAGATTTTTCTTAATTCCAGGTACATATAAATTTTTTTTAAGATGACTGCTTTTACCATTTGGTAGCTTTATTGGAATATCCCCATAGCCTCTAATCTGGTATCCACTATCATCTCCTAAATAAATTTTTGATCCATATGTACTTTCTTCAAGATTTTCAAAATATTCCTTTTTACCTTTCATGTGAGAGGATGCACCGGAATCGACATACCAGATGTCGTCCTCATTGGATGCTGAAAGGGAACAGTTAGCTGTGAACAGTCGAAATTCATGACTGAAATCTTCATCTTCTTCAACATCTTCTTCAACAAAATATCCTCTATGCTTTGCTATCGCCAACTTTTTCTTTGCATCATTTCCCTACTTCTTAAAGCATTCATTCTGTATATGACCCTTCTTTCCACAATAATAACATTTCTTTACAAGATGATTTACAGGCATACCTTTATACAGACTCTTCTGCGATGTACCTCCTCTCTGCTACAGTTGTGACTATGATTGCTACTATGGCTGCTTCCCTCTGAATGATCGTCGTTTCGCCATCAGAGCAAGATCATCGCTCTGGGGTTTCAAGTTCTATCGCTACTTCTCCTCTTGCAGCAAGATCCCTGTCAGATCTTCAAATGTAGGCGCTTTCTCCCTTGCCGCCAATCTAGTGATGAACATTTTAAATTCATCTCGCATCCCATTCAGTGTGATTGTGATGAGATGAGAGTCAAACACCTTCTCCCCGATGTCCCCCAATTCATCTTTCACATCTTTAATTCGTGCAATGAATGCAGCAGCAGTCTCGCTTTCATCCATCTTCATTGAGAACATCTTGCTTTTGAGTGCCATAATTCAACTTGTATTCTAGGTTTTATATAGACTTTTGATGGTCGTCTAGATCTCTGCGGATGTTTTACAGTCTCTAATATGAGGGATAATGTTGTCCTTGACAGACATCTTCAGCAAGACTTTCGCCTTGTTTTCTCTCTTGCCCAATTCTTGCTCCTGTGTATTCACCCTGTTGTGTGAATTTAGCCTCTGCTCATCACCTGTAACTATCGACCATGCATTCACACCCTTAAGCAAGGTCTGAATATTAAACTTCCAATTTGTGAAGTTAGATCCATCGATTTTTCCAGACTCGTGGAGATAATATTCCATCGTATTACTCATTCTGAACTGATCTACAAATAAATGAATCTACCCAACTGATCCAGAAAAAAAATGAATACCTGTCAGATCTTGTCACCCGATTTGCCACTGCTCTACCACTGATCTGCTGGTCTTCTGATCCACCCACTGTATCTTCAATTTAGATCCAGCAATATCTGACAAATCTGCAATTCAATCTTGCTCCAATGAGCAAATCCACTGTATTCCAATATAGCCACAAAACCGATCTGATCAAAACTGATCCGATCTGCCTCTCTCGGATAGATCCGCAACTTCTCCGATCTACACCTCTTGCAAATCGTCCAGCGAAGGTGAGGCTTCTCGTGGATCCCCTTGAAGGTGAGTTGGCACCCTCCCAAGCAAAAAATCTGCGCCCAGTTAAAAACGATGCAAGGCAAATCACTTGGCGCAATTTTTCCATGCGATTTCGTGCCAATCTAGTATTTTGGCACGGTGGCATGATTATGAGCCAAACAGACACGCAAGTTGTGCTTCCTGGCGCGACTGTTAGTGCAAAAGGCGCACCAACCCCCTTCTGCTCAGAAAATTAAAAAATCATCTGAGTCCGTGAGCCTGGTGTTACTGCAGTCCACTTGCTCGGTCGAGCACAAAGATCTATGAGCACACAGCTCTTCTTCCACAAAGGTAAACTGGCCACAAAGTCGCTCCAGCCACAAAGGCGATAAAATATCAGGCTCATCCAATCTGAAGCTCTCATACCAAGATAAAATATGCACAGAATTGAAAAGAAGGAGTTGTAGCTCACAGGTGAGTACTGCACCTGGAGACTACACTCAAAACTGAGAGATCACTGTCGTACACTCTACTTCATGAATGAAATATTACATCATTAAGTACATTACTAGAAATTAGGAAGTTGCAACCAAACCCCTAAACTCTAGGAACAAATCCTAAACTAAGGAGATACGTTACAACTTGTGTAACCTTTTCTCCATTAATACAAAATAATATAATTATTTTCAACTAGCTCATAAAGTGAGTTCACAATCTATTCATAACAGTGGTAATTCTCAATTAGTGACATCAGGTACAGACTTTGTTTAAAAAATGATTTTTTTCCAATCCTACTTCTGGTAATATGTCGTATAGGTTCTGAGTTCACATATACTTTATTCAGTGCATTATACTACATATGTTCAAAAGAATAAATAAAGTAATAAAAATCAACTCCATATATGTTAAAATTAGACCTAGAATATATTCCCCAACTCTCTAGATTGTCATCATTTGTGCAATTTTTCTTGATAATATACTACATTGAATGAAGAAAGTGCCTCCTATTTTTAGAACAATTCAACTCAATTGTATTCTTTCAACGAATACCAACCAATAATTGTGCATGATTCATTCATTCAATGGAATTTTGAAGTCACATAGTGAGAAGTGCTACCCATATTTGTACAAGAAATTTAGGAAATATAAAATGTAGGTAATTTAAAATTTGATATAAAATAAAAATGCATTTGAATTATCTCTTTTTTCTTGTGCACTTGAACTTTTGGTAATGAAACATATTCTTCTACTTCATTATCAAATTCCATGGAAAATGCATCACTTCTTCCTACCCTTTTAACTACACCATTGTTTGACTCTCAACGGCTCTATGTATATTATATCCCTTGTTTTCACCTACAATATAATGTCATTGATTTCACTCAACTTTGTAAAAGAAGAAACTGAATTCCAAATTATTTTTAAATCAAATAAATATTTACCATATATTCAATGTGTATTTTAAAGATAAAACAAAAATGGTTTATACTATATTAAATTTATCAAAAATATTGAAAAAGACTATCTTTTCTCTAATGTTTATTTAAATACTTGATTAAATAATTGTTAATAATATTTAAATAAAATAAATAAATATAATAATTTTTTTTAATATATATATATATATATATTAACAATAAAAAAATGGTTTATACTATATTAAATTTATCAAAAACATTGAAAATATTATATTTTCTCCAATTTTAGTTAAATAAATATTTCTCTAATTAAATAATTGTAAACAATATTTAAATTAATTTAATAATTTAAAATTTATTTTAATACCACATTAAACCATGGTCGACCATGATTCAATCTCGCATTTAGAGAAAGATTGTCTCCATATGAAAATCAATCATGGTCAATAACCATGGTCCAACATCACTTGTGAAAACCATGGTGAACCATAGTCCAACGTCACAATGTGACAAAAATTCTCTTAATATGAAAACGATTTCCTTGATATGAAAATCAATCATCTTTAACCATGGTCAACCATGGTCCAACATCACATTGTGATGAAGATTATGTCAATATAAAAATCAACCATGGTCAACGACATTTATTTTAGGGTTTATAATATTTATCATAGGGTTTATATAGCCTAGTTTTATATTATTCCCTTGGGTTTAATATTATTCCCTTATGTTTATAATCCACTGTGTTTCTAGTGTTAATCCCTTGCGTTTATTATTATGTTGGGTTTATAATATCAATCATGGTAAATCAACTCCAACATCACATTTTAACAAAGATTATCTCAATATGAAAATCAACCATGGTCAACCATGTTCCAACGTCGTACTATGAAAAATATTGTCTCAATATGAAAATCAGCCATGGTCAACCATGGTCCAATGTCACATTCTCACAAAGATTGTCTCAATATGAAAATTAACTCTCCTGAACCATTTCCAACCATCATCAACTATGGTCAATCATGGTTAGCATTGGTCAAACATGGTCGACCATGGTCAATTAAGGTCAAAAACTGTCCAACGCCACATTGTGACAAAGATTTTGTTAATATGAAAATCAACCATGGCCATCCATGGTCCAAAGTCGGAATGCGAGAAAATTTGTCTCAATATAAAATTAAATCATGGTCAACCATGGTCGAATGTCACATGTGAAAACCATGGCCAACCATGGTCCAACATCGCATTTTCATAAATATTGTCTCTATATGAAAATCAACCATGGTCCAATGTATGATTGTGACAAATACTGTCTTAATACGAAAAATCAATCATGGTCAACCATGGTCCAACGTCGTAGTGTGACAAAGATTATGTTAATATGAAAATCAACCATGCTTAATTATGGAAACCATGATTATTTTAGGGTTTATAATATTTATATTTTGGTTTAAATACCTTGGATTAATATTATTCCCTTGGGTTTATTGTTCCTTTTTGTTTATAATATCAATCATGGTCAATGATGGCCAATGATGGTAAGCCATGGTCCAACTTGGCATTGTAACAAAGTTTCTCTCAATATGAAAATCAACCATGGTTAACCATGGTCCAACATTGCACTATCATTAGGGAAAATTTTAGGAGCTAATATTCGTGGGTGGGCTTCCATGTATAGAAAAAAAAAGGATTCATGAATTTCCATTTTTTTGAAAATTGATTCACCCAAATTTTATAGTATAAAATTATTTTACCTAAAAAAACACAAAATTTTTATATATACTAATACAAAATAATTAGAAACCTAAATACTTTTACAAAAACATCATATCATTTTTTACAATTTGCATATTAGGGACTACTAATATTCGCCAAGGTTTTGAATCTTTAAAATAAACTTCCATCCTTAAAATTTTCCCTGAGTATGACATAGATTTTCTCCATATGAAAATCAATCATGGTCCAACCTCACATTGTCACAAATATTGTCTCAATATTAAAATCAACCATGGTCAATGAAGGTCCAATGTCGCACTATGACAAACATCATTGTCTCAATACGAAAATCAACCATGGTCCAACGTCACATTGTCACAAAGATTGTCTCAATATGAAAATAAATCATGGTCAATATGTATTCAAAATATGGTTTGATAATTCTTTTTGCATTTTTTGGTGCCTTCATTGGGGTTATTTTACACAATATGTAATTTTTATGTAAATTTCTCACTTCTAAGATGTTTTTCGATTTTAATTTCAGGGATTCCAGCTGTATTTAGAGGAAATTATTTTCACTTTGTTTATAGGGTGTTTTGGGGTTATTCCATTAAATTTAGCATGATTTCATTCTATCCATGTGAACATTTGCATTTCCATGCATATGTATATACATATATAAAAAAACACCTTTGTTGCTTTCGGCTAACAAATTGCGACTGAGAAAAAATAAAATTGAATACGCTCAACCATCAAACATGTTCAACCATAGTTAATAAATTTCAAACATCATTTTCCATGACCAGTGATGTTCAACGATGATCTTCCAAGGTCAAGTGTGCCCCACCATTATCAATTATGGTCGCAATGGTTAATCATTGTCTCTATGGTGAATGATGATGAACGATGGTTAATCATATGCGAATATGGTCGACCATGGTCAACGCCTTTATTATTAACTACAATGAACCACGGTCAACCATGATCCACTATGGTCAACTATGGTCAATCATAGCCAACCATAGCCAACCATGGTCAACCATGGTTAAATTACGCATTATGAAAAATATTGTATCAATATGAAAATCAACCATGGTCCATCGTCGTGTTGTGACAAATATTGTCTCGATATGAAAATCAATCATGGTCAAGCATGGGCAACCATTGTCCAACATCACATTGTTGCAAGGTTTGTCTCAATATGGAAATCAACCATGGTCAACCATGTTTTTTTAAGGGTTTATTATATTTATCTTATGGTTTGTATACCTTGGGTTTATATTTTTTATCCCTTGGGTTTATTATTACCTTGGGTTTCTAATATCAATCCCTTGGGTTTATTACTCTTAGGATTCACATTCCTAGGGTTTCATATTACTCCCTTAGGTTTATAATCCCTTCTGAGTTTAGTTTAACCCCTAGGGTTTATTGTTCCCTCGGATTTATAATATCAATCATGGTTAACCATTATCAACCATGTTTTATAATTTCAATCATGGTCAAACATGGTCCAATGTTGCATCGTGATAAATATTGTCTCAATATGAGAATCTACCATGGTAAACCATGGTCCAATGCCGCATTATGACAAAGATTCTCTCAATTTGAAAATAAATCATGGTCAACCATGGTGCAACATTACATTATGTGAAGGATTGTTTCAATATGTAAATCAACCATGGTCAACAATGTTTATTTTTGTGTTTGTAATATTTATCTTAGCTTTATATATCTTGGGTTTATAATATTATTCCCTTGGGTTTGATATTATTCAACTATGGTCAATCATGGTCAACCATGGCTAATCATGGTCAACCATTGTCCAACATGCATTGTTACAAATATTGTCTCAGTATGAAAATCAATAATTGTCCAAACCATTGTACAATGCCACATTATGACAAAGACTATCTCAATATGATAATCATGGTCATCCATGGTCAATCATGGTCAACCTTGGTCAACCATGGTAAACCATGGTCAACCATGTTTTATAAAATCAAACATGTTCATCCATGGTCAACCATGGACAACCATGGTTGAATGTTGCAATATGAAAAATATTGTCTTGATATGAAAATCAACCATGTTTAAGCATGGTCAACCATGGTCCAACTACAGATTATGACAAGGAGCACCTCAATACGGAAATTAACCATGCTCAACCATGTTTATTTTAATTTTTAGAATATTTTTTAGGGTTTATATACCTTTGATTTATAATATTAATCCCTTGGGTTTAATATTATTCCCTTGGGTTCATAATCCCAATGGGTTTTAGTATTACTTCCTTGGGTTTATTATTCCCTTGGGTTTATAAGATCAATCTCTTGTGTTTATAGTATCAGTCATGGAAAATAATGATCAATCATAGCTAACCAAGTTCATCGATCATCAAATGTCGCATTGTGACAATGATTGTCTCAATATGAAAATAAACCATGGTCAACCATGGTTCAATGCCACATTGTGAAAAAGATTGTCTTGATATGAAATTCAATCATGATTAAGCATGGTCAACCATGGTCCAATGCCGCATTCTCACAAGTATTTTCTCCATATGGAAATCAACCATGGTCAAGCATGTTTATTTTAGGGTTTATAATATTTATCTTAGGGTTTATATATCTTGGGTTTATAATTTGTGTCCCTTGGGTTTATTATTCCCTTGGGTTCATAATGCCAATCCCTTAGGTTTGTTCATATGAGGGTTCATATTCCTAGGGTTTAATATTACTCCCTTATTTTTACAATCCCTTGGGTTTATAATATTAATCATGGGCAACCATGGTCATTCATGGTCAGCAGCATTTTATAACTTCAATCCTAGTGAACCATGGTCGAACATCGCATTATGACAAAGATTGTCTCAAAATGAAAATCAATGATTTCCTCAACTATGGTCAAACGTCGCATTATGACAAAGATTGTCTCAATAAGATAATCATGGTCCACCATCGACAACCATCGTCAACCATCATCAACCATGTTTTATAAAATAAAATGTCGTCAACCATGGTTAATCATGGTCAACGATGGTCCAACTTCACAATGTGAGAAAGATTGTCTGAATATGAAAATTATTCATTGTATCAACCAGTGTCCAACATCACATTTTGACCAAGACTGTTCCAATATGATAATCATGGTCAACCATGGTCAACTGTGGTAAAATTTAGTTAACCATGGTCAGCTGTGGTAAAATTTAGTCAACCATGGTCAACCATGTTTTATAAAATCAAACATGGTCATCAATGGTCAATCATGGTAAATCATGGAAAAAATTGGGACTCTGACAAACATTGTCTTGATATGAAAATCAACCATGGTTAAACAATGTCAACCATGGTCCAACGTCACATCGTGAGAAGGATTGTCTCAATATGAAACTCAACAATGGACAACTATGGTCAAGCATGTTTATTTTAATGTTTATAATATTTGTTTTAGGGTTTATATACCTTGGTTTTATAATATTACTTCCTTGGGATTTATATTATTCCCTTGGGTTAATAATCCCAAGGGGTTTTAGTATTAATCCCTTAGGTTTATTATTCCCTTGGGTTAATAATCCCAAGGGGTTTTAGTATTAATCCCTTAGGTTTATTATTCCCTTGGGTTTATAATATCAATCCCTTGGGTTTATTATTCACTTGGGTTTATAATGTCAATCGTGGTAAACCATGATCAATCATAGCCAACCAAAGTAAACCATGGTAAAATGTTGCATTGTGACAAAGATTGTCACAATATGAAAATCAGCCATGAGCAACCATGGTCCAATGTCATATTGTGAAAAAGATTGTCTCGATATGAAAATAAATCATGGAAAAGAATGGTTAAATACGGTCCAACGTCTCATTGTGAAAAATATTGTCTTCATATGGAAACCAACCATGGTCAACCATGGTCAACCATGTATATTTTAGGGTTTATATTATTTATCTTAGGGTTCATATGCCTTGGGTTTATAATTTTTATCCCTTGTTTTTATTATTTCCCCAGGTTGATAATATGAATCTGTTTGGTTTATTAATATGTGTTCATATTCCTCGGGTTTAATATTATTCCCCAAGGCTTATCCCATTGGGTTCATAATCCCAATGGGTTATAATATTAATCCATTGGTTTATAGTATCAATCATGGTCAACCATGGTAAAATGTCGCATTGTGGAAAATATTGTCTTAATATGAAAATCAACAATGTTTAACCATGGCCCAATGACACATTGTGCCAACTATTGTCTCCATATGAAAATAAACCATTGTCAAGCATAGTCAACCATGGTCCAACGTCGCATTATGACAAGGATTGTCTACATACATAAATCAGCCATGGTTAAACATAATCAAACATGTTTATTTTAGGGTTTGTAATATTTATCTTAGGGTTTATATACCTTGGGTTTATAAATTTTATCCCTTGGGTTCATAATATCAATTACTTGGATTTATTAATATAAGAGTTCATATTCCAGGGGCTTAACATTATTCCCTTAGGTTTATAGTGTCAATCATGGTAAACCATGGTCGATAATGGTCAACGATGGTGGAACGTTGCATGTGAAAAATATTGTCTCAAAATAAAAATAAATCATTGTCTCAACCATGGTCTAACATCACATTTTGAAAAATATTGTTTAAATAAAATAATCATGGTCAACCATTGTTTATCAAATCAATCATGGTCAACCATGGACCAATGTCTTATTTTAACAAAGATTGTATCAATATGAAAATTAATCATTGTCTCAACCATGGTCCAATGTCACATAAATACAAATATTGTCTCAATATGATAAGCATGGTCAACCATGGTCAATCATGGTCAATGTTGTTCAAACATGGGCAACGTTGGTCAACCATGGTCAACCATGTTTTATAAAATAAAAAATGGTCACCCATGGTCAATCATGGTAAACCATGGTCAAACGTCGCATTGTGACAAATATTGTCTTGATATGAAAACTACCCATGCTTAAGCATGGTCAACCATGGTCCAACGTTGTATTGTGAGAAGGATTGTTTCAATATGAAAATCAACATGGACAACCATGGTCAACCATGTTTATTTTAGTGTTTATAATATTTATTTTAGGCTTTATATACCTTGGTTTTATAATATTAGTTCCTTGGTTTTAATATTATTCCCTTGGGTTCATAATCCCAAGGGGTTTTATTATTAATCCATTGGTTTAGTTTTCCCTTGGGTTTGTAATATCAAACCATTGGGTTTATAATATTAATCGTGGTCAACCATGGCCAATCATATCCATCAAAAAACATGGTCAAATGGTGCATTGTGAGAAATATTGTCACAATATGAATATAAACCATGGTCAGCCATGGTCCAATGTTGCATTGTGAGAAGGATTATCTCGATATGAAAATAAAGCATGGTCAACCATGCTCCAATGTCACATTGTGACAAGTATTGTCTCGATATGGAAATCAACCATTGTCAACCATGGTCAACCATACCAACCCAAGGGATAATAAATGCAAGGGACTAATACTATTCACCCTTGGGTTTGTATTCCCTTGAGTTTATTTTATCAATCCAATGGGTCTATTGATCTAAGAGTTCATATTTCTAGTGTACAATACCAAATCTTGAAGGGATTATAAAACCAAGGGAATAATTTTAACCAAATATATTATAAACCAAAGAAATTAATACTAAAAATTGAAGCAACTATAAACCCAGGGAATGATAAATGCAAGGGATTAATACTAAAAATGTGATGGAAGGGGATGCCTAGGAGGGAAAAAGCAACCTAACTCCAACAAGAAAATTGTTTTTTATATGATTATATCCCTCTGACGAAAATGAGGGTTAGAGAGTGGTCTTTGGAAATATTTTACAAGTGAATCCATCAAAGGGGAAATGAAACTCTTTCCAAAATGTCACAAGTGATACAATTTTCACTTAAAGGTTACAAAATAAGCTAAGCAAATATTTACAACTTTTGGCCTTGTTCATCTCATAAATGAGATAAATACCACAAGCCAAGATCAAAATTTCCTTTATAAACAAATGAGAGTTGTTGAAAAATGTTACAAAAAAGGGAGAAACTCCTAGAAGGTTTTCCCAATGGACAAGGAAATTTCAAAACGATAAAAATGGTGAAATTATGGTGGCCCTTTTGGTAGCTCATTTAGGTGCCCAAAATTAAAGCATTGTCGTCTTCCCTTTTGCAATCTGTCCCAAAGTTAGTGAAGAGGATAGTCTCTTTTTTTCCATGAATTCTACCCCACAAGACACTTAGGCAAACAGTGCTCACTATCCTATGAATTGGTCCTAGGAATGTTCTAAAAGGATGGTGTTCACTGCACCCAATTCAGCCAAAAGGCAGTCCCAAAGCCCATTTTCTTCAGCAAACAACCCTCACAGGATATTCCTTGCTACCTTCAAGTCTTCCCAAGTAATAGTGAAATAAGAAGTTAGTATGTGCCTCAATAAAGCTTAAAAAGACCTAGAGTAACAACCATACAAGAAGAAAATACTTATAAGCCAAATACGGTTCTAATTTCTATATCATCCAACCAGGATAAAGCCAAGTTTCCTTGGCATTTCTTGAAAATATTAAACCAACAAAACAAAACAAAAAAATGTATAACAAAAAAAGAGATCAAGCTTCTTCATCAGCAAGATTTGAGAGAAAATATTTTTGAAGAGGAAGGAAATGTTATGAATAAAATATATATGTAAATAATATAAATATAAATAATGATGATAATTGTAATAGTGATTAGTTTATTACTAATTAGTATTGAAGAGGCATGACCTTACATGAATAGGTACGTACCTAGGGTATATAAGAAAGCCCCTTATATTTTAAAAGTATGAATGAGAATGATGTTAAAAATGAGAGTGAGGCCCTCATTCTCTCACTCTCATTTGTAACATCATTCTCATTCATACTTCTAAAATATGAGGGCCTGCTTATATATCCTAGGCAGGTACATATTCATGGAAGGTCATGCCCCATATAGACATGCCTCCTCACTACTAATTACTAATAAAATAATCATTATTACAAATATTAAACCAGCAAAAACAAAAAACAAAAAAACCAAAAAAACCAAAAAAAAATTAGACCTGCAGACCTCTGTTGGAGGCACTGTATTGGGATAATTTTATCCTGAAGTCTTTTGCTGAAGGCACAGTGTTGGAATTTTTGTAGACCGTTAATTGAAGGAATAACTTTTGGATTAAAATTACAGAGAAGTCTTGAGAGGAACAATATTGAGTTTATTTTACAGTGAATTTATTTTTCTTTAGTACTAATTACTAATAACCAAATAAATTAATACTAAAAATTGAAGCAACTATAAACCCAGGGAATAATAAATGCAATGGATTAATACTAAAAAAGTTAAGGGATTTTTACTAATAAACAAAACCAAATTTTCCTTGTCATTTCTTGAAAATATTAAACCAACAAAAAAAAAAACATATAACAGAAAAAGAGATCAAGCTTCTTCATCAGCAAATTTTGAGAATAAATGCAAGGGATTAATACTAAAAAAGCTAGGGAATTTTTACTAATAAACAAAACCAATGTTTCCTTGGCATTTCTTGAAAATATTAAACCAAAAAAACAAAACAAAAAAACATATAACAGAAAAAGAGATCAAGCTTCTTTATCAACAAGCTTTGAGAACAAAGATTTTTTAAGAGGAAGGCAATGTTATGAATAAAATATATATCAAAATAACATAAATATAAATAACGATGATATTTGTAATAATTATTAGTTTATTAGTAATTAGTACTGAAGAGGCATGTCTATATGCAGCATGACCTTCCATGAATAGGTACCTACCTAGGGTATATAAGCAGGCCCTCATAATTTAAAATTATGAATGAGAATGATGTTACAAATGAGAGTGAGGCCCTCACTCTCTCACTCTCATTTGTAACATCATTCTCATTCATACTTTTAAAATATGAGGGCCTTATTATATACCCTAGGCAGATACCTATTCATGGAAGGTCATGCCCCTTAGAGACATGCTTCTTCAGTACTAATTATTAATAAACCAAAGAAATTAATACTAAAAAATGAAGCAACTGTAAACCCAGGGAACAATAAAAACAAGGGATCAATACTAAAAAAGTTAGGGGACTTCTACTAATAAAAAAACCAAAGTTTCATTGGTATTTCTTGAAAATATTAAACCAACAAAACAAAAATAAAAAACATATAACAAAAAAATAGATCAAGCTTCTTCATCAGCAAGCTTTGAGAACAAAAACAAAACCTAGGGAATAAACCTTGGTTTTGGTTTATAGAGAACAAAACCAAAACCAAGGGAATAAACCTAACTAAATCATTAGTGTGCATAAAATTCATATATATATACCATTACATACATTAATATGCACTAAAGTACATTAATGCACATTAATATACATTTAAATAAATTATAATACTAATTTACATTTAAATACACTAATATACAAATATGCACAATAATGTACATTTAATATATATAAATGGACAATATTGTATGTATTTGCATATAAATATTTATGTGTATTTATAAATGTGATTGATATACGCCTATTAGCATTTATCAACCACATTTATTAATGTGGTTATGCTAATTATGCCAATAGGTGTTCCTCTACAAGTTGGACTGGCTAGGTCCATCCAATCACAAGGCTCTATTTTCGTCCTCCTCCATCGAATAAAACATTTACACATAGAATCATGCATGTAGTTCAATGTGTTGCACCTATTCCCATCTCGCCTCTACTACGGCCCTCGTGCCTGCCTGACCAAGGATCGAACCCTCGATGGGCCCTTTCATTCAAATTGTTTCAGATCAAACCATCAACGGGATTCGACGAGCCTCTACCCTTGAGGGTTTCCTCACCACCCTTCATCCAGAGGTTACAGGTTCGACTCAGATTGGATCTTTTCTTCGATGTTGAATTGAAGGGAAAAGACCACATAAACAGAGGACATGACTAAATATCTTCGCTTCATACCTTACTAAGCATTGCTCTTTTTTTTTTAAATCACTCACTTTTGGTATGTTCTTGCCCTATACTTGGGAATTTATTCCCTATACTTAGGCACTTCTTTTTCTTTTACATGAATAGGAAATAGGGAAATGTTGGTTCTGTGGTGCGGGCATATCTGTATTTTTTCTTCGGAACAATGTCATTGTGAATTCAATATAGAAAATACAAAGCTAGACTATAACATATGATGTGAGATGAATAGCCCAGCTACAAAGAGGAAATAATTCTTTTCTCAACCCATTACATAGCATTGAAGCTTCTTAGTAGTGCACCTTTTGGGCTCGATGAGTATAAAGTTGTGGAAAAGGCTCTAGATGAGGATATATTTCTTAGGGTTGATTATGTTGTTGCACATTTTGATATTGGGTTAGTTGTGAACTCCATGCAGGGTGATGAGGGAGTCATACAAGAGTTTTAAAAAACCACAGACCTTAACCCAGATCATATGGATGCTTTCTATAATCTTGGAGGGTTGTTTAGAGATGTGGGTAGGTACCAAAGAGTTGTAGAAATGTACAAGAAGGTGCCTGCTATCTTGTCTAATCACTAGCGTGCTTAGCTCAACAAAGTGGTGGAATTGTTGGGTGTTGTAGAAACTGTACAAGCTCATAAAGATTTCAAAGATTCTTTCAAAATGGCAAATAGGGTGGAATCATATGATGCTAGTATGCATTTAAAGAATCTCCAAATGAGGCCTAAAAGGTCTTTCTTCAATTATTAAAAGAGCATACCATCATGGGGATTTTGAAATCTCAGGTACAGATGGGAACTAGAAATGCGAGCTTTGAAGAAGGAATATTGTTTGTGCAACCATGCATGTTTACAAGAGCACGTGGAAAAACCGCACCTAGAGAGTACTCGTTGTGCGCTCTAGATACGCAAATATTTTAGAGGTTAAATAGATTGAATTTGTGTGATATAAATATTCTGAAAAAGGGCTTAACTAAAAAGAAAAGTGTGCATTTCTCAGTTTGTGGTGTATCAAAGAAAACCATCCTCAAAGTAGCTCTTGAACAAATTTACGGATATCACTCCATTTTCTCTAGTTAGGAACATTCCAAGGAGTTGTAAAGGTAGTGAATGAAAGAATTTTAAGTGGATTGGGTGGGAAAGGATCAGGAAAAGTGGATTTGGGAATTTTTTATGCTATTATTTCCCCCATTTGTGCAAGTTCCCTAGAGAAGAGAATATGTCATATTTTTTATGCTTTAGTGTAGCGCTCAACAAAGGGTGCACAAATTTACAAGCTAGATGAAAATTCCTAATTAGAGTATTAAGGGTAGTGTATCTTCCATCATAAGGAGTCAGTGACATAATGTAACTTCATGGAGAGGATGAGACTTCCAAGTGTCTCATTTCCCAAGTTTTTAGAAATTTTTTGCATCATGAACACCATAGTAAAGCTTCAGCTAAGTGATAGGGTGTGTCACGGTCCTTTAACTTGTGAATTTTACTCCTTCATAGTTTTCCATTTCATTTTTTTTGTCAAAGTATTAAGTCTATTATTTATGAACATGACATATATGTCATCCTATCGATTCCACTCAGACTATTGCTAAGCTCCGAAGGCCTTGAGCTTATGTTTGAAGGAAATTTTTTTTCTAACTTCTTTCCTCTACGATGCATAAATTATTTATCTTTCAATCATGTTCTATAATTTACATAAGCATAACTTTCCTTTTTTTTTTTTGAAATAGTTACAAAATTCCATGGTTCTATATGGTGAACGATATTTTTTTCTCCTTTCTTTACTTCATGTTTAGTATGTTGAAATTGATGTAATTAACCAATGTTCCATTGTTTAAGCTATCTAAGTTCCACTATTTTTGTTCCAGCTATCATTTCCTTCCATGGTTGTATCCCAAGAGAATACATAGTTTCCACTATTGCAGCGATTTGAGGATTCAAATTAGATAAGTTTATTTCATATATATATTAATTGAAACTTTTGCATATACCTATTTATTTGTACTTAATTGAAACTATTTCATAAACCTATTTATTTAGACTTTAATTTAAATTATGTTGTTGAATGAACATACATATTCAATATACATTGAATAAAAAAATTTCAAGTATACTAAAGGATACACGTATATCAAGGATTTGAAAACTAAACACTTTTTAAGAATATTAATATGGTTTTTGGTTCAAAAAATGCGAGTCAAAAGCTTCAAACTATGTATTCCAAGTTTGTTAGTATTGTGAATTCATTTTGAGATTGATGGAATATTCATGAAGAACTAAACTTAGAAAATTGTTAATGGTAGTTATGTTAATTGAATTTTGCGAGTAAAAAATAATAAAAAATAGCTACAAATCACATACAATAAGGGAAAACAATTTTTACTCCAATGTTAAACCAAATTGGTTAAATTTAGGCTTCTTTTAGTGCACCAGAGATTATGGACAAATTTTGTGTTGGTAACTCCTCATTAGAGTAAGTTAAGTCTTGGTTGTTTTTCTTACTAGTTTTAGTGTTTGACCATGTCAAATCATTACAGGTGACCTTCCTGATAAGGTGAGTAGGTCATCAAGATCAAATTGTCCAAAAATTACGAAGCATCAAATTTGAATAGGTAAATAGGGAAAAGGGTGGTCATTGAAACTATTTACAGTATTTATGAGAGCTACTTTTTAATGAAATTATTAGAAGGCATCAGCCTAAAAAATGTATCCATGATTCAGGGTTTCTTTAAGAATACATTGCACTGAGATTCAAGACAAAGAACCTCCTTTGCATGATTAGCAGGAAGAGAAATCGATATTTTTTTTTTGTTATTTAAAATGTTGTATTATTTTTAAAATGCTACAAATCTTATTGGAAACCTAAGTTTTTACCATCACTTGGGATTTTTTCACAATAGGCACTATTATCACCATGGTCTAGGAAATCAATTAGGAGGTATGCTCTGAAAGTTCACTGTCTAATTTTTTATCATCATGGTCTATACGTTAACAATTAGTCTCATACATGTCCTAATGAACTGGATCATTTTCATTGTGTTTTGTAGTAATGCCAACTTACCATGGCTTTACATATTAATCTTATGCTTCTATTTCCATAAAAAATTCACGATAAATTACTTTAAATTTTAGACTGGTATAAATAAGACAATGAAGAAGGACCATACTACTATAGGATTCAATATCTACTACTTAGACAAGAGCCTAAACACCCAAGTTGGAAAATTTTGTTCTATTTTTAGTTCGTAGATTATGTCCAGAGAGAACTCTTCATGCGAACAAAGTTCATGTTTCCTATCAACTCTTCTTAAAGGTTAGTAAGTTTTCAAGTGTTTTTATGAGAAAGTGATTTTCATAAATTTTTGCAGGGAACAAATTGTTGTTGAACTAATAGTAGTTGTAGGCCTCCTACAATACATTTCCTATGAGTTCACTATTTGGGATTCCTATATTATAGCTTTTAAAACTTTTTAGGGTTAATACACTGGATTGTAAGTTGGAATATATCTAGTATTATTTGTTGTTCTAATTTAAAATGGGGTTGTAAAGGTGCTACAAATAATAATATGGTTGGTGTTCCAAACATGTATTTTGGTTCTCTTAAAATCATTTTCATTGTAGCAAATGGCAGATTCAAATGGTTCTTATGATTTTAAAACCCCTCTTCGAGATTCAGAAACAAGATCAACATCAAACAAACCTACACCAACATACTAATAGTGGGAAAGCAGAATCCCCCTATTTTTGCATTATACTGGGATAAAAAGTTGGAATTTTCTCTTTGGGAATGATAACTGAAACTAAATTATTTGGTTTAAATGTGATCAATTCACTCACATATAATTGGAATAATTACCTGTTGGATTATGTGTAAATTATACCGGAAAATATGCCCATAAAATCTCTGAAACTTATAATAGGTAGACGACAGCTTGTATATATAGAGTGAAGGTAAAATTATTGGTAATGATGTTAATGTTCTTGCGTGAAACTACAACAAAGTGATTTTAATTGAGCATCAAATGATAAATGGATGCAATTTTCATTTTTTCTTTCTTATATGTAACATTTTTTTTATCGATTAAATATCATAATAGAATTTAAGCCCAAGTGAAAATTCAAGGGACCAAATATTATGTAAATTTCTATGTATGATACATATGAAACAAGAATATAAAAGTTAATGACGAAAAAATGCATAACATTTTCAGAATATGAGTGAAACAAGGAGTCTGATTAGGTAGGCTCGTTCAAAGATAGCTTCCATTGAGAAAAAAATGTGATAGGATGAGCCTTCCAACGCAAATAAATACAACCATCCTCCAAACACATCTCCCAATATGAGTAATGTTTACGAATCATGGCTCTTGCACAGTCGATTATTTTGTCACTAGAGATTTCACACAAAAATCCCCCTTCCCAAATGGATCACATTTCTCTCGATAGGAGATGCATCATCATATGCTACATTAATAACTGACCCCATGCTAGCCTCACCTTCAAGCATACACCTCTCCTCACACTCCTCCCCTTGTAACATACATTGTTTTCAAATACAAGAATCTACATCTATGATCTACAGAGTTCTTAAATATTTCTATTAAATCAAGAGATGAATGGTCTATAACATTATCACTCAAGAAAAACACTAGGGGATTTAGGTACTTTACGAATTTGATTAAATTGTCATAAGGGGGAACTAATATTAAATAATTTTCTTTGACTTCTTTTTTGTCCAAGCTCTTCCCTAAGAGTTGATGAAGATAAAATTGTGCACAAATAGCTAATGTATCATCTTCTTTGACCCCTAGGGATTTCCTTGGCGAGGGAATCTAGGGGTTGTGTAATGACATTGACTTCCATATCAAGGTTCAAAGTATTTGCATACCTCTTCAAATGGTTATGGAAGTCACTAAAGGAAGGGCAGTTGAAAAGGGTGCCCCAAGAGTGTCTGGTATGATAGTTAACCTTAGGATACTAGGAGGCCCAACTATTCTTCTGGCAAATTCCGCCATGAATGTGGGCATTTTATTTTATGAGAAACACTAACGTCTATTACATGAAGATATTTATTGGTCTAGTCTTCAAAGGATTTGAGCGGATATTGATTGGCTATGGTGTACAACAATTGATACCATGGAACTACCTTATCAAACGTGATGAGATTCATGTGAAAGAACTTTGGCTATAGCTACTGCACAAGGGTTCAGTAATTGTTAAGCCCATATCAATTCCTTGCGAAGATTAGTGGGACTACTATAGCGTCCACACGATCTGCTTTTTTTGTTTCTCTTGCTACTATTGTTGTTATTATTGTTGTTGTTGTTGTTTCATATGACATAAAAATCTAATTCATTGTTTGATTCTGCTCCATGGAGAGAACTTAAATTAGTTTCATCAGTCAAGCAGTCATTTCCATGATTTCCTTTCTCATTTATGGATAGAGGGAAATGTGTAATCAATCATTTCTAAGTAGAAAATTCTACTCATTTATCAAAAAATTCTCCATGATGCATATTTTGCTTCAGAAATTTGAAAGCCTCAAATGAGTAAGTTGAATTTAAGAAAAATGAGCCTGAAATCTATGAGTTCAATTTAAGGAAAATTTTCATTAACAATGGAATGAAATTGCTACAAATCTCTAACTGTTTTAGAGTTGACCAATTCTCATATCTACGGAAAATATGGATCTTTGTGATTTTTGTATATTTCAAATAACTACTTTGAATGATGGATAGCAACATCCTTACAATACTGAACACATTTTGAATAATGCTTCGCTAAAACTTGAACAAAATTCTTCATTAGGCCAAAATGATCATTCTCTGTAAGCAATTCTGTATGTAGAGAACCCTTACATCACAAGAATTATCACTTCTAAATTATAAATTCATTCCTACATCACAGGAATTATCATTTCTAAATTATAAATTCATTGATGGCTCAAAAAAATTCACCTACTTAATAAACATAGATTATGGAAACGCTATTCTACAATAAAAACCAAACAAGATAAGAAATGCAAGCATGTTTCTTTTACTAATAACCATAATACCTTCTTAAAAACAAATGTTTATAAAAGTAACCACATTTATTATTTCAACAAAAACATTTAAATCAACCCAACACTCACATTGCAAATAAAGTTTACTATAACTCCTTTGTATCTTGAATGTTCCAAAAGAAAGGTTTGAAAAGTTCAAACGTGACAAGTCATGAGTCAAGAATCATAACATTTGTGGCACTTTCTCCTCCTAGTCGTTACAACCACATTGTTAAGTTTAGCAAAGAATTGGGTTCAAAATTCTTTCCTTTTAATCAAGAAATTCAACTAGATAGTCAACCAATATTAATTGGCAATATAAAACATGATATTTTTTCCAATTCTCTAAATTCCAAACTCCAAAATGTTACAAAAATAAAATATATATAATATAATATACACTCAATATTAAAAAAATAAAACATTAAAATTTAAATTTTTAATAAGTGAATATCATTTGCATGATTATGAAACCAAAACCAAATTATAGCTTTTTCCAATTTAACAATCTTATAGGTGTAATTTGCTCTTTATTTTTATTTTTTTATTTTTTTGGGTGGTAATTGCTATTTTAATTAAAACTAATGACAAGTCAACCATCTCGGGCTCACACTTGTTAAGGATAGCTCGAGTTTAAACAAAAGCAAGGATGAAACATAAACTAAATGTTACAACGCGTCCACAATATTAAAATAAAAGTATTCCTTTTCTCCGGGCAACACACTGTCCGACATGGCAGATGTATGCGCTCCAACTGGCACAACTTTACAGTTTCCAATTATCGACCGTTCCTCGCTCTCTTCCGCCTAAAACAAGCCTTGTCTTAAGATTTATATGTAGTCTGCTTGAAACAACCCGATATGGACGGAGTGGAAATGGGAACCAGTCGGGAAGTGTGAGAACAAGATGCATTCAATAGTCGGAACAACATCGAGACAGGTGGACGGCTGCCAATTACGATATGGTTGAGTGTTGAAAAAGCTAAAATACCGTTAAATTCACGAGCAAAACAGGCCGCAGGTTTGCTATCGGGAATGTCGTGGATATTACGTGTCCCACTTTTTTCTTTTATTAAATGAGCTGTTTGCTTCTGTCAGATAAGAAATTCAACGCTACATAGCGTGCTCCATACAATTGGCCAGCTCTCCACTATAATATATATATCTCACACAACAGATTAGAGAATTATCTCTGTATTTGGTTAACTGTGACAATCTGTTACAGCCATATTTATCATCTCAAATCTCTAAGTTCAGGTCAGGTGAATATCATGGGACGTCAGCCAAGATCCAGTTTTTCAGCCTTCGCTTGCAGATTGCTCATATCATGGCTGCTTCTACTTCTCTGCACGATCTCGCAAAGTTCAGAAGCCCGTCCCTTGCTTCCTCAGTCAAAGGCTCTGTCAATGGAGATTTATCACAGCGATCATGAACATAGTCAGCAAATTAGCGGATCTATTCACCAGAGATTACAATCACATCTGCGCCCATCTGATGTTATGGGTAAGGGAGCCATTAAATTTGTATTCACCATGTTACAGAAAGGGCCCGTTACCCCCTCCGGGCCTTCCCCATTTATCAACAACTTTCCCAACGCCGAGTCAACTCAAATCTCTCCCCGAAACGTTTCAGATCAGCCATGAGCAGCCGGCCGTGCTTTCGTCCATATAAATTCCAAGCCGGTCATTAATCAATATTCGATTTCCAGGGACAACTTTCTAGCAAGATCTGGTCAGGACCTCCGTCCTTATAGTCCGAGACAATGTTTTATTTATTTATTATTTCATTCATTATGTGTACATATAGATATGCTATGCTCAGGAAAAGCAGTCATTAGGGTTTCTCTACAATTCTCCTCTATTTTTGTTAGTAATTTACAGCAGCAGATTCTTTAAATCTGAATCTGTTCCTATCAATTGGAACTATAACACTGAATAATTTATAGCTCCATCGTACTCTTACTCAAGAGTTGTTAACGATTCTATGGCTGTAAAATTGTTTCCATGGATTTATTGAACGGCTTTCTATACTCGTGGATATATAAATCGTGGTGACAGTAGTAGCACACAGTCGTAATCATAAGAATGGAGGGCATGGCAACTGCTCCTTGTTTGTTTTTTCAAATAAATTTATGCGCCAATCCGAGCTCAATACATCACTTCCTCGGATAATTTAAAATCCTCCCGAAGATTTGCTTGTTAAATCATGGGGTTTTATTTTCACTGTATGCGTGCATCGTGAAGTTGTGTAGGATAATGGATTACAACTCATAGTTCATGAGGAGCAATTTACTTAATTACCAATCAATGAAAAGAAAAAGAAAGTTTATCAATTAGTGGAAAGCCGAATCACAATAACACAAACGAGCTTTAGCTGACAATAAAGATGCCAATTGCGGCTCTCACCGTAGGATTTTTCAAATTGTTTCCGGAAGCAAGAGGCTTAAACTCTTGGCACAGGATCATTGAATAACGATATGTGCTCGCTGATTAATCGTTTAAATCTTATTGTTGAATTAATCCTATCGATTAATGTGCGAAAAGTTTATAGAAGTAAAATTAATTTCGTAAGTCCAGAAGCTTATTGGACACATCGCCGATAGCTCGGGAAAAGAGTATTATTATTAATTTATTTATATGTATTTATATTTCAGGAGGTTAATTGACAAATCGGTGAGACAGTAGCGATAACTCGGGAAACGAGTATTATAAATTATTATTCTTATATATATTTATTTTCATCGTGTGAGTTAAAGTCAACCAAGCACATACTCATTCATAAAACCCAATTTAACAAATAACAACTTGAATAAAAATATGTTTTATAGATAAACGGGGTACATATAAATTCTTATTTTAGTGAGAACCTTAACCTATGGTGATGAGTTTGTGTGACAGATATGGACTATGGATGACTTGGAATTTCTTCAATATTGAATTTCAAACATTTCTCAAAATGAAGGAAAATATGTACGGATTAACCAATTCAATTTTGATTCATGTCATTGTAAACGATATTATTCGGATAATAGGTCAATGTGATTCCTATAAATGTAATATCCGGTAATGAATTCATAATAAGCTAGAGCCCTTAAGGATTATATGAAGTTGGGTGATCCATTTTGTTTATGTAGATGTACAATATATTAGAATTTGGTGTAGAAATATAAAAAAAAATAATGAATCAAATTAATATATATATATATATATATATATATATATGAAATAGTTGTATGTTATTTATTTTTTAGAATATAAATTAATTGTTGAATTTTAAGTGAAAATATAAGATTTAAGTGTGAAAAACATACTAGAATATATATGATAAAGTAGGAGAGAAAATAGAATAAAACTGTGGAGACATGATATTTTTTTTAACATAAATACAATAAATAATGGAGTGAGAGGCTTTAAATTAGAAAAATATTTTATCATAGAATTAATTAAAATTAAGTGGAATTCAAAATCAATTAGAATTGGTGTAATAACTCTCAGAGATGCAGTAACTACCCATGCAAACTATAAAAAAAGAAGAAGAAGTAAGTAGATAAGGTAGGTAAGCAAGTCAATAGTGAGGCTAGGTAGATTGATTTCATAAATAAAAGATGAAATTTGTATTGGAAACGGGGCTAGGTAGATTGACTTCATAAATAAAAGATGAAATTTGTATTGGACATTAAATGCATAATAATGGAAAGGAAATAACCATGTCATAAGGCATTCACTACGGCATGTCAACTTATATGTTACCCCCTCTTTAAAGTAGACTCACTAAAAATAGAAAATGTCAAATGTATGTGATGATCTAAATGGTAGTGATGGGTTAGTACTAAATTAAAATTTATTATATTTCCTTAGCAATGTATGGCAACTAGTTAAAATATGGCCTATATGAGGACCTCACTAACTCCTAATTGCAATGTACCCTGAAAACGTTTGCTTCTCTTAATAATTGAAGTGAATTTTTACCACTATACATTAAAAAAAAAAAAAAAAAAAGTCATATATATATATATATATATATATAGAGATAAAGAAGCTCTAAAATTATGAAGGCAAGTGTTAAGAGTGGGTTTTAGAATATAGACATAATTAATAAATAATTAGTTAGTATGCATATTTTAATCTATAGTTGTGTGCCATGTAATTTATTGTTTGTATGGTAAGGAGAAAAAAAAAAGTATTCAAACAAAATAGCCAGATGTATTTAAAAATAATGATATATATAAAATAAAATGAATAAAACAATATATAATATTATGTTTTTCTTGATTATTTACACAAACACATAAGAGAGAGAGCGCTAAAAAAGTGTGTCTAATTTCGTTGATCATAAATATACGGGCCATATTTAGAAACCTTGTCAAAAAGGAAGATGATAATATGGGCTAGAAAAAATGGTTGTGTTTTTGTTTATGCAACTTGAACCACCAATATTATCACTCTAAAGTAGAACTAATGTAGCTAACTCATGTTGTTAGTGTCAGTTTTTACATCCTGCCACCAGTGATCAAATAGACTCTTATTATGTCATATTAAGGTCCCATTTTCAAATTTTTGTCATTCCATTAAGTCATCATGCAAACTTTTGGTCACTGGATGTAGTTCTAGGTCTGATCTCACACCTTTCAAAATTTTATTACTTGCTGGGTCATTTCACCACTTTGCTAAGTGTACCATCATTTATAACTTGTCATCATCATTTCAGTAATTTTCATCATGGTTTCATTCAGTCGGGGTGTCCATTGTGTTATAGGGTTTCCAAGGTCAACAAATCACCATCTCATGCATAAATTCCAACAAGTGAAGGAGTGACAATAAAGAAATTTCATTAGTAAGTTTTATTTGTAAATTTGATTTTAGAGAAAAATGTACTCTCAGAGTTCCAAGTAGTTGGAACACTCAAAGTTCCATCAACAAATGAGAAAAGTTCCAAAAATCCAACCAGTGTTCATAAGCCATCAAATATTAAGTTCAAAGATCAAATTCAGAAGTTAAAGGTAAATAAGAACTGTAAAGTCAATTTCAAGAAAGGAAATGTGGGTCCAATTCTATTTAATGATATTTATTCAAGCATAAAAGACCCTCAAAGACCAAAAATTCATTCATTTTCATCCTCAAGCATCGAGCTTTCGGCCTCTCCAAGAAAAAAATCAAATTTTCCTTTGAAAAACCAAGTTTTGGGTCATTCACTGCTCTTTTTCCAGAGGCGGTATGCTTTTTGCAAAGGCCACGGTGCGCTTTTTGTAGGGATTCATTGCACCTTTCCTCAATTCACTGTGCTTTTTCTAGAGAATAGCCACGACTCCAAAGCTTGTCTCCAAGAGTTTCAAAATTTTTTTTAGGGTTTCTACAATCATTTAAAAGTCACACCTCCTAATCCCCTCCTTTCTGCTTGTGGCCTTAATTTTATGGTGCCAAATGTTTATTTCCCTCTATGTCTTGTTCTAAGTAAGTAAACCCTAGTTTCATAGTTTGCAAGCTTCAGTTTCTTTCCCCTAGACCCATTTACTTTACTTACACCCTAAGACACTCCCCACTACCCTTACATCCCCTCATTTCCCATTCCCAAGCTCTATTCCCTAAAACCCTACCCTGACGTTGCACTTTTCTAGGTAGCTAGACTACCTCCTTGTATTTGAATTTCATACCCTATTTCCCTTAAAATTTTCAACCCCCCATTACTTCCCTAAGCTTCCTAAATCCCTTACACACTTCCCCAAATTTATCCTCACTTATCCCAACTCCCTAACCCTATAATCCTACTCCCTTTCCCTTCCCCTTGTTCCCTAGGGTTTGAAGACAAAATTATACATAATGGAGGAGGAGAGAAACATCATGGAGGAGGAAAGAAATACCACAGAAGAAGAGAATAAAACATATAATAAAGGAGGGATAATTCGAAGACTAGAGCCATCAGACACTAGGGAATTTATGGCATCACCCTTGGCAGTGAAATGTTTCCAACATGTAAGTTTCTTTGAGTTCTATGAGATAGTTCGAAGAGTGTAGAGCCATACTACTTTGACCAGGGTTTTCATCAACTACCTACAAAAATACCAAGTGACTATTGGAGGGGTGACTTTCACCATTTATACAGACATCATTGCAACAACAACAAGGATACCTAATGTGGGTGAAAAATGGTTCAAAACTAAATATTTGGATGCCCAACTATATGAACCTTACTTGAAAGCACCTTATAAATACAACAACAAGAAGATATTTCCTTTTGGTCAGTTGCTTAACATGTTATCCCCCATGATGAAGATCACCATGAAATACTTCACTTGTGAGGGAAAATTCTACAGGTTGTACAACTATCACATCAGGGTGCTCATGCATTTAACTACTATGAAATTGCTCAAGCTTCCCTACTATTTGTATAGGAACATTGCCAAGATGGCCTACATAGTGAAAAACAGAGAATATGAGCTCCAAATGAAGAGTCTCTTCCATCATTCTCTCATTAAAATCATTGTCCTTCACCACCTCAAGCAACTGAGCATTGCATGGGAGACTTTCATTGAGGAAAATGTCTTCACTACACCACCAAATCAGCCTGCTAGACCTATTCCACCACCAACATTAGTTTCTCACAAGAAAGCTAGGTTATCTAGTAGGGATACACTGAAGAATACCAAAGAGGACAAAGAGGTCAAAATATACCAGAGAGGACCTAGGCAAGTGTTTGCTCCACATATTGTGGAAGGGGCGTTGCCTTCTACATCAGCAAAATAGGGATATCAAAAGGAGTAAGAGGTAGTTGTTCAAGAGAAGGAAGACCCTCATCATGAGGTAGTAAAGGAGTTTGACCTGGTGGACTTGTATGTCCAAGATGATCATGAATCATCAAACCTTGTCATCAAAGAGAAATATGCCACAATCAAAGAGCTACAAGATAATTTGGAAAGCGCACAATTTGTCATTTCCTTCCTTGTGCAAGAAAACAAGCAACTGAAAGACAAACATGTACTCTTGGAATTGGAGTTGTAGAAGGCCAAGAGGAAATACACCAAAGGCAAAGCAGTGAAGCAACCTGATGAGTATGATCATTATGAGGCTCATATTAGCAAGAAGAGACAAAAAAAAAGAGGTATTAAGAGAGCATTAGAGTAGGAAAAACATGATGCGGAAGAACTCACTTTTGAGGAGAGAATTGCAAGAGAAATAAATGATGACAAAGAAGTTTGGCTTGATAGAGTGAACATACACCTTGAGAAGCTCATTCATAACTCCAACAAGGATAATCAGATGCTGATACACATGGATCACTGCTACAACACTAGAAACACAATTTTCCATAACAGGATCAAGAAATTAAAGGATAAACTCAAAGAAACCCTAATTAGCCAAAAGGAGAAGGACAAACTCGAGTTACTTGTTGATGCCTCCTTGGTAGCTTGAAATACTTCATTAGCACTTCATCCAACATTTTTAAAGGCTTTTGAGCAAGTTTTTGAGTTTTTGAGCATTTTGGTAAATTTTCGCGGACTTTTTACACTGTCAGCCTGCAAAAAGTGCAGCGTGGGCCACGCTGCACTTTTTATGGAGGCCTCTAAATGAGAAAAAAAACTACATAAGAGAATAATGTATACATCAAATTTTGACTACTGCACACCAAAAAATAGAACATTTGACAGGTATAAAAGGCCAAAAACCTCTAAAAAAACACCTTTTTGCCTCATTTTTTCGCCTCACGTTGCGCTTTTTGACTGGTCTTGGGATAGAGAATTTTTGAGCAGCTTAACTAAACCATTTTTAGAGCTTCAGAACATTTTTGAGAGCTAGACTGGAAGAGTTTTCCAATAAGCCATCTTGCGCCAAATTTGGACTTTAGGAAGTCACTAAAAAGTGGATTTAAGGGCCCACGTTACACTTTTTACCAGGCATGTTGCGATTTTCTCAAGCATGCTACACTTTTTATAGTTGAATGATTTCTTCATAATTTTCTCATTTGATTGATGGATTTCAAGGATATTTACTGATGTAATTGTAAAAATTAAATGTAATTATGTCATGTATAGATACAAGATGTAGATACATCAAGTAAATATGTAATTTTGGGTCAAGTGAATCAGTTTCATCAAAGATAGGGATGATTTTGTTGACCTCCCTAGTCATTAGGATTCTAGTTGAGAAATTTTGGGATCAACTCCACAAGTCATGGATTGTACCCCTGAGAGTGGGGAGAAGAAGTTTTTTGGTCTATATCTTTCATTTCCTTTGTCATTGCAAGGGTTGGATGTTGTGTAATTGACCTTTTAACATGAGTGTAATCAGACATTTTGGCAAGATCTAATAGAGAGAGTTGAAGCTATTATGGTGGGATTCCTATGGTAATGTGTTTTAGCATTTTTTCTTCTTATGTTTACAAATGTTTGAATGTACTATGATTTCCATATTCACACCGTCTCTAAATGTGATTGATTCGTAAGTCAGATAAACACAATTCATTAGTTAACGCTCCGTTTTGGAGAAATTATTGCAATTTTGTCTCATGTTCTTCTAATTGAAGATAATTCATGATTTCCATGTTAGTTTGTGAAACCCTAGCAATATAAATCACTCCATAAAGATATCTAATTGTGATAAATCATATGCCTACCTTGCCCCATCAAATATCTGCAATTCTGATCCTTTTTTCCCTGACCAAGTTCTTCCCTAGCCTATTCACCATCCAACACTCAAAATCAATCAACCAAACCCTAGTGATACTATACCTAGCCTAGAATACTTATTATCCAGTAACCTTGGTTTTGATCTCTTGGAGAGAGAAATATCCTACTTAGTTGGGCTAGCTACTTGGAAAAATATTGGTCTATGGTTACCTTTGCTGGTCTCTTCCTCAGCCTCAAAGATCCGATGGAGTGATAACATATAGGCGACCATACTGGGGAAGAAGGTGATAGATCCTCCCTGGTTTTACATTAATTTCATTGAATTATTGGCATGTGGATGATAGGTCTAAGTTTTTGTGGAGGTTGATCTGAAAGTTGCATAGAACCAAGTTGCTAAACTGTTAACATTCTGGCTTTGAGAAGACACACTAGATCAATTCTAGATCCTCATCCTACTGATCCAGTTAAAGATCCAGAGAGACATTCTTAGAAGAAGGGATATTAGCACACAAAATTTTATTCAAATCCTATTCCATCGGTAAGATATTCTTCGTTTCCTACAAAATTTATATCTCTCGAAGACATACCTTTTGATTTAAAATTTGAGCTGTCATTATTTTGATCAAAGTCTGAAACCTCACTGTCTGATATAGTTTTTGACCCATGAAGGCTTTCTAAAGTAAAATCACTATTTGAGATAGATTTTAATCCCTTGAAGCTCGAAGAGAATTTTGTAGAAATTATACAAGATGAATGTTTATTACCAGACTCTCCTGATCTAATAAATTAATCTTATGTTAAATAAAAAATCCTTCCACTTAATTCTTTGCAGAAATTAAATCACTGATTGCAAAAATCATATGAAGAAAAATCAATCACACATAACAAGAATTTTTACCGGGAAAGCTTAAAGCTAAAAACCCCAACTATCATATATTATGTATATTAATGGAACATGTAACAATATCATACAAAGCTCATATCATAGAGCTCTCTGTACAATAAAAAATCGTCACACACTATCATGCAGAAATTTGCATATGTATGCACCAATTTCTTGACTCCTGACAACCTGCCTCTACTGCGCAATCCATGCTAAAGAAGATCCCTGAATGAATTTGACCTTTACTTGAGTTGACTGTGCAATCCTAATAATAATCTCCAATGTGTGTGTAGATGAATTGAATTCATCACTATAGTCGCAACTAATAGTCCATCTCACCCTTTCACCTATCTCTCCACTAGGTCTTCACTGGATCTGACATGCAAGTAATTAACTTCTGTATTTCTTCAGTTGCAAGTAAGACACTACTTCTGAATTAATTAAATAATTAATTCACTTATCTATCACTAGTGTATGTTCAATTACAACTAGCTAAATTGAGTTTAACTCACTAAACTGAGTTAAGCTAAATAACAACTCACATAACTACTCTTCCAACTCTGTTACAACTTGCCACTAATAGGTATAACGAAGTCCTCCATGCATGAGTCACCAACCACCCTAGGAATTTCATAATTCCTTCAGCTTACTAATGTGCCACATCAGTTCACTGAAATAAAGTGCTCCAAGAGAATAAGTTATTGTTTATTGTCTAATTATTACTAAGGGCTAATAATAATCGACATGCATTATATTTTTAGATTAGCGATCTATAAATAGAATTCGCCCATATTCTAAAAATATAAATTCATCCAAAGATATAATTTTCTCAACCATCTAGAATCGGCATCCTACTAACTTTAGAATATGCTCACCATTCTAAAAATAGGCATACACCTAAAAAATAGCTAGTGGGCCCCACTTAGTGAAGGTGCTCAATTTTCACTAAGATGATCATCTTGTTGAATCTCAACACTCCCTCTAAACAAGATAGGGATTATCCTTGACCCTGATCCTGTCTCTATGGTATTCGAATTTTCTCCTCGTGAGAACCTTCACAAGAATATCTACATATTGATCTTCTGTAGGAATGTACTGAAGCAACATGATCTTCCGCTGCACACAATCTCTTATATGATGATAACAGATATCTATATGCTTAGATCTATAATGAAACACATGATTAATCGAGAGTTTAATGCAAATTTCATTATCGTAATGTATCACTGCAGGATCTAAATGAGAATTGAACAAACCGACCAGGATCTTCCTCATCCAGATAGCCTCACATGCAACTTGAATTGCCTCCACGTATTCCACTTCCACTGAAATGAGTGCCACAGATCTCTGTTTCCTGCTGTACCAAGAAACAACTGTAGATCCGATACTAAAAACCCCTCCTTATGTGCTCTTTCTGTTCGTTGGGCTGCCTTCCTAATCTACATCCATGAAGCCATGCAACTTCACCTCATCTATCTGTCTATACCATAATCCATACTCAGATGTGCCCCTAAGATATCTCAGGACATGCTTTCCTGCCTTCCAAAAGAGCTTGGTAGGCTTAGCCATCGCTTGACTAAGCTGGTTCACTGCATAGAATATGTCTCGTCTTGTATTAACTAAATACATGAGTGAACCCACCAACTATCGATAGACAATAGCATCCACTACCTCTGCCGATGTAGCATCCTCTTTCCTCCAGTTTCCTGGAAGAAGAGTATCCATGGGCTTGAAGTTCTCGATGTGAAACTTACCAATTATCTCCCGAGCATACTTTCCTTGAGACACAAAAATTTCACCTTCTCGCTGCCATATCTCCAATCCGAGGAAGTAATGAATGAGGCCCAAATCCTTCATCTCAAAATCCTTTGCAGGGTCCTCCTTGCATGAGTGTATCAACTGCTCATCACCCATTAGTATTAAATCATCAACATAAAGAACAATGATTAAAAACTTACCCTCCACCACAATTTGGTATAGGTTTTCATCCGCCTCACTCTTGGTGAAGCCAAGTCTAGTGAAACAGTTGTCAATCTATGTGTACCAAGCATGGGGTGCTTGCTTCAGCTTATACAATGCTCCTTTGAGTCCGTACACATGCGACTCGCTGCTGAATATCTCAAATCCTTCAGGCTGCTCAATGTACACTTATTCCTCAATGATCCCATTAAGGAACACAATCTTCACATCCATCTGATGAATGTGCCAACCCATCTGTGCTGAGAGAGAAAGGATGGTCCTTATGGAAGAATATCGTGCAATAGATGCAAAGGTTTCTTCATAATCAATTCCCTCAATCTGTGAGAAGCCCTGGGAAACAAATCTTTGTTGGGAAAAATACTGAGAGGGGGGGGTGAATCAGTCTTTACTGCATATTCAAAACTTTTACTTTTTCTTGCTTCTAAAACCCATACGCTACTTTTCTGAAACAGACTTGCGTATATATGCGGATACCCTTTATGAAACTCGCGTATACACAGATATCTAATTATGTGATTAGTTCTTCACTTAAATCATTCCATCAATCATTCATCAGATGTTTATTGTTAACAAACATATATAGGAATAATAAACCACTGTCAGCACTGCACATGAACACTGTGATTTTAGTGGAAAACCCAAGCTCTGGAGAAAACCACCGCCACAACAGCCTGGCTCTCTGGCTCAACAGAGAAAACACCAAGAAATATTTGTCAAGTTAGGATTTCCTGACCAAATATCACAGCACTCCACCGCGTCGTTTACTGTACTTTTCCAAAGGGAGCTCCAACCCCCTGACTCGTTTACCAGCCTCTCCTGGAAGGGAGCTACGACCCCCTGATCTCGTTTACCAGCCTCACCCGGAAGGGAGCTACAACCCCCTGACTGAAGGCTACAACCCTCAGCACCTCTATGGACCACGTTTCATCAATTTTCACACTGGATCCAAAGCTTCCTTTAGGACACCACTTGCAGGCCACATTTCATCATATTTTCAGACTGGACCCTTTCCATACTTTTAAGCACAAACATACATCACCAATAGATACTTATCAACACAGATCAGATAGCAGAAACACAACAGAACAGATCAGATATTTCATACCCTTTGCTTCAGCAAACCCTAGTTTGCATACGCGCTTTCCTTTCTCTGATGTCGCGTATATACGCGCTTCTGTCCACACAAACCAGCGTATACCTCTGTATGTATTTTATTGCGCATACGCGCTTTCTCTTCACTGAAGCCGCGTATATACGCGCTTCCTCCGCGGCGAAGTAGCGTATAGATCTTCAATCATTACAGAGCAGCATACTTCATCAGATCAGATATTCAGTTCAGATCTACCCTTTTGCTTCAGACAGATGTTCGCCTAGATGCCCGCCTCATCACAGATCTAAGCCTTCCATAATCAGATCTAGCAAATACAAGAGAAATTCAGATCTAGATCCTCTTCTTCATCATTGGTGCATCATACATTCAGATCTATCATTCAAGTGTAACCCTTTCCATTCAGATATACTTCAGAGAGAAGTATTCATTCAAGCTCAGACATCTTGCACCCACACTCATGATTTGCACAATGAATTTCTTCTCCTTATATAGGTTTATCCTTTTTTCAATACCATGAGCCCCTTTTTCAATACCATGGGCCAAAACAATACCATGAGCCCAAAACTACCTGGACGGGGTCAATTAGGCGGATCATTACCCAATACAATGGGTCAATACCATGGTGGTTACCCCTGGTTTTGCACTTTTTGAGCGCTTTTGCCCATACACGACTTGGAACGTTCCTTCGATGGGCATACGCGACTTCCCCTAGGCCACCGTATAGTTAGAGACACACTTCTTTTTCATCATAGAATTAGCACATCACCAACCTAAACTTCATTGCCTTCGTTCACATTCCGATGTGATGATTTCCTTCATCAAGGACATATTCTCTATCAAGCACAACTTCATCAAGTGGCTGCTCTTCAATGACAACACTACACTGTATTGTCAACAAACATCATATCACACGATTTACATCATTTACTAAGTCTCAATAAGTCAAGAATAACTTCATCAAGTGGTTTGCCATCAAGGACAACAATACATGTCAACAAACAGTGTCTTCATCTCCATTCGCTGGGTTGCCATCAAGGACAACACTGCATCATATTTCCAAATAATCCCCCTCTTCCCCCTTTCGACTCGATGGCAACCATGATGGTGTTTGGTTACCACAACAGATAGATACATTAAGACACCATGTCACTCTCTCAAATATTTGACACCATTCTTTCTCTTCATTCAAACACCATGTCACTCTCCCCCTTTGACATCAAGGGCAAAGGGCGGATCAAAAACCAACATACTCTCCCCCTTTTCTCCTCATGTGGAAGAAGCGTTCTGCAGATCTGATATGTGCTGAAGTGACCAAGCTCCCCCTGAGTTCATGCTGAATCTTCAAACATATGACTCTATGAACTTCCTATCACCAAAGACTCATACTTACATCAAATATCCAACCAAGTGGATTTACATATGAGACTCAAGTACCCAACCAAGTGGGTTTACACATTTCAACTCATCTACCCAACCAAGTGGGTTTACAAAATTTGACTCAGCTACCCAACCAAGTGGGTTTACAATTTGACAAGTCCTTACATGATTGAATATTACAATTTTACATCATGGGTCTCAACAAGACCTTTTCATCAAACTATAAATATAACTTTAAGACCAACACCAGAAAGACTTTAAGGAACATATATGAGAATCATCATAATGCCAACAATGCATTATACTCAGCAAAGCTAATGCTCCCCCTAAATCTGTGCATCCAAGCATCCTTTCCATATGACTAAGGCTCCCCCTTAGTTTATGCATCCTGAACACTTTCACCAACAAATCATCAAGGCATCTTCATCAAATCATTAGAACAAGAATTATGAGAACTGGAACACCACCAGAGATACCAAACAGCACTGCAGCTGTGCTGAAGAGAGCTAAACCAAGCAAAAATTTCCAGCAACCAAACATACGTGGTTTTCTGTGCAGGAACTCGCGTATATACGCGACTGTGTTTCATGAAACCCGCGTATCCAATGCCATCTTCTAAAATTTTAACCAGATCTGATCCTCTGTGAGGCAAAGACAGTGTTCAGCTTCTTTCTGAGACATTTGAATGCTTCCCTGGACTACAGATAGATAGAGCAGTGTGGTTGTGTCTTCAAGCGTCATCCAACGGTTGTAGCATCAGCACAATAGTAACCAAGCCTTCAGATTCTTTGCAGCATCAATACATTCTTTGCAAGAGAGATTCTCATATCAGAATGACATCTTCACATAGGTGTCAAGCAATTATCCATGTGGTCCAACATCACCATGATCTTCAAATTTTAACATGAAGTAACATATGTAGGCAAAGGATCTCTCAACCATAGTAAACAAACTCTGGATGATCCATTCTTATTTGTGAATCAAACAACATCCAACTCATCCATCTGTGAGTACAAAAGATACTTATCAACAATCAGGGCTCAAAGTCTCATCATAATAGACCATGTACTAAGTCATCATCATTTTGAGCATGAGAATCAAAGAATAAGCAGTCATATTGCCAACAATGCAATCATTAGTATTCAACCTGCTACTCCCCCTAAACCAGTGCTCTTCCTTAACTTGTGCGATCTGTAACACTTTCAACAGTAAGTTATTAGCAAAAATCTCTGCATGATCTGTCCTTGTCTCTGAATTATAAGACTTTCATCTCAACAACGAATACTCTTCATCATAAAGAAACCAGGCTTCATCCATAATCTTCAACACAAGAACCCATGTGTCATTTCATTATCATGAGTGTAACTAGAATAATGCTAACAGTGCAATCGTCAGCAGACAGACTGATGCTCCCCCTAGACCTCTGCTCCAGATCTTCACCTATCAGATAAATTCTCTTATCATCAATGCATACGCGGATGTGTCCGCTGGAACTCGCGTGTATACGTGACTTTGTTTCATCAAACCCGCGTATGGAAAGTGAAATACAGAAAATTTCACACCTTCATCTCCTCCTGCAATTTTACCTTATGTTCCTGTCTTTTCTTCACACTAGATGCACAGTCAGAAATACATATAACCAGAATAATCAAATCAACCATGAGAGACATCATACATTGCTCCCCCTGTGACGATACATTACTAAATTTGATAATGTATCCCACATCATTCCTGCAGTCAATCAGAGAAGTAAGCTTCAGAAGCGGATGACTGCAATAGGGTCAGAATTCCCTACGTTTCTGATCGGTCCTCCATCCTTTTCCAGATTTGTTTGAACTTTCCAACTGTGTGCTGAAAATTGTCCACTTTCCCAGATCTGTTCATCCTGCATTCTTTTTCTACATGTCCATACTTGTTACAAGCATAACATCTCATGTGGCCAAAGAAATAAACATAAGAATCATAAAGAGTATATCTATTCTTCCTCCTTTTACAATCAGCTGCTTTATGTCCATACTTGTTACATGAAAAACAATATCCCTTGAAGAAACCAGAGTACCTTTCTATGTAGGAACTCTTTGTTTGAGACTGAAATGATCTGCTCCTGCAATTTTCTGCAACATGCCCATAATTATGACATTTAAAGCATTCAACGTTCTTGAATAAATTCCTTTGAGAGTTCATGATTGTTGGTTGATCTTTTGTCTCTTTCACCACTTCAGGTTTTGCATTGACATCCTCCGAATTTTTGGCACTTCCTTGTGAGCTAGATTCTCCTTTAACAGCTTCATGGAAACCAAGACCATGTTTGATAGCAGAAGACCTTTGATTACTCAGAATATTGTCCAAGATATTAGTGCTATCTTGAAACCTCAAAAGTTTAACCTTTTCTTCTAATTTACGTTTGAGAATGTTTACCTCAACCTCCAAGGCTTGACACTGCTTTGTCATGCTTTCTTCTTTCCTTCTTCCATCTTCTACTTGATCCTTCAGATTTAGAATCTCTTCTTTCAACCAATTTTCGTTTTCTTCACATGTTTGTTCCAGCTTTTCATTCTTCTTGTTTGATTTTTCCAGAACCCTTTTGAGAGAGATGATTTCTACTTCAAGGCCTTCATTCTTCTTATTTGATTTATCCAGGTCTTCTTTGAGGGAAATGATTTCTGCTTCAAGTCCTTCCTTTTCAAATGATTGTAGAGGTTCCTCATTTTTCTTACTTGATGCTTCTAGATCTTCTTGCAGAGAGATGATTGCAGCTTCAAGTCCTTCATTCTTCTTGCTTGATTTTTCAAGATCTGCTTCTAGTTCTTTAATTTGATTGGATGCATAAGTATGAAACCTTTGATACTTGTCCACCTTTCCATTCAACATTTCTATTTGATCTTTCATTTGAGAGGTCATCTCTTTGTAAATAGAATCTTTCGTATCAATTTCCTTTTGTTGTTCTTCAACTTTGATCTTGATAGCTTCCACAACTTTACTATCTTCACTATTGTTTGCACAAAGAGGAGTATTACAAGTGGCCTTCTTCTTTTCCTTCTTTGCCATGAGTATTTGTAGAGCTTCGTCAGAAACTTCTGGATCCATACTGTCACTTTCACTATCATAATCTTTGCACATGCAATTAAGTAAGAGACAAGAACAACGATTTATACCTGGTTCATCTTCTTCAATTTTTGCTATACATGATTTCTGAGGTATCTCCTTGTTTCGAGTAGGCTTCTTCTTTTGCTTCTTTGCCATGAGCACTTTCAGATCATGGTCAGAATCTTCTTCATCTTCACTGGACACTTCATCATCATATTCTTTTGCATAATAACTCTTTCTCTTTTCAAATTGTTTCTCTTTACTATGCTTTTCTCTATAAGGACATTTAGCAGCATAGTGACCTACTTTTCCACACTCAAAAAATTTGAAAGGAAGCTTACCTTTGAATCTGCCAGTACCTAGTTGGAGCTTTCTCACGAAATTCGCTTCCTCTTCATCTGATATATAGCTGGATTCTTTGACAATTTCCTTTTCCTTTCCTTTTGTAGATGCCTTAAAAGCAACTTCTCTTATTTGAGAAGGACCTCCTTGTCTCATTTCAAAAGCAGTCAGAGTACCATGTAATTGAACAATAGTAAGCGTTTGCAGATCTTGCCTTTCCTCAATAGCTGAAACTTTAGAGTCAAATTTTGAAGTCAGGGATCTTAAGACCTTTTCAACCAGAGTAGTATCAGTTATGGTTTCACCCAAATTTCTCATTCAGTTTACAATATCATCTAGACGAAGGAAGAAACTGGCAACACTTTCATCACTATGCATCTTCAAATTTTCATATTCAATTCTAAGAGTTTGGAGTTTTGCACTTTTTACCTTTGTGTCTCCTTCATAGCTTAGAATGATTTTGTCCCATATTTCTTTTGCTGAATGTAGCTGCATCACTTTAGCAAATTCTGATTCAGACATACTTCCCAATAAGACATTCACTGCTTTGGCATTGATTTCATACTTTTTCTTTCAGCTGCATTAGTAGGAATACTTGTCGGGTATTGATAACCTTCTTCCACGATTGCCCATACATCTGCACCAAGACTTTGTAGATATGATTTTGTTCGTACCTTCCAGAATATCAGATTGCTTCCATTGAATAGAGGTGGCTTTATAGACATTACTCCTTCTTGACTTCCCATTGCGACGGATCTCCTTCAAGCGATCAAGCTTCTGCAGAAGAACCTGCTCTGATACCAATTGTTGGGAAAAATACTGAGAGGGGGGGTGAATCAGTGTTTACTGCATATTCAAAACTTTTACTTTTCTTGTTTCTAAAACCCATACGCTACTTTCCTGAAACAGACTCGCGTATATACGCGGATATCCTTCATAAAACTCGCGTATACATAGATATCTAATTATGCCATTAATTCTTCACTTATATCATTCCATCATTCATTCATTAGATGTTCTATAAACAGTAAACATGTGCAGTAAGAACAGAATAAACCATCACACATAAGCATCACACATGAACACCGAGATTTTAGGTGGAAACCCAAGTCGGGAGAAAACCACCGCTGCAGTTGCTCAGCCTTCAATATTTTATTATAGAGAAAACATCTTACAACATGTGTGCTGGCGCAGACTTGACCAGCACGCAGGCACCCACCTGCGCTCGTTTACCAGCCTCTCCTGGAAGGGAGCTACGACCCCCTGACTCGTTTACCAGCCTCTCCTGGAAGGGAGCTACGACCCCCGATCTCGTTTACCAGCCTTACCTGGAAGGGAGCTACAACCCCCTGACTGAAGGCTACAACCTTCAGCACCACCTTGGACCACGTTTCATCAATTTTCACACTGGATCCAACAACATCAATAGAACAACACTTGCAGGCCACGTTTCATCATATTTTCAGACTGGACCCTTTCCATACTTTTAAGCACAAACATACATCACCAACAGATACTTATCAACACAGATCAGATAGCAGAAACACAGCAGAACAGATCAGATATTTCATACCCCTTACTTCAGCAAACCCTAGTTTGCATACGCGCTTTCCCTTCACTGATGTCGCGTATATACGCGCTTCTGTCCACACAAACCAGCGTATACCTCTGTATGTATTTCATTGCGCATACGCGCTTTCTCTTCACTGAAGCCGCGTATATACGCGGCTTCCTCTGCGGCGAAGTAGCGTATAGATCTTCAATCATTACAGAGCAGCATACTTCATCAGATCAGATATTCAGTTCAGATCTACCCTTTTACTTCAGACAGATGTTCGCCTAGATGTTCGCCTCATCACAGATCTAGGCCTTCCATAAGCAGATCTAGTAGATACAAGTGCATTTCGGATCTAGATCCCCTTCTTCATCATTGGTGCATCATACATTCAGATTTATCTTCAAGTGTAACCCTTTCCATTCAGATCTACTTCAGAGAGAAGTATTCATTCAAGCTCAGACATCTTGCACCCACACTCATCTTTTGCACAATGAATTTCTTCTCCTTATATAGGTTTATCCTTTTTCAATACCATGAGCCCCTTTTTCAATACCATGGGCCAAAGCAATACCATGAGCCCAAAACAACCTGGACGGGGTCAATTAGGCGGATCATTACCCAATACAATGGGTCAATACCATGGTGGTTACCCCTGGTTTTGCACTTTTGAGCGCTTTTGCCCATACGCGACTTGGAACGTTCCTTTCCGCGTGCATACGCGACTTCCCCTAGGCCAATCCGCGTATAAATAGAGACATACTCTTTTTCATCATAGAATTAGCACATGCTGAATTCCTTTCTTCATTGCCTTCTGTTCACACTGTAGATACATCAGATTTCCTTCATCAGGGACATATTCTATCAAGCACAACTTCATCAAGTAAGTTGTCATCATCTTCATCAAGTGGGTTGCCTTTCAAGGACAACACTCAGCATCATATTGTCAACAAACATCATATCACATCAGATTTACATCATTTACCAAGTCCATCAAGTCAAGAATAACTTCATCAAGTGGTTTGCCATCAAGGACAACACATGTCAACAGTCGCATGTCTTCATCTTCATTCAGTGGGTTGCCATCAAGGACAACACTCTGCATCATATTTCCAACAATCTTGCCTTATAGTTCTTGATGCTCCCATCAATAGCTTGCTTTACCTTGTAGATCCATATTGAACCTACCACTGAATTACCAACTGGCCTTGGAACAATCTCCCAAGAACTGTTTCTGACAATGGAGTCATACTCCTCCACCATGGCATCTACCCATGTGGGCTCCTACGCTGCTTCCTCAAAGGAAGATGGCTCTGTCACGACACACTTTCTTATGAGAGCCATGCATCTAGTATATTGGTCAGGTGACTGTCTATGTCTATGCCGTGAAGTAGGGACTCCTACATTCTGTGCCACATCAAACTTCAGCCTCTCAGCATCTGTGGCATGCCTTCTGTCAGTTTTGATGTTTGGCTCTGTGTGAGTGGAATCCTACACTCCATGATCCTCCTCCTGTAGCTGATCCACATCTTGAGGCTCATCTTTGGGAACCAAAAGTTCCTCCTCTGCATGCAAGTGTAGCTCCCTCTCAAGCGACAACTTCATGGCTTTCTCCTCATTGAATTTTATATCTCGTTGCACCACAATCATCTGATTATTTGGAAAATACACATGATAATTATGGGGTGTTTCTGTGTACCCCAAAAATATCCCAACTTCTGCAGTTGATTCCCGCTTCTTCTTGACGTCCTTGGTCACATGAATGTAAAAAGATGAGCCAAAAATATTTAAATGAGAAATATTCAACTTCTTTCCAGTAAAAGCTTTTTCAAGTGTACTCATGCCAAGTACTCTATGAGGACAACAGTTTTTCACATAAACCATAATGTTTCATGCTTTTTCCCACAAGTGCATTGGTAGGCCCTGTTCATGCAGCATAGCTTCTGCAACACCCACGATCGTTTTGTTCTTCCTCTTCGCGACCCCATTCTGCTGTGGGTTATGAGGCGCTATGAGTTCTCTTTGAATTCCTTCTTTGCTACAGAAGCCTTTAAATTCACTTGAGATATATTCACCACCATTATCGCTCTGCAGAGCCTTCACTTACTTCCCCAACTCCTTCTCCACCAATGCTTTATACTCACATAACTTTGAGAATGTTTGATCCTTCTTCTGTATGAAGAAGATCTAGCATCTATGAGAATATTTATCAACAAAAATAACATAAAACCTGTGTTTTTCTATTGAAGCAACTGAGAATGGTCCATACACGTCTATGTGAACTCTCTCCAGGATCACCGAAGCACGATTCTCCTTTTCATGAAAGGTGGTCTTCACAAACTTACCCATAGTAAATCCCTTGCAATGATCTGATTCCACAAGAGTACCTTTGGGAAGTCCAGTAGAAATATGTTGCAAAATCTTCAGGGCACCATGGTGAAGATGGCCCAATATCCTGTGCCATAATTCACCCTCATCTCGACTCACCATTTCTTCTACTTTTCCCATCATTGCAGCATAGCCATCCACCTCCAGCTTGTAGAGATTCTTGACTCGAATACCTATCCTCTTGGTTTTACCCATTGTTTTATGTCACCGGAGAGATTTTCCCTCACTGAAAACAATGTCATAACCTTTGTCCTCCAACATCGTGACCGAGACCAAGTTCTTCTTCAAACCTAGAAAATGCATAACATCTTTCAACAGAAATGGTTCACCTAAGTCCCTCTCAAAGGTAATGGTTCCAATGCCCATCATGCTATATCTACCATCGTCACCCATCTCTATATGAATTTGGAGATCTTTCTCCTCTAAGTCACTAAACAACTCCTTATCTCCCATCATGTGGAAGGAAGCTCCACTATCAACATACCACACTGATCCCATTGTGCTTGAAACAAAGCATGCAATCAAGGAGAAATCAAATTCAAATTTCGAGGCAAGGGCCTCACCAGCTGCAACTCTAGCAGCCTTCTTGTTCTTCTTTTTTTTCAGTGGGCAGTTACTGGCAAGATGACCATGTTCATGACAGTGAAAGCACTTCACCTTGGAAAAATCAAAATTCCTGCCTTTAGCCTCAGATTTTGGATGGGATTTCTTCCCCTTCCCATTCCTTAATTTGGCAGCGAAAGTACAATTCTCTTCATCATCATTATTTGACGAAGAGCCATCCCTGATACTTTGCCTTATCTCCTCCTGCACTAGATCCGACCAAAGTCGCTCCCAATATGGCAGTTTCTCCCTTCCATTAATAGAGTCTTGATAACTGTGCCAACTCTTCGGAAGCCCGAGGAGAGCCAAGCTCACCAAGTCATCATCCGTAATGTGATTCCCACACTCCCCAGCTCATACCTACATTGGACAAACTTTCTGAAGTATACTGGAATAGTGTTTTCTTCTCCATCTTGATTTTTCTGAGTTTATCCTTCAACGCTAATTTCCTATGGTCGCTGCTAGTTTGGAAAAGATCTGTCAAAGTCTTCCACATTGGAAATGTAGTGCCTTTCCCATGAATTCTTGACATAATATGGTCTTTCACACCTTCCAACTGAATGCTTCTTGTCCTTGCTACTTTTTTTTTCCAAGCATCTAGTAATGCAGCATCCGTCGAAGTGGGCTTAGGAGCATCGCTATCGATGAACTCCTTCAAACCATTATCTTAAAGAAAAACCTCCATCTTGTCCTTCCAGGCTATGTAGTTCGAGTTTCCCTCGAGTTCATACTCCAACCGCAACCCGTTAAACTCCATTTCAATGTTTACTCAACTGTCGCACAAAGAAATTATTGTAGCAAATTCGAATTGTCGACCAACAAAAAAATCAGCATCGCTTCAATATTGCAACCTCCAGTGATTAACACTGCTCCGATACCATGTAGAAATTATACAAGATGCATGTGTATTACAGGACTCTCCTGATCTTAAAAATTAATCTTATGTTAAATACATAATCCTTCCACTTAATTCTTTGTGGAAATTAAATCGACAATTACAAAACTGGGATGAAGCAAAATCAATCGCACATAACAAGCGTGTTTTACTGGGAAAGCTTAAAGCTAAAACCCAAAACATATGTTATGTATATCAATGGAATATGTAACAATATCATACAAATCTAATAGCATACATCTCTCAGTACAATCAACAATTGTCACACACTGTCATGCAGAAATTTGCATATCTATGCACCAATTTCTTCCCTCCTGACAACCTGCCTCCACTGCGCAATCCCTTTTGAAGAAGATCCCTGAATGAATTTGACCTTTCCTGCCTTTCCTATGCAATCCTCATAAGCATCTCCAATGTGTGTGTAGATGCATTGAATGCATCACTATAGTCACAAATGATAGTCCATCTCACCCTTTCACCTATCTCTCCACTGGGTCTTCATTGGATTTGACATGCAAGTAGTTAACTGTTGTATTTCTTCAATTGAAAGTAAGGCACTACTTGTGAATTAATTAAATAATTAATTCACTCATCTATCACTAGTGTATTTTCAGTTACAACTAGCACAACTGAGTTTAACTCACTGAACTGAGTTAAACAAAATAAAAACTCACATAACTACTCTTCCAAATCTGTTACAACTTTCCACTAAAAGTTATAACGAAGTCCTCCATGTGTGAGTCACCAAACCCCTAGGAATTGCGTAATTCCTTTAGCCCACTGATGTGCCACATCTGTTCACTGAAATAAAGTGCTCCAAGAGAATACGTTATTGTTTACTATCTGATTATTACTAAGGGATAATAATAATCGAAATGCATTCTATTTTTAGATTAGAAATCTATAAATAGACTTTGCCCAAATTTTAAAAATAGAAATTCATCCAAAGATAGAATTTTCTCAACCATCTACAATCAGCATCCTTCTAACTTTAGAATATGCTCACCATTCTAAAAATAGACATACACCCAAAAAATAGCCTGCAGGCCCCACTTAGTGAAGGTGCTTAATTTTCACTAAGCTCATCATCTTGTTGAATCTCAACAAATTTACCTTTAAAGAAACTAAATATGAATCAGACTTTGACATAAAATTCTACAGTCAATTCTATAGGCTTGAAACATTAGCAAATCAACTTCAATACCAATATGAAAAATCCATAATCCAATATCAGCAAGAGTCATTACCCATCCCGACACAATCCCAGTTAGTTGTTGCTTCTTCATCTACACCATATACTTCACTACCCATTCATTCAACTCCTTCCATTGTCACTCCTGTACTTCAGTTAGCAGGAATCATGGCCATATTTTCACCCCTAATTTTACCAACAAAAAAAAATGCCTTATCACAAGGCTATGTCTAGAGACTCCCTCGCTTTTATGAGAGTTCTCAAATTACTGCAAAACAACACATATTCAAAGTCACTCACTTTATTGACCTGTAAAAAATAGATGCTGACGATGCCAGGATGAGAATAATAGTTTAGAGCTTTTCTGGAGATGTTAAAACTTGGTTTACAGCCTTGACTGCAAATTAAATTGCTACTCCAGACAAGCTGATAGATGCCTTCATAGCTGAATGGGAGGTGAAGAAGAACCCCTTTCAGATCCTTTCTGAATATGATAATCTGAAAAGAAATCCGAATGAATCAGTTTAGGATTTCACTGCCTGTTTCAACAGAGTATACAATTCCATTTCCAATGAGATCAAACCTCCTCTAGGTTTGGATCTCTTGTATTATCGATATGGCTTCAATCTTGACATGGAATATCAATTGAGAGAGAGGAATCCTACAACATTAGAATACATGCAAAATGATGCAGTCAGTGTGGAAGCAAACTTATCAATTAAGAAGTCAAAGATGAAGGGTGAGGGGAAAGTAACCATCAGAGAAGAAGCATCCTCATCCTCTGAGGTAAAACTGGACACTTTGATCAGGACAATAGGACGAATGGTTCATAGGATGTCCATTACAGAAATACAGTCGGAAGCATAAGTTAGAAATCCTAACTTTAGAGGACATCAACAACAACCTCAATTCAGAATCAAACAAGGAGAAAAAAAGGCTCTTGAGAAACCAACATAGAAACAACAGACTCAGACACCCTCGCAGCAAAATTCTACTGAAGGAGTTGAGGAAGAAGAATAATATCATATTGTTGAAGAAAATCACTTTTTTTATAGCTGATGGCCAACACATATTTTTGACATAAAATGAAGAGTATGTTGAGAAGAAAGATGCGCCCGAGGATGAATATTACATATTAGCCAATGATCATGAGTTGGAGGTTGATTCTGATGATTATCAGTGGGGCTATTTGAATGCACTCAACTCACAATAGAGGTAATACTCATTAAGGAGTAGAAATGTCCCAGTTAATCCTACCCAGAAGTGGGCATCCCAACAAAAAGATACTCAACCGAACAAAAATCCTGAAGGTAATTAGAATAGAGGAAAAGAACCTGTAACTGCCAATCAGAGCAAGGTTAATCATTGATCTACAAGCACACTGGGAAAATAAAAGGACAGTCATAAGAGGAAGCTACACCGAAGGATCAATCTGAAAAAAGAGACATCATCATTAAAGAGGAATTTCCAAATTAAAAGTTTCTATCCATTTAAATGAACTAGTAAAAAATAATCAGTATAAGTCTCATGTAGCCAAAATGTTAAAATAATATCCTTTATATGATATGGTAAATGTCGAAGATGACCAACCTGAACTTATCTTTCGTCCAGCAATATATGGTCAGTTAGAGTATAGTGAAGTTCCCACATTCTATTTGAGTATGAGAATTCACCAATGTATCCTTCACAATGCCATGCTCGACTCTGGAGCTTCCCATAATTTGATGCTGAAAGCCATTATGGAGAAATTGGGCCTAGATATCACTTGTCCATACCATGAATTGTATTCCTTTGATTCAGGTAGAGTTCGTTGTCTTGGTATCATAAAGGATTTGGTAGTTTCTGTTGAACAAATTCCAGCAAAGAATGTCTTGATGGATGAGTTGGTAACTGATATGTCGCCACGGTTTGGTATGTTGTTGTCGAGATCTTGGGGAGAAACGTTGAGTGGCACTTTGCAACTAGGTTTATCTTATGCTAGCATCCCAGTTTTAAGGCAATTGAGAAAGTTGTACCGGTAAACAAAGATGAAATACATGATAACCAACAAAGAGAAACCCAACAATCATCCAATTAATGTTGTACATATACATTTAGATTCATTTATTTTTCTCAATGATAGTGGTTTGAATGATGTAGATATTCAACTTGTAGAAGTAGAAGATATTCCAAAAATTTCCAATTGTGTTAGAGCAGTTTTAGATGAGGGAAAGTAAAATCTGCCAAGTTCTTGAGAGTATTAATCAGATAAGGTAGAGAAAAGTTCAGAACAAAATGAATAATTGGGTGAGAATACGAGATAGAACATAAATAAGAATTCCAACACCTGGAATATGAAAATGGTCTTTGGACCATGGATTTTGATGGTGCCTTTGGGAAAGACGGGGTAGGCATCAGAATTTGGATCCATAGTCCTCTTCATCGACAAGGTAAATTTCCAAAAAAATGCAATATTATGTTCATAAAAGTTGGCTTTTGATTTTTCTAACAATGAGGTGGAATATGAGGCATTGATAACCAACCTCAAGGTCCTGAAAAAGTTGGGCACAAGAATAATTTTAGTTTATGGTGACTCCAAACTTGTGATAAAACGGGTCAAAGGGGAATACCAAGCCAATAATCCATGAATAAGAGTGTATACAAATGTTGTACTAGATATCCTAAAGATGTTTCCCAAACATACATTGTGAGTAGTGCTGAGAAGTAAGAATCTCATGGCAGATTCGATCGCTACACGAGCAAGTAATTTCAAGATCCCTATATTTTCCAATAGGAAATTTGAACTCCATGTAAAACATCAGCCGACTGTCCCTCACAACTTATGGTATTGGCAAGTATTTTGGGATGAAAAATAGGTAAAGAATTTCTGCAAAATGAAGGTGAATTGGAGAATTCTTTCATTATGAAGTTTATGACTGTAAGGATGATGAAGTCATCGAAGCCACTCAAGTTGATATTTTACAACTAAAGGATAAAATATTCCAAGAGGTCTCATACCTTTGGAATAATTTTTTTATTACGAGGATGTAGCTAGGAAGTCAACATTGGTTCCTACAAAGAAAGGTGTGGAGGATGTAAAAATTATAACAACGAACAAGCCTAATATGGTCAAACTGTCCGAGTCTTTATCTCTTGAGGTAAAAGACAAATATATTTATTTATTGTCTGAATTTTTTGATGTTTTCACTTGGGATTATGCAGACTTGAAGGTTTATGATAATAATATCATTCAAAATATCATTTCAATTAAGCCCGATCAAAATCCCTTCAGACAAAAGATAAGAAGAATCAACCCGAGGTCCATCGATAGAAATGGAATTTAACAAACTTTATTATTCCGATATCATTGTTCCTATCATATTTTTTGTTTGGATATCAAATCTAGTTCCAGTAAGGAAGAAGACTAGAGAAATAAGGCTTTGCATTGGTTTTAGGAATTTAAACAAGGTGTTTTCTAAGGATAATTATCCCCTTCCCAAAATGGATCCTAAATGTCACTTCTTGATGGATATTCAGGATATAATCAGATTTTATTTCATGAGAATTACCAAGAAAAAAATTCCTTCACGACACCTTGGGGCACATTTAAGTATGCTAAGGTGCCATTCAGACTCAAAAATGTAGGGGCCACCCTTTTTAGATGAGAAATATGTTTTCTTAGTTGTATATCTTGATGATTTGATAGTTTTCTCTCATTCCGATGATGAACAATTGTATCACTTAAGAATTGTATTTCAGAAATGCAGGAAATTTAGAATTTCTCTTAATCCAAAAAAGAGCCCTTTTTCCATGGAGGAGGGCAAGCTTCCTAGTCACATCTAGGGAAAATTTTAAGGATGGAAGTTTATCTTAAAGTTTAGAAACCTTGGCGAATCTTACTAGTCCCCAATATGTAAATTGTAAAACAAAATTGGGTATTTTTGTAAAAATATTTAGGTTTCTAATTATTTATATTAGTATATATAAGTTTTTGGTGATTTTTAGGGTAAAATAATTTTATACTATAAAATTTGGGCGAATCAATTTTCAAAAAAATGGAAATTAGTGAATCTTTTTTTTCGAAAAAGCATAAAAAATTAGCCCACCTATGAATATTAGCCCTAAAATTTTCCCTGGTCACATCATCTCCAAGGATAGAATCTAGATTGACCCTTCTCGGGTTGAGGCAATTTAGTAAATTGAATTTCCATAGATTAAAAAATAAATACAAGATTTCAATGGTAAGATGAACTTCTTATGCATATTTATTCAAAATTTGGCTGAGCATCTTCGAGAAATCACCAACCTATTAAAGAAATACAATGAGGTAAAGTGGTTCGAGGATGCCAAAAAGTCTTTTAACTTAGTGAAGTTTCCCTTAACCGCAACCCCTATTTTAATAATTCATTATTATTCTATTGATTTGATCATATTCTCATTTTCCTCTGAGCATATCTTGGCTATGGTCTTGATGCAAAGGAAGGATAATACTGAGAATCCCATTGCATTTTTTTAGTAGAACCATCAGCGATGAAGCCCTTCGATAAAATACAATTGAGAAGCAAGCCTTGGTTTTGGTAAAGGAATTGAAGGATTTCCTTGTATAGATCTTACATTCACATATTCAAGCTTATGTTCCCAATGTTAGAGTAAAATATGTTCTTATAAAGACTAATTTGGAAGGTAGAGGAGGGAACTGGATATTAGCAATGTTAGAATATGACCTCAAGATCAAGCCCACGAAGCTGATCAAAGGTCACAGTTTAGCCAAGCTCATGGCTGAGTCAGAATTACATGCTCTTGAAATAAAACTCATTTCAACATTGTCCGATGAAGAAGAGGATGGAACTCTCATACAGGTATCTGATATTTTTATTTCATCTCCTTGGTATTCATACATTATATCTATTCTTCATCATTTAAATCCTCCTCCAGGCATGTCTAAGAGTAAGGGTAGGTCATTGAAGTCGAAGGCTTCCAAATACTTCATTTTGGACAACTCTCTTTATTGGAAAGACCTGAGAGGTATTTTTCTAAACTATTTATTTGAAAATGAAGCCAAAGAAGTAATGAATTATTTCCATACGGGAGATTTTGAAGGCCATATATTTTTGAAAACCACAGCTAACAAAGTGTTGAGGGCAGGATATTATTGGAAAAATATTTTTGCAGACTTGTACAAAACAATGATGAGTTTCCACAAGTGTCAAGTGTTTCAAGGTAGAAGAGAACTTCTTCCATTACCTTTGCATCCTATTTCAGTACATGCAGCTTTCTAGAAGTGGGGCCTTGAATTTATTAGAGAGATTCCCCCTACACCATCTACACCACCTAAATGGATCTTAATGGCCACTGAATACTTCACCAAATGGATCGAAGCGATCCCAAAAAGGCAAGCAACAAATTTAGTAATTATTTAGTTTTTGGAGACTAACATTTTGTCTCGTTTTGGTTGTCCTCATAGGATCATACCTGAAAATGCGGATGCATTCAAGTCGAAGAAAATAGTTGAGTTTTTTGACAAGTACAACATCAAATTGGGGCAGTCAACTGCCTATAATTACCAAGGTAATGGCTTAGAAGAATATTGTAATAAATCTTTGATTAATATTATAAAAAATATGCTGGAGGCAAACAAGAAGAACTGTCACAAAAATATTGTTAATGCTTTGTGGGAGGACATGGTGAGTAGTAAGAAATCAATAGTAATGTCCCCTTTTCAGTTGGTTTATGCTGTAGAAACTATTTTTCCTACGTCACTTGCAGTCCCGGTCATGAAATTGTTGCAAGAAGTAGGAAGTGAAGAAAATGATGTACAACGTCGGATCAATCAGATGATCCACATTCAACAAATGAGAGATGCGGTCTTTCAGAACACCTTAAAACTTTAGGAAAAGATAAAGAGGGTATATGACCACAAGAACAAGGTAGATGATTTTAACCTTGAAGATGGGATGCAAGGAAAAAGGAAAAAATGGAAATATGCAAAATTTGAGAACTTGTGGAAAGGGCCATACAAGATTTGAGATTTTCACCGACATCATGCTTTCATATTGAAGGAGATGAATGGAGAAAATTTCTTAGGAGGACCACTCAATGGTAGGCTCCTTAAGCATTATATTTTCTGATCCAGATTTGAGATTTCCCAATTCGATTGTAAATATGAGTTTAACTTTCCTACAAAGTGTGAAGCGAAGAATCACTGGAACTTGGAGCCCAACGTGAAGGCCATAAATTTTCATTGGTTTTTTGTTGTTTTCAAGGTTAAGTAAATAATTTTGAGTAATTTTTGAGTAATTTTATTATATTAAGTTTTCAACATTTAGTTTCGTTTTCAGCTTTTGACTCCATACCCAATGGTTAGACTACTTGGTCTATGGTGTTCTTGACACCTCCAAGGAGCTACCATCCCCAACTGGAGCTAATGTTAGTGTCAGTTTTTACATCCTGCCAGTACTGATCAAATATAATCTTATCATGTCATATTACGGTCCCATTTTAAATTCTTTGTCATTCCATTAGGTCATCATGCAAAAATTTGGTCACTAGATGTAGATTTAGGGCTGATCTTACTCCTTTCAAAATTTTATTACTTTTTTTCTCATTCCACCGCTTTGCTCAGTGTACCATAATTTATGATTTATCATCATCATTTGAGTCATTTTTATCATGGTTTCATTCATCTAGAGTATCCATTAGGCCTTAGGGTTTCCAAGGTCATCAAATCACCATTTCATGCATAAATTCCAACAAGTGAAGGAGTGACAATAAATAAATTTCATTAGTAAGTTTTATTTGTAAATTTTATTTCAGAGAAAAATGTAATTTTATGTTCCTAATTTGTAATAAGTTATCATAGTTCCAATTAGCTGCAATACTCAAAACTCCATAAGCAAATGAGAAAAGTTCCAAAAATCCAATCAGTGTTCCTAAGACATGAAAAGATGAAGTTGAAAGATCAAATTCAAAAGTTAAAGGTAAAGAAGCAATATAAAGTTAATTTCAAGAAAGGAAATGTGGGTTCAAGTTTATTTAATGACATTTATTCAAGTATAAAATAGCCTCAAAGACCGAAAAGTCATTCATTTCCATCCTCAAGCATCGAGCTCTCAGCCTCTCTAAGAAAAAAAATCAAAATTTCCTTTGAAAAACCAAATTTGGGTCATTCACTGCGTTTTTTCCATAGGGGTTGTGATTTTTACACAGGACACATTGTGCTTTTCAGGAGCATGCTGTGCTTTTTGCAGGGCTTCACTGTGCCTTTGCTTAGCTCCCTATGATTTTTGCAGAGGAGAGCCACGACTCCTAAGCTTACCTCCAAGGGTTCCAAACAATAGTTCAGGGTTTCTACACACATTTAAAAGTAAGTCACACATCCTAAGCCCCTCCTTTCAGCTTGTGGTCTTAATTTTATGGCGCCAAAAATTCATTTCCCCCTATGAGATGTTTTAAGTAAGTAAACCATATTTTCATAGTTTACAAGAATAACTTTCTTTCCCCTGGACCCATTTACCTTCCTTACACCCTAACACACTCCCCACTACCCTTACATCCCCTCATTTCCCATTCCCAAGCTCTATTCCCCTAAACCCTACCCGTACGTTGTGATTTTCTAGGAAACTAGAATACCTCAGAATATTTGAATTTCCTACCATATTTCCCTTAACAATTTCAGCCACCCATCAATTCCCTAAGCTGCCTAACTCCCTTACACACTTTCCCAAATTTTCCCTCACTTATCCCAACTTCCTAACCCTATAATCCTACTCCCTTTCCCTTCCCCTTGTTCCCTAGGGTTTCAAGACAAAACTAAACATAATGGAGGAGGAGGGAAGAAATGAAGCAAAAGAAGAAAAGAAAATACATAATAAAGGAGGGAGAATTCGAAGACTATATCCATCAAGCACTACGGAAATTATGGCATCACCCTTGGTAGTGAAATGTTTCCAGAATGTAGGTTGATTTGAGTTTCATTAGATTGTCCAAAGAGTGTAGAGCCATCCTACTTTGACAAAGGTTTTCATCAGAAACATATAAAAAGATCAAGTGACTATTGGAGGGACGAATTTCACCATTTCTACAAACCTGATTGCAACAGTAATAAGGATACTCAGTGTGGGTGAAAAATGGTTCAAAACTAAATATTCGGATGCCTGGATGTGTGAACCTTACCTCAAAGCACCTTATAAATACAACATAAAGAAGATATTTAGTTCTGGTTAGTTTCTTAACAGGTTTTCCCCCATGATGAATATCATCATGAATATTTCACTTGTGAGGGCAGATTCTCCAGGTTATATCGCTATCACATCAAGTTTCTCATGCATTTCACTAGGGTGAAATTTCTCAACCCTCCCTACTATTTGTACGGGAGCATTGCCAATATGGCCTACATAGTGAAAAACAAAGAATATGTGCTTCAAATGAACAATATATTCCATTGTTCTCTCATTAAAATCATTTTCATTCACCACCTCAAGAAAATGAACATTGCATGGGAGAATTTCATCGAGGTAGATGTCTTCACTACACGACCAAATTAGCCTGCTAGTTTCTCACAAGAAAACTAAGTTATCTATCAAGGCTACAGTGAAGAATAATAAAGACAAAAAATAGGTCAAAACATACCAGAGAGGACTTAAGAAAGTTTCCTCTCTATTTATTGTAGAACGGGCCTCACCTTCTACATCAGAAAAATAGGGATATCAAAAGCAGTAAGAGGCAGTTGTTTAAGAGAAGGAAGACCCTGATCATGAGGTAGAAAATGAGGTTCAACTTATGGACTTGGATGTCCAAGATGATCATGAAGCATCAATCCTTGTCATCAAAGAAAAATATTACACAATCAGAGAGATGAAAGATAGTTTGGCAAGGGCACAATTTGTCATTTCCTTCATTAAGCAAGAAAACAAGCAGCTGAAAGACAAACAAGTACTCTTAGAATTGGAGTTGCTGAAGGTCAAGAGGCAAGACACCAAAGGAAAATCAGTGATGGAACTAGATTATTTTGATCACGATGATGCTTAGAACACCAAGAAGAGACCAAAAACAAGAGGTCTTAAGAGAGAATTAGAGCAAGAAAAACATGATCCATAAGAACTCAATTTTGAGGAGAGAATTGCATGAGAAATCAATAATGACAGAGAAGTTTGGCATGATAGAGTGAACATATACCTTGAGAAGCTCCTTCATAAGGCCAACAAATATAATTAGATGCTGATACACATGGATGACTGCTACAACACTAGAAACAAGATTTTCCATATCAGGATCAAGCAATTGAACGGCAAACTCAAGGAAGCCCTAATTAGAAAAAAGGAGAAGGAAAAACTTGAGTTACTTGTTGATGCCTCCCTAGTAGATTGACATACTTCATCAACACTTCATCCAGCAATTTTAAATTTTTTTGAGCAATTTTTTGAGTTTTTGAGGATTTTTGTAAATTTTCACATACTTTATTCATAGTTAGCCTGCAAAACGCGTAGCGTGGGCCACACTGTAATTTTTCTGGAGGCCTCTAAATGAGAAACAATCTACATATTTGGATAGAAAATGATGTCTACATCAACGTTTTACTACTAGCACAGTAAAAAAAATAAAAATTGATAGGTATAAAAGGCCAAAACCTTCTTAAAAAACACCTTTCTACTTCCTTTTTGAGCCTCACGCTGCACTTTTCGACCAGTCTTGGGAGATGGAATTTTTTAGGAGCTTCATTCAACCATTTTTAGAGTTGGAGCACAATTTTGACAACTATACTGGAAGATATTTCCAATGAGCCATATTGGGCCCAATTTTGACTTCAGAAAGCCCCTCAAAAGTGGATTTGAAGGCCCACGTTGTGCTTTTTACTAGGCACATTGCAATTTTCTCAAGCACGCCGCGCTTTTTATAGTTGAATGATTTCTTCTGAATTTTCAAATTTTCTTAGTTGATTGATGGATTCCAAGGGGATTTAATGATGTAATTGTAAAAATTAAATGTAATTATTTCTTGTATAGTTACTAGAGGTAGATACATCAAGTAAATATGTAATTTTGGGTCAAGTGAATCGTTTTCATCAAAAATAGGGACAAGTTTGTTGACCTCCCTAGTCATTAGGATTCTAGTTGAGGACTTTGGGGATCAACTCCACAAGTCATGGATTCGACCGCTGAGAGGGGGGAGAAGCAGGGATTAATTTCCTTTCTCATTACGAGGGGTGGAGGTTGTGTATTTGATCTTTGAACACTAGTGTAATCATACTTTTTGGCAGGAACTGATAGACATAGTTGTAACTATTTTGGTGGGATTCCTGTGGTAATGTATTTTAGCATTGTTGCCTCTTATGTTTACAATTGTCTGAATGTATTAAGATTTCCATATTCATGTCATCTTTGTCTGTAATTGATTCCTAAGTCATATAGACAAAATTCATTAGTTTATGCCCTGTTTTGGAGGAATTATTATAGTTTTGTTTCATTTTCTTCTAATTGAAAAGAATTCTTGATTTCCATGTTTTTTTCTAAAAACCGTAACAGTCTAAATAAATCCATTAGTATACCTAAGTGAGTAAAAGCATATGTCTTCCTTGCTCCATCAGATCTTTGCAATTCTGATCCTTTTTTCCTTGACCTAGTTCTCCCCTGGCCTATTCACCATCCAAAACTCAAAATAATTCAACCAAACCCTAGTGCTACTATACCTAGCCTAAAATACTTATTATCCAGTTATCTTGGATGTGATTTCTTGGATCGATCCCTCTCATGCCTAGTAGGCATAACTACTTCGAAAAATATTGGTCTTCGGTTACCTTTGTTGGTATCTTTCTCAGCCTCGGAAATCTGATGGAGTGATAACACATGTAACGTGTAACTTAAAATATGCATTTGGAATTATTATTTTTATTCATAGAAACACAAATATATTAATTTTACATAAATATAAGTTGTACAACACTCCCTCGTCATGAAATATTTCAAAAGGAAAATTTCGGTACTAAAATATTCTTTTAAAGATAAATAACTTATTTTTCTCTCCTCAACATGGTCAAGGTCCCTAACCTCAACTCCTTTTGGACAAAATCATTTAATGTACTTAGAATGCAGCTCATAGGTGAAAAACCCAACAAGTAAAGCATGCATCATTGCTAGAGGTTGTGTTCATAAAATTTGAGTGATAGAAGTCTTATTTCCTAATTAAGTACATCCTTTCCCTTTCTTATGATGCTATAGGCCCTTAGGATCCTCATAGATTCCCTTATCGCAATTAAAGTCCAACGAGCTCAAAAAAATGTCCTATATGGTGTTTCGATGTATTTTTCATAATACTTGAGCTTCACAAGCTTTTTTAGAGTCCTGAAGCCATGTTTATCATTTCTTTATCATTTATAATACTTATTTACCCATAAATATTATTTAGAACATCATAGTAACCCTTGGTAAACCTCTCATAATCAAAGGATCCTTAATAAAGGAAATATTATAGGGACAATAGGTGTCTTTCATGGTGATTGAGCTTGAAAAGTATCATTTAGGGAATACATCCCTTTTCATTCTCCTATAATATGTATTACCCCTGAACACCTATTTTTGGCTAACAATTAACCCAATTATCACATGCATAACACTCTTAGAGGATAATGATACCCTACAAAGCTGAAATATGGTGGTATACGAATCCATGGGGATTCATCCATGAAATTTGAGCATATGAAGAAAATTTTCAACTAGAGGACATTGTTTCCCTTCCTCGACTATGGTTAATGATTTGAGATTCATCCATGCTTCCCAAAACCCATGTTTAACTTAAATATCAAAAGGCACCTACAAAGTTCTTGTGTTTTGGTTCTATATTTTATTCATGGTGATTGAGATAGTGAAGATTAAAGTAGGGCTTAAATTCATCTTATATTATGTTTATGCCTCAACAGTTGTCATTAATTAAAAAAACCTACTTGTGGCACTAATATCCCCATCCTATCCCAAATTCCACCTATAGTGTCCTCGTATGATAATTTAACAATTTATTTAAGGGTCTTGAGGTGAAGTAGGTTCAATAACATATTGGGACATGTATTTTCACTTCTTAAAACTTGTAAAGGCCCCAAATCCCATCCATGATCTTATGTGATGGTCCAAGGGTGAATTCACAATGGGTAAGCCTAAGAAGATATATTCACAGACAAAGGATATTATTTCCATACCTAAATAATTTTCAAGTGTATGGAGCTATTTTTTCCAAACAAAAGTCATGGTCAAGAACCTAAGATCCATCTACGTTGTGAAAAAAATCATAATGGCACCCATATATAATTTAGGTCAGAAACCCACTAGTGATCCATAATGTTGTACTTTATAGGTTTTTTTCATGTCACTTGCACTAAATTAGGTTCAGTTAGGGACACAAGAGCTTATTTCTTCCTTTCACTAGGTTTAGGCATCAAGAACCTTTTGTAATCCACATAAATACTCATGTCACCTATATCCTATTTGGTGGCCTATAAAAAATCCCTATAAATGACTTATCTATTGATTTAAGGACTTGTTTAAGGATCCTAACCATGATTTAATTGAATACTTATATAGAGAAATTGTTTTCCTTCTTCAACTATTGTACAAGTTGTTAGGGTCCTATAATAATATGATTCATAATTTTGATTTGAATTTGATTAGTCTTGTAATATGTACATAATTTTCTTTTTGCAAATTGTTTTCCCATATTAGAAAAATAAAAAATGTAAAGAGGGAAAAAGTCCTAAAAGAAAAATAAAAGGGCTTGAAAGAAAAATAAATAAAAAAGAATATGAAAATGGACCCCAAACAAAAAGAGATAAAAAATAAAACATGAAAGTGATGCAAATGCAAATGCCACTACTATTTACTTTTAATGCAAAAAATAAATATTGTGTGCAACTTGTTGAATTTCCACAATCCATGAAGGTTAAACAACTTAATCTTAAGATCCCATGCTTTAAATTTCATGTTGTTAGATAGAGAATAAAGAATTAGCCAAAAAGTTTAATCTTGGCAGATCAGTAGTTAGGTAGAGAATAATAAGGAGCTCAATAGCTTAATCTGAGCCTTTGGAAGAAATAAGGATAGAATTAGTTAGTTTGTTGTCTAAAAGAAAAATGGATAAGGGTTTGCAAGCTCAAATGCACCCATATAAATAAAGAAAAAATGTTAGGGTGGAATATGGGTAGGTACAAGCAGTTTTTCACAATCATGGATATGAAGAAAATTGGTCATTTCATTTACTAACTCCCTTCAAAAATCATCCCCTTGTAAAAATACCCCATCCCCTCCATTTTCATTTTTTCCCCTTATTTCACTCCTTTCCCCATTGCAAAAAGCCCCTTTTCCTAAGTTAAAAACACATTTTACATAAGAAAAGTAAAATCCCTTAACTAATTCCCCTTATATTAAAAATACCCTAAAAACCCAAAAAAATATTTTTATCCTAAGTATAAATGCTAAAATGTTTTATCGGGACTTACAATGATGAAATCTACTCTCGATATCATATTTTACACTATTATTGTTGTATTTAACACATTTCGCAGTCACATTATATTTTAACACATTAACTTTATGTATTAAATCCATGTATAAACATTTTAAAATCCCGTATTAATTAAATCGTTATATATTATTCCCCCACCCATATTTTTATTTTAACCTATGTTATATTTTCGCACATGTTAATTATCTCGGTCCCACTATATATATTCCCCTCCAGTTGTAATATTACATTTACCCACATCCCATACGTTAATGTTAACCCCACTTACATATAATATCTCGTGCTTTATACCCCATTGGTTATATCTAAAAAACCCCGATTATATGTATTAAACCATAGTTAAATATATATAACCTCCCACATCATTTAAACGCCAATCCCCACGCCTTTATGAAAAAGCGTGACTCCATCACATCATCTCAGCCTTCTGATCTTCACATACCAAATCCGACGACATACAAACACTATCGCGCATTTCATTGTTCGGTAGTTAGCATAACCCAAGCCTTGCGAAAAGAGCAGTTTTTGGCATCTCCCTATCTGCTACATGGCATCCTTTTATTCGATCACACCATTCAAAATAAAACAGCCGACCACCTCCAGAGCCTGCGAAAACTGCTTGGTAGTTTTTTCCTCGGCGCCCAAACCACCCGCTCGTTTGAAATGACTACGATTTAATGCATTCAATGTCTGTTTAAAAAATGTATATAAACACTCAAATGTGCTTTTTCATCCTTTATGTTACCATTTTCATGCATATAGTGCTTTTTAGACTGAAAATAGCATTGCAAACTCCATTTTCAAGCTAAATTGAAGCAGAAAACAACCATTGTCGCTATGAATATTGCTGAAGACATCCAAGTGCTCATAAGGACCAAAAAAGCTTCTGAAAGCTTTCTTCCACCTTAGAAACCCTCTAGCACAGAAAAATTTAGTTTTCCAGGTATTTTTCAAAAGAAAAGACCATATTCCTGGAAATAAATAGGTAATACAGGTAAATTGAATCATGTAGGAGCCTTTTGCAATCCTAAAAGACTTGTTACTTCGTGAAAACCCTTTTTTCTATAAACCCTATGCATATTTTCATATATTTTGAAACATTGGACTATTAAAAATCACAGATTGAGTAAAATGAAGAATTTTAGAGCCTCTATAGACATGAAAGAGTCTCGTGTGCCTTTAAATCTATTTTTTACAACTTCTAGATCTCTTTTTACCAAATTCCAAGGTCTTGAGACTACTTCTTGTCAAAAAAATTACACTATAGACCCTAGATATCTTTTGCAGAAACTCTAAGGTCTTGAGATTATATTTTTTACAGAGATTTCATTTTAAGCTAAGCGAGTTTATACCTTTGCAAAAAAAATATGGAGTCCCTGTTTTATCAAAATCCTTCTAAATTGGTGTAACTTCCAGAGGTGCTCCTATAGGCCTAAATCAGTGTTTTAAAGGTCAAAAGAGTAATAAAATTTATAAATCAAGGAAAGTAATGACTTCCAAAAACATTGTACTTATTATTTCTCTACAACCCCCTATTGTAGATATAGAGCACATTCCATTAGATGACACATACTTCAAGATTACTGATACAGTGACATAATTCAAGCTTCTTGAGCTCCACTATTGTAGCCAAGAAAAATCCATAGATTAGGCTGATGAAGTGTTCATATGGGAGTGAAATTTGCCAAAATATGTTGCTCCTCAGACCTACCAATGCCCTAAAGTGGTTAGACTCTGTCAATCATCTTATTTCCCTGATCAAAGATCCATCATAAACACTGAAAAAAATTCATGTTTATCATTATTACTGAGTCAATTAATCAGATGCTCCAAATACAACCCACGCCTGATGAAATACCTTTATCCATTGAGGCCCTCACTCAGTTATACCTCAAACTGGACTTGCCCAATAGGTTCCAGATATTTCAAACCTTCATGCCTTCTTCTATAGAGATTCCTAAGATAAATCATCCATACCCTTCTACAAAATTCTCCAAAGGGAAAATACATATCATATCCATGTTGTCTTTCATTCTTGTCTACTTTACAAATGAAGATGTTGATTTTGTAGTGTTAGGTTTTCTATCTAATTTCACACCTGGTCAGCCTCTTGCTACCATTATTAACATTTCCCAATATATTGCTGACAATATTCATGAGAAATTGGTCAAGATGCCTTTTGAAGGTGTTTTCAAATATTCTTCATTCCTGTTTCACATGTTCTTATACTTTCAGTTTGAAAAATTCAATATAAATCTTCAAAATCTTGATGTGGAAGGAAATCCATAATCAGTCATATTTTTGGCTTCCTTGATAAGGAAAGATTCAAATGATTTCACCTATACAGATTTTACAGATTCCTTCACTCAACCTATGGTAAATTTCTTGAGAAACAATATGTAGCCCAAAGTTAGTGAAGAGATTAAGAAATTCCTCCAAATGTCAGAGCATAATAGGACAAGTGACTGGTACTTGTACCAAAATCACACTGAAATAAGAGTATATGGATCAAGTCTGGTTCCATATAAACTGCCTAAAGACCTCCCTATGAGGTTATTTTCCCTTGAATATAGATGGAATATTCTTAATTCAGATGCAGTTAATTTATTAATAGCAAAGAAGAAAACACAGTTCAAGTTGAAGAACCAGGTTGGCCATTTTATCTGTAACAATAGAGATGTAGGTCCAAAGGCTAAAATACATTTGCAGGAGTTCAATTTCAATCCCAGTTTTGTATGGTATTATGATCCCCTTGGTGTTATTATTAAAATGAGAGTTAAATGCAAAGTAACTCCATATGTACATGAAAAGAAGCTAGAGATTCAGAAATTCTCAAACTAATCTGAATGGGTAGAGAACACATTGGTAGAGGCAGGGAAGCAAAGTGATACTATTTTAACTTTGCAAAATCCAGCCCAAGAAGACAGAAATGTAAAGAGAATCAGAGAAGAAGGAACTTATACTCTAGAGACTACAACAGAGACCAAATTCAAATTGAGATACAGTAAAAATCAAAAGCCAAATCCTTCTAATGAAGTAGTAGAAACAATAGAGGTGATTGATACAGAAATTGCAACCAAAGACAATGCACCTCTTACTATAATTGAAGAAGAAGAACAACCTACTACTTCAAAGACTCATTTAATTCAGAAGAAACATAGTATCGAAGTTTCTTCATCTAAAAAACCAACAGAAAAAAACATGGACATCAAAGATAGATATAAAGAAATCAAAGCCATAAATGAAGAGATTAAGACAGAAATATATTCTCAATATTTGAAACAAACTCCTGGCATCCAGAATAGGCTACTTTCAGCCTTTGACTACAAAAATAAAAATATGCAGATGAAATTTCTTCAACCTACAGTTCAGACTCCTAAGTCATCCTCAAATTACAAAAAGATAGATTTTGAAGTCCCAGTCCAAGATATTCATCCTCTGGACCAAATCGAGTTTCATAGGTAGGTAGGGGAGATGATTTATTCTTCAATTACCACCAAGGCCATGAGTGCAGAAAAACTGAAAAACATTGGTAAATATCAGAGGTCAGCTCAAATTGGAAAAAAAATCTTCATAGGAAAAATACACTCGAATTAAATCCTTGGAAGAGCTAGTATTTGAAGTAGGATATGATCCTCAAAATGTAAAAGTTGCAGAAGAGTTGATCAAGAAGAAAAATGCAAACGTTGCTGCATTAAAGAAGTAACTAAAGTTTCCCCCTATAGAAAATCCTCAAGCCAAGGAAGTATTACAGGATACCAATCAGAAAGATGAGATGTTGAATCTCATTTTACAGTAATTTGCTTAGATAAAGGAAATGGAGAATGAAATGGAAAATCTGGTCCAATAGAAAAAAGATAAAGAAGAAGAAATTCCAGCCACAGTAATTCCTGTAGTTACTACTAATGTACCTTCTACACTTGCTGAATCACTGGAACATACAGTTTCCATGGCTACAGCATTACCTGTTACTTCATCAACCACTTCAGCCACAAAATCTTCAACAACAGCAGCACAACATTCAGATGAAGCAAGAAAGTTGGTAAAAGTTATGCAAGATATGACTATTCCGACTAATGAGATAAACAGACTTAAAGAACAGATAAAAAGTCTTGAAGATCAAAAGAAGCTTGGCAAAATAATGCATAAAAATGAAGAACAAAGAGCCAACAGATTAAATGAGGAGTTGAAAAAGTTAGAAAAAGAACTAACACTGAAGGAAAGAATGGCACATGTAAAGCAACAATTATGGTCCAATATCATTGAATTTGTCAATGATATTTGGCCATCCATACAGGTCATATATGACTAGAAAGACTTAGTAAAATTAGCAAGAGAAGCAATTAAAAAGATAAAATAAGAGCTTGGTAAGAAACCTAAAGAAGCTCTTGAAATAATCAAGTTCTTAATTCTAAGAATAGGCAAGAGCTAGAAGAGATTGGAATTGATCAAAGAAAAAAGCCATCCTAGAAGTTAGGAAGGTAATCTCTAAAAATAATTTGATGATATAGTTAGAAGAGAAATACCAAAACATGGAGGTTTCTATCACAAGACTCATGATCAATTTTGATGTTATAACACAAAAATGCCTTCCAATCCTCTATTTATTAATGACAGATTAATGAAGCATGATGTTTATGATAAAAATATCAGAGAATTTTCCTAGGAACAAGTGCACAATTCAGCCTTACAGGGAATCCCATCAGGAAAGGTACCTTACAAAATCTTTGAGAATTTGTTTTACCTACAGCATGAGGTGAAACACATATTTGTAAACAAACCCACATTCTCAAAATACACAGAAGCTCATGAGAATTTCAGGAGGATGATGAAAATCAAATTTCCAAAGGTTGATTTTTGGCAAAAATTGACTGATTTACTGTGAATTCAAATTGCAGTAAAAACATAGCAGGAAAGGTTGAAACAACATTTACAGTTTTGCAGTGAAAGAGTATCGAGATAAAGAGTATCAGATGAAAGAGTATCAGGTGAAAAAATATCAGTTCAAAGCCATATTTTAAAAGTCAAAAGAAGAATGAAAAAGCAGAGATGGATCTGTTAGAGTGAAAGATACTTTATTGTCTAGATGTAGCTTCGTTGAACATCGAAGAGAGAAAGCAGTAACAAAATGAAGACAACAAACAAGTTATTTCAATAAAAAGGGGACATCTAGTATTATTTAGAAAGATGTCACTATCTTTTTGCATGAAGATATTTATTTTCCATAAATAATTCCTAAGTTTGTTTTAGGATATTTTGTAAAGATTTTTTGTATAAATACTTCTCATTTAGAAGTATTGAGTGTGGATGAATTGCTCAACACTTCTATAGTTGTACTATTATGAACCTAAGGGTTTTTGTACCAATTTCAAGTCAGTAGACTGGAATAAGGAAATAAAGCATCATATTACAGGATTCAGGTGTTGGGTTACCACAGTGAAGTATTTTCATTTATTTCTTTGTAAATATCTTATGTTTTTCATCAATACTTGAATGTGTTATAAATCTAAATGATAAATTAGGAATTGTTATTTCAGAATATGTTAAAAGCACTCTGTTTTGACTGATTATCATTTATATGTTTTCCAATGATATCCAGATTAGGGAACCCTTAATTTCTCCCTAGTTTCGATTGACCTCTACCTTTTCATTGATAATCTAGATTTAAGAACCCTTAATTTCTCTTTTACCCCAATTAAAACCATTTTCACCATTTCCCTTGAAGATCTAAAGTAACTCAGCTATCTTTCCCTTTAAACATTTCCCTTTAGAACTTGATCCCGATCTGACTGGTTAACACATTGACTCCATTAGCCCAATGGAATACATAACTACATATATCCATCCAATTAAGTGATTTCACCACCAAATCAAATCAAAATCTAAAACCAATTTACCATACATAACTAGTGTAAAATCAAATAAAATCAACAAAGATAAATCATATAGAGAGAGCCCTCTCTGAGCATTAGGAAGGCTATATCCTAAGGCTTAAAAGTAGGTTTTTTGTTACCTCTAATACTCTTTAAAAATAAAATAAAAAATCTCACAACTATGAAGAAGTATTGGAGTGATAAAATACTGGCGACTCCACTAGGGACTAACCAATACTCATTTTTTAGATAGATCTTAAAGGAAATATTTTCAATTAACTTTTCACTTTAAGATTGTTTTAAATATTTATGAGTATATTTTCATAAAAAATGTAATTATGGCTACCAGAAGAGTTTACTATATCGGGTCCAATCCAGATCCACAAACTACTGTCATAGTATATAATCCTGACAGAATTGTAAAGAAAAGTAAAAAAGTAGAGATTTTAGGTAATAAGATTTCATTGGTCAAAGAAAATTCTCTTCCAAATAAACTATAAAGTTTAAAAGACATTGAATTTGATCGAGCTTATCTCATTAAGAAAAATTTGTTCAGAACTAAATCAAAATGTGACTTACATAATACTGTAATAGATCCTTATTTCATTTCATTCATTGAAACTAAGAAGGAAATTGTTTCAGTTGATTATGATCAAAAGATTTTTGAAGTTTATGATAAACTTGAAGCCATAACTGCAACTTTGATTAAAGAAATTGATGAAGTTTATTTACAACATTCAGGTGAATTGACTACTTTATCAGCCTATACCCCTAAACCTTCTACCAATCATTTATATACCAGTCTTTTAGAATCTGTAGGTTCATCCTTATTTAGTACCACATCATCCATTGTTTTCACCACACTTCATTCCACAGATTCACTCTTTCCTAAGCAACCATTTCATCCTGGAATTTTATTTCCATCTTCCACCACCTCAAGTCCATCCCCTAGTATTTCTATTTCTTTTTCTAATACCTCATTCTCATTTCCAAGCACCTGGTCTAGCATCCCAACTTCATCTTCTAGTATCTAAACCATATTTTCAAGTACATATTCTTATATCCCAATCTCATCTTCAAGTGCTTTAACTACATCAGCAAGTACTTCTATTTCTCCACCAAGTACTTCAAACTTACCACCTAGCCAAGCTAGAATCCAAGCCATGGCTGCCAGATATGTTGCATTGGTACTACCTGCGTAGTTACATAACATGCCCGAAGATTATCAAAGAAAAATCTATCAATTTTATGGAACAACTCACTATACTTCACAACAACATGTTAACAAAATGACAAACTACTTTGAGTTGCATGAACTTGATGATGATGATGTCCAAATGACACTTTTTGCTCAAAATTTAGCTCGTGATGTTAAGAAGTGGTTTAAAGGTTTGAATGCTGGTAGTATTGTTGATTTTTTTTTTTCATAGGATATTTCTAAATATATGGGAGAAAAAGAAGAATCCATTACAAATTTTGTCTGAATTTGAAAATATAAAAAGAGCACCAAATGAAACAGTTAAAGACTATTGTACAATATTTAATAGTATTTACAATGAAATTCCTGCTAATCTTAAACCTCCTCCAGACTCTGCCCTTATCATATTCCTTGATGGATTTGACACATATATGGCTTACCAACCGAGAGAGAGAAATCCATAAACTTTTAGAGCAGATGCAAAGTAATGTTGTAAGTGTAGAGGAAAACTTGTTAACAAAGAAAGCTAAATTAGGAAATGAAAGGAGAGTGACAATAAAAGAGGAAACATCAACTTTAGATTTGAAAATAGATAACTTAGAAAAAAAATTAGAGAGAATAACCAAAAACAAGGACCTCAAATTAGAAATCCAAATTTCAGGAAAAACACCAACACTAGAAAATCTAGAGAATCGGCACTTGACCAAACAATAAGACCACCTTTCCAAGAGAACTATGAAGAAGTTTCTCACCAAAATTAATATGATGAAGACACTCAGATCAATCTAATGGGAATTAATGATGATAACAACATGTTTCTTACACAAGAAGAACAAGATTTATATGAATTACAACAACAACAATTAGATTTTGGTGAGTCTTTTGATTACAAGAAAGGTTATGAGTTTGAAATTAATGAATTTCATAAGCAATATAACCTTAGGAGCAAGAAAAATGCATAACCCTCTACTAAGAAATCTGCCCAAACTCAAAAGAAGATAGTAGAGGATCCTACTACTAAATTTCTGCAAATTCTTCCTAGGGAAACCCAATAGAATTCAAGTTCTAATCAGAAAATTTCAAGTCCCAAAATTTCACCCAGTCATAAAATTGTTGATATAACAGATAATGTTGTTCAAAAATCACCAGATCCCCAAAAATCTACTGCTGCCAAGACAAAAAATTCTATTAAAACAACAATTTCAGATCCAAAAACATCTACTGTTGATCCAAAATCAACTGATTCTAAAACAACCACTCCCAAAAAAGTTGCTGAAACCAAAAAATCTACCAAAAATTCCACTGCATCTCAAAATATCCTTGAAAATAAAATTAAAAGCAGTAAAATAGTGGAAATGCAAACAGAAAATGAGAAACCAATTGTAGAAAAAGAATATAAACACACCCAAACTACAGTTACAAAAGAAGAAATAATTCAACTAGGAAATCACAAGTGCCATTTAACATCCAAGCTGAAATTTCCAAACTAAAGATGTCAATTCCTTTGAGAGAGTTGGTAAAACATGACCTATAAAAATCACATATCATTGAAACTTTAAACATGAATGATGGAGAAGATTCAGTTAATTTAAGTGATGATCAACCAGAACTAATCTTTGGTCCTAAAGTTAATGGAAAACACGAAGAGGGAGGAGTTTCTCCATTCTAAATTAGCTCAACTTTTCATGATTAAATTTTACATAATGCAATGCTAGATTCAGGGGCTTCACATAATTTGATGCCAGAAGAAATAATGGAAACCTTGAATTTAGACATCACTAGACCCTATAAATATCTCTTCTCATTTGGTTCCAGTAAAGTGAAATGTCTAGGATTGATAAAATATTTATGTGTTGCTTTAGTTAAATACCTTGGAAAAAGCATAGTCATGGATAATTTAGTATCTGACATCCTTCCTAAGTATGGAATGTTGTTATCTTGATCATGGGGAGATAAACTACAGGGATCTCTACAACTAGACATGTCTTATGCAACAATATCAGTTTTTGGCCAACCCAAGAAACTTTACAAAGAGACATTAATGAATTACATGGTTAGTACTGTACAAATACCTCAAAACTATCCTATTTTATTTACACCTATTGATATGGACCCATTAAATTTATGTAATTCTGAAACTGGCATTGAGAACAACACTCAACTAAAACAGAAAAATAAAGCACCAAACAGTGACAACATTTTTCATGATTCAATGTGGCACATAGATTTTGATGGATCAATTAAAAAATTAGGAGTAGGAGCAGGAGTTTGGATACATAACATGGAAGACAATCATGTAGAAGGTTATGCCTTTGTAATAAATTTCAAATGTATAAACAACATGGCTGAATATGAAGCTCTTATTTTAGGACTGTAGATTGTTAGAAATTTAGGAGGCAAAAGAGTGTCAATCATGGGAGGCTTGAGTTAATATTGAAATATATTAGAGGAGAATATTCTGTATATAATCCAAGATTAAGCCAATATAGAGAAACTGTTTTAGATCTGATTACTGAACTACTTGATTGTGACTTTGCTGCAATTCCTAGAAAACAGAACATACAACCACACAACTTAGCAAATTTTTCTAGCACCTGCAATCTGCCTTTTCAACCAAATCATAAATTTACAATAGAAGTTAAACACAAGCCTACAATACCAGATAATTTAAAATATTGGCAAATATTCTCACGGGATGAACATATTTATCATTTCATGAATGCTAAAGGACATTTTCAGAATTGTAACATAGATACAAGTTGTACAGTAGAACAAACCATAGATAATGAGATTGATATAAACAATGTAGATATAAATAACTTAGATTTTACTAAACCCACTATATTTACTCAAGTAGAAATATATAATTTAGAAAAGGTAGAGATTGAAGAATTAGGAGATGATTATTCTGACATTTTAAACCTTAAGAACAACTTTTCACCTAAGGGATTACCCCCTTTAGAAGATATTTTTGATTCAAATGATGTTGCAAGAAAACCAAAGATGGAACCATTAATATATGACATAGAAGAGTGCAATATAGGAACAAAATTAAAGCCTAATATGATAAAACTTTCAAAATCCTTACCTCAAGAAGAAAAATTGAAATACATAGCCCTGTTTAAGGAATTTCAGGATGTATTTGCATGGGGTTATGAGGACTTAAATCTTATGACACGAGCATAATACAACACAAAATACCCATAAAAGAAGATAAAAAAACCTTTAAAACAGAAGCTTAGAAGAATCAATCAGGTTTTGATGCCTTTAATTGAAAAAGAGGTTAAGAGAATGTATGAAGCCCAGATAATTGCACCAATCATATATTCTGATTGGGTTTCAAACCTAGTTCCCACTAGGAAGAAGACAGGGGAAATCAAACTGAGTGATGATTTCCGGAATTTAAATAAAGTTTCCTTAAAATATAACTACCCTCTCCCCAAGATGGATCACATTTTATATAGGGTGGTTGGTTCTTCAAGGATTTCATTACTTGATGGGTTCTCTGAATATAACTAGATTTTAGTTCAATGTGAAAACCAACCTAAAACTACTTTTACTACTCCTTGGAGTACTTTCATATATGTGAAAATGCCTCTTGGATTAATAAAAGTAGGAGCCACTTTTCAAAGAGCTATGGATATAGATTTTGATAAATAAATTCATGATTCTCTTGTGAGCTATCCAGATGATATCACTATATTTTCAAATACTAACAATGAACATGTAGATCATCTGAGACAAGTATTTATCAAATGCAGGAAATTTGGCATTTCTTTAAATCCTAAAAAGACTCTATTTGGACTGAAAGAAGGAAAATTGTTAGGAAATATCATATCCAAAGAGGGAATTAGGATAGACAAAGCTAGAATAAAGGCCATTCTGAAAATTAGTCATCCTAGGAATATTAAATAATTGCAAGCTTTCTTAGGTAAAATCAATTTTCTCAGAAGATTCATTTCAAACTTACCTGAAATAATTAGAGAACTCAATAACATGTTAAAAAAATATTCAGTACTTAAATGGACCGTGGAGGCCAAAAAATCATTCGAATCAATCAAACAAGCCTTGACAAAAAAATCAGTCCTAATAAGTCTTGATTTAAAAAAAAATCATTATTTTTTCCTTTGCTTCAAAACATGGTATTGCTGCAATCTTACTACAGAAAAATGATTAGGGCTATGAGCAGCCCATTTATTTTTTTAGCAAATCACTTAAAGATGCCACTTTAAAGTATAACATAATGGAAAAGTGGGCACTAAATTTAGTGAAGGCTATCAAAGAATTTAGAGTGTACATCCTTTATTCACATATCATTCCTTATGTTCCAAATTCAGTTGTGAAGGACATTCTAACTCAGAATGGGCCTGATGGTCAAATAAGAAAATGGATTGCCACCATTTTGGAATATTACATAGAAATTAAGCCCACCAAACTCATCAAAGGCCAAGGTTTATCCAATATCATGGCTGAATCAAATTTTCATGCTTTACATATTAATTTTATTTCCCAATTACATTATGAGGAAGAGATGGCGCCTCCAGAGATCAGTGAAGCCTTTTCATACTCACCATGGTATACAGATATTATATTTGTCTAACTAAATTTACAAGCTCCTCCTAGATTATCAAGAACTAAAGTTAGATTTTTAAAGTTAAAGGTAATGAAGTTTTGTATCATAGACAATGCACTGTTTTGGAAAGATCATGGTGGCATTTTATTGAATTGTTTACTTAAAGAAGAAGCTGATAAATTTATGGAAGAGATTCATGCAGGTGAATGTGGAGGACACCTTTATTAGAAGTCAACTGTAGATAAAATTTTGAGATCTGGTTTTTATTGGCCTACACTATTTGCAGATGTGAAAAATTATGTGACCTCCTATCACAAGTACCAATTTTTTGAAGGAAATAAAAAGTTGCTACCTTTACCCCTTAAACCCATCTCCACAGAAATGTCATTTTAGCAATGGGCTCTTGACTTCATTGGTGAAATTCACCCTCCATCCTCAGCCCAACACAAGTGGATTTTGACTACCATAAATTGTTTCACCAAGTGGATAGAAACCATACCTTCCAGGCAAGCCACTGATACTGTCATAATCTCAGTTTTAGAAAACAACATACTGTCTAGATTTGGATGCCCCCAAAAGATCATCACTGATAATGTAGACGCATTCAAGTCCAAAAATATGATTGACTTCTGCAACAAATACCACATTACCCTTGGCCATTCCACTGCTTATTACCCCCAAGGTAATGGTCTTGCTGAATCCTCCAATAAAAGCCTTGTGAATATCATCAAGAAACTACTAGAAGACAGTAAGAAAACCTAGAACAAAAGTTTAATGAATTCTTTATGGGCAGATAGACTTACCACAAAGAAGCCCATTGGTACATCCCATTATCAGCTAGTTTATGGGATGTATGCTATTTTTCCATCTTCTCTAGGAGTACCAGTAATGAAGATAATACAAGAACTGCATGTTGAGATCAATGATATCCAGAGAAGGATAAACCAAACCATACAGTTGCAGCAAACAAGGGAAGATGTCTATCTCAAGTCTCAAGTTGTTCAAGAAAATATTAAAAAAATATTTCACAAGAAGACTAAGGAAGATTATTTTTATATAGGTGAAAAAGTTCTTAAGTGGGATTATAGGAGAGAAGAGAAAGGTAAACATGGGAAATTTTTTTCTCTTATGGAAAGGACCTTATATCGTTTATGGTTATAAAGGTAATATTGCATTCTTTTTGAAGCAGTTGGATGGATCAAATCTGCCAGGTGGACCTATCAATGGTAGAATGCTGAAGCATTATTATTCCCCAGAATAACATTAGTTCACCTTGTTTAGTTTACTCATTGTACATAACATTGAAGATTTTAGATTGGATTGGATGTTTTTCTAGCAAAATTGAAGCCCGAAGAGAAGGCCCTAATATTTGAAAGACAAAAAATCGTAAGTATGAATAATGCAGAGCTCAGAAAATAGTTTCAAGGCCAGAACAATCAAATACAAAGGCTACTAGTCTCAAAGTTCTTGACATTTCACTAGGAAATGTCATACAAATGTGGAGCCATTGTTAGGGTCCTATAATAATATGATTCATAATTTCATATGAATTTGATTTGTCTTGTAATATGTACATAATTTTCTTTCTGAACATTATTTTCCCATATTAGAAAAATAAAAAATGTAGAGAGGGTAAAAGTCCTAAAAGAAAAATCAAAGGAATTGAAAGAAAAAATATCAAAAGGAATATGAAAATGGACCCCAAACAAAAAGAGATAAAAATAAAATATGAAAGTGATGCAAGTCCAAGTGCCACTACTATTTACTTTCAATGCAAAAAATAAAGATTGTGTGCAACTTGTTAAATTTCCACAATCCATGAAGGCTAAACAGCTTAATCTTAACCTCTCATGCTTTAAACTTAATGTTGTTAGATAGAGAATAAAGATCTAGCCAAACAATTTAATCTTGGAAAATCAGTAGTTAGATAGAGAATAATAAGCATCTTAATAGCTTAATCTGAGCCATTGGAAGAAATAAGGATAGAATTAGTTAGTTTGTTATTTAAAAGAAAAATGGATAAGGGTTTTCAATCTCAAATGCACCCATGTAAATGAAGAAAAAATGGTAGGGTAGCAGATGGGTAGGTACAAGCAGTTTTTCACAATCATGGATAAGCAGAAAATTTCTCATTTCATTTACTATATCCCTTCAAAAATCATCCCCTTGTAAAAATACCCCATCCCCTCCATTTTCATTCTTTCCCCTTATTTCACTCTTTTCCCCTTTGCAAAAACCCCCTTTTCCCAAGTTAAGAAAACATTTTACTTAAGAAAAGTAAAATCCCTTAACTAATTCCCCTTATATTAAAAATACCCTAAAACCCAAAAAATAGTTTTTATCCTAAGTATAAATGTTAAAATTTTATATCGGGACTTACAATGACGAAATCTACTCCCAATATCATATTTTACACTATTATTAGTGTATTTGACACATCTCGCAGTCACATTATACTTTTAACACATTAACTTTATGTATTAAATCCCCATATCAACCTTTTAAAATCCCGTATTAATTAAATCCTTATAAATTATTCCCCCACCCATATTTTTATTTTAACCCGTGTTCTATTTCCCCACATGTTAATTATCCTGGTCCCACTATATATATATTTCTCGCTAGTTATAATATTACATTTACTCGCATCCCATACGTTAATGTTAACCACGCTTACATATAATATCCCGTGCTTTATACCCCATTAGTTATATCTAAAAAACCCCGATTATATGTATTAAAACATAGTTTAAATACATGTAACCTCCCACATCATTTAAACACCTGACCCCATGCCTTTCTGAAAAGCCACGACTCCATCCCATCATCTCAGCCTTCCGATCTTCACTTACCAAATTCGACGACGGCCAAACACTATCGCGTGTTTCATTGCCTGATATTTAGCATACCCCAAGCCTTACGAAAAGAGCAGTTTTCGGTATCTCCCTATCTGCTACGTGGCGTCCTTTTATTCGATCACACCATTCAAAATAAAACAGCCAACCGCCTCCACCGCCTGCGAAAACTGCTTGGTGGCTTTTTCCCCGGCGCCCAAACCACCTGCCCGTTTGAAATGACCACCATTTAATGCATTCACTGTTTCTCTAAAAAATGTATATAAACACTCAAATGTGCCTTTTCATCCTTTCTGTTACCTTTTTCATTTATATACAGCTTTTTAGACTGAAAAGAGCACTGCCGACTCCATTTTCAAGCTAAATTGAAATAGAAAACAACCATATGCTGCTACAAATATTGCAGAAGACATTCAAGTGCTCATAAAGACCAACGAAGCTTCTGAAAGATTTCTTCCACCTCAGATACCCTCCTGGAGAGAAAAATTTCAGTTTTCCAGGTATTCCTCAAAAGAAAAGACCATATTCCTGGATATAAAGAAGTAATACAACTAAATTGAATCATTTAGGAGCCTTTTCCAATCCTAAAATCCCTGTTATTTCCTGAAAACCCTTTTTTTGTAAACCTTGTGCATATTTTCATAGAATTTGTAACCTTGGACTATTAAAAATCACAAATTGAGTAAAATGAGGAATTTTAGAGCCTTTGTAGACATGAAAGAGTCTCCTGTGCCTTTAAATCCATTTTCTGCAACTTCTAGATCTCTTTTTACCAAATTCCAAGGTCTTGAGACTACTTTTTTTCATAAAATTTGCACTATAGGCCCTAGATATATTTTGCAGAAACTCTAAGTTCTTGAGACTACCTTTTTTATAGAGATTACAATTTAAGCTAATTGAGCAAGTTTATACCTTTGTAGACAAAATATAGAGTCCCTGTTTTATCAAAATCCTTCTGAAAAATTGTTATAACTTCTAGAGGTGCTCCTATAGGCCGAAATCACTGTTCTAAAGGTCAAAAGAGTATTAAAATTGATAAATCATTAGGGGAATTTTGAGGTCTAAAATGGGCCTCCAAAGAAAAATGTACAACCAAAATAAACTTTATAAGAACCAATAGGATTCAAGATGATGATGTCAACCATGGGGGATGATTCACCATTATTTAAGTAAAAGGTTAAAAATATAATAAAATAATAAAATAATAAAACTACTTTTTCAACTCATATTTTCAACTTATCTCCCAAATTTTCTACTAAAATTTCAAGCGAGAGTACTCGTTCAATGCAAAATTTAATTCCTCATCTAAGGATTACCCTTGTTGCATGCTTTCGATGGATCCTTCTATGCGAAAAATGAGAAATACATGAAAAAACATGATTGCAATCATGTTTTTCACGTGTTTCTCATTTTTGGTGTAGCAGGGTCCATAGAAAGTATGCAACATGGGTACTCCTTAGAGGAGGAATTAAATTTTTCATCCAACGAGTACTCCCTCTTGAAATTTGAGTAACAAATTTGGGAGATAAGTTGGAAATACAAGTTGAAAAAATTAGTTTTTTTCTTTTTCCCCTCTAAAAAGTGATGATGTAATCAAATATTATTTTATTATTTCCACTATTATTTTATAGTTTCCTTAGGAGGCCCATTTTAGACCTCAAAATTCCCCTAATGCAAGAAAAGTAATGGTTTCCAAAAACATTGTACCTATTAGTTCTCTACAGCCCCCTGTTGTAGATATAGAGCACATTCCATTAGATGACACATACTTCGAGATTATTGATACAATGATAGAATTCAACCTTCTTGAGCTCCACCGTTGGAGCTAAGAAAAATATGTAGATCAGGCTGATGAAGTGTTCATCTAGGAGTCAAAGTTTTCAAAATATGTTGTTCCTCAGACCTACCAATGCCCTGAAGTGATTAGACTCTGTCAATCATGTTATTTCCCTAATCAAAGAGCCATAATAAACCCTGAAAAAGAATTCATGTTTACCATTACTGCTGAGTCAATTAATCAGATGCTCCAAATACAATCCAGGCCTAATGAAATCCATTTATCCATTGAGGCCCTCACTCAGTTATACCTAAAACTGGACTTCCCCAAGAGGTTCTAGACACTAGTACATTTGGTCAAAATTCTGACACTTTAGTTCCGACACTTTTGTTGAATTGTTGGAAATTTCCCCAATTTTTATCAATTTTTCAAATCCCGCCAACAACCGTCGCTATACCAACGTTTAGGAACATCGTCGCTTTTTTTTAAGTTTATGAATGTCGTCGAAAATGCGACGTTCTAAACTATGCGTCGGTATTACGACATTTTTGGGACACAACGTCGAAAATGCGTTGTTTCTAAAATATGCGTTTGTATTGCGTCGGTTTGGAGAAAATGTTGGAAATACGACGTTTCTAAACTATGCATCAGTCTTGTGAATTTTTTCTCCAAACCATCACGATGCCGACACATATTTTAGAAACTTCGCATTTCCGACGTTTCTAAAATATGCATCGGTATTGCGACGGTTTGGAGAAAATGTTGTTAATGCATTAATAGTTCATCCAAACATTTTTTTATATAGTTTAAAATTATTTTTATGTAAAAATATATATAACAAATTAGGTATCTAAAAGTACTCCATATTGTTTAAACTATAATTCAAACACATACATATAATTCACTCAAATTTTAATTTAAAATGCAAATTATATTAATATAGTTTCACATTTAAATATATTTTTTCTCATTAATATATAAATATAAATTTATTTTTACATATAATTTTATAATATAGTTTCAAAATAAACATCACATTAATAATTTCACATTCAAATATATTTTTTAAATAGATTTTTAACTTACTTTTATATATAAAAATAAAATAGAGTAAAAATTTTGAAAAATAAATATCTAAAATTATTATAGAATTCACACTGCATTTCAAATATATTAAAAATTATATTTTAAATATATTTTTGAAATAAGTTATTAGATTGGTGAATAAAATTAATTACATTTGAATTTTGTCTAATTTCTTTTTTGGTAAATTAATTTCATGAGGTTCACAAATCTCATGTCAAATTTAAACCAAGTAAACAAAAACTCTAATAATTTCATGAAATCATCTAAAAAATTATTGAAATATCAAACTTGACAATGGACCGATATGGGTTAAGCTAGTTTTATGAGGATCATGTTGGAAGTCATGTTGTTAATTTACATAGAACACCACTTTTTTTTAATAATATTTGTAGTTTCTATTTTTTTATCTTTATCTTCACGGTTCTAATATGTTAAGTTTTTTTTTTATACCACATACATTTAAATTATATAAATTTATACATTTATGAAGAGTTATAATAGAAGCATAATAGTTCAGTAAAATATAAAAGTTAAATAGTTGGGGTAGCGGGAGGGGGAGGGGGAGAGATTCTCCTAAATCCCGATGGAATATGAAAAATAAAGTACTTATGGGGGCTAGTCCAAAGAATGAACAATCTGACATAAATGTATTGGCTTCTTCCAGGTCTCCAATTGGCTAATGATCAAGATGTCTGTAAGTTAGTGATCTTGGGGGATTCCCTTATCACTATTCAACACCTTCAAAAAGGTTTTCTCCTGAAGAACAAAAATCCATCCCCCCTCCTTAGAAAAATCAATAATAACCTAAAATCACCCTCTCAAAAGGCTTATTACCACATTTTAAGAAGCCAAAACAAAGAGGTGGATACACAAATGAATCAAGCCTTCCTTCTTGAAGGAAGCGGGTTAGTATGAGATCAATGACATATCAGGTTGGAAAGATATTCCATGAATAATTCCACTCAATATAATTTTCCCTCTCTCTTGTTTTGCTAGTTGGATATATGCACCATGAGAATTATTTTTTGAAGATTTACAAAGCCCTCCTTTCTATGCCCCCCCTGTCTCCTCCTATATATGCACATATTTGCATCATGCATAACATTTGGTGTTAGGATATTGTCATTAAGGTTGAGGTGGTGGTTTGTGGGGGTGTTGGCCACGCGCCCATTTACCCCTCACATGTGGCGTCTTATGAAGTTGGACAACCCTTAATTCCCTCCTTTACCTTCGTACCAATTTCATTGATGGATATAGGGTGGGGAGAGTTAATGAATTTTTTGGTTGATTCGATCCCTCGGGCATGGGAGTTCACTAGTCTAAAGGTGGAATTCATGGTTGGTATTAATATGATAAGGCAAAAAGTATCATTTCAAGGGTGTGCCCTCGGGAGTCAAGACAACCCTTCTGCTAGTTGGTGGGCTCTCCACACCTTTGTAAACTCCATATATGCTAAGAATTCTTTCAATCTTATGTGTCTCTTGCTTGGTGTTGTGAACTTTGTCTCACTCATCTCATTCAAAGTGAAAACATGGGTAATTCTCTTGTATTTTCTTGGCTCAGTTTCCTCCTATGCAGTAAGAAGTTGGGAATATCTTTCCTCCAAGTTGTCAATGGATTTTCGTAAATCTCAAGAAGTCAAGTTGGAATTTTTTCCAGTGGGTGTTGAATTTCTCATCTTCGAATTTCAAGCTTCTTCACCACCCTATGTGAATCCTGCAACCTTTTGCATGGAAATAGGTGTTACTGTGTTGAGGGCACCATAACTGGTGTAGCTTCATGCATCCCAAGTCTTGCACAATTTTCATACGCACAATTTACCCTACATAAATACTAATTTCTTTGGTACCCTTAGTTCTTTTTTGCTTTTTTTTCTTAGTTGGACAACTCTCTCCCTTTCTTCTAGCTTGTATTTTTCCATGTTTCGATAAACTTTGGGTCTACTCCTTGTGTAGGAAGCTCCCCTAGCTCAAACGTCTCCCCCTCTATTTTCAAGCTCTTTTGGCTCCCTATTAGTGGTATCAAATCACACTTTGTATCTAATTTTATGTCCCAACACTTGATTTCTATCCCTTATGGGGAACAAAGACTATTATTATTCTTCCTCGAGTTGCACAAGACAGTACAATTTTATGTCCACATCCCCATTATTTCCATTTAGACCAATATTAATGAATAATTTTTCAATGATAATCTAATATTGAATTTCGTTATTACTTTTCAAACACTCCATAAGTACCTCTTGTCCACATCAAAATGGCATAGGTAAGAAAAAGGTCTAAAATAAATTAGACTCGACATAATAAAAAAAATATGCAAAAACTATAGTTATAGCTTACATACCCTTTCCCGGGCCAACGTTATGTAACTCTACTTCACTAGGATGAACATTATAAACTAAGGCTTTACGTATGCATCCACCAAATCTGTCACATAAATGTAGTCTATAATACATATTGTACCTCCAAGAGTATTGTGACTACATGGGTTCCCTGTGCACGTTCGTGCAATCCATTTACCAGTTTCTCCCTTATGCCTTCGTTCGGTCATGCGCGTCGTGTCGTGCAGTGTGAGGGCGCCCGCCCAAACGTGTTCGGGTCGGGTCATTTCGTTTGAGGGTGGCCATATAAAATTTACTAATTTGTGACCGCAGGGTTGCCTTGTGCACGTTCATGAGGCTCGTTTTCCATTTTATCCCTTGTGCCTTCGTTCGATCAGGCACGCCGTGTGAGGGTGCCCGCCAAAACGCATTTGGGTCGGGTCAGGTCATTTTGTTTGAGGGCACCATATCAAATTTGCTAAGTTGTGATAGAACGAGTGTCTTTTTCATGTTTGTGTGGCCCTTTTGTCATTTTCTCCCTTGTTCCTTCATTTGGTCATGCATGTCGTGTCGCGCCGTGTGAGGGCGCCCGCCCAGACGCGTTCGGGTCGAGTCATTTCGTTTGAGGGCGACCGTATCAAATTTTCTAAGTTGTGACCGCACGGGTTCCTTGTGCATGTTCGTGTGACTCGTTTGTCGTTTTCTCCCTTGTGCCTTCGTTCGGTCGGGCGTGCTACATCATTTCGTTTGAGGGTGCACGTCCAAACCCGTTCAGGTTAGGTCGCTTCGGTTGAGGGTGCCCGCCCAAACGCATTCGGTTCAAGTTGTTTCGGGTGACGGCTCCCGCCCAAATGTATTTGGGTCGGGTCATTGCTGTTGAGGGCGCCTGTATCAAATTAGCTAAGTTGTGACCGCACGAGTGCCCTGTGCACATTCGTATGGCCTATTTGCGGGTTGCTCCCTTGTGCCTTCGTTCGGTCGTGCGCGTGGTGTCGCGCCGCGTGAGGGTCCCCGCCCAAACGTGTTCGGATCGAGTCATTTCGTTTGAGGGCGACCGTATCAAATTTTCTAAGTTGTGGCCATAGGGGAGCCTTGTGCATGTTCGTGTGGCTTATTTTCCATTTCCCCCCTTGTCCCTTCGTTCTTTCAGGCGTGTCAGGTGAGGGCACCCGCCCAAACGCGTTCGAGTCGGGTCAGGTTGTTTCGTTTAAGGGCGGTCATATCAAATTTGCTAAGTTGTGACCACACGGGTGCCTTTTGCACATTCATGCGACTCGTTTGTCGTTTTCTCCCTTCTGCCTTCGTTTGGTCGTGCACGCCATGTGAGGGTGCCCACCCAAACGCGTTCGGATCGGGATGTTTCGTTTGAGGGCGGCCGTATCAAATTTGCTGACTTATAACTGCATGGATGTCTTGTGCACGTTCGTGCATCCTGTTTTATTTTTTCTCCCTTGTGCCTTTGTTCGGTCGGGCGCGCCATGTGAGGGCGCCCACCCAAATTCATTCGGGTCAGGTCGGGTTAGGTCGTTTCATTTAAGGGTGGTCGTATCAAATTTGCTAAGTTGTGATTGCACGGGTGCATTTTGCACATTCATGCAACCCATTTTCTCCCTTGTGCCTTCGTTCGGTCGTGCACGCCATGTGAAGGTGCCTGCTGAAACACATTCGGGTTGGGCCGTTTTGTTTGAGGGAAGCCGTATTAAATTTGCTAAGTTGTGACTGCACAGGTGCCTTGTGCATGTTCATGCGGCACATTTTTCGTTTGCTCCATTGTGCCTTCATTCGGTCGAGCACGTCGTGTCGTTTCGTTTGAGGGCACCTGCCCAAACCCATTTGGGTTGGGTCATTTCGTTTGAGTGTGCCTGCCCAAACGCGTTCAGGTCAGGCCACCTAAGCCGCAAATCCCTAATACCTTAACTACTAACTCATTATTCGACCCCTAACCCCTAAATGCACCTAAATCGTTCATTTCCTTGCTACTTATCAGGTGCTTACTTCTGTCTAATTCACTATATACGCAGATCATGAATGTGAGAAGGCTGTTTTCAGATTATATGATTATTGTATCAACAGTGTAATTATTTCTGAGTTGTTATATATTTCTAGTCAAAAACCTCATATTCAGAAATATTTTCTTGTCATTTTCAAAATTGACTGCTTCATTGAGAAAAACATGCAGCTTATCTAATACTTTACTGAAGCTAAGAGCTCCATCTCTAGGGCAAGCTGCTTTTCAGCGAACTCCACTGCTTTTGATCTCAATTTTTCAAATTTCTTCCTTCTCTCATATGATACTTGAGCCTTTGCCTTTCTCTTCCCTTCTAATTTCGTAATAGTGTCATAGTGATGCTAGCCAACTTCTTTGGAAAGCCTTCCTAGCAGACAATACTTGTGACCTGGCTGAAGCCTCAACACTTTCAGAGCATCTGGAATGACCATTCTCTTCTTCCAGTCATATGGTGGGGGAACCCCTTCAAAATCCCTTAGCCTAGAAAGTGCTGCAGCACCATGCTTGGTTTTGTGTGGAATCATTCCTGTAATTGTCCAGTAGTCAAATCCTTCTCTTACTTTATTGTCATTTTCCCATACCTAACCAACGAGAGCACAAGAACACCTATTTCTATAAAAGCACCTATAACTTCTCTTACTTTATTGTCATTTACCCATAACTAACCAATGAGAACACAAGAAAACAGTAGCCTAGATCCTAATATCCCTTTAGTTAGTGTATGCACAGCAGCCTAGATCCTAAAGTGATTCCTGTACGATGATAATCCACTAGGTGTATTTGTACTTAAAAAACTATGCGTGGATAGATGTCCCATTTATGGCTAAGTTCCACCAAAATGGTTCCCCCTACATACCTAGTAACTACATTACATTTATTTCGTGACAAGACTACCCACAACCCACCAAATTTCTATCATATCCTTGACGTCAACCACAATTTGTTGTTCAGTATATAGCTAAGTTGGAACAAACTTAGCTCTAGAGGTTAGGATATTTTTCAACCTCTAATGTTTACAAACCAATAGATATAAAATTTCTAAAGCATGTGGGAGCCCTTTAAGTATCACCTTTCCTATATTGACTCCATCTTAAAAATCATGGAAAATGTCCATATACTAAAGCAAACATTTCATTGAAAATAATCATTCATACCATAAAATTGCTACTTCCCTTTTAACCACATAAAACTTATTTTTAAGTTACCATAATTCATCTTTAATATCACATAATTAGATTAAAAAATCAACCAAAATCCCTAGTTTATTAAATAAAAATTCAACAATTTTATATAATTAATAATTTAAATAAATGCCTTAGATCTAACCTCATTAATAATTATTTATAATCAACCATACCACTTATTTACCCAAACCCCTTATTAACCCAAAGAAAAGTCTCACACATTTTATTTAATGGAATTTGAGTGGCCTTAAAAAAACACATATATTTCATTTCAAAATGTCAAAAATTTTTAGATATCAAAAGTTTTAATTTCCCTCGTTCATTTCCCTCTGGTTGCATGGTTTGTCCAGGGAAGGAGGGAGGATGCGGCCATACTGTCACCATTTTTGAGGAAGGATGCAACCATACTATTGTATGTTTGGAGGAAGGATGCGGCCTTACCATCACAGGTTTGGAGGAAGGATGTGGTAAGTAAAGAAATTGATCCTGAGTGCCTGTTACAGGTCTACTCTGATACGTTTGGTTGAAGTCCAGTTATTTATTTCCTTCTACAGAAAGAATCTACTCTAATACATTGGATCCCAATTGCCTTTGGTCCGATGATCAAAAAAAATTATCATAATAGTCTTGTGCCTTGTATACAGACATCAATACCTGCCCCGCGAATTCAAAGGCCCTTCATTCAGCCCCAGAGCAGTGGGATTTGGAGAAGTAAAAGTCAACAAAAAGTGGTGAACTCTGAAGAACATGCTGTCAAATGCCCCAGAGAAGGTAATCAATGTATTCATTCAATAGTCCCACTTAAATATTTATTGCTGTAATGAATTGCCCTAAATATGCAGTGCTTTTCATTAAGTTTATGTATTTATCCAATGATAATGCAATTCCCTTCGGGTTTCTTTGGTTATTTGTTTTCCCATTTGGTTTTTCTACTTTCTACTTCTCCCCATTTGGTTATGGTGCATTTTATTAGCTATGAGAGCTTTTGGTTGGCTTCTACAGCGATGGCTATTTGGTTTCTATATGTTTTGGTCTGCTAATATGCCCATTTGGTTATTTTGTCTATGTTATTCTAAGAATTTCTTGTTTGCATCTGCGGCAATGGTTGTTTGGTTTCTTTTTGTTTTATTTTGTTGATATGCCCATTTGGTTAACCTTTCACATGTAACTGAGAAGTTTTGGTTTGCACCGTGCAACAACGCGTATCTGGTTTCTATGTGTTTACGTTAGCTGATATGCTCATTTGGTTACTTTGCCCTCATATTTGCAAGAAGTTTTAGTTTGCATCTGTAGAAATGGCTATTTGGTTTCGATGTGTTTTAGTTTACCCATAGGGTTTTGATGTTTTTTTTTTGGCATTTTCTCCAATGGATTTTTGGGTTTTGATGTCTTTTCAGCTCCGGAGTGTCTGGTCTCCCTAATGGATAACATGGAGTTGGTCCCAGGACCTGATGCTTTTTCCTTGACTAATTTTATGGTTATTCCTGTCCTCCCAAAACTTGTACCGAGTGAAGAAGTAGTCAAGGATTTTTCCAGAAATCCTGTGCCTCTTATGGCTATAGGGAGGCCTGATTCTAGAGGAAAAGAAGGGGCTCTTATCTAGCTTCTTGCTAATCATTTCCTTGTTCAATTAGAGTCTTCACATCAGATATTCCACTATGACATGGAGATTTCTCCACAGCCATCCAAGGAGGTGGCTAGGCGTCTGAAACGCAAATTAGTTCAAGAGAATTATGTTCTTCTATCAAATGCTCTCCTTGCTTTTGATGGTCGAAAGAGCTTATACAATGCTGCTGAATTTTAGAAGGAGAAAATGGAATTTATTGTTTATTTTCCTATAAAATCTGCCAAAAGCCTTTTTACCTTTAATGATGGAGGGCATCAGTTACTTGGTTCTGAGTGTCAAGGAGGAGCCAGTAGCATAGATGAGAAATTGTTCAAGGTAAGCCTTAATATTGCTTCAAAGCTTAATGGGAAGGACTTAGAAGAGTTTTTGAAGAACAAAAACTCTTAGCTCATGGATCATTAGTCTATTGTGGTTCTTTGTCATCCTTTCAGCTCAAATGAGAAATGATTGATAATTAATATAAACATATGATCATTATGCTGTGTATGATGCAGTCAGCCCAGAGAAGGGATTTTGTTTTGGCCAATTTACTTTTACATCACAATCATAATTAATAAGCATTATTTTAGGACATTCCATTGAAATACAGTCACTGAGAAGTAATCTCTTTGGAATTCATGAGGTAACACAAAGAGATCTCGAACTCATCAACCCTTTCTGTCAAAATGATAACCCTACATAAAAAATAATGTTCAAACTATTTGTGGAAAATACTCTCAATCAACGAAGTCATGCCCGATCAAACTTTATTTCAGAAGAAAACTTTATTTTCTTGTACTACTAAAGGGATTTGAATTTCCCATCCCTTATTTCTAGCCATTTCCAGTTAAAACTGACTGTGATTTGGTGGAATGACTTGAAATTTCATGAAATACTCTAAAGTTGAGCTTAAGAATTTCTATTTTGTCCTAGGATGCATCAACAATGTAGAGAAACAACAAGCAAAATTTATATTAATTGACTTCACAACTGGTATCAGCGTACAATATTTCAATTGAGTTCTTTCATAATTCTTAAGGGTAAACCTGTAAACATAGTAAATGGAGATGTGAGAAGAAAAAGTATCCATATCATGAATCCTTTAGCTCTGTGAATGAAAATTAAAGTTGTTGTGCATGGTTGAGTTCAAGATACATAACACAATCACTTAATTGACATTTTGATTGGTTAACCAGGCGAGAATATGAAAACCCCATCCCCATTGTACCATTGATCCATATACTTGTTGAGATAGGTCGTGCTTCCACTTGCGTGTTATTGTCATGTGGTAGGAGCTTCCCTGTTGGCTAAGGCTCTTGAGTTTAGGACTTACCAAGTGGCTACTAGTCAAAACATTGACCCGCTAGTCCCTCACCTACCTTCATTGACATTCGTGAATGGTTAAGTCACAATATTTCATCGAAATTATAATGGATTTTATTTCAATAAATTTCGTGAGTGAAATAAATAGTTATTGTGTGTGAATCTCATGGCTATGTAATCAATGGGTGTGGATGGAGCGAAGCAAGGACGTGAAGAGGAGATGCACTGCTGAATTTTATTTTTCATTTTTGTAAACCAAGTGTGTGGCATTAGCCTTGTAATTAATATTTTCTTACGAAGGAAAAACAGTGTCAAGGGTGTGGTGAGGAGGCCAAAGATACTACCACAACATTGGATGCCAATATTTGTTGTCTTTGTGGTTTTCTACATTTTCTCATTATGGCCTTTGTGAAGTTTTCGATAGGTTTGTTCAAGAAAGTATTTAATAAAATAAAAAGTAAGGTAATGAGGTTTTCCTTTAAATTAAGGATTTTCTCAAATTAGCCTTGAGGTTTTCCTTTGAAATTCAGTGAACCCAACGAATTTCCTTTTTTATTTATTTCATATTTGGTGTGTATATACAGATAGATAGTGTTATCACCCTAGTAATTCTCAGGTTGTGGGATGGGGATTTTTGTAGTTAAGAATACCAGGGGTAACCAAGAACCGCTTTGGGAATTCAGGATCTAGCCTTCCTGAGCTCCGGAGAGGGATCTCTCCTAAAGATTTAGCTTTGTTTTGGTAAAGGGTTTTAGGCTAGATATGAGTGAGAAATAGGAATGATTTTAGAAATGTGGTAGGAATAAAAAGTGTTTCAAGGTAAACCAGAGGGATCTACCAGAACATTGGGCAATGGAGTCAACTCTCTAGGCAAGCAGGGCTACGAAATAAGACTTAAAGATGCAAATGTACTAAGGGTACGATAGATGACCTTCTAAGGATTTGAATAGGTTTTGAGGATGGAATGGGTGAAATCTGAATAGAAGGGCATTTAAGAATCCTTAAGTTACAGATAAGAGGATTGAAGAATGGGATCAAACTGGGACCTAGAGAAATTAAGAATTCTATGGTCTGGTTATCAAGTAGAAAACATCAAAACGCCAACGAGTTTAAAACAATGAGCTTATTATCACTAGTTCTGTTTAATTTCTCCTTATTTGATCATTACAGAATAGAAGCACATCAAATGAATGTTTGAAAACTTTAAAGAAATAACACTGAAAACAGGAAAAATACGAGACTTATCTTGTCACCACAAGAATCCTTAGTTATGATGTCTCTAAACTTGTTTCCAGACTGCTGCTTAGCTAATTGACTCACACCAACTTCAATATGTCCAGAAAAATGACTATAGTAGTCTTGATAAATTTTATTCCACCCCGAATAATTCGAATTATGAAGTATTTATACAAAAAATTGTTTAAAAAATATCTCAGAAATTGAGATAATGTTTTAAGGAAAAATAGGAAAAAGAACATAAGAAGAGGGATACCAGAAAAAAAGTTTGCAAGCTGTCCTCTTTTAAAAAGAAAAATAGAAGTGTTTTATCTTATCTAAACTGATTTATGATGTGCTGTGAGCATTTCTGGCAATAGATACATCTTCACGTGGATGGTGGCTTGTAGAATACTCTTCCTTTTCATCCTCTGTTCCGATACTCTCTATCTCTTCTTTTCACTATTTCATTGCTGTAACAAAAAATGACTAGCAGTAACAATTTTATTTTACTGATACACTTTGACCCTGATACACTTTGACACTGATTTTTTCACCATAAGGTAAAAGTAAAATATGATTTTTATGTTCTTTACCTGTCAAATTCACAGCATATCTGTGAATTCTTGCCACTGTTCAGCAGTGGGGATCTTCATATTCTTCAATTTCCTATAACTTTCATCAGCCTCTGCATATTTGGAAAAGTTAGGATTTACAGTGAACATATGCTTGATTTCATTTTCCAAAAAGAATAGATTTTCAAAATATTGAAGAAGTACTTTGCCACTTGGAGATCCTTGTGGCAAAGGATGTGTAGCTTGCTCCTTAGCATGAGCTCTAATTTTCTAATCATAATCTTTCTGTGGCATCAATTTGTCATTTAATGCATGAATGTTTGGTAAACATGCTTCTGATAATATTTTGTATTTGGCCCAAAATCTTGAGATGGCCAAGTTCATATCTTTACACCTGTCTTCCAAATTATTCATCATGTTTCTCTTATTCAAGACTTTTTTAATTTGAAGAATGGCCTCTGTTCTATCAGCAATTTTAAACTCTTCTAATTCTTCCCTGTTTTTGCTGTTCAAAAATGCTATGAGTTGAACTGCTTGAGGTGGCTTATTTTCAATCTCTTTCTTGGTTTTATCAATTTCTGCATTTGCAGCCTGTAGTAACTTTCTGCTCATAAATTATTTGAATTGAAGGCCATTGAGAGTGAATGCCTTCAATGATTTTTGTCCATAAATGATTTTTTATATATGCAACCTGATCTGTAAGATTCACCTGTGTTTGAAGAATTCTCACTTGTTCTTGTAGTCTATCAGCCCTTTGTTCATGCCCTTCGGAAGTAATCAAGGCATTTCTTTTGGAAGTTTTTAGATTTTTAATAGTTACTTTCAAACTAAGTATTTCTTTATCTTTAATTGACATGTCTTCCATGGCTCTGATTATGGTAGCTTTGTCTTGTATTGTGTTTACCTGTGAGGTTGAGGAACAAGAGGCAGAGATTTCATGAGAAGTTATTGGCACTGCAGTTGCCAGTACTCCTTGTGGTGCCAAATGTTCTGCCAATGTAGATGGAACAGTTGTGCTTACAGTTGGTATCACTGTAGGAATGACAACCTATTGAGCTTTCTTTAGTTTTTCATTCTCTTGCATGAAAGCTTCTATTTGGATTTCCATTTCTTTTATCTGATCTGTCATTTTAAGAACAAGTTGTTTCAATTCATCATTCTCTGTTTTCTACTGAAGAATTTCTTTTGCCTGGGGATTTTCACTTTGAGGAAATTTTAGCTGTTTTCTGAGGGTAGCTATGTCTTCATTTTTATGTTTGATTAAAGCCTTTGAAACTTCCATGTTAGCTGGATCAACTCCTGCTTCAATCACCAAGTCTTCTAATGCTTTGATCTTCAAATTGTTGGCATATAGTGAGGCTTTATCCAATTTCATTTGAGTTTGAAGATTTATCAATGTTTTCTCAAGCTTGATAGAATTCATATTCTTATTGACTATCTTAGAGTATAGCATCTCTGTGTTGCTTCTATGAAATTCTATTTGGTCCAATTCATGGACAGCATCTGCATCAATTTGAAGATCTGTTTTTGAATAATCTTCAATAGATTTTGGATCAGTCACTGTAGGCTTGAGAAATGACATCACCAGTTTATTAGAAGAATAATCAAAAGCCAAAAGGAGCCTATCATTATTCCCAGGATTTTCTTTGAAGAACTTGGAATATGCTTAATTTTTTATTTCTTCATTCTTTTCTTTTATTTTCCTGAACCTGATTTGAATGTCTGACTCTGTATTGTCAGGCTCTTTAGAATAAGATGGCATATCAACTTAGATTGTGTATCCACCATGACTGTATCTTTTCGCTGGGCTCCAATTTGAACATTTTGAAGCTCTTTTAGAGTTTCAGTTACTACTCTTGTTGCTTCATCATCAGTTTCATGACCTTTATTATCTTCAACATTGATAGATTTATCCCTTTCTTCATTGGTCAATTTACTTTTCGTATTATAGGGAATTCTGAATATTTTGTCTTGAATAGTTTCAGTAGTGAAACTATCTTCTTTTCTGCTTCTTTTATGAAGAATGTCAGATTCTTTGTTCACTGTCACTACCTGAGTTTGATCAACCTGCTTATCTTTTCCACTGTTTCCCTGCATTTCCTGTGAATCATCATAAAATAATGTGTTTGGATCCCATTCAAGTTTATTGGCATACTTTTCAATTTGGGGCTTGGGATCATGCAAGAAGATAGATAATTTTCATTTCACTCTCATTGTACTTAAAATACCTTGAGGATCATAATTCCACATAAAAATATATGGGAATGTTTACTCTTTCAACTTGACATTAATTTCATTGGCTACTTCTCTGTTATTCATAATAAATGGCCCAATTTGATTTTTCAGTTTGAACTGAGTCTTTTTCCTAGAAGCCATGAAATTAATTTCATCTACATTTAACAATTGCCTCAAATATTCTAAAGCAAATATTCCTTTTGTAACAAATCTTGGCAATTTATATGGGGCCAGGAGTGCACCATATACTCTAATCTCTGTGTAACTTTTGTATAAGTTCCAATCCCCTATTTTACAACTCTCAAATAGTTGTCGGATTCTCTTTGTCTCTTCATTGATTCTAGGTGTTTGTTCTTTATTCAATGAATTCATAGCAGGCACTAAAAAAAAGTCATTGAAATATGCAAAGCTATATTCCCTGTTCCATTTTCTTAGAATTGATGACCAAAACACAACTGAAAGAACATTTCCTTCTGGATATACCTTCTGAAATTTAATAGGAAATTTGTCTGCTTGATAATACAAAAGGAGGTGAAATAGATATGATGTATATCTAAAGACTCCTTCTTCTCACAATCTGGACAACTGATATTTCATGTTTTTTGTAATGAATTTAGCAAAATTGTACACAATGGATGGAGATTGGCCACGATTCAGAGTTGACAAAAAACCTAAGATAGCCACATCAGTGAATTCATCACTAGTGTATCCCAGTATGAGTGATAGCATGGAGACAATCTGACTAGTTTCATTTGGAAAATCAAAAGTATCAAATGGAGGATTAAGCTTAGGGATATCACCTTGCTTGGGACAAAAAGTATGAAAGACTTTGAACTTAGAAGAAAATCAAGTTCTAGGTAATTCTGAGTTAACTCCTCTATCGATAATGAAGCAGCATTGGGATCAAGGTTCAGTTGCAGCATAGATTTTATAGATTCTTCATTGATGTAAAATAAGACCTCTCTGTCTTTATTCACAATGCATCTTTGGTCTGGAAGATAATAGGACTGACACAATCTGACAAAATATGCAGCTGAATGAGTAAGAGGAATAATATATTTTGGCAAATTGGACTCCCAGACTGGTATATCTTTGTCATATTTCTCTACCGATTTACCAAAACACCAGTTATATACATCAAGCAAATTGAACTCTACTGAAGGGTCCATTATTCTATAGTCAAGGTCAACCAAAGGGCTATTTTCTTGTGAGATAACTGGAGGTTGAACAGGCTTGAAAACTTCTGTTGAATCAGCAGTGAGTACAGGGGTAAGTTTATCAATTTTAGAAGATTCAGGCTGAGGGGTTTTAACAGAAGCTTTCTTTTGAGGCTTAGGACCTCCTGATTTTGGGGTTACTTGTTTCTTTGTCATTTTTAATTGAATAGAGCAAGCTTAGACTGTTTTTTGAGTTCTTCTGTTTGAAAAAAGGGACGTTAGGAGAATATATTTGGTTAAATAGTTTCCTGAGCAAGGTTTTGGATTGAAAGAGGGTTTTAATGCTCAGAATGTAGGTTATGATAAATTCCAGTAGTGAAAAAGATGAGGGTATGGATAAAAGTTGCAAAAAATGGCAATGAGGGATTCTGGGAAAAATTTGACAGAGTTTCCCCTGTACTATGGATTCTTTCTGTAATTTTTATATGGGTAATTCAGGATATTTTCAGAGAATAACAGAAAATTTGGTGTTTTTCCTTTAGAAATTGAAGTTCTGCTGGTTAAGTTTGGCAAAAAATACCTTTGAAAGGTATAATCGTGGTTGAAGATGTTTCACGGTTTCGCGCAGTCTTCAATTCTGCAAAATTGGTCTTTCAGAAGGTAATGTGGCTCTTCGTGGTTGAATTGCAGGGAAACTGGCTCGAAAATGGTGTTGGTAGGTTTGGAAATGGTGGAAAGGGCTCTGCACAAGCTCTCAAGGTATAATGGTGCACAAATTCGATGAAAATGGGCTTAGCAGAGGTTTCACAATGTTTAAAGCATGAATAGGTGAAATTTCATGAGAACCTTTTGATTTTAACGTATTAAGCCATAGTTGAACTATAGTTAAATAACATTAAATAAAGGTTAAGCGGGAGTTGTTTTGGAATATCGCTGGGTGGTATTCGCGCAACTCAAAGGTTGTAAGTGGTAAATATCTTTTTGAACACGATCCAATAGAACTGTGACATGTCGACGCGGGGTGGTTTGGGAAAACCACCCATATCGTGCGACTTTTCTAAAACATCTGTCGATTAATTTATGGGTGTGAAAATGCATTGGCATCATCGGATCTGGCTTCAATGAGCGAACGGTCACGATCAAAAGGAAAGGTGCGGGGAAAGGTAATTTATCGGGTTTATTTTGGGCCATAGGATCTTTGAAATAAAAGAAGGTCAGATGATTGTTATTCTACGCGATGGGGAGGGATAAAAATGCATTGAACTGTCGCGTAGATTTCTAACTGTTGGATTAAAATGGATTTGGGGATCAGAGGGTTGAAAATCAATCCGATGGAGAAAGAGGTATGGTTCTGTTTTATATGCAAAAAATGACTTTTTCCAATGGAAAAAGTGATCGGGAAGATTTCAAAAGGGATTTAACCAGAGTAACGAATTGGGGGGATATACATGAGGATTTTAGCTCCAGCTATGATTTTAACCTTGGTTAAAGGGAATATGGAGAGAATAAAATGGACAGTTTAACCTTAGGTTAGGGAGCCAGGGATAGATAATATACAAGGAGATGGGGTTTATTTCTATTGAAGTTTAGTTTAAATGAAACTTCGGGTTTCTTTTTGTTTTAAACACATATACGATATGTATAAAAGATTTTTGCATATTTTTATTATATGGTTAATTAAAGCATGTTGATTTAACTACCATAGGGGCGGGATTACATATAAAGGTATATTTTAGCCGCAGGGGGTTATAATGTGGGTTTTATTAAACATGTGGGAATTATAAACTTCGGCTAAAATTATAATAAGTGGGTTTTTGGGTTATTGATATAAAAAGGAGTTATATATTGATAGGAGAAGGTCATTTATATAAGGAGTTAATATATAGATTAGAGTTAATATGAAAATAGGAGATGGTATACTCAAAATACATAAACATAACAAGTAAAGTGAATTACAAAAGATAATTTGCATTGATCTTATCAAATTAATCTTGATATAATGTTATTTTGAGGGTTTATTGTTTTCAAATGATGTAGGAAGTTAATCAAATGGGAATTATAATGCCTTTAAGTAAAAATGAAGTTTTACTTAGGATTATTTATGGGAATGAATGAATGAATGGTAATGATGTGGTTTTAGGGATTAATATATACATTGCACACTTTTCAACTGATCAGTCATAGAGCCTTGGGTCCGGTCCCAACAAAATTCAAGGAAATGCCTTTAGCCTTTCTGACTGATAGTTTAGAATGTTTCATGACTATTGGAAAGGGAAGTTAGTTATTTTACAGCCCATAATGAATGTTATTTACATTGATATTTTTTTACCTTCTTCTACCTACCCATCTTGCCATGCTAACATTTTTTCTTCTTTTGTAGTAAGGTGCATTTAGGCTAGCAACCTTCACAGCATTATTCTTTCTAAAAGCAAGTAAAACTATCTAATTCTACACTTATTTCATCCATGAATCTAGATTAAAATTTTGGATTCACTTTATTTCTCTACCTAACTACTGAATTTTCATGATTAAATAGTATGACAATTCATTATTCTCTATCTACAACAAGTGAAATTGAAACAATGACAAGTTAAGATTAAACTGTTTAGCTCATCATGGAATATGGCATTTATTGGCACTCTGCCACAATCAAAAAGTAAAAAGTAGTGGCATTTATGTTTTCTCACTCTCATGTTTTATTCATTTTTATTTTGGGGTTTTTTTAATATTTTCTAAGTCCTTTGATTACTCTTTTAGGACTTCTTACCCTCTTTTTGATTTTTCTATTATTTTTTTTTTTTTTTACAAAATGTGTGAATACAACTTGCATAAGGCAATGTATGTATAGATTTACAAGATTATCAATAGTCAAGTCAAAATTATGACCTCTATATTATAGGTTGCTAACAGATAGATAGATATTCAATATTTTTAAATTTATATATAGAAAAAGGTAATGCCAAAATTTATCCAAATTTCATCAAACAATTCAAATTTTATCCAAATTTCATGGTTGCTAAATTTGAACTCGAAACTGAGCCATGTGATAGAGGTAGCAAGAGTGTCAAAATTCTTGGTTCTATGAGGCATATTTGTGGAAGAAAGAAAGAACGGTTAGTTATGGAACAGGACATTTTGCAGGTTCTGAGCCTAGATGCAGGATACGTCAATCTTTCCACTTAGATTTCATTTAGAAATTATTGGGATATGAGATACACTAATCTATCAGAGTTTCTTGTCTAAATGAAGTTATAAAAAAATGCCAGACAAACATACAACCTGGCATGCTAAGACAGGTTCTTGTTTATAAACATTGACCAAAACCTTTTACTAAATGCTCTCTCTCTCTGTTGGGGAGGAGGGTGGGAACATGGCATTGATTTTCTTGCCCTATCAAGATTTCCATATTAATTTTCTATGTACAGACCAAGAGATATTTTCGCTTTTGTTTTCAAAATTTTATACCCTGACCTCCAATAACGACATTATAATATAATAAATATAAAAGGGTAACAAGGCTACCAACTTAGTCATATGAAAAGTATGTAGTTTCACATGATTATATGCTTTCATTTATATCAACACTACCAATAATATCCATAGGAACACAATTCATCTCTAAAATGATGGAAGCGAATTGTATCCCTCACAATAAGTTCTCGTCCAACAATCTTGGACATAAATTTAATGGCCATATGGCCATCACCACATACACGGAGGTTCTTGGTAATCTGTATAGGTGTCCCAGAGCTTGTGCTAATAATCCCAAATGCGATGGCCAGCTTCTCACTGTGGGTAGAAAGAACATCTTCCTTCTCTTCTTCCTCAAAATTATGAAGCAAAAAACTCCTGTCAGGCATATACCCTGAATCTTTCATCTTCCCAGCCAATAAATCCACCATTGAATAATCCACTTTGATTGTTTGTGTGATCTATCTCCAAAAAAAAATGAATGGACTCTGTTCTTGACCTCGATCCAGCTGCATCCTGGGATCTTTTTCAATTTAGTGTATTTAATCATTGCTCTAACCTTCATCACTTCATCCCACCTTCTAGCTGTAGCATATATGTTTGAAAACAGTACATAGTTTGCAGCATTATCAAGCTCTAGTTTAGTAAGATGTTTTGCAACATATTTTCCTAGCTTAATATTGTGGTGAATTCTGCAAGCACCAAGCAGTGCCCCCCAAACACAAGCATCAAGTTCTATTGGCATTTTCCTGATAAAGGTGAGCGCCTCTTTCATGTGCCCAGCTCGACCAAGAAGATCAACTGTGCAAGCACAGTGCTCCAGGGTAGGCGCAATGCCATAATCTTGACTCATGCATTTGAAGTATCGAAGGCCCTCATCCACCAAGCCTGCACAACTGCATGTAGATAAGATACTAATGAAGGTGACATGGTTTGGCTTTACTCCTACCCGTTGCACATGGGTGAAAATTTCAGTTCAAAACCACTCCTAATAATATAATCATGGATCCACTTACCTTTCCATAGATCTGGTAAATGGGCACATGCTGATAACACACTAACTGTGGTAATTACATTGGGTTTGATATCTTCCAGCTGCATTTGCTGAAAAATAATTAAAGCTTCATTGGAAAATCCATCCTGGGCTAACCCAGAAATCATTGCACTCCATGAAACCACATCACTTTTAGACGTTTTTTCAAAGACTTGGCATGCTGCTTCTACACAGCCGCACTTGGAGTACATGTCAACCAGGGAAGTGCACACATAAACATCAGACTCAAAGCCATTTCTGATGATATGATGATGAATCTCTTTGCCCTCTTGCAGAGCTAATAGCACAACACATGCCTTGAGCACAATAGGAAAGGTGAAATTGTTTGGATTTGTCCCTTCTTGTTGCATTTGATAATAGAACCTTAGGACCTCCTCACATAGCCCTTTCCTGGCATATCATATGATGATGGAATTCCATATAATCACACCTGGTTCGTGTATTTTTTCAAACACAAGTTTGAATCCTAAAAACAGATTTTCCTCAAATCCATTTATCAGGATGTGGACATGAACTTGTTTGCTCTCTGATAACGCATGGATATCTACACAGGCTTGCAAAAGAGTAGCGTAATTATCAGGATCAATTGGTAGACCTCGATGGATTATTTCATGTAAAATTCCCAATGTTTCCTTCAATGAACCATCCTTTCATTTGCTGCAGAGGCCGTTGGTAGTGTTTAGTGTTGGTTTAGGAACAAAGGATGAGAATGTTAACAATGGAAGGAGTGAGAATGTTGGCATGCATGGTACAAATGTAAGTATTGGAGTACTCTGTAAGAAACCCATATAACATGTTTACTCCAAAATCTTGATAAATTAGAAAATATTGTGCGATTGCTACTTGAGAAATCTTGAGTGAAACTGAAACTCAAGAAGGCAGGATTTCTCTAAATAAATTTTTTAAAATATTTTTTAGTTTCTGTCGAAAGAGTGACATTTAGGTTTCGTCGGAAGAACGACGTTTTGTTTTTGTCAGAAGAGCGACGGTATAAATGTAGGAAGAGAGTTTCTATATCCATCGGAAGAGCGACGCTAAAGCCGTCTGAAGAGCGACGCTTTAAACATTGGAATAGTGACCTTATTTTGAAAACCTGATAAACGTCAGAAGACCGAAAATTATGGCTCGTCGGAAGACCGACAGTTATGGATCGTTATGGAACGTCAGAAGACTGATGGTTTAACTGACGTTGGATTAGCGACGATTTTGATAACGTTAGTAGACAGACGGTTTCACTAACGTCGGAATAGTGATGCCTTTTATGACGTCAGAATAGCGACGATTTGGATAATGTCGGAAGAGAAATGGACATCTAGAAACGTTGGAAAATGTGTCACTCTTCCGACACTTTATTCTAGTGTCGAAATTGCGACATAATGGCTAACCATGTTTTCCCCTGCCTCATAGTGTCGCTCTTGGGATGCCTATGTGTTGGAATATCGATGATTTGGCGATCCAAAATTGGGCCAAATGTGCTAGTGAGATATTTCAAACCTTCATGCCTTCTTCTATAGATATTCCTAAGATAAATCCTCCATACCCTTCTGAAAAATTCTCTGAAAGGACAAGACATATCATATCCATGTTGTCTTTCATTCTTGGCTACTTTACAGATGAACATGCTGATGTTGCAGTGTTAGGTTTTCTATCTACCTTCACACCATTTTTAACTTTGCCCAATATATTGCTGACAGTATTCATGAGAAATTGGTCAAAATTCCTTCTGAAGGTGTTTTCAAATATTCTTCATTCCTATTTCACATGTTCTTATACTTTTATTCTGAGAAATTCAATATATATCTTCAGAAGCTTGATGTGGAAGGAAATCCACAATTAGTCATCTTTTGGACTTCCTTGATAAGGAAAGATTCAAATGAGTTCACCTATATAGATTTTATAGATTCCTTCATTCATCTTATGGTAAATTTGCTAAATAGCAGCATGTAGCCCAGAGTTAGTGAAGATATTAAGAAATTCCTCCAAATCTCAGAGCATAACAGGACAGACGACTCGTACCTTTACCAAAATCACACTAAAATAAAAGTATATGGATCAAGTCTTGTTCCATATAAAATACCTAAATACCTCCCTATGAGGTTATTTTCCCTCAAATACATAAGGCATATTCTTAATTCAGATGCAGTTAATTTCTTAATAGAAAAGAATAAAATACATTTCAAGTTGAAGAACCAGGTTGGCCCTTTTATCTGTAACAATAGATATGCAGGTCCAGAGGCTGAAAAGAATTTTTAGGAGTTCAAGTTCAGTCCCAGTTTCCTATGATATTATGATCCCCTTGGTGTTATTAGTAATATGAGAGTTAAATGCAAATTAAATCCATATGTACATGAAAAGAAGCTAGAGATTGATAAATTCTCAAACCAATCTGAATGGTTAGAGAACACATTGTTAGAGGCAGGGAAGCAAAGTGATACTAGTCAAAATTTGCAAACTCTAGCACAAGAAGACATAAATTTAAAGAGAATCAGAGAAGAAGGATCTTATACTGCAGAGACTATAACAGAGACCAAATTCAAATTGAGATACAGTAAAAATCCAAATCCAAATCCTGATAATAAAGAAGAAGAAAAAATAGAGGTGATTGATACAGAAATTGCATCCAAAGACAATGCACCTCATACTATAATTGAAGCAGAACAACAATCTACTACTTCAAAAAATTATTTAATTCATAAGCATCATAGTATAGAAGTTTCTCCATCTAAAAAACCAAGAGAAAAGGACATGGATATCAAAGAAAGATATAAATAAATCAAAGCTAGAAATGAAGAAATTAAGACGGAAATATATTCTCAGTATCTGAAACAAACTCCTGGAATCTCGAATAGGCTACTTTCAGTCTTTGACTACAAAAATAAATATATATAGATGACAGTTCTTCAACCTACAGTTCAGACTCCTAAGTCATCCCCATATTACAAAAATATACACTTTGAAGTCCCAGTCCAGGATATTCATCCTCTGGACCAAATTGAGTTGCCTAGGTAAACAAGGGAGATGACTTATTCTACAATGACCGCCAAGGCCATGATTGCATAAAAACTGCAAAACACTCTGGTAAATATCAGGGATTAGCTCAAATTGGAAAAAGCATCTTCACAGACAAAAGACACTAGAATTAAATCCTTGGAAGAGCTAGTAATTGAGGTAGGATATGATCCTCAAAGTGTAAAAGATGCTGAAGAGTTGATTAAGAAGAAAAATGCAGACATTGCTGCATTACAGAAGAAACTAAAGCTACCCCTAATAGAACATCCTCAAGCCAAGAAGCTCTTATAAGATACCAATCAGAAATATGAGATGATGAATCTCATTTTACAATTGACTGCTGAGATAAAGAAAATGGAGAATGAAATGGACAAGTTGGTCCAATAAAAAAAAGATAAAGAAGAAGAAATTCTAGCCACGGTAATTCTTGTAATTACTACTGCTGTACCTTTTACACTTGCTGAATCACCGACACCTACAGTTCCCATGGATACAACATTACCTGTTACTTCATCAACCACTTCAGCCACAAAATCTTCAACAACAACAGCACAACATTCAGATGAAGAAAAAAAGTTGGTAAAATCTATGTAAGATATGACTATTCAGACCAATGAGATAAATAGACTTAAAAAACATATAAAAAGCCTTCAAGATGAAAATAAGCTTTCCAAAATAATGCATAAAAATGAAGAACAAAGAGCCAACAGATTAAATGAGCAGCTGAAAAAGTTACAAAAAGAACTAGCACTGAAGGAACCAATGGCACATGTCAAGCAACAGTTATGGTCCAATATCATTGAATCTGTCAATGATATTTGGCCATCCATACATTTCATATATGAACAGAAAGACTTAGTAAAATCAGCAAGAGAAGAAATTCAAAATATAAAAGAAGAGCATGGTAAGAAACCTGAAGAAGCTCTTGAAATCATCAAGTTTCTTAATTCTAAGAACAAGTAAGAGCTAGAAGATATTGGAATGAATGAAAGAATATAAACCATCCTAGAAGTTAGGAAGATAATATCTAAAAATAATTTGATGATACAATTAGAAGAGAGATGCCAAAACATGGAGGTTGCTATCACAAGATTCATGATCCAATTTGATGTTCTAAGGAAAAAAGGAATTCCCAATCCTCTAGTTATTAATAACAGATTAATGAAACAGGATGATTATGATAAAAAGATAAGAGAGTTTTCCAAGGAGCAAGTGAACAATTCAGCCTTACAGGGAATCCCATCAGGAAAGGTACTTTACAAAATCTTTGAGAATTTGTTCTACCTACAACATGAGGTGAAAAAAATATTTTTAAACAATTCCACATTCTCAAAATACACAAAATTTGATGAGACTTTCAGGAGGATGATGAAAATCAAATTTCCAGAGGTTGATTTTTGCCAAAAATTGACTAATTTACTATGAAATCAAATTTCAGTAAAAACATAGCTATAAAGGTTGAAACAAAATTTACAGTTTTACAGTGAAAGAGTATCTGGATCAAGAGTATCAGATGAAAGAGTATTAGGTGAAAAAAATATCAGTTCAAATTCAAATTTTAAAAGTCAAAAGAAGAATTACAAAGCAGAGATGAATCTGTCAGCATGAAAGACACTTCATTGTCTAGTTGCAGCATCGTTGAACAACAAAGAGAGAAAGAAGTAACGAAATGAAGACAAAAAACAATTTATTTCAATAAAAAAGGGATAGCTAGCATTAGTTGGAAAGTTGTCACTATCTTCTTGCATGAAGATATTTCTTTTCCATAAATAATTCCTAAGTTTGTTTTAGGATATTTTATAAAGAGTTTTTGTATAAATACTTCTCATTTAGAAGTATTGAGTGTGGATGAATTCTGAACATTTCTATAGTTGTACTATTCTGAACCTAATTTTTTTTGTACCAATTTCAATTCAGAAGACTAGATTAAGGAATTAAAGCATCATATTACAGGATTCATGTGTTGGGCTACCATAGTGAAGTATTTTCACTTGTTTCTTTGTCAATTTCTTATGTTTTTCATCAATACTTGAATGTGTTCTAAATCTAAATGATAAATTAGGAATTTTTATTTCAGAATATGTTAAAAGAAATCTGTTTTGACTGATTATCATTTATATGTTTTCCACTGATATCCAGATTAGGGAACCCTTAATTGCTCCCTAGTTTCGATTTACCTCTTCCTTTTCACTGATAATCTGGATTTAAGAACCCTTAATTTTTCTTTTACCCCGATTAAAACCATTTTGACCATCAGCCTTGAAGATCTGAAGTAACTCAACTATCTTTCCCTCTAAAAATTTCCCTTTAGAACTTGATCCTGATCTGACTACTTGACACATTGAATCCATTAGGCCAACAGAATACATACCTACATTTATCCATCTGAGTAAGTGATTTCACCACCAAATCAAATCAAAATCCAAAACCATTTTACCCTACATAACTAGCCTAAAATGAAATACAATCAACAAACATAAATCATATAGAGAGATCTCTATCTGAGCATTACGAAGGCTAGATCCTAAGGCTTTAAAGTAGGTTTGTGGTTACCTCTAAAATTATTTAAAACTAAAATAAAAAATATTACAACTATTAAGAATTATTGGAGTGATAACACAGGTCATGCAACCCATACTTAATGCACTAAACCTCTAACATAATCCATATCCAACTCTAATTCCAAGGACCTATTAGATAGGGCTTATATTATGGCTCTCAAGCACTATTTATGGTGCTTAATCTTGATAATCTATGTTTAAATCCAAAGACCGCAGGTTTTTATTTCATTAACCAAGATTATTGACATCAAGAATACTCAATTATGGGTTAATCCCCCATTTTCCTCTTTATCCATTTATTTTTCCTTTATAACTACTCAACAATGTAAAATACCTCCTCATGTTACTAATATCCACTTAGATGATAATAACCGTAACCATGTCGCCAATAATTTTTTTTACTATGGGCTCAACATATATTCTTGTTTAGGTCATGTATTGTGGCTTAATCATGTCATTTATATCCCTTACATAGGATAAATATACGCTATAGTGGCTCCACGTGGTATTTTTATTATGGAAAAAGTTTCATATCTTGAAAAAATTCATAGGCTATAGGTATTTGACGCAGTAAAACTGCATATTTTCAAAAATCGTAGATCTGTGGATTATGGGCCCATGATCTTCACGAAAAAACTTCACGTTTATTGACTAAAGTACTCCCCAAAGGAAAACCCACAGAGAATATGAGAGTCAACAATAAGAAACAATCAAGAAACTTTCTTTCACTGCATGTAATATATACCAATATTCCATCCTTTAGATGTCATGCAGAATGATGATATGTCAATGGCTATTTGCTAATACATTTAACCGAGTAACTTCCCATATCTTAATATGACAATTGTCACTTGCTGAAGCCAATAGCTAAGGCTCTGAGGGATGCCATTGGACTGAATTCACTTCCATTGAGTGAGCCTTTTCTTTTTTTTTTAAATCAACTTATACAATGTGCCATCAACAGGTGTCACAAAATCATCAGTGCTCTCAATAAATATCTTGATACAATCATCAGACGCTCCACTAGCAATAAGACCGCTCCTTGATTAGTGAATTGAGAATATTGTTTGATCATGATATCTAGGAATGGTGCAAAGATATTTCCAGGGTCCACCATTTCCACTTCTCTCCATTGGGTTTATGCGCTTATCCAAAACCATAAATGTTAAGTCATCACTGCAGGAGACCATTCTGTCTCTGGAAGAATTAAAAGAAATCGACCACATTGTTGATTTATAACTGTTGACAAAACTGCCCAAAGTTTGCGTGCATAGTTATTTTTTCCACTCTATGCCGGTCCGATACTAGCTTGACCTTGAAGTCTCCTTTATCCTTTACGCTGAACCAAAACAACTTCCTAACTTCCTCCAGCTTGGAAACTATGCTCGACGATAATTAATTCGACGTGAATCTTGACTCCTGCTTCACGGCCTTGTCCTTGAAGATACCAGAAATATTAAATCCAAGTGAGAAAGAGATGATATAGAAGGCATTTGAGCAGGGTGGGTTTGGATTTCAATTCTAGGTTAGCTTTCATGGCTTCAAGGGTTTCTAACAGTCAGAAGTCACATCTCCAACTATGGGTGGTTCCGCCAATGTACATTCGGCATTCTTGTTCAGGCCTTCCATCTCTCTTTAACTTCCCATGAACAAAAGTACAGGGTTTAGATCTTCCATGTCAAACCCATAACTAGAAATTGAACTCATAATTTAACTATAAGCAAACAAAATTCATATACAGAAAATCCACATAAAAATATTTCTAATATATACAAAAAATGGATTACAGTCTAAGGCATTTCAGCCTTAGTCACAATTTCCCCTTCTACTACATTGTTCTCTCTCATGCATGCCTACTTCACACATCACAGACTCTCTTTTATAGAATTTACAAGAGCATGGATCATCTAAGATCCACGATTTTTCTCCCTTAATATCTCAAACAAACCCCTAAATATCGGATTATGCATACATGGAAGATACTTATAATCAATTAAACCTCATCATTTCTAGTAATTCAATTTTTTTTTAACCAACTTGCCCTGGTTTACATTGGCTGTCCATGTTTTCCTTTTCACAGCTTTGGATTCAAATTTTAATGAAAATTTGCTCGGATTCTCCTGCATTAGACTCCTAAGGTACAAAAATTTTATGACCTCTTGGTCATATGGATTATTCATCTATTAGAAATTATACCCACATCCTCTATGGAATTTCCCTTTGTGATCTTCCCGTAACAACATTCTTGAGAAATTCTACCCACATTCTTTATGGAATCGCCCTTTGTGAGCTGCAAAAAAACCTCTGTAATAGCAAGTCCTCCCTGCTACCCGATACCTCACCAAGCTTCTCTCTTCTAAGCTTAGTCTTTTGGCATCTCTCTAGTTCTCTCCTCTAGAACCATTTGAGCACTCCTACTCTAAGTTGCTGCAATATTCTCACCTTCCTTTGCTGCTACCTTCACAAAATATAAAAACCACAAGGTTGCAAATCTTCAACAAAACTGTACCTCTTCTTTCTTCGCAAGAATTTTTTTTCTAGAAGGAAATCTTTTCCCCGCTATGATACCATTTTAACACAGTAAAACTGCATATTTTCCAAACTCGTAGATCTGTGGGTTATGGGCCCAGGATATTAATGAAAACACTTCACTTTTATTGACTAAAGTACTCCCCAAAGGCAAACCCACAGAGAAGATGAGAGTAAAGAAGAAGCAACAATCAAGAAACTTGCTTCCCCTACAGGTAATATATAGCAATATTCCATCCTTTATATGTCATGCAGAATGATGATATGTCAATGTTTGTATGCTAATCCATTTAACCGAGTAACTTCCCATATCTTAATACGACCATCATCACTTGCTGAAGCCAGTAGCTGAGGCTCTGAGGGATGCCATTGAATTGAATTCACTTCCATTGAGTGAGACCTTTTTTCTTAAATCAACTTATACGATTTTCCATCAACTGGTGTCACAGAATCATCAGTGCTCTCACTAAATATCCTGATAGAATCATCAGACACTCCACTAGCAATAAGGTTTCTCCTTTTTTAGTGAATTGAGAATATTGTTTGATCATGATATCTAGAAATGGTGCAAAGATGTTTCCAGGGTCCACCATTTCCACTTCTCTTCAATGGGCTTATGCGCATATCCCAAACCATCAATGTTAATTCATCGCTGCAAGAGACCATTCTGTCTCTGGAAGAATTAAAAGATACCGACCACACTGTTGATGTATAACCGTTGACAGAATTGCCCAAAGTTTGCATGCATAATTCTTTTTGTGTTAAGACCCTATATTAATAGTATAGTCCATTATTATGTTAGTGTATCCCCCCTTATTGTTATTTTTGTACCCCTATAACCCTCATTTTGTTATTATTGTGCCCTTACATTATTATTTTTAGGTCGGCTAGGGTTACATTGTGGCCCCATGGACTCCTATATATAGAAAGGAGGTTTTGTCTTTTGTATCATCCAAGAATTTTTCATTCATGTAATGTATTGGAGGTTGGACCCTCGAAGCGGCTCATTTATAAGGCGTTGATATCTCTTTTCTTCTATTTTTGGAGCTGGTTCCACAACATTTGGTATCAGAGCTTTGGATTCTAGGGTTTTGTTGCTCCAAACAGGTCATCATGGCATTTGTGCTATAAATTTTTTTCTACAAAGGTTTAGAAGGCGAAAGTTTTAGAGTGTGAAGACACAATCCTGAGGAACATCATCACAAAAATTTAGAGCTTGTTTGACAACATTTTTAGAGATACGATCTATGGAAATTAGTTATTTTTGTAGGCTCCTGAATTTCACTTAAAAAGGTCATCGTGGAATTTTCACTATAGCTTTTTTTATACGAAGGTTCAGAAGCTGAAAATTTTATAGCGTGAAGCTAAAATCTTGAGGAACATCTTCACAAACTTTCAGAGCTTTATTTGCAATATTTTCGAAGATATGATCTGTGGAAGTTAGGTATTTTTTAGGCTACAAAATTTCATATCAAAGACGTGATCATGGGAAAATATTCATAACTCTCTCTTTGAGCATCAGATTGGAATTCTGTAAAAAGTGGCTGGAAGTACACGGACTTTAGTTTCTTGTATATAAAATTTAGAGCCAAAGGATAAAATAGTGACACGTGGCAAGTCATACAAGTTGGCTCTACTGAACTAGTCCATAAGTAGGTCATTTTGGGAGATTGGCCATAACGTTTCCTTAAAGAATCCAAATCAAGTCAGACCCATGGCATTTGAAAGAGGCTTCAGAGGACTACTACAGGACCTAATTTCAGATATTGAGGATCTTCAAGTATAGATATAAGTCAATTTCAATATCAAGCTCCTCAAAAGCAAGTAAAAGGTGTGTATTGTTTTCTCGAATTTCATAAGTCTTGTTTGAAGAATCAAGTTGAATTGATTCCAAGGGAATATTGTAGAATCGATATCAGTATTGGATTCCAAAATGGCCCCTAAAAATAATTCAACACCCATTAAGCCTTTAGAAGGCTCTACTATGACTCGTGAAGATGAAGAATGGCAACATGAAATATTAAAATTATAAGAGCAAGTGCAAAAAATTTCACTCTCGCAAAGAGCAACAAAAAATGACATGGAAGTTTTGAAGAAAGGCGTGTAAACTAAGATGGATGGTTTGAAGAAAGGCGTGGAATCTAATATGGATGGTTTGAAGAATGGCATGAAAGCTAAGATGGATGGCATGGAAGCTGGCATGGAATCTAAGATGGATTACATGGACGCTAAGATGGAAAACATGAAGAATGATCTAAAAGTAGACATGGAATTTTTGACAAAGTTGATACAAGAAATTTTTCCTAATGGTGAAAAGATTGTAGAGGAAACTCACGATGAGAACAAAATAAATGTTAATCGTGATTTCATAAACACTAATGTTGGAGGGAAGAACCACCATATTCCAAAAATGGATATGAGGAAGTTTGATGGAAAGGATCCTGTAACATGGATACTACAGATGGAGCAATATTTTGATCTCAATAATGTGCAAAACACATAAAAGGTACGCATTGCAACTTTACATTTAGAAAAAAATACATTTGTATGGTATCGATGGCTTTTCTCCCGTAAAAAAATTGTCACATGGTCAATTTTTACGGAGGAAATGATAGCACATTATGAGGATACAAAGAGCAAAACCTTCTTTACACAATTGATAAATCTCAAACAAAAGGGTTTAGTGGGGCAACACATTGAGGACTTCCAAAAATTGAATATAAGGGTAACTGATATTCCAGAGGAAAACAGGATTGATCTCTTCATAGGCACTTTAAAGGATAACATCCAACATGAAGTTCGCGTTTTGGAACTTGATTCATTGGAGAAGGCATTCAGGTTGGCAAGAAAAGTTGAATGTAAAATTATGGCGACAAGGAAGCCTACCACTCAATTCTATAAAGAAGGAAGTGTTGCTACGCCTAGATTTCCACAACCTACAAGGTTGACACCACAACAATTGGAAGAAAAAAGAGCAAAAGGGCTTTGCTACAGTTGTGATAGAAAATACACTAAATGTCATAAGTGTGCTGAGAAGAAATTATTTTACATAGATTGTGAAGAGGAAGAAGAAAATGAACAAGAAGAGGATATACACCAGGAACCAGCCCTAGAAGAGGAAGAAATGGATCCGACCATATCGTGTAATGCACTGGCAGGAATTACCACTCCTCAAACTCTCAAGATAGAAGGACAAATCAAGAAGAAAAAGGTAATAGTGTTGATTGATTAAGGTAGCACCCATAATTTTATTCATTGTAAGGTAGCCAAGGAATTAAATTGTTTCCTATACGCAGCACCAGAATGTCAAGTGATGGTTGCAAATGGAGGAACTATAAATTTCTCTGGAAAATTCCATAATATCAAGCTAACCATGGGGGAATATGTATTGAATAATCCAATGCTTTCCATTCCTATGGGAGGTGTTGATGTTGTACTAGGAGTACAATGGTTACAATCTTTGGGGATGGTAGCTTTTAATTTTCAAGAACTTTTCTTGAATTTTTTTTCAGAAGGAAAGGAAGTCGAATTACGGGGTATTGCGGGGAAGCCAGGAAGGATAATAAGCTCTAATGTCATGATAAAGCTTCTAAAGAAAGAACAGCGAGGCGTAATTGCACAATTATGCTCACTAGAAGTTCCAACATCAAAATCATCTATTTCTGCAGATCTCCAACAAGTCTTGGACAATCATTCCAAGGTGTTTGAAACTCCCAAAGGACTCCCACCTATTCATGATCATGATCATGCTATTCATTTGATTCCAGGAAGTGTTCCTCCAAACATCGGGCCTTATAGATATCCTTATGTCCAAAAGAGCGAAATTGAACGTATGATTGCAGAAATGTTAGAGGCTGGTATAATTCAACCTAGTCAAAGTTCTTTCTCTGCTCCTGTAGTATTGGTACACAAGAAGGATGGATCATGGTGCATGTGTCTGGATTATAGGGAGCTCAATAAGCTCACCATTAAAGTTAAATTTCCCATTCTTGTGATTATGCATTATTGGATGAATTACATGGAGCAATTTATTTTACCAAGTTGGATCTTTGTTCAAGATATGATCAAATTAGAATGAAGACTGAAGATATTCTGAAAACAGCATTCCAAACTCATGAGGGTCATTTGAATTTTTGGTCATGTCTTTTGGCCTTACCAATGCACCTTCTACATTTCAAGGGTTGATGAATTCCATTTTCAAACCGTTTCTTAGAAAATTTGTGCTAGTATTTTTGGATGATATACTAATCTACAATAGGTCTTGGGATCATGTTCAACATGTTGAGAGGGTGCTCAAATGTTTCTTTGGAGTACAAGAGGTGGAATATCTGGGTCATATTGTATCTCACGAGGGTGTTAAGTTAGACCCTAACAAAATTAAAGCCATTAAGGAATGGAAAGTCCCCACAACCATAAATCAGTTGCGAGGATTTCTCGGGTTAATAGGGTATTATCGCAAGTTTGTTAAGAATTATGGGAGAATAGCAGCATCTCTAACAACATTATTGAAGAAAGATGCATTTTCATGGACTCCTAAAGCAACTAAGACCTTTGAACATCTTAAAGAGGCAATGTGCCTAGCACTGGTCTTAGCTATGCTAGACTTCACAAAAACCTTTATTGTGGAATGTGATGCCTTAGGAAATGGAATTGGTGTTGTTTCAATGCAAGAAGGAAAACCCACTACATTTGAAAGTCTTCCAATAAATGGAAAGTATTTACATAAATATATTTATGAGAATGAAATGTTAGCAATACTACATTCACTAACGAAATGGAGACCTTACCTAATGGGAAGACACTTCAAGGCAAAAACTGATCATGATAGTCTTAAACACTTTTTGGAACAAAGACTATCTTCAGAAGAGCAAAAAAAATGGGTCACAAAGATGTTGGGTTATGACTTTGAAATAATCTACAAAAAAGGGAAGCTAAATGTTCTTGCAGATGCACTCTCAATAAAGAATGAAGAGGTGGAAGCATTTCTTTGTGCCATTTCTATTATCCAACCAGGTTGGATAACCGAAGCAAGGGATGAATGGAATAAGGATGAAGAAGTGTGGACACTCATTCAAAAGTTCTAGCAAGATCCTAGTACATCTGATACATTTAGTTGGAAAAATGATTCCTTATGGTACAAAGATCGCTTATATCTTTGTAAGAATTCCCAACTAAAACAAAATATTATTTTGGAATTTCACACTTCTCCTTTTGGAGGACACTCGGGATTTTTAAAAACTTACCATAGGGTGAAGAAAGAATTTTTTTGGGATGGACTTAAATCTGATATTCAAAATTTTGTGGCAGAATGTTTGGTTTTCCAGCAAAATAAAGTGGAGACAATTAAGACCCCAGGTCTTCGACAACCTTTATCCATTCCAAGTCAACGTTGGGAGGATATTTCAATGGATTTTATCACAGGTTTACCTAAGTCCAAAGGAAAGAGTGTCATCATGGTGGTAGTTGATAGACTTACCAATTATGCACACTTTTGCGCATTATCTCATCCATTTAAAGCAAGTAGAGTTGCTACTGCATTTATGGACACAATTCAAAACCTACATGGAAACCCAAGGGTTATTTTGAGCGACAAAGATCCCATTTTTACTGGAAATTTTTGGACGGAGTTATTTTCTTGTTTGGGTACTCAATTAGCTCATAGCTCATCTTATCAGCCTCAATTCGATAGTCAAACTGAGATAGTAAATAAATGTTTGGAAGGCTATCTTCGTTGTTTTGTATCTAATAAACAAACACAATGGGTCAAGTGGTTACCTCTCGCTGAATGGTGGTATAACACTTCCTTCCATACTGCAGCAAAAATGACCCAATTTATGGCACTTTATGGATATCATCTACCATCCTTCACATCATCTTTAAGAAAAAATTCAAAGGTTCAAGTAGTGGAAGATCACATCGAGCATAAACAAGAAGTTCTCCAAACCTTAAAGGATAACTTGAATTTGGCACAAAAACGAATGAAACAACAGGAAAATCAACATCGAAGCGAGATAAGTTTTGATCTAGGAGAGTGGGTATTTTTATGGCTACAACCATACAAATAAATTTCCCTCAATCAAGCTAAGAAGGATAATAAATTATCTCCAAGGTACTATGGTCCTTACAAGGTGTTGCAAAAGATTGGTAATATGGCATACAAATTGGAGCTTCCTGCTTCTTCATGAGTGCATCCAGTTTTCCATGTTTCATGCTTAAAGAAGGTTATAGGTGAAAATCTTCCAGTTCAAACAATACTGACAGAACTTGATGAGGAAGGAAAAATCATATTGGAACCTGAATTAGTCAAAGAAACAAGAACTCGACAGCTACGAAATCGATCAATTTCATAGTATCTCATCAAGTGGAAGAACTTACCCACGAAATATTATACAAGGGAGGATGAGAAATTTATACAGAAGCACCTAGAGCTACTCAAGCATTCCGGACAACACTTTTTTGAAGGAGAGTGGCATGTTAAGTCCCTATATTAATAGTATAGTCCCCTATTATGTTAGTGTAGCCCCCCTTATTGTTATTGTTGTACCCCTGTAACCCCCATATTATTATTATTGTGCCCTTACATTATTATTGTTAGGTCGGCTATGGTTACATTGTTGCCCCACTAGGATTACATTGTGGCCCCATGGACTCCTATATATAGAAAGGAGGCTTTGTCATTTGTATCATCCAAGAATTGTTCATTCATGTAATGTATTGGAGGTTTCCCCCTCAAAGTGGCTCATTTCTAGGGTGTTGATATCTCTTTTCTTCTATTTTTGGAGCTGGTTCCACAACATTTTGCCACTTTGCGCTGGTCTGATTCCAGCTTGACTTTGGAGTCCCCTTTTTCCTTGATGCTGAACCAAATCAGCCTCACAAGTTGAACCAAAACAGCTTCGCAACTTCCTCCAGCTTGAACACTATGCTTGACGCTAATTAATTTGACGTGAATCTTGACTCCTGATTCACGGCCTTGTCCTTGAACAACCTGGAAAGATTAAATCCAAGTGAGAAAGAGATGTTATCATAGGCATTTGAGAAGGGTGGGTTTTGCTTTCAATTCTGGCTTGGCTTTCGTGGCTTCACAGGTTTCAAATAGTCAGAAATCACAGCTCCAATTGTGGGTGGTTCCATCAATGTACATTTGGCATTCTCGTTCAGGCCTTCCATCTCTCTTTAACTTCCCATGAATAGAAGTATAGGCTTCAGATATTCCATGTCAAACCCATAACATGAAATTGAACTCATAATTTAACTATAAGAAAACAAAATTCATACACAAAAAATACACATAACAATATTTCTAATATATACAAAAAATGGATTACAGTCTAAGGCATTTCAGCCTTAGTCACAATCTCCCCTGCTACTACATTTTACTCTCTCACGCACGCCTACTTCACACATCATAGACTCTCTTTTATATAATTTACAACAACGTGGATCATATAAGATCCATGATTTTTATCCCTTAATATCTCAAAAAAACCCCTAAATATCAGATTATGGATACATGGCAGATAATTATAATTAATTAAACCTCATCATTTCCAGTAACTTAGTTCTGTTTTAACCAACTTTCCTCGGTTTACATTGGCTATCCACTTTTTTCTTTTCACAACTTCGGATTCCAATTTTAATGAAAATTTTCTCGGATGCTCCTACATCAGTATTATTCATGGTGCTTCATCCAAAGACGTTTCATATATGGAATAAAAACCTTATCATACTCCCTTGGACTTGGCTATATCTTGAAAACCATTCTTGGTTCAGAAGTAACTTAGTCATGTAACCCACATACCATTTGAAGGAATGTGGGTTCTTATAGAGGTCATATATGGTAGTTTGAGGAGTTTCCCATATCATTTGACTATGAGAATCACTGTTTAGGGATTAAGGTTTCCTAGTTCCCACAATATATGCTAAAGTAATTAAGACCATCCAAGATGACAATAACTTGTAATGATGCTTTTAGTTAACTTATATGCTAAATAATCCATCTAGAGTATTTACATAACAACTTAATTCTATGTGTTTTTCATAGTGGTTGAGATAAAGAAGGTTCAATTATTGATTAAGTCAGTTATTTCCCTTTGAAAAAATTTATGCCTCATAACCATTATAATGCACAAAGCCTAATCATGATTCTTGTATCCCTCTCAAGGACCAAAAAAACCCGACAAATTTCATGTGTTTGAGGAGGTATTCCACACAATTAAGCTCAAAATATTTCAATAAAAATGTAAGGAACTTGTTTCGTTCTTTCATGACTGTCCAACATCTATAAAACATCCATGGTGTGTAAAAAATTATAATGGAATAATAATCCAACTTAAATGAAAAATATCCCCTAGACATGAGAAACTTCATGCTTTTTTTCAAGGTTCTTGATTTTAAAAAGATTTATTGATGACCTAAGGGCCTTGTTTTAATCCCTTGACATTGATTAGACCTCAATAACCATTCCTAGCATTGATTTACAACTTATCTCACACAAATCACTCTAGTATTCCAAATATATCCAAAAAAAAATCATAAAAATTATAACGTACTACTATGAAAATAATAACTATTGGATAGTGAAAATGCTACTATAACTATTTGAAGAATCAAGTCATTATAATAAGAGTGAGTTATAATTGAATGCTTTCCTGCCTTATGCCTTACATGGTTTTCAAGGCTAGGAGTCGCATTTAGTATAGAATTAATTACATTTCAACCCTAAGAACACTTCCACCTCCTCATTTTCTTATAAAATCTCCTTGAGGAGTACATTGTAAAGGGTTGGTTGGTGACTATTTGTAACACTGAAACTCTCTGAAATAGTACATAGTCTGTTTGAAGTTGAAGAAGAAATTGAACTCTTGGAAGCTTGATGGTGTTGTGAAATTCTTATTCTTGAGAAGGCTTTATCATTGGATCCCTGAGCTTGGTTTTTGGTGATGTATTCTGAATTGTCTGATGTTTTTCCTCTTTTCATTATGTTTCATAAATTCTTACTACAGTAGGATGAAAATTTTAGGCTAAGAAATGACTCCTAGAAGCACCTTAGACCTGTTTATCCTTCACTATTTTATGTTTTCTTCTGTTGAGGTATTTTAGAGTCTTTAATGTTTCTATTTAGTCCTCATGCTTGTTTATTTCTCTAATAGTTCAAATAGTTGGTTCCAACACGATTTATGGTTTTCCGTGCTTGTCTGCTGCCACTTGAAAATTGTTTTTGAAGTCTCCCTTTGAAGTACCATTGTTTACAGTTAGCCAAGGAGGTTTGTTTTGATCATACCCTTTGTCCCTGCTTGAACAATTGTTTTAAACATCTTTATAGTTGTGATCATAGATGTGTTACGTGTTCCCTCTTCTATGAATACAATTATCATTGAATCTTTTATGTTTTCTAAGTCCTTTGAAATAAAATATTTGAGGAAATAGGATGTGCTCCCAAATCTTAGATTTCATTTTGAAAGTTGTCTTGAAATATTTTACACAATTCTATGCTAGATTTAGGAGCATCTCACAACTTAATTCCAAAAGCTATCATGGAAACATTGAATCTAGATATCACCGGACCATACAAAGATATTTTCTCTTTTGATTCTAGTAAAGTTAAATGTCTTGGCTTGATAAAAGACTTGTGTGTCACTTTAGTCCAATACACAACCAAGAGTATTGTCATCGATATTGTAGTTGTTGATATCCCTAAAAAATATGGAATGTTATTATCTTGCTCATGAGGAGCAAAACTGCAGGGATCACTACAGTTAGACATGTCATACGCAAAAAATTCAGTATTTGGTCAACCCGAAAAGCTTTACAAAGAAACTTTAATGAAATACATGTTCAGTAGTGCAGAACAACCACAAACGTATCCTATTTATTTTGTACATTATGATATGGATTCTTTCATGTTATGTAATTCAGATATTTTCACAGATAAAAACACAACATTACAATAGAAACATAAAGAAGTTGATAGTGACAATATATTTATGAATCTATGTGGCACTTACATTTTGATGGTTCCGTCAATAGATTAGGAGCAAGAGCAGGAGTTTGGATTCATAACATGGAGAATGATCATTCTGAAGGTCATGCCTTTTGTTTAAAAATTAAATGTACAAATAACATGGAAGAGTATGAAGCTTTAATATTAGGACTGCAGATTGTTAGAAAACTAGGAGCCAAGAGAGTTTATATCATGGAAGATTAAGAATTAATCATAAAACAAATCAAAGGAGAGTATTTTGTGAATAATCCTAGATTGAGCCTAATCAAAGGAGAGTATCTATGTAGCACTTACATTTTGATGGTTCCGTCAATAGATTAGGAGCAAGAGCAGGAGTTTGGATTCATAACATGGAGAATGATCATTCTGAAGGTCATGCCTTTTGTTTAAAAATTAAATGTACAAATAACATGGAAGAGTATGAAGCTTTAATCTTAGGACTACAGATTGTTAGAAAACTAGGAGCCAAGAGAGTTTATATCATGGAAGATTCAGAATTAATCATAAAACAAATCAAAGGAGAGTATTTTGTGAATAATCCTATATTGAGCCAATACAGAGAAACTATTCTATATTTGGTTAAAGATATGCTTGAAACTGACTTTGTTGTTACTCCAAGGAAACAAAATATGCAAGCACATGGTTTGGCTACTTTTTCCAGTACATGCATATTTCCATTTCAGCCCAATCACCAATATGCCGTAGAGGTAAGACATGTTGGAACCAACTATTTGAACTATTAGAGAAATAAACAAGCATGAGGACTAAAGAGAAATATTAAAGACTCTAAAATACCTCTGCAGAAGAAAACATAAAACAGTGAAGGATAAACAGGTCTAAGGTGCTTCCAGGAGTCATTTCTTAGCCTAAAATTTTCATCCTACTGTAGTAAGAAGTTATGAAACATAATGAAAACATGAAAAACATCAGATAGTTCAGAATACATCACCAACAACCAAGCTCAGGGATCCAATGATAGAGCCTTCTCAAGAACAAGAATTTCACAACACCATCAAGCTTCCAAGAGTTCAATTTCTTCTTCAACTTCAAACAGACTATGTATTATTTCAGAGAGTTTCAGTGTTACAACTAGTCACCAACCAACCCTTTACAATGTACTCCTCAAGGAGATTTTATAAGAAAATGAGGAGGTGGAAGTGTTCTTAGGGTTGAAATGTAATTAATTCTATACTAAATACGACTCCTAGCCTTGAAAACCATGTAAGGCATAAGGCAGGAAAGCATTCAATTATAACTCACTCTTATTTTTAGGCTTAGTGGGTAAAAATACTAACTTTAAGGCACTTTCTTATCTTTACACTAACTTAACTGACAGTTTAAAATATATTCCTTTGTTTGTAATAGCTGTTAGCTGCCTTTAGTCTTAATGTTTCAGACTGAGATTTGATCTGCGTATTCCTTTGAAGCAGAAAGGCTGCAGGTGGCAATTTTGGTAGCTAGGGATTCAATTAGCCCCTTTGATGTGGCTCTGAGGTGCCCTTCGACTGATATTTCTTTGTTTCATAAACACAGTGATTTATCTTTGGATCTGTGTTTAGGCTAGATTAAACCATAATTTTCATCTTTGACACTAATACCCTTTCATTAATTGATGTTGACTGTGTTATGCTATTTTCAAGTGCACAGAGGGTTTATTGGAGTTTTTGCTCAGAAAACCGATAATCATGACTTATCGATTCCCTAAAATCGTGTTATTAGAACTCCCAAACCCTTTGAAATTGTATCAAGGGCCATGAGGATTGTAATCCTCAGCCCATAACACTATAAACATCCATGGGAGGGTTTTACCCTTTAACTTACAAAACCTGCATAAAAAAAAACCAGCGTTATTCAAATCCTGCGAAAATTGGTTTAAACTGCTTTGGAAGGTTCGTGGAAATGTTTCAGAGTCGTGAGGATGGAGAAATTTGTAGCGGAGGATGGGTTTCTATGGTAAAACATAGAAACAGGGTTTAAATTTAAAATATGGCGCGAATTTGAGGAAAATTGGTTTCAGAAAACCATTAATGGTTTTCACGCAACATTTGTGTGGTTAGGCGGTATTCGCTTTTGGAATGTGATTCCACTCAACACTCGACACGTGGATTTTTAAAACTACCCATATTGCACGGAAGTAGCGCACTGGGAAGGGAGGCCAAAAATTACACGATATTGATTATGGTCTGTCGTATAATTGGCGATAGATCAAACGGAACAGATAAAACATGATGGAGGTCAAACTGCGAGGTAAAAATGTATTCGGGGTCCACGATGACGCAAGTTGTTTCGTCGCGTAGTGAACGGGTATTGGTTTATCGGGTTAATTCCAGATCGTCAGATTTCTCAGATGGACAGATAAGATTAAAAAGGATTAGCAGATAGATGGATGGAGGAAAAGGCAAGGGAGGGTGAATAGGAGGAAGGATGGCCTGATGGCCGTTGATCTGCAAAGATCAACTGTCTAGATTCGTTTAAATCATAACGTCGGGGTAATGAAAAAACAAAGGAAAGAAGGGTTCAGAAGAGGGTTTTAGGCCTTTAAGCACCCGATTGTAGGGCTTCGGCCATATGAGGTGGAGGGTTTAAAGGTAATAAGCCCTCGGGGGATAAATAACCTATAGTGAAAAAGGGTGTTTTTAAGCCAAAAACAAGGACTTTTAAGGCCAAGTAAGAGTTCCGGTAGGTGAAATGAAGGGATTTAAACCAAATCAAAGGGAGATATAAGGTTTAAAGAGGATTTTGGAATGTTTTAGAGTCTAAATGAAGGTATTTTGAGGGTTTTTATGAAAGGGAAAAATGGGTGAAAATGGATAATTGAAATCATGGAAAATGGATATTTAAGCAGTCTTTCTCTTAGTAAAATGTAGGTACTTTAGGACTAATAGTGAAACAGCAGCGAAGATTAACTCAAAGGGTAATAATCATCATAAAAAATTCAAAATATGATAAGTTTTCAAAGGGAACTATCTCTTTGAAGGTTTAAAAGACAAAATTAGCCACCATTGGGTATGACAAAATTTATAGGTGGCTAACAGTGGCTCCACTTGGGAAGGGCAGGTGGTGTTTTAGGTGTCCTGAACCTCAGCTATTGATCTCTGGCTTTTCACTAAACCAGTGGCTTCATCCATTGGGCAGAAAATTTCTTTTCCTTTACCTGACCTTTCTCTGATTTGATGATTTCTGCAGCAATTTTGAACAATGGAATTCTATCAAAACAACATCTCTACCTACCCACTCTTATGATTCTAACCTTTTTTCTTCTTCAGAGTGCATTTGGACTAGCAAACTCTCTTCATCAACATTTTATTCTTTTGAAAACAGGAAACTAATCTATTTATACTCTTATTTCTCCATGAACTCAGTTTAAGCAGTTGAGTTCTTAAATTCTCTACCTAACTATTATCTATCAGGATTAGACTATCTGACAAACCTTTATTTTCTAATTTCTAAAACAGGAAATTTAAAAGTATCCAAGCCAAGATTAAGAAATTTGACTTGCTGCAAATCTATGGCATAAAACAAGCTACACATAGATTTTATTTGCAGAAAAATAAACAAAACTGTGAAGGCTTAAGATTTGAAAATAAAAAACATCCTTCATTATTCTTCAACTCTGATTTTGATTTTGTTTGAGCTGCTTCCTCTTTATTTCCTGGTTCAAGTTTTGAGCATATTGGAACCAGTTTGTTTTCTATCTTTGGCTCAAGATTTAATCTAATTAGAGCCATTCTACTTTTGAGATTCATAGCTTCAGATTTTGAATTTGTTTGAACCTTTGCTTTTCTATCCTAATCTACCTTACTAATAAGCCAAGATTGTGTTGTTTGGCTGATCTAATTCAGTAACCTATCAACGGTAAATTGAAAAGCTAATTAGTCATGATTAGGCTATATGACTAGCTACAAGTGTGTTTTAAGGAGTGGCATTTGAGCTTGCACACTTTCAGATTTATTTCTCTTTTTGGGTATGGGGATGTACCTTTCTTGTTTTTATCTGCCCTCTTTTCCTTTTCTATTGTTTTTGTATTTTGTTTTTCTAGCTTTGAATGCAGTGTTCAAAAAATGATATTTACAATGGAAAGAAAAAAGCTTTGAAACTCATGACTCTTGACAGAAGTAATGCTTGAGCATCCTGCCATTGACAGGACCTCCATATAGATCTTCTCCATTCAATTTTTTCATGAAGAAAGCATTATGACCCCTCTTAGCATGAATAATATAGGGTCCTTTCCACAAGTTCTCAAACTTGCCATGTTTTCCCTTCTCTTCCCTTCTTGAATCCCATCTGGGAACCACATTTCCAACTTGGACATTTTTTTCCTTAGTCATTTTATCAAACAGTTTCTTGATATTTTCTTGGACTAGTTTTGTTCTTTCATAGACCTCTTCTCTAGACTGCTGTAAATGGATAGTTTGGTTGTTTCTTCTCTGCATATCATTATCCTCAGTCTGCACTTATTGAAGGAGTTTCATGACTGGAACTCCTAATGATGTTGGGAAGACTGCATCCATTCCATAGACCAGCTGATAGGGGGACATATTTATTGACTTCTTTGTAGTTAATCTATCAGCCCATAAGGCATGAACCAGCTTACTGTGCCATGATTTTTGATTTTGCTCCAACAACTTTTTGATGATATTGATGAGGATTTTTTTGGAGTATCCAGCTAATCCATTTCCTTGGGGATAGTAGGTAGTAGAGTGGCCCAAGGTTATGTGGTATTTGTAACAGAAATCAACCATTCTCTTAGATTTGAAAGCAACAGCATTGTCTGTTATGATTTTTCTAGGACAACCAAATCTGAATAGGATGTTTGTTTTGAGGAACTTGATAATGATAGATTCAGTAGCATTCCTAGATGGTATGGCTTCTATCCACTTTATAAATAATCAGTGGCAGTGAGGATCCACTTATGCTGGGTTGATGAAGATGGGTGAATTTCTCCAATGAAGTCCAAGCCGCATTGTTGAAAGGGTTCCTCAACACCAATGGGATGTAAGGGTAAGGAAAGGAGCTTTCTTTTTCCATAAAAAATTTGACACTTATGACATGACATGACTAACTTTTGAGTGTCTGGGAAAAGGGTGGGCCAATAGTGACCAGATCTGAGGATTTTGTTTGCTGTGGTCTTCTAGTAGAGGTGTCCTCCACATTCCCCTTCATGCAGCTCATGCATAATTTTTCTTGCATCATCCTCAAGTAAAAATTTAAGCAAAATTCCAACAACATTTTTCCAATATAATACCCCATCTAATATGCAATAATTCAAAGCCTTCTGTTTAAAAAATATAGCTTTAGTTTTAGACAAAGAAGGAGGGGAATTTAAATATAAAAGTACATATATGATATCAGCATACCAAGGTAAATTTAAAAATGTTTCTTCAATGAAAGGAGCAGTGAATTCTTCTATTTCTTCCAACACATCCACCATATTCATATCTAGTGCTTGGAAATTTGACTCAGCCATGAGTTTTTCTAATCCCTGCCCTTTGATTAGTTTGGTGGGCCTGATTTCTAAGTCATATTCAAGAATAGTAGCAATCCATTTTCCCCTTTTACCATCAGGGTCTTGACTTAGAATATCCTTGACAATAGTATGTGGGACAAAAGAAATGATGTGAGAGTGTAAAATGTAGACTCTAAAGTCTTTTAATGCTTTCACCAACACTAAGGCTTGTTTCTCCATGATGTTATATTTCAGAGGAGCATCTCTTAAGGCCCTACTAAAAAAGGATACTGGTTGTTCCTACCCCAAGTCATTCTTTTGAAGTAATACTGAAGCTATTATATGTTTAGATGCAAAAGAAAAGATATAAAAGTCTTTGGTGAAATCTGGACTAATCAAGACTGGTGTTTGAGTGAGGGCTTGTTAAACCAGTTCAAATGATTGTTTAGATTGTGTTGTCCATTTAACATTTACTTATTTCTTAAGCATGTTTGTAATGTTTCTTAATAGCTCAGCAAGGTTGGGGATAAACCTCCTCAAAAAAATTATCTTCCCTATGAAAGATTTTGATTCTTTGAGGCTTCTTGGATGGCTGATTTTCAATATGCCATCAATACTTTTAGGATCTACTTTGATTCCCTCTTCTGAAATTATGTGACAAAGAAGTTTAACTTCTTGGAGACCAAAGAGTGTCTTTTTGGGGTTCAAAGATAAACCAAATCTCCTACATTTCTTAAAAACTTTTCTCAAGTGAATCAAACGTTCTTCATCAGTTTTAGAGAAAATAGTTATGTCATCAAGGTAAATGATTATAAAATAGCCAATATCTTTTGAGAAGGCTATTTCCATGGCCCTTTGGAAGGTGGCCCTTGCTTTCATCAAAACAAATGGCATTTTGACATACATAAAGGTGCCCCAAGGTGTAGTAAAAGTAGTTTTGTGTTGATCACTTGGGAGCACTAACACCTGGGTGTAACCTGAGAACCCATCCAACAGTGATATTCTTTTTGACCCAACTACCATTTGAAGTATATGTCCCATATTGGGAAAGGGGTATTTGTCTTTCAAGGAGGATCTATTTAAATTTCTAAAGTCAATGCAGAGCCTGATTTCCCCTATATTCTTCCTAACAGAAACTAAGTTTGACACCCACTCTGAATATCTAATGGGTACTATAATCCCAGCATCATACATATTTTCAATTTATTTCTTGACTAAAGGTAATAAAACATGGTTTACCCTTCTTCGTTTCTATTTGAAAGGTTTCTGATTTTCCTTAAGAGGAATTTTGTGTTGAATGATGCTAGTGTCATAAGATTTCAGATCTTTTTATCCCCAATCAAACACATCTCTAAACTCTTTGAAAAACTCTATCTATTACAATTGTGTATGAGCTGGGAGAGTGCTAGATAGTTTGATCATCTTGGGTTCTGCGAGGCTGCCTATGTTATGTTCTTCTACATTTGTTTCCATGGGCTCCATTCTTGGTTCTTTTGCTACATCATTAAAGTCAAAAAGGAGTTCTAAAGGTGTGAGACCTCTTAGAATTGTATCATTCTTGCATTGTAAAACTTCCAAGCCTTTCTGGTCTGTGTTATCAATTAATTCTGCTTCAAAAATATTCTCACATTGATTTATATCAGGAGAATATGTCATTTCTGTCTCTGGGATTTGTTCATTATCCAAACAGTTTTCTTCATAGCTGGTTTCTAATGTTGGTATGGCAAAATAATTTTCTGATTTTAGGAAATCATCTATGTGTTTTTCAGTGTCAAACACTTGCCAGTGGTCCTCGTTGTCAGCCACTGCAGGCCTGTTTTTGACTTTTATGTTAAGATGTTCATTTATCTGAGGTACTTGGAAATTGCTGGCAGTGAAGGCAAGTTCATTTGCTAGATTATTTTGTGCTCTTGGAATGAAAATTAGTACATATATTTCAAAGGTCTTTAATAAATCAAGGGTAGCATTTCAATATTCTCTAAGTCTTGGGTTTTTAGCTGAATATTCTACTTTGATTTCTCTTATGATAAGTTCAGAATCTCCTAGGATTGATATTTTCTGGGCTTGTAATTGTTTAAGCAACTGCAAGCCAAGAAGAAGGGCTTCATATTCAGCAATATTGTTGGTGCATGGAAAATATAGTTTATATGAATAACCTTGATTTGTATTTTGAATCCATACAGCTACCGCTTCACTTGTTTTATTTCAAGCCTCATCAAATTTTATTGTCCAAAGTATTTCCGTCTCCTTTTCATTTTCTTGTTGATGTTGATTGCTAATGTTTTGTATTTGATTTGAGGGAAGTTTTGATTGTTCTGATAAACTGATTTCCTCTTTGTTTTCCTTTTCTTGTTCAGTGATTTGATCTTAATTGTACAAGATAAAGGAGTATAAACTTGACTGAATGGAATATATTGGATAGTTGTCTGGTTTATATATGTTTCTCACCATGTATTTCATGTGGGATTCTCTGTATAATCTTTTGTTTTGGTTAAAAACTTGGATGGTAGCATAAGACATGTCCATTTGAAGGCTCCCCTGAAGTTTTGCTCCCCATGATCTTGATAAAATCATCCCATACTTTAGGGGAATGTCAGCTACTACTATGTCCATTACTAGACTCTTAGCAGGGATTTGAGATAAGTTAACACATAAATATTTGATTAAACCCAAGCATTTGACTCTGCTTGAATCAAAGGAATACAAATCCTTGTATGGTTTAGTAATTTCCAAGCCTAAGCTTTCCATTAATACTTTGGGAATAAGATTATGTGAAGCTCCAGAGTCTAACATGGCATTGTGTAATATCCTATCATGTATATTCAAAATAACATAGAAGGGAGGAACAACTCCTTCTTGGTATTTTCCTTCAACTTCAGGACCAAACAAAAACTCTGGTTTATCATCTGTCAATTTTAGAGTATCAGTGTCACTTCCTAAGTTCAAAGCTTTAAAAACTTGGTTTTTGTACACTTCTTGGGTCACTAGTTCAGCTAGAGGTATGGTAATTTTTATCTTTGCAATCTCTCCCTCAAGGCTGAAAGGAACAATTGTTTTTGTCATATTTACATCTGTTTTTTCAATTGAATTCTTTTCAGCAATTTTGATTTTTTGAACTTTGTTTGGACTGCTATTCAGGACAAGTTTGTTAGGGCCACTAGCTGAAGTACTAGGGATGCTTTGTTCAACATTTAGTTGGTTTCTTTTCTCTTTGTTTAAATATGTTTTCTTAGCCAAAATGTTGGGTTTTTCTACTGTTTTCTTAGGCTGATTTTCTGCATTTTTCCTAACAGCAGTTCTAGTGTTTTTATCATTTGAATTATCTAGGTTCCCTTTACTTCTTAGATCATACTGTTTATGTACCTCCATGATTTCATTCTCAAACCCCAACCTATAATCTTCAGAATCCTCATAAGTGTTTTTATTTTTTTCTGAGGAGAAGAAACCTTGTTCTTCTTTGGTGAGGAAAACATCATCCTGACTATCTGATCCAATCAATTTTACATGATTTTCTCACAATATTTCAATCTCCCTTTCTTCCTCATCTTGATCTACATAGTTTTGTTGGAAGGGAGGTCTAATTTGTTGGTCATTGTCATTTTGTCTATCTTGATTGTTTTCTCTTCTATAATTATGGTTTCTATTTCTACTTTGGGGGTTGTTCTGATTTTCTCTAGCTGGTTCTCTCTCAAGTATAGTCATCTTTTTCATCATTTCCTCCATCATCCTTTCCATTTTCGAGCTAGATGTAGAGGGTGCAGATTCTTCCCTAAATGATACTTTATTTTCATTCCTCATCCTGGCTCTTTCCTCAATTATATTTACTTCCACAGCTAAGGCTCCTTTCTGCATATCTTCTAAAGTCCAAGGATCTCTCTCTCTTAGATGATAAGCCATTTCAGTATCAAATCCTTCAGGAAATTTGTTTAAATCTGAGCCTTGTAGAGGTTTCAAGTCTGGGTGCAGTGAATTATAAACACTATTGAACCTAGTGCAATAATTTTGGACACTTTTCACAGTGTTTCTTTTGAGATTGTTGTAATCTGAAAGTATTTGGAGAGGGTTTTTTCTCACTTCCCATTTGTTTAGGAATAACTGATGGAGGGCTTGGAGGTCATTAATAATGTTAGGGGTTAAGCTTTTGAACCATTTCCTTGCTTCTCCCCCCTAGAATTTGAGTAAATAACCTAAGTTTGACATAGTCATCATCAATCTCATTCATATCAAAATAGTCATTCATCTTTTCCACATGTTGTGAAGAATTAGTAGCACCACTGGCATCATATAATGGTATCTTGGACTGATATTCCTGTGGCAGATTGAATAGAGGTAAAGGAAGGACTAGAGGGGCATACCATGTTGCCATGATAAGAGGTTGTGGAAAGAACGAGGGGTTTACAAGTGGAGGATGTAAGAGGGGAGGGGGTTGATGGAATGGTGTGTTTTGAACAGTGGTAGTATGGATTAGAGTGGAAAAAACACTAGGGCTAGAAAACTGGTTTTGAGCATATTTTTTATGGAAGAGGCTGAAGTGGTGAAAAAGATGGGAATAAGGAGGAGTAGAAAGTAAGGCTTCTCTACCAAAGCTCTGATGCAAACCTGTAGTTTCAAGATCAGCTTGGTTTAAATCACTTTGAGATCTAGTTTTGAAGATGTTCTTTGTATGATGTAAGTCGAAGTGTGAATCCTCCAAGACATCAAGGTTTTCAGGGATAGATTTTGTTCTTAAGAGGCTCCTATCAACAACTGATTTTCTAGATTTAGAAGTCTACCACAAAATCTTCTCTGGATTGTCAACTATTGTAGGAGGATTAGGGTCTGGATGAGATCTAGTGTTGATCCTATGTGAAGCCAAATTTCCTTTTAAAAAATGAGAGAAGCTAGAGTTTTTAGGGACTGCTTTGAAAGTTTTTCCTCTCACAATGTTTTATCTCGTAGGGGACTAGGCTTCCAAACTTACTTCAAGGCTGGTTAAGATAGTCCTAAAGAGATCTAGAGACCTAGATGACAAATAGGCTTACTGGACTAGTGGAGTCGCCAGGTGGAAACGTTTTAGCTTTTATGAAGGTAAAATTATTTATGGTTCCACCACCATGTTTATTATGAAGCCAATCTGAAATATTTTTGGATTTTGTATATTCTTATGGTTATAAGAGTGTCCTATGTCTGATATTAACACTTAGCTAAGGTGCTCAAACAAACAAAGTCTACTCTATGGCTTGGTAACTGATTTATTAGGAAATTGAAGGACTAATGAGTTTATAATAGTTTTCTAGGCTATCATAGATTCAATATGTCCCACCGTGATTGCCATTATGTTGGTGCTCCTAAGTTTTGATAGATTGGCTAACCAAAAGATGTTAGGTCCCTATATTACTAGTATAGTCCCTTATTGTTGTTAGTGTAACCCCCTTATTTTTATTATTGTACCCTTTTAACCCCCATTTTGTTATTATTGTGCCCTTAAATTATTATTTTTAGGTCAGTTAGGATTACATTGTGGCCCACTAGGATTACATTATGGCCCCATGGACTCCTATATATAGAAAGGAGGTTTTTTGAATTGTATCATCCAAGAATTGTTCATTCATGTAATGTATTGGAGGTTGCCCCCTCGAAGTGGCTTATTTCTAAGGCGTTGATATCTCTTTTCTTCTCTTTTTGGAGCTGGTTACACAACATTTGGTATCAGAGCTTTGGATTCTAGGGTTTCGCTGCTCCAAGCAGGTCATTGTGGCATTTTCGCTATAACTTTTCTTCTACGACGTTTCAGAAGCTAAAATTTTTAGGGTGCGAAGCCGAAGTCCTGAGGAATATTTTCTAAAACTTTCAGAGCTTGGTTCACAATATTTTCAGAGATATGATCTGTGGAAGTTAGGTTTTTTTTCAGGCTCCTAAACAGGTCATCGTGGAATTTGTGCTATAAATTTTTTTCTACGAAGGTTCAGAATCTGAAATTCCTATGGTGCGAAGTCAAAAACCTAAATAAATTCGTCAAAAAATTTCAGAGCTTGGTTCGCAATATTTTTGGAGATATGATCTATGGAAGGTAGTGCTTTTTCAAGCTTCTGAATTTCATCTCAAAGAGGTGATCTTGGGAAAAGTTCAATAACTATCTCTCTGGGCATCAGATTGGAGTGTCATAAAAAGTGGTTGCAAGTACTGTAGTTTCTTGGCTATCAATTTTAGAGACGAAGGATGAAATAGTGACACGTGGAAAGTCGTACAAGTTCGCTCTACTGAACCAGTCCATAATTAGGTCATTGTGGGAGATTGGACACAACTTTGTCTTGGAGAATCCAAATCAGGTCAGACCTATGGCATTCAAAAGATAATTCAGAGGGCTATGTTGGTACCAAAAATCAAATATTGAAGTTTTGAAATCACAAATATAATCCAATTTCAATATCGAGCTCCTCAAAAGCAAGAAAAAGGTGTGTATTTTTTTTTTCCCGAATTGCATAAGTCTTGTTTCAAGAATCAATTTGAATTGATTCCAAGGGCATATTGTAGAGTAGATATCAGTATTGGGTTCTAAAATATGCCCCGTAAAAATAATTCAACACCCATTAAGCCTTCAGAAGGCTCTACTATGACTCATGAAGATGAAGAATTGCAACATGATCTATCAAAATTACAAGAGCAAGTGCAACAAATTTCACTCTCGCAAAGAGTAACAAAAAATGAAATGGAAGTTTTGAAGACAGGCGTGGAAGCTAAGATGGACGGCATGGAAGCTGGCATGGAAGCTAAGATGGAAAACATGAACAATGATCTAAAAACAGACATCGAAGGTTTGACAAAGTTGATACAAGAAATGTTTCGTAATGGTGAAAAGATAGTACAAGAACCTCATGATGAGAACAAAATCAATGTTAATCATGATTTCATAAACTCTAATGTTGGCGGGAAGAACCACCATATTCCAAAAATGGATATGAGGAAGTTTGATGGAAAGGATATTGTAACATGGATACTACAGATGGAGCAATATTTTGATCTCCATAACGTGCAAAACACACAAAAGGTACGCATTGCAACTTTACATTTAGAACAAAATACATTTGTATGGTATCGATGGCTTTGTTCCCGTAAAAAAATCGTCACTTGGTCAATTTTTACGGAGGAAATGATAGCACATTATGAGGATACAAAGAGCAACACCTTCTTTACCCAATTGATAAATCTCAAACAAAAGGGTTTAGTGGGGCAGCACATTGAGGACTTCCAAAAATTGAATATAAGGGAAACTGATCTTACAGAGGAACACAGGATTGATCTCTTCCTAGGCACTTTAAAGGATAACATCCAACATGAAGTTCGCGTTTTGGAACCTGATTCATTGGAGAAGGCATTCAGGTTGGGAAGAAAAGTTGAATGTAAAATTATGGCGACAAGGAAGCCTACCACTCAATTCTATAAAGAAGGAAGTGTTGCTACGCCTAGATTTCCACAACCTACAAGGTTGACACCACAACAATTGGAAGAAAAAAGAGCAAAAATTCTTTGCTACAGTTGTGATAGCAAATACACTAAAGGTCATAAGTGTGTCGAGAAGAAATTATTTTACATAGATTGTGAAGAGGAAGAAGAAAATGAACAAGAAGAGGATATACACCAGGAACCAGCCCTAGAAGAGGAAGAAATGAATCCGACCATATCGTGTAATGCACTGGCAGGAATTAACACTCCTCAAACTCTCAATATAGAAGGACAAATCAAGAAGAAAAAGGTAATAGTGTTGATTGATTCAGGTAGCACCCATAATTTTATTCATTGTAAGGTAGCCAAGGAATTAAATTGTTTCTTATACCCAGCACCAGAATGTCAAGTGATGGTTGAAAATGGAGGAACTATAAATTTCTCTGGAAAATGCCATAATATCAAGCTAACCATGGGGGAATATGTATTGATTAGTCCAATTCTTTCCATTCCTATGGGAGGTGCTGATGTTGTACTAGGAGTACAATGGTTACAATCTTTGGGGACGGTAGCTTTTAATTTTCAAGGAATTTTCTTGAATTTTTTTTCAGAAGGAAAGGAAGTCGAATTACGGGGTATTGAAGGGAAGTCGGGAAGGATAATATGCTCTAATGTCATAACAAAGCTTCTAAAGAAATAACAACGAGGTGTAATTGCACAATTATGCTGACTAGAAGTTCTGACATCAAAATCATCTATTTCTGCAGATCTCCAACAAGTCTTGGACAATCATTCCAAGGTGTTTGACACTCCCAAAGGACTCCCACCTATTCGTGATCATGATCATGCTATTCGTTTGATTCCAGGAAGTGTTCCTCCAAACATCAGGCCTTATAGATATCCTTACCTCCAAAAGAGCGAAATTGAACGTATGATTGCAGAAATGTTAGAGGCGGGTATAATTCAACCTAGTCAAAGTTCTTTCTCTGCTCCCGTAGTATTGGTACACAAGAAGGATGGATCATGGCGAATGTGTCCGAATTATAGGGAGCTCAATAAGCTCACCATTAAAGATAAATTTCCCATTCCTGTGATTGATGAATTATTGGATGAATTACATGGAGCAATTTATTTTACCAAGTTGGATCTTCATTCAGGATATCATCAAATTAGAATGAAGATCGAAGATATTATGAAAACAACATTTCGAACTCATGAGGGTCATTATGAATTTTTGGTCATGCCTTTTGGCCTTACCAATGCACCTTCTACATTTCAAGGGTCGATGAATTCCATTTTCAAACCCTTCCTTAGAAAATTTGTGCTAGTATTTTTTGATGATATACTAATCTACAGCAGGTCTTGGAAGGATCATGTTCAACATGTTGACAGGGTGCTCAAACTATTGGAGGAGAAACAATTATATGCAAAAACATACAAATGTTTCTTTGGAGTACAAGAGGTGGAATATCTGGGTCATATTTTATCTCACGAGGGTGTTAAGGTAGACCCTAACAAAATTAAAGTCATTAAGGAATGGAAAGTCCCCACAACCATAAAGCAGTTGCGAGGATTTCTCGGGTTAACAGGGTATTATCGCAAGTTTGTTAAGAATTATGGGAGAATAGCAGCACCTCTAACAACATTATTGAAGAAAGATGCATTTTCATGGACTCCTGAAGCAACTAATGCCTTTGAACATCTTAAAGAGGCAATGTGCCTAGCACCGGTCTTAGCTATGCCAGACTTCACAAAAACCTTTATTGTGGAATGTGATGCCTCAGGAAATGGAATTGGTGTTGTTTTAATGCAGGAAAGAAGACCCATTGCTTTTGAAAGTCGTCCAATCAAAGGAAAGTATTTACAGAAACCTATTTATGAGAAGGAAATGTTAGCAATACTGCATGCACTAAAGAAATGGCGAACTTACCTAATGGGAAGACACTTCAAGGTAAAAACTGATCATGATAGTCTTAAACACTTTTTGGAACAAAGACTATCTTCAGAAGAGCAGCAAAAATGGGTCACAAATATTTTGGGTTATGACTTTGAAATAATCTACAAAAAAGGAAAGCTTAATGTTGTTGCAGATGCACTCTCAAGAAAGAATGAAGAGGTGGAAGCATTGCTTTGTGCCATTTCTATTATCCAACCAGATTGGATAACTGAAGCAAGAGATGAATGGAAGAATGAAAAATATGTATGGACACTCATTCAAAAGTTGCAGCAAGATCCTAGTACATCTGATACATTTAGTTGGAAAAATGATTCCTTATGGTACAAAGATCGCTTATATCTTTGTAAGAATTCCCAAATAAAACAAAAGATTCTTCCGGAATTGCACACTTCTCCTTTAGGAGGACACTCGGGATTTTTAAAAACTTACCACAGGGTGAAGAAAGAATTTTTTTGGGATGGCCTTAAATCTGATATTCGAAAGTTTGTGGCGGAATGTTTGGTTTGCCAGCAGAATAAAGTGGAAACAATTAAGACCCCAGGACTTCTACAACCTTTATCCATTCCAAGTAAACGTTGGGAGGAGATTTCAATGGATTTTATCACAGGTTTACCTAAGTCTGAAGGAAAGAGTGTCATCATGGTGGTAGTTGATAGACTTACCAAGTATGCACACTTTTGTGCATTATCCCATCCATTTAAAGCAAGTACAGTTGCTACTACATTTATGGACAGAATTCAAAAGCTACATGGAAGCCCAAGGGTTATTGTGAGCGACAGAGATCCCATTTTTACTGAAAATTTTTGGACGGAGTTATTTTCTTGTTTGGGTACTCAATTAGCTCATAGCTCATCTTATCATCCTCAATCTGATGGTCAAACTGAGATAGTAAATAAATGTTTGGAATTATATCTTCGTTGTTTTGTATCTGATAAACAAACACAATGGGTCAAGTGGTTAACTCTCGCTGAATGGTGGTATAACACTTCCTTCCATACTACAACAAAAATGACCCCATTTATGGCACTTTATGGCTATCATCCACCATCGATCACATCATATTTAAGGGAAAATTCAAAGGTTCAAGCAGTGGAAGATCACATCGAGCATCAACAAGAATTTCTCCAACTCTTCAAGGATAACCTGAAATTGGCACAAAATCGAATGAAACAACAGGCAGATCAGCATCGCAGCAAGAGAAGTTTTGATGTAGGAGATTGGGTATTTTTACGACTACAACCATACAAACAAATTTACCTCAATCAAGCTAAGAAGGATAATAAATTATTACCAAAGTACTATGGTCCTTACAAGGTGTTGCAAAAGATTGGTACTATGGCATACAAATTGGAGCTTCCTGCTTCTTCGCGAGTACATCCAGTTTTCCATGTTTCATGCTTAAAGAAGGTTATAGGTGAAAATCTTCCAGTTCAAACAATATTTCCAGAACTTGATGAGGAAGAAAAAATCATATTGGAACTTGAAGCGGTCATGGAAACAAGAACTCGATAGCTACGGAATCGATCAATTTCAGAGTATCTCATCAAGTGGAAGAACTTACCCACCGAAGATTCTACATGGGAGGATGAGAATTTTATACAGAAGCACCCGGAGCTACTCAAGCGTTGAGGACAACACTTTTTTGAAGGAGAGGGGCATGTTAGGGCCCTATATCACTAGTATAGTCCCTTATTATTGTTAGTGTAAACCCCTTATTGTTATTATTGTACCCTTGTAACCCCCATTTTGTTATTATGGTGCCCTTAAATTATTATTGTTAGGTCGGCTAGGATTACATTGTGGCCCACTAGGATTACATTATGGCCCCATGGACTCCTATATATAGAAAGGAGGTTTTGTAAATTGTATCATCCAAGAATTGTTCATTTATGTAATGTATTGGAGGTTGCCTGCTCGAAGTGGCTCATTTCTAAGGCGTTGATATCTCTTTTCTTCTCTTTTTAGAGCTGGTTACACAACAAAAGACAAGACAACATCAGAACCAATCTTTAGAGTTCCAGGATCTAGTCCTCCTGTTCTCAAAGAGGGATCTCTCAAATTGTTTGTTTGCAAAGGTATATCTTGTTTGCTTTTAAGTATTGATTTTAGAATAGTTATGAAGTGCAAGTTTTTGTTTGATTTATTTGTTTGGTTGAATTGGTACAACAGAACATGAAAGGTCTAGGCAGTATAGATAGAAAGAAGAAATATCAGGTTCATTGGGAAATGGATTCAGGAAGAGGTTTATGACAAGCTCATCAATGGATATGGGATATCAAAGGTAAAATCTAACTTGGCCACAGGATCCTTTAGTTTTGTGAATGACATGGACATTAATGATTTTGAAAGAGAGTTTTAATTCTAAAAAAAGGGATCTCAAAACATAACTTGAACAATAAAGAGGTATTTGATAGACATGGCTAACCATGAATTCTACAAACCACACTTTAAGCAAATAATGATTTCAAGACAACTTTAAAAATGAAATCTAAGATTCGGGAGCACATCCTATTTCCTCAAAGATTTTATTTCAAAGGACTTAGAAAACATAAAATATTCAATGATAATTGCAGTCATAGAAGAGGGAACACCTAACACATCTATGATCACAACTATAAAGACCTTTAAAACAATTTTTCAAGCAGGGACAAAGGGTATGATCAAAATAGACCTCCTTGGCTAAGTGTAAACAATGGTACTTCAAAGGGAGACTTCAAAAACAGTTTTCAAGTGGCAGCATACAAGCAGGGAAAACCATAAATCATGCTGGAACCAACTATTTAAACTATTATAGAAATAAACAAGCATGAGGACTAAAGACAAATATTAAAGACTCTAAAATACCTCTGCAGAAGAAAACATAAAACAGTGAAGGATAAACAGGTCTAAGGTGCTTCCAGGAGTCATTTCTTAGCCTAAAATTTTCATCCTACTGTAGTAAGAAGTTATGAAACATAATGAAAATAGGAAAAACATCAGACAGTTTAGAATACATCACCAACAGTCAAGCTCAAGGATCCAATGATGGAGCCTTCTCAATAACAAGCATGTCACAACACCATCAAGCTTCTAAGACTTCAATTTCTTCTTCAACTTCAAACAGACTATGTATTATTTCAGAGAGTTTCAGTGCTACAACTAGTGACCAACCAATGCTTTACAATGTACTCCTCAAGGAGATTTTATAAGAAAATGAGGAGGTGGAAGAGTTCTTAGGGTTGAAATGTAATTAATTCTATACTAAATGCGACTCCTAGCCTTGAAAACCATGCAAGGCATAAGGCAGGAAAGAATTCAATTATAACTCAGTCTTATTTACTATGTTTCTGCTTTTTAGGCTTAGTGGGTAAAAACATTGACTTTAAGACACTTTCTTATCTTTACAATAACTTTACTGACAGTTTAAAATATCTTCCTTTGTTTGTAATAACTGTTAGCTGCCTTTAGTCTTAATGTTTCAGACTGAGATTTGATCTGGGTATTCCTTTGAGGTAGAAAGGCTACATGTGGCAATTTTGGTAGCTGGGGATTCAATTAGCCCCTTTGATGTGGCTCTGAGGTGCCCTTCGACTGATATTTATTTGTTTCATAAACATAGTGATTTATCTTTGGATCTGTGTTTAGGCTAGATCAAGCCATAATTTTCATCTTTGACACTGATACCCTTTCATTAATTGATGTTGAATGTGTTTTGCTATTTGCAGGTGCGCAGAGGGTTTATTGGAGTTTTTGTTCATAAAACCGATAATCATGACTTATTGATTCCCTAAAATCGTGTTATTAGAACTCCCAAACCCTTTCAAATTGTATCAAGGGCCATGAGGATCGTCATCCTCAGCCCATAACACTATAAAAATATGTTGGAGGGTTTTACCGTTTAACTTACAAAAACCTACATAAAAACAAACAAACGTTATTCAAATCCTGTGAAAATTGGTTTAAACTGCTTTGGAAGGTTCGTGGAAATGTTTCGGAGCTGTGAGGATGGAGAAATTTGCAGCGGAGGATGGGTTTCTATGGTAAAACACAAAAACAGGGTTTAAATTTAAAATATGGTACAAATTTGAGGAAAAGTGGTTTCACAAAACCATTAATGGTTTTCGCGCAACATTTGGGGGGTAGGCAGTATTCGCTTTTGGAATGTGATTCCACTCAGTACTCGACACGTGGATTTTCAAAACCACCCATATTGCGCGGAAGTAGCGCACTGGGAAGGGACGCCAAAAATTACGCGAGATTGATTATGGTTCGTCGAATTATTAGCGATAGATTGAATGGCGCAGATAAAACGTGATGGACGACAAGCTGCAGGGTAAAAATGTATGCGAGGTCCACGATGACGCAAGTTGTTTCGTCGCATAGTGAACAGGTATTGGTTTATCAGGTTAAGTCTCAATCATCAAATTTATCAGATGGACGGACAAGATTAAAAAGGATGAGTGGATAGATGGATGGAGGAAAAAGTAAGGGAGGGTGAATGGGAGGAAGGATGGCCTGATGGCCATTGATCTACAAAGATCAACAGTCTAGATTCGTTTAAATCATAACGTCAAGGTAATGAAAAAACAAAGGAAAGAAGGGTTCGGAAGAGGGTTTTAGGCCTTTAAGTGCCTGATTGCGGGGCTTTGGCCATATGAGGTGGAGGGTTTAAAGGTAATAAGCCCTCAGGGGCTAAATAACCTATAGTGCAAAAGGGTGTTTTTAAGCCAAAAGCAAGGATTTTTAAGGCCATGTAAGAGTTCTGGTAGGTGAAATGAAGGGATTTAAACCAAATCAAAGGGATATATAAGGTTGAAAGAGGATTTTGGAATGGTTTAGAGGCTAAACGAAGGTATTTTGAGGGTTTTTATGAAAGGGAAAAATGGGTGAAAATGGATAATTGAAATGATGGAAAATGGAGTTTTAAGCAGTTTTTCTCTTAGTAAACAGCAGGTACTTTAGGACTAATAGTGAAACAACAATGAAGATTAACTCAAAGGGTAATAACCATCATAAAAACTTCAAAATATGATAAGTTTTCAAAGGGAACTATCTCTTTGAAGGTTTAAAAGACAAAATTAGTCACCATTGGGTATGACAAAATTTATAGGTGGCTAATAGGGGGTATGTTCAACATCAACAATAGGAGGTTGCACGGCATTAATAGTCACAACATCCTAGGAAGCCATAGATTTATTTATTTTAATCAATTTAATTACTTTCTAGCTTAATAAATGGTCTCAGGTAGTCAGAAATACTTGTGAAAAGTTGATTTCGTTCTACAGAAAGGGTTCTGGATGCAACAGGGGCTTTCTGGCAACGAAATAGGCTTCAATGGTCTTTATGATGCTTCAAACTAGTTCTACATTATATTTAGTAGAAAAATTCTTGAATTCCAATGTAATTTGGCCTCAACATAGGTCGACAGCTGTTCTAGTAGTAAAAAGGCGTGAATGTTGGTCAAATTTTACTTTAAAATGGCTTGGAAATGGTCTTTGGTTTATTCTCTACAATATAAACAATTTTGTAAATATACAGTAAAATAAGTAAATAATTACAATGTGCGAGTTTTATTACTTTTGGACCGGAGGTAATAAATTACATTAGCGCGGAGTTGAACCTTGAAATGTCTATGGTTTGATCTTACAGGCGCAGGGGCATGTTGGTAGTTTTCGCATTTGAAAAGGTGGTAAAATGGTTTGGAATGGGCAATGCGATGAACTGTGAGACTTCCACGTAGTAGGGAGGTGGGGCTCATAACCACTTATTTTAAATCCTCTTAATGGATCTAAATGTTGGTCAGTCAGGGGTGCAAATGAGCTTATTGGCCATTCGATTAAACAAATAGAGATTTGACGGTTGACGAGTGTGAAGGGATGAGTGGGGGTTTGATAGGTGGGGCCCATGGATAAGTTATGCAATAGGTATTTTAATATATGTGAATAGGTTTAATATATAAAGGGATGGGTTTAAACTATAGTGGTAGGGTTTATATGAAGTGGAGTTATAGGCTAGACCTGGGATATATCAAATGTGGGGAAAATTAAAACTATATGTTATAAATTAATATAAAGGGGTTAATATCATATGGGTAGGGAAGTAATATATGCAGTAATTATTATTATATGGGATAAATGTGTATGTATGCGGGATTAATATAATAAAGCAAATAAGTTAAAATTAATATGGGATGTTAAAAATGATGTCGGGAAGGGATTTTACAGTGGGACTCGTCATTATTTTAACCATTTTAAACTTATGCAAAGTGGGTTTTTTCGCATATTTTAATTTAAAAGGGAAATTAGTAAAGGGGATCTATTTTTAAAATGAAAAATGTGCGTTTAAACAAGGGAATGGGGTATTAGGAAGGGAAAATGGGTGAAATAAGGGGAAAATGGTATTTCACAAGGGAAAATGCCTTATAATAGTGGCATTAGGGTTTTAAATAAGGGGAAGGGGATTTTGGGGAATATTAGTGATATGAAATAACCAATTGATGCTCTCCATTAATTGTTAAAGTAATTTTCCTACCCATCATTTACCCTAACGTTGTTTCTTCATTTATTGTGTGAATTTGAGCTTGCTGACCCTTTAATTTTTCTTTGATAAGTAAACTAATCTAATTATACCCTTATAAATTCCAATGGCTCAGATTAAACTGATCAAATCATTATTATTCTCTACCTAACTACTGATCTGCCGAGATTAAATTGTTTGGCAATGATATTTATTTTCTAGCTATCAGCATGAAATTTAAAGCATGAATGAATGAACATTAAACTGTTTGAACCTCATGGATTGTGACTTTTTTTGACAAGATGCACAAAATCTTATTTGCAAAGTAAAGTAAAAGTAGTGCCATTTGAATTTGCATCACTTTCAGGATCAATTTTTATCTCTTTTTGGCGGGGTTCATATTTTTTCTTCTTTTCTGATCTTTTTTCTTTTAGTGCTTTATTTTTTCTTTTAGGACTTACCCTCTTTACATTTTTTTTTTAATATGGGGAAATTTTTGCAGAAAGTAAAGTATGTAAAATATTACAAGACTAAAACATAATCAATTCAAAATTATGAACCCTATTATTATAGGACCCTAAAACCATCCATGCAAACATTAATTAAAAAATCATAATTTGATGTTGGTACTAAGTAATATTGGCCTGAAATACTATTTGGATTGTACTTGCATAACACGGGTTCAATTCCGACTTCTACCACTATAAGATCTAGGTGAACTCATACACACCCCTAAATATTATCCCACATAGTAAATCAAGGAATTTGATCCTCGAACCTCCAATTTTTACAATGCCATCATATTATGGCGATCACTAATCGAGTTGCACCCATGGAGGCTAAGGGTGACCAATGCTAATATTGTGCCTTGAATTATTTTCTCTTCAAATTAATTAATAAAATAATGTAATTCACCCAATAAATATTCTTGAGTGCTAAATAACCAATAATAATAATGCAAAACACTATCCTTCCTTTAAATTTCTCATTAATATAGGAATTTCATATGATTATTTATACAATCCTTTTTGAAGAATTATTAAATTGTCCTTATAGTTCTTACAAAACACTTGGTCCAAACCATTAGTTTTTTTTTATTCACACCATGACCTATACGAAGCTCGTAGTTTATTATAGGCCATTAATTTTAGACCTCATTTAGCGCAACTTAATCTAAGATATCCATTATTGTTATTCCATTCCTTTCAGTAAGCTTTGTAGCTCATGGAATAACATTAGTTTTGTTGTGGATTTAAACCCATATCATCTAATGAATATTTGTTTCTTGTTTGCATAATAATTTTTACTTGATGGTATTCATTCTTATGATTGCCTACATCAACACCTTTCCTTTCACTAACATTTAATCTATTGGGTTTTTTTAAGGACAATATGATGAAGTATGAGTTTTTACTTCAGTAGAATCAACTAGCATGGAGCATAATATAAAATTTTAAAAGAGATCTTGAAAGTGTTGAGGTTCAACATTAAGTTGTTCAATCATCGAAATATGAAGCTTAAAAGGTTTAAGAAGACACTAAAATGTCATTCTCCCATTAATGATAAGATTTTCAATATTTTCAAGCATACCTTGCTTTTGTGTGAACAAACTTGGATGAAAAATTTGATGAGATAATGATAATTTGAAATCAGTGTTCAACCAGGGCTCTGGATAACACTATCGATCCCCCAAACTAAAATTTCCAAAGTATAAAGCGGTATAGGTTTTGCATAATGTGCAAAATAATAAAGTGCCGTATATGAATTAAGTTATTCTTGGGATTTATAATCTTTAATACATTATATATAGGTTTAAGATTAGCCAAATTTAATCAGTAAATGTCAAGGGGATCTCTCTTTTATTATTAGCATGATTATGAATTTTAATACCAATGTGAATAATTATGATTATAAACTATATTTCATATATAATTATTAATAAAAAAATCAATAGACTCTTTCATTAAAACCAATAGAATCCATCCACATTAAAATCATATGCGAGGAAGCACATGCACATTCTCTTACCAAGATCACGTTCTATAGCTATGTAGATGGTTTCCGTGACATTTCCCACTTTCCACTCCAGTCATTACTAGTGACCACATATCAAGTAAGTCATATTGCATCATATAAATTATTAAATGTATGAATGTTTTAAGGGGACTTTTATTTTGCAAAGTAAAGTTAATTTTACAAAGGATTGACTAAATTTATTTCGATTAACCAATGTAATTTTTCCATTGCATCCGATAAGTTTATAATAATATCTAGGGAGTATTTTTAACTCAATGGTAGCCAACCCAAATATAAAGATAAGTTGATAATCAATATAAAAATTTGGAGTAATCATTTTTAACTCAATCACAATCTAACCAAACCAAAAGAATCAATTAATAAGCAATGAAACAATTTGAATACTATAATAAATAATAATTATTTTTAACTGCATCAGTAAAATCTAACTAATAAAAGAAGAAAAATTATCATAATTTATATATGTTTTAAATTTTAATATTTGTATTATTGAAATAATTTAAATACTATAATAAATAATAACTATTATTTTTAATTACATCGGTTAAATCTAATAAAAGAAAAGAAATTATTATAATTTATATATGTTTTAAATTTTAACATTCGTATCATTGAAACAATTTGAATACTATCATAAATAATAACTATTTTTCTAACTACCTCAATTAAATATAATTAATAAAAGAAGAGGAATTATTATAATTTATATATGTTTTAAATTTTAACATTCGTATTTATATTAATTATTTTTTACATTTTATAAATTTAATTAATATTTTTTACATTTACCTTGATTAAATTATATATCCTCATGAAATTTTTAAATATAAATTCTCTTATTTGCTTATTAGATTTGTACATATAAATCCTCTTAATTGAATTTTTAAATTTCAAATTCACAAATTCCAATTTATTACACCAACTTGCATGCTGCAACTTCATTTTACAAGATATTATTTCCTTCCACTTCATCCTAGACATGTTCAAGGACAATCGAATATTGGAATGATTTCACGAAAACGATCTCTAACCCTCTTCACAGTAATTTTTATATTTTGCAAAGAGATATCAAACGAACGAGGCATTATGTTGTATATAATCACTGCTTTATATTCATACTTTTTTATGAGAAGATTATTCATTCACTCTTGTAATAAATTACGAGAAAAACTTGCCACCCCACAAAATGAGCATAGATTATGCAAATCTAATTTTCCTTATCTCTCATTTACTTACATTCCTTCATTTTACTATTTTCTCTTATCTCATAGTTAGTTGCATTCTTTCATTTTTAATAGGTTGGGTTACATTCTTTGGTCGGGCAAAACAATTTTACTCTCTCGTAATGTTAATGAAAAATGTTTTCGATATTAAAATGTTAAAATGTATCATGCATATGTTTTGAAAGGTTTTCCAATCACAATGTTAAATTTTTCTAGATCTCAAAGATTTAGTTTGATATGTATTGGAGCGATATATTTTTTTTCATTCATCTTGATGAAGTTAAAGTGGAAAAAGTGGACGACTCAACTCACATGACCATTTTTATAGGTAAGACTAGTTTGACAAATTGGGGTTTAAAAGCTTCTAGGATCATTTTGAGGCATAAAACAATATTTTTTGAGGGTAAAACCTTATTGCTTTATCGTACCACCTTTATTTTCTATTATACATATAAATACATTTCTATTGGAACAAGAATCACCTCAATTAGAGGTCAAATGCAAAAGTTATGCCACAAGTAAGTTGATCTTCCTATTTTTTCAACCATGATTCAAGAGGATGACATATCAGCCCTCATTACTCATTGAAAGGGGGCTAGCCACATGAGAATGATGAAGAATAATTGACAAAATTTATTATTGTAACTCTAGTTAAGGTTTGAAGGAGCCAACCTAACCACTAGTAGGTTATCGTGCTATGATATAACCGAGCCACTCAGAGGAAAATGGGTTCCATTTGTTTAGGGAATTTTGTTTGATACAAAAGTAGAGTAATTAAGGGGGATAGGGAGAAAGAACTCACAGAGAATTTTTGTATTGTTTTAGCCCACGTGCCATAGGCCTTACATATTTGTACTTGTATCCATTTTCTATTAAGAGAAAGAGAGCATAGCAACCATAACTTATAACTAGACTTTTTCCTGAAAGGGTTTCCCAAGGTGTATCTTGTGTCAGTCGTAGTTTCTGAGTTTCTTATTTAGTTTTTCTTTATTTTCTACATCATTATAATTTGCATGCATACACAATAAATAATAATCTATAGATTCATAAATATAAAGAGAAATAAACCCTCATATTGTAGATTTCAAAATTTTAATTATAACTTTATCACATTTGTTACCCACCATTTTGTGGGTGATATCCATAGGAGAAAATTTTCTCTAGTATGCTCATCTGCCGAAACTCAGCAGCCCTTGCAGCCACCAACTATATCGTTATGTCATTTCTCTGCCACCTGAGCCATTCATGTGGTCCCTCACCCACCTCTCATGATCGAATGTTTGACGATCGGCCTTCAAAACTAAAATGTATACCTTTTCATTTTGTAATGTGGTATTGTAGTTTTCCTATCATGGATACTTATAGGCTTGGACTAATGGGGGGATTCGTCGTAAAGAGTGGGTTGTGTTTTTTCCTTTGTCCCCTAGACCTCTTTTGGATGCTACCCTTATATATTAGTCTCGTGGGATATCCTTTACTGACAATTGGGTTTTAGGGTGGTAGTACATGGGAAGCCCCAATTTTGGTGCTTTCTCCTTCATCAGAATTTTATGAATAAAATGGAGGATTCAATGCCTTATTTTTAGTGAAAATCTGAAGATTTTTCCATGGGAAGTTTTGATCCTAGACTTGACCTATATGAGATGGAGTGACCTGACTCTAGAACTCTTAGTGATGATGGTGGAAATGGGGACCTTGAAATTGGTGATGATAAATGAAATGAAAGAGAAACAAAAATTATTTAATGTTATTTAGTGACCAAAATTATTGTTGAGAGCTAACTAAAAAAGAAAAAAAATTTGACTTATGACCTGATGAAAAACTCGCAAAAGAGTTATTTTTATCACTGACAAACTGACTCTAAAATTGGCTGCAGCTGGGGATGACAACTCCTTCCAGAGGTGTCAAGAACTTGTAGATCAGTGCCTTTGTATTGGGCATGGAGTCATAAACAGCTGCAAAATAATCTTTATTTCTGAAACCGAACCACTTATACAAACTGAAAATGCACATACTACAAACTGTAAACTAGATGTTGAAGGAGATGCTTGTCCAACAAGCTTATTTATGTAAATATAACCTATTCTAATACCAGATGCTTGATTTCAATAAATATAAAATATCCAACATAGCCAATCAAAAATATGATCCAGTACTTGGGCCCCTTCACTTCTTTTAACAAAAATCAGAACCACAACTTGTAAGGGCATTAGAAACTGATTGTAAGTATGATCTCCACAATAATGAGCCATCAGAGCATGAAAAGAATTCCAGGTATTGGAAATTAATTGAGGCTCTACACGGAAGAAATCCTTCATATATAAAGCAATAAGATCATAAAATTCATGACCTATCTCTTGATCTTCAAATTATTATGTAAATTCACTTTCTATATCATCATACAGTTTCATATATGAGTCATCGGATTCATTATCAAAACAATATTCATTTTCAACATCAAAATGAAACACTATTGTTTCTTGTTTTGGAGGAAGGAGTTTTTCCAAGAAGTTCTTAGGATCTTGGAAATTATATGATTGGATTTGATCATTTAAAAGCTTAATCTCCTTCTCAAACCTTTCAACAAATAATTCAAAGAAGCCAGTTTTACCTTCAGGATAAATCTCTGTAGATCTCATACAATGAAGCGTAGTCATTGAAATGACCTCATCTATTTGAATATCCACTAACTGATCCTTGAATTCTTTGACAACTTCACAAAATAGAGGGTTTTCCACATACCCAATCATCTTGTTTTAGTATGTGACCTGGTTAGTGAGCAGTGGAGGCGCCATGAATGTCTTGATTTATGGATTCTTCTTCCAGTGGAGTATTTAGATCAACCTATACTGTGTGGAGTCACCAAGTGGATGATTCCAGCCTTCATATGCATCTGACTGCTTTCCACCATCAACAAATACATCTAATCCTTGTCATTCTCTCCCAGGGAGGCTCTGTCACCTCACTCCCCAGCAACGACGCCATAAATTTTATTACTCTCCACAACCTCTTAGGCTGGAATTAGGAGTGAATAAAGGTAACCACAAACCAACTTTTAGCTAGGAAGCTAGTCCTACATAACCAGAGAGGGCTCTCTCTTTGTCACCTTTTAAATATTAAATTTTAGGTCGAGTACTAGATTTTAGGCTAGATACCAATTAATTTGTCTTAGAATTTGTTTGCTGGATAAAAATTATAATCAGTGAAACTAGAATTGATTTCAAAGACAAAATTGCAGAAAATGGAGTAAGGCAAGATATGCAAACTATTTGAGCAGAATTAACTTGTCATTTGTGTATAATGGTAGAAAAGAGAGGGTTCTGAATGAGAATTTTACTAAATTCATTCATTAGAAGAAAAAAAATATGGTATAAATCTTAATAAACAACACATATGATTGATTTCTGCTTATCAAATGATAAGATTTTTACACAAGAATGTGAAATGGAAGTGAAATAACAAAGAGAAGTTACAATGCTCAAAATAAATACCACATGAATCTCACAAACTGTGTTGCAACTCCTTTTCTTTCATTAATATTAGGTCCACATTAATACAAAGAGCCTGAAAAACTCGATTATCCAACCCATCATTCCTATATAATCTCTCTATTTTTAGTTTTTACAATGGGTCTTCCAACAAGGCTAAACCTTCGAATATCTCCAAGGAAAGGGATATTATTACATTGAGAGAAAATCAGAGAAATATGTTTCTATTTATGACATCAACAATAAATCTTAAAATAGCACTCAACTCATGCTTATCGAACCCAAAAACAATGTCTGATGTGGAAATTTTTATCCTGAACTATAGGTCGCGATGTATAGGTGTTAGGCGGATAGATCATTCTTCTGAACAATAAATATCTCCCTAATATCTCAAGGATAGCTAGAAACAAACAAGACAAATGTAAACTAATTTCTCTATATTATATATGATTTAGAATTTTCTATGATGAAGAAAGGACCTACGTGTGATCCAATGCTAGTTGAATTCTTCTTTCCTATCACTCCAAGACGTCACCTCTTAAAATATACAAACAAAGACATGGAAGAGAAACAAAAGAACCTACAACATATACTAATGCAAAATTCACAAATCTATCTTAATGATAAAGGAATTTAAGAAATAATTCATTCAAGTAAAAACATAAGCAAATTATTGAGAAAATGGGATCTAATTGTATTATCTTTAAATAAAATAAGGAGTCTTACAACCGCGTTCCCCTTAATTTCGTACAGGTCCTTTTGGGATCCAGAACAAACATTTTCCTTTGGTCTGACAAGCCCTTCCACTCTTTGAACCAGCCTAACTACGAGTATGTAATCATTCTCGCAGCAAGAAAAAACAATATTTTTCTTCAACAATTCTATTCTCTATCATAGCTACTAAGTACAAAGAAAGTACTAAGTGTATATAAAATGTATAGAGAAGTTTTACATATATCAGCATGTACACTTGAGAATGAACCACAACTTCAATTTATAGGAGAAGGAAAGTGGTTATAGCTCCAAAATGGAAGGGATAGAGTCCCCTTATCAAGGTATTAAGTTCCAAAGACTAAGGAATAGGCTCCTTTTATGAAGGAATGAATGTTCATGATAAATGGAGGGAGTAAGGCTTCGACTGGATAATGCCTTCTAGAAGCTTCTAGCTGGGAGAATATTCGACCAGCTGGGCTTCTAGAATTTACTTTCGCCTTCAATTTACCTTTTATGGGGGTCCGCACTTTTAATGAAGAAAATGTGCAGTTGGCTCCGCAGTTTTTGGAGAAAAAAGGTGTGGTGCCATAGGTAAGGCTAAGGAAAAGTGCGGTACAAGTGTTTTTATGATTTTTACAAGCTTTTCTCCAAATTCAGGACTTGGTTTAGGAACTTTAGGGTTGTAGAATTATAAGGTAGCATTATATAGGTATTGATGAACCCATATAAACAGTAAAATTTCATGGTGACAAAATAATGTGTAACATATTTCCCCCTAAAGCGCGAAGTCTGAGATAATTCGAAGAGTGAAGTGCTTTATCGTTCCGAGGATTGGCTTGTGGACATTGGTTGGAACCTGTAAAAAAATTCAATGCAAACATACATATATATATATATATCATCACTGAGGTAGGCATTCCCATACTCAGAGAAAAAACTAACTAAATCAAAACTTAACTAAAATGTTCTGATATAGAAATGATTCTAATATTAGATCAATAGTAGACACAATATGGACGCAACCATCTGTCATGAATAGTCTAAAGCATAATGAAAAATAAAACTCCTCACAGCCTAGATGGTAGAAACTAGATCCAGGGTCTTGATTTCTGCTTCCCGAACTAGTACGATTCTATCCATGTGATCGATTGTGTAGAATTTGAACATGGTAGAAACCACTTGATTACTAGTCAATGATGTGAACTATTAACAAGTGTGAGAGAAACCACCAATAATGACAATGGATCTCAAAGTACTCAGTACAATCCATGAAGTGTGAATAAATTATTTGAAGTCGAACACTTCATAGAATCATCTGATCGGAGGTCAATGATGTAACCTATCGTCGAAGGTGAGAAATATGCCATTAGGGCATGTAGATTCCAAGGTACTGATAGGATTCTAGATCAAATTCCTAGATGATGTGTTTTCATCGATAGAAAATGACCTGTCATAGAAAATCCCATGACATGAAACCATGAGACCAGGTTTTGTAGAAATATTTTGCAAGGACTGACTCAGGGATGGTCGACGCGAAGGGAGACAAATGTTTGCAAATGAATGGTTTATTTGAACTATCCTCTTGAACACATAATGACACTGCAGATGGTTTGGTAACAATTGACCTAATGCTAATACCCAGAAATTGGCTGAAGACTTTCAATATGGCCTGATTAACTAATAGGAAAATGATTTTCCCAACCCAGGACAAAAAGTGTCATGTTCAACAGTGGTATACTGTTTTTAAACAAAGTTTAACAACTAGATCCATTTTATCTCTTTTTCCCCCACCATTTCTGGCAAGTACCTCTTTAATTTTGACAAGCTTGAGGAGGATAACATTTTCTTTTTATATAAGCTCATCCTTCGGATGAGTCCAACTTAGTTTAAAATCGAACCCGAAGAAGGAGTGGTTCGTTCCTATTTATAATTGATAGGTCCTTTACTGTTAAATTTTAACAAGTCCAGTATAAGAGAAAATTGGTGTTTTTCAATTTTAGAGAGTCGGAAGAAAAACTTAAGAAAACTCCATGGGTGTACTTTTTCGTAAATTTAGTCTCTCAAGCTCGAAAAAGGATAAAATAATATAGGAGAGAACTCTATTGACCATGATTAGTCAACGTACACCTTTTTCGTAAATAGTCCATTTCAGTCCGGAAAAGGGGTAAACTTATACTGAAGGGATGAATGTTCATTTCCTTTAACGAGTTCGATTAGTCAAGTACTCTGCAATCTTTTCATGTTTCAAGAGAGTATGAAAAGGGCTTAAAAGAGAACTCATTTTTTCGCTTTTTCGTAAGTTTTAACAAGTTTGAAAAAGGGATAAAAATGTACTCATGGTTTTCTCTTTTTCGTAAGTTTTAATGAGTTCGAAAAAGGGATAAAAATGTACTCATAGGTTTCGCTTTTTCATAATTTTTACCAAGTTCAAAAAAGTAATAAAAAGTATACTCCTTTGTCAAAATGATCATTTTACCCAACAAATCTTGTATTCTGCACAAAAACTCAAAAATTAAACATACATGTTTATGATTAATAAAAATAATTTGGCAAAAAACTTTTTAAAGTGGAAAATAAACAAAAATATATTTCATTTATTCCAAAAATCTTAGAAAAATGAGTTTTTCTAAATCATTTTTACCATTTGATTCCAAAGTGAAAGTTGAGAGCTTTTGGTGAAAAACATTCCAGAGGAGATTACGGAAAATTTGACTGTCAGAATCGAAAATCATCAGCTCGAGGTAATCCACGTGATCCTTGCCTTTATTTTTGTTAGTTCACTTTCTTGATTTAGGTTTTAAATTCATTTTTTAGGAGAAAAATAGGTTCAAAATTTCACCCACGGGGGTCCGCAGGTAATAAACATGACATCTGTGGACCCCGAAAATTTGTCAAAGAGAAAATTGTCGTGGTCCCGCACTTTTTATACAGGATGCATGTGAATCTCCACACTGTATCTGTGCAAAAGGTGTGGAGGTGCCGTGAAGAAAATAAAATGATAGATTCTCCCAAAACAAACCAAATTTTTTCACTCAAATTGTTTCTAATCTTCCAATTTTCCCATTGCAGAATATCTACAATGCTCGAGTGGAGGGAACGTGAACATGAAGAGGTTTATGAGGCCGCAATGGTACATGTGAACACATTGCGTGTATTCATGGAATGTGGTTTATATAAATTCTGGGCTATTCAGGGTATGAGGGCTCAAGTAGACTTACTCACATGGCTAGTCAACAAGTGGGACATCCAGGAACAGTGCTTCATAATTGGAGATCACCGGCTCAAAATTGTGCTGGAAGATATATATTTTCTTACTGGTTTATCAAAGAGAGGTGAACCAATCTCTTTGTTTGGGGCTAGGGCAGGTGGCCAATTTGTCACTAGCCTTTAGCAAGAGTTCTGCAATGAGGAATCGGATCCCAAAGACAAACACATTGATATAAAAACAATCATCCGTCTTGAAGTCAAAGTGGTTGCGTTTACTGTAACCCAGTTGTGTGGGAGCGCAGCTCCACACATTGCTACTAGATCCCAGATGCAGACTACTATTGATTGTTTCAAAGGCACCATTTTCAATTGGTGTGAGGGAGTATTGGCCAACATAAACGGCCAATTGACCAGGGAAAAGAACTGAAAGTTGAAAAAATTTGAGTATGGAGCTATTGTTGTGAAATTTTCTCTGGAGAGAATTCCTTCACTTTTCCCACAGCTTATCTCAGTTGATCGTGGTACAGTCAGGGAGCCTTGGATGGTCTGATGGGTTGCACTGATGGCCCGTCACAGTAAGGGCGGTGAGATTGTTCATTTCACTCCAGCCTATTTCCTTTGGTTGTGTTATCACTCAGATTTTCCTTGAAGTTGTGGAAAAGGAAAGTAAATCCGAGGTAACCACAAACCAACCTTCAGATACAGAATCTAGCCAATCTGTATCCAGAGAGGGCTCTCTCTTTAAAATTTAGCTTTTGTTCTTTGAAAATATTAGGCTAGTTATAAGTCCAAGGGTTTTGTTTGAATTTGAATGGTGGAATCCGCCAACTAAGGGTACAATTGAGTATTTCAGGCCATTGGGCTATGGAGTCGAAAAGATGGCTTTACTGGATTACTATTCTACACACAAGATGGCTTTGCAGGGCAAGATAGCCAAACAGAGAACAATTTTTAGAAATTAAAGTGAATGGAATGGATTTTGAAGGGATGAAAGGCAATTAAGAATATTTCAACATGTTCAAGGAAATAAAGTGAATGATTAAAAATAAAGAGCAGTTAAGAATTCTTTACTATAGTAATCAAAATGTTTAAACATGCGAAACAAGAGAAATTAAGAATTCGTTGCTTATAACCAGTTTAGAAGAAAACATTTAGAATAATCACAATTGAAATTAGAGTACACTTAAGTAAGTTCTGATTTATTATTTTATGTCAATTATTCAGAAATGGAACACAATGATATTATAAACAGATATAAAACTTAAAACATAGGATAGAAAAGACTTATTGAACTGTAGTCTGACACATGAATCCTGCAAAAAGTCTTGAGCTTCAAATCATCATCCAGCAAGCCACAAAGAAGTTTCTCCAAAACAATTTTATTCCAAAAATTCAATGTTACAGCTAAGTAGAAGAATCCACCCAAAATACTTCCAAGAGTGAAGTATTTATACAAATTCTAAACTAAAATATCTTTAAAAAAATATCAAAATTGGTTCACAAATCTCTCCAACTATTTTACATAAATAGAACTTAAGTAAAGGACACTCAAACTAATGCATCTATTTGGCACTATTTTGTATGGATAGGTGATGAAAAAGAGGAGAATTTGAATTTTATCCAACTCTTAGTTGATGATGAGGCATCCAAGTCGCTAACTGCTTCTTTTCTTTGTGCAATTCTACTCCAACAATTATGTAAAGATGTGCATGTATCTCTCAATATGAAATCACTGTGAAAAAATTGAGATAGGTTTTTGTATAACGGTCTCTTAGGAACAAAAACCTCCTTCAGTTTTGTATGATGTATTTTTGATTTACCACAATATTCTCTACCAAATGATGACTTAACTGGTATTTTCTGCAAAAAGTTCTTTCCATCATTGTTTAATATTTCCAAAACCATAATAGATGTTAGAACAGTGAGAGAGGTTTTTGTAGATGGTCATCTTTAGAACATAAACCTCCTTCAGTTTTGAAAAATTCATCTTTTATTGATCACAATCGTTTCTGCAAAACAATGACTAAAACATTAAGTTTCTGCAAAAATGTTCCTTCTTGTTGTGTTTTTCATCTTTTCACTTTTTTGTTCTTTTGACTATTTTACTTTCACTTTAGATAAAATTCAATGTTGGTGAAATTATTTTCATTTCCTCTATTTACCATTTTACTGTCTCTGTAATTACTTTTAGTGTTTACCTTTGACTGCTCTGTAACTTCATTTTAACTTTCACTCTGACTTTTACCTGATACACTTTAACCATTGATACTCTTTAACTGTTCTGATTTTACTATCCCTGTAAATTCTCATTTCACTTTTACCATTCACTGTGCACATTTCATCATTCTAATATCTCTCTGAATTTGTATACAAACTATTTGTTGAATGAAGATATTGAATTAAAATCTGAGAATTTGGAGTAAACAATTTTGTCAACTAGTATTGAAATTGTTGGTCCAAATCCATATTCTGATAGTAACCTGCTAAAATCAAACAATTTGTTAATGAAATCTAGGTCTGCAGGGAGGTGATTGTAGGATTTTTGAAAGACCTGTGGAATGAGATTATTCTGTGAAGGTTTAACTCTTCATGAGATAAATTGGCAGATTTCTCAAGCATATCTCCTATGGACAGGGGAGTCAAGGCTTGACCAGGTTCAAAATGGAGCATATCATTGATAGAATGAGCAGTAATAGGGAAAATGAAATTCTGGTTTGGGGATAAAACTGCTCTCTGAATTGGATCATAATTAGCATGGAAATAATGGATAATTTCAGGGAAGATATGGACTGAGGGTAAAAGGTATCTCGGGAAATTAGATTCCTATAACCCAATAACGTCCAAGCCATTCAAATAATTATCTCTCCAGCAACAATGAATTCGAAGGGGGCTTTCACTGAAAACTAAGTCTTTGATCTGAAAATATTTATCCACTAATGGCAAATATTCCAATTCTCAATGAGGGGCGTTCAATGGAGCAACATTTAAAGCCACCGAGACTTCCATTTTTGGTTCTTGTGGATTCAAAAATGGAAATTCGGGGGTTTTTATGAAAATGGGGCAGAATCTCCGGTTTGGAGATAGTAATTATAGTTATGGGAACTAAAACACATCACATTGAAGCTTTTTCAGACTGTATTGCGGAATTAAAACTCGAACGAGGATTTTTAACAGAGTTTCAGCAGGAAATCGGAATAAATACCTGTTTATGGGAAAATGGCACTTGTTTAATAGGTACAAGCTGATGGCAGATGGATGCTGGGAAACTGGACTGACAGTAATCTTGAGCAGAATACAGTTAATGGCAGTTGGCAGCAGTTTTTTGAATTTCTTAGTATGGAGGGCACAGTCGTTTTCAGCATACAAAATGATAAAAAAAAAAATTGCGCCAACTTTTGTTTTATTCGCAAAGTCAAAGTCGGAATTTTTTTATTATTTTAATATATGACGTCAGGGTGTACGATGGAAACGTCACAAGGAAAGGGCGATAAGTGGTTTATTCCGCACCACCTTTGGGAGCTGGCGGTAATTTGTGAATTGGGAGCGATTCCATAGATTAACTGACGCATGGCCCCGACACTATTCGAAAACCACTGCGATTTCGCGAGTTAACTTTCAGATGAGGGAAGTCCAGCGGAATGAATGCGGGCCGTGGATCTCTGATGGAGCGATCCAACGGTTGACATGACGTGAAGTTGGTGGGGAAGTTAACGAGCGGGCCCAACATGATTTTTATTGATTTAATCATTCCGGAAGTATTTTGATTGGCTAGATTAAGATTATTAATAAATCCTGACGACTAATTAATCTCTTCGTTTGTTTATAAAGGGTCGGGGTTACGGATGGTTTAAAGTCTTCTGGTTTTATTTATTTATTCGTTTAAAACATAAAAATATATGTTTAAACCCTTTTTCGAATATTTTTTATTATATGGTAATAAACCAAGATGATTCACTTTACCATAGGGGACAAGGATAATTATATAGATATATTTTTAGCCAAAGGGCATTGTAATGTGGGATTTTTGTTTAATCACGTGGGTTAAATACTTTGGCTAAAAACTTATAGTAAGAGGGTTTTGGGGATATTATTATAAAAGGGAGTTATATATAAAATAGGATAAGGTGATTCCACTAAGGAGTTAATATATAAAGTTAGAAATTAACATGAAAAATGAGAGAAAGCGCTAAGTATAAAACACCATAATAATGTATTTAACTTATGCTTTGCGTGAAATGGATTTTTATGGATCATTGCATGTTTTTCCTAAGTAAAATGAGATTTTTCTTAGGAAAATATTTTTATGAATGAATGAGTATGATGATGAATATTTTTAAATACTAAGGTTTTCTCCAATCATTGGGCTGAGGGTCCGGTCCCTCCAAAAGTCAAGGAAATGCCTTGAGCCCCTTTAATCTTCAAATTCCTTAGCACTTAGGGGAAATTAGTAAATTGTTAGGGAAAAAGCGAGATGGGAAGTTAATGATTTTGACCTTGCTGTGTTCTGAAATTCTGCCAATGTGGTGTTCTGCCTTTGCACTTTTTGATGAAAGTAAAATTGAAAACATTTAGAACCATCATTCATCACATGTAATTCTGCAACAACATCTACCTACCCTACTTACTTTACCCTACCATTTTCTTTTCTTTATTAGGGTGCACTTAGTCTGGAAAACCCTTATCAATCTTCTTTTTTCTTTTACATGGAAAACCTATCTAACTCTACACTTATTACATCCAAGGGCTCAGATTAAACTATTGAGCACCTTTTATTAACTCTACCTATCTACTTATCTACCAAGATTAAACTGTTTGGTCAGATATTTATTCTCTATTCTACAACATGAAATTGAAAAATGAATGAGTCAAGTTTAAACAATTTGACTCTTCATAAATTGTGGCAAAAGTTTGACAAGCTGCACACAATTTTGTTTATTACAAAAATGAAATAGTAGTGGCATTTAGACTTGCACACTTTCCTGGTATATTTTTGATTGGGGTTCATTTCTTTCACTTTTTTGACCATTTTATTCTTTTCACCCTTTGATTTCTCTTTTAGGGTATACCCTCTTTACATTTTTTTTAAATTTTTTGATTTTTTGATTTTTTAAGAATATGGAACACCTTTGCACAAGAAAAATGTTTGAACATATTGCATAGTTCAATAAGACAATCATGAAAAATGACACCTATTGGTATAGGAGTCTAACACTGGCTCCACTTGGGGATGGATTTTCCTGGCGAAAAGTCAAGAACAGCAGGTCAGATGCCTCAAAATGCCTTTGACTGAACCATGAAAGATTATTTTTCTGGTAGCTTTATTGTATATATGATAGTGAAACTTCTGAAGCTTAGGGCCTTCGCTTCGGGCTTCAACTTCAGTAAGTCACCATCCACTCAAAACTTAAATATTTGTTTCCCAGTTGGAAATCTTCTGCCTTGTTCCAATCCCAAACATGCATTTGCTGTGGTTGAAAATATTTGAATTGAATATAGTCCTTTTTCTGCAACCTGAAATCTGATCTGAAACTAAAACAACACACAAAAATTTTCAAACCAACTTAATGAAAAACTAGCTGAAAATTGAAAACTAAAAAAAATGCTCAAAATTCTGAGCTTATTAGCACTCATCTACCTACTCAATCTACTGTTCAACTTCTAGTTAGGTAAAATGAAATAGCCAATGCAACCATTCAAGCATTATGTACTTTGATAGATTTTGTTGCATTTTCTTGTTGATTATCAAAATTGTACTTCTGCAACCTATTAGAAACTTGTCAACAAATGAGAGGATAAGGAAACACTTGATTTCCTTTGTTGACTCTAGAAACTATACAAAAGGATCTTCCAAAATATATACACTAATGTTTAACTGATCTAAACAACTGTACATGTGTTCTGGATGGCCTCCATACCATGAATCTAAAATGTTATTTTCGACTTTATCTCCCTGCAAACTTTCAGATAAGATTTGTGATGATATTCCTACTGATTGTAATGTTTGACTCCTGAATCCTTTATCATCTTGATTCTGAAAATCATAGTTAGTTAATAGAGGAATGCTTTGACTGCCTTCAATATTCAACATATCTGCTATTGGATCCTGAAAAACTTGGGAAAATGGCTGCAACCCATAGCATATAGGTTTCCATGAGACTTCATAAACTTCACCAAGTTTCTGATCCTTTTCATTAAATATGTTATACCACATTTCCTTTAAACATTGAAATGATTCAAAAAATAATGGTATGGAACTTTCTTGTGTCATTTGATCATTTATTTCAATGGGAACTGATAACTGCAATTGTGAAATTGAAAAATCTTGATCAATAGTTTCATTATCTTCTTTGTTGTCAATCACAATTCCTAAAGATTGCTGATTATTGATGGCATGATAGTTGTCTCTAATGAACTGAAATGAAGCAAAACAAAGATGTAAATAATCTTCACTTATTTCCACATTTTCTTCTCTTTCTTCCTCATTCTCATGGTTGATTTTTACTGGCTGATCACTATCTTCAATCTGCTGAAACTGAGTTTCTTCATCCCACAAACTAGCTTTTGATTTCTCTGTAAAGTTAGCTTGAGTTTGGAGAACATAACTATCATCATAATGATCATATTTAGGCAAATCATCAAAAGAAATAATGTCATCAAACATACACATTAGATCAACAAATTCTTCTTCCTCATATTGATTTGTAAATTCATTTTCTGATCTATGATAATTGGAATTAGCAGGAATTTGTTCATGGATATCAACCTCTTCTATTTCTTCATGGTGATTTTGAATAAAAAATTCATCTTTCATAGTGATCTCATGTGTTCTTTCATCTAGTTTTCTTACCAAAAGGTTGAGTTTTACCTCTGTAATGTTTTTTTTTTCCTCTACTTCTGCTTTCAACTTCTCCTGTTTGATTTGGAGATTAACTTCCACGTCAATTGCAATGTTCTGCATCTGTACAAGTGTTTTTGGATCTCTTTCTCTTAATCAAAACTATATTTCTGGATCAAAGGCACTTAGATAATGCAAGAGAGATGAATAATGAGGAGGTCTAATATTTTCTGGAAATGAATAATAAACTTGATTAAATCTGTCAGAAAATTGTTGTATTGTTTCATTTGGATGTCTTTTTAATTGATTATATTCTTCCATGATCACAAAATGATTAACTTTGATTATCCATCTATCAAGGAAAAGTTTGATAAACTGTTGGAAATTTGAGATGATAGCATTAGGCAGATTTTTGAACCAACTCTTTATTCTATTTTGCAAAGAAAGAGCAAAACGTCTGATTTTAACATCATCTTCATCAATCTCAAATAAATCCAAATAATTTCCAAAACCTTGAATATGTTTTTGGGCAGTGATACCATTCTCTCCATCAAATCTAGGAAGATACTTGTAGTATTTTTTAGGAAAATCATGGAGTATAGGAGGTAAAATAAGGGGCTCATATCTATCTGGAACTTTATATGGCACAGGGATATGTACAGGGATTGTAAGATCAGTCTTGATTATTTGAGGCTTCTTACTTGGAAAATGATCATCATTAGATTCATAAGAAAGCCACTCAAAGAGATTAGGAGAATTATTACTTACAATCCTCAAAGGAAAATAACTAAAAACTAATCTAAGATCTTCTATAAAATAAAATATATATTGAAAAAATTTCTTAATGAGAAAGAACATAATGTCTTGGATTAAGATCCAAGTTGAAAGCCTGATCTTTCCATATTGTTCTTTGAGGTTCATTCCTCCAGTGGAGTCTTGATTGTGAAATTGATTTGGAGTCGCCTGGTGGATGATTTTAACCTTTCTGTGTCTGATCACTGTCCACCATCATAGATCAGATCTAACCTATTAAATTTTTTTGAAGAAAAAGTTAGTTCTTCAGGAAACCAAACTTCGAGTATTTTATGATTATTTTGTTTTTTAATGAATTTTCAAAACAACTTCTATAATTTCTTTAAGAGGTTTCAGATATTGGATTTAAATTTTCTTAAAGATTTATTGAACTAGAGAAACTGATTGAACGTTTGAAACCAAAGTTCAGTTTATAAGCTAGACCAGAGATAGACTGAAGCAACATTTATTTACTATGCAATTGCAGAGCAAAAGCAGTTCAAAGGCTACCTGGCTGATCTTCAGGCTCTGTCTGTAGCTTATAAGCAAACAATAGTAACAATTAAAATGATTCAGATCCCCAGTATGGTCGCCACTATGTTATCACTCAGATTTTCCTTGAAGTTGTGGAAAAGGAAAGTAAATCCGAGGTAACCACAAACCAACCTTCAGATACAGAATCTAGCCAATCTGTATCCAGAGAGGGCTCTCTCTTTAAAATTTACCTTTTGTTCTTTGAAAATATTAGGCTAGTTATAAGTCCAAGAGTTTTGTTGGAATTTGAATGGTGGAATCTGCCAACTAAGGGTACGATTGAGTATTTCAGGCCATTGGGCTATGGAGTCGAAAGGATGGCTTTACTGGATTACTATTCTACACACAAGATGGCTTTGCAAGGCAAGATAGCCAAACAGAGAACAATTTTTAGAAATTAAAGTGAATGGAATGGATTTTGAAGGGATGAAAGGAAATTAAGAATCTTTCAACATGTTCAAGGAAAGAAAGTGAATGATTACAAATAAAGAGCAGTTAAGAATTCTTTACTATAGTAATCAAAATTTTTAAACCAGCGAAACAAGAGCAATTAAGAATTCGTTGCTTATAACCAGTTTAGAAGAAAACATTTAGAATAATCACAATTGAAATCAGAGTACACTTAAGTATGTTCTGATTTATTATTTTATGTCAATTATTCAGAAATGGAACACGGTGATATTATAAACAGATATAAAACTTAAAACATAGGATAGAAAAGACTTATTGAACTGTAGTCTGACACATGAATCCTGCAAAAAGTCTTGAGCTTCAAATCATCATCCAGCAAGCCACAAAGAAGTTTCTCCAAAACAATTTTATTCCAAAAATTCAATGTTACAGCAAAGTAGAAGAATCCACCCTCAATACTCCAATTGAGGGAGTATTTATACAAATTCTAAACTAAAATATCTTGAAAAAAATATCAAAATTGGTTCACAAATCTCTCCAACTATTTTACATAAATAGAACTTAAGTAAAGGAAACTCAAACTAATGCATCTATTTGGCACTATTTTGTATGGATAGGTGATGACAAAGAGGAGAATTCAAATTTGATCCAACTCTTAGTTGATGATGAGGCATCCAAGTCACTAACTGCTTCCTTTCTTTGTGCAATTCTGCTCCAACAATTATGTAAAGATGTGCATGTATCTCTCAATATGAAATCATTGTGCAAAAAATGAGATAGGTTTTTGTATACGGGTCTCTTAGGAACAAAAACCTCCTTCCGTTTTCTATGATGTATTTTTTATTTACCATAATCTTCTCTGCCAAATGATGATTTAACTGGTATTTTCTGCAACAAGTGCTTTCCATAATTGTTTAATATTTCCAAAACCATAATAGCTGTTAGAAGAGTGAGAGAGGTTTTTGTAGATGGTACTCTTAAGAACAAAAACCCCCTTCATTTTTGCAAAATTAATCTTGGATTGATCGCAATAGTTTCTGTAAAAGTGTTCCTTCTTGTTGTGTTTTTCGTCTTTTCACTTTTTTGTTCTTTTGACTGTTTTACTTTCACTTTAGATAAAATTCAATGTTGGTGAAAGTATTTTCATTTTGTCTTTTTACCATTTTACTGTCTCTGTAATTACTTTTACTGTTTACGTTTGACTGCTCTATAACTTCATTTTAACTTTCACTCTGACTTTTACCTGATACACTTTAACCACTGATACTCTTTAACTGTTCTGCTTTTACTATCCCTGTAAATTCTCATTTCACTTTTACCATTCACTGTGGACATTTCATCATTCTAATATCTCTCTAAATTTTTATAAAAACTGTTTGTTGAATGAAGATTTTGAATTAAAATCTGAGAATTTGGAGCAAACAATTTTGTCAAATAGTATTGAAATTGTTGGTCCAAATCCATATTATGATAGTAACCTGCTAAAATAAAACAATTTGTTAATGAAATCTAGGTCCGCAGGGAGGTGATTGTAGGATTTTTGAAAGACCTGTGGAATGAGATCAATCTGTGAAGGTTTAACTCTTCATGAGATAAATTGGCAGATTTCTCAAGCATATCTCCTATGGACAGGGGAGTCAAGGCTTGACCAGGTTCAAAATGGAGCATATCATTGATAGACTGAGCAGTAAAAGGGAAAAGGACATTCTGGTTTGGGGATAAAACTTCTCTCTGAATTGGATCATAATTAGCATGGAAATAATGGATAATTTCAGGGAAGATATGGACTGAGGGTAAAAGGTATCTCGGGAAATTAGATTCCCATAACCCAATAACGTCCAAGCCATTCAAATAATTATCTCTGCAGTGACAATGAATTCGAAGGGGGATTTCACTGAAAACTAAGTCTTTGGTCTAAAAATCTTTATCCACTAACGGCAAATATTCCAATTCTCGATGAGGGGCGTTCAATGGAGCAACATTTAAAGCCACCGGGACTTCCATTTTTGGTTCTTGTGGATTCAAAAACAGAAATTTGGGGGTTTTTATGAAAATGGGGCACAATCTCAGGTTTGGAGATAGTAATTACAGTTATGGGAACTAAAAAACATCACATTGAATCTTTTTCAGACTGTATTTCGGAATTAAAACTCGAACGAGGATTTTTAACAGAGTTTCAGCAGGAAATCAGAATAAATACCTGTTTATGGGAAAATGGCACTTGTTTAACAGGTACAAGCTGACGATAGATGGATGCTGGGAAACTGGATTGACAGTAATATTCAGCGGAATACAGTTAATGGCAGTTGGCAGCAGTTTTTTGAATTTCTCGGTATGGAGGGCACAGTTGTTTTCAGCATACAAAATGATAAAAAAAAAATGCGCGAACTTTTGTTTTATTCGCAAAGTCAAAGCGGGGAATTTTTTTATTATTTTAATATATGACGTCAGGGTGTACGATGGACACGTCACAGGGAAAGGGCAATAAGTGGTTTATTCCTCACCACCTTTGGGAGCTGGCGGTAATTTGTGAATTGGGAGCGATTCCATAGATTAACTGATGCGTGGCCCCGACACTATTCGAAAACCACTGCGTTTCACGAGTTAACTTTTGGATGAGGGAAGTCCAGCGGAATGAATGCGGGCCATGGATCTCTGATGGAGCGATCCAACGATTGACATGACGTGAAGTTGGCGGGGAAGTCAACGAGCGGGCCCAACAAGATTTTTATCGATTTAATCATTCCGGGAGTATTCTGATTGGCTGGATTAAGATTATTAATTAATCCTGACGACTAATTAATCTCTTCGTTGGTTTATAAAGGGTTGGGGTTACGGATGGTTTAAAGTCTTCGGGTTTTATTTATTTTTTTGTTTAAAACATGAAAATATATGTTTAAACCCTTTTTCGAATATTTTTTTATTATATGGTAATAAACCAAGATGATTCACTTTACCATAGGGGACAGGGATAATTATATAGAACATTTTTAGCCAAAGGACATTGTAATGTGGGATTTTTATTTAATCACGTGGGTTAAATACTTTGGCTAAAAACTTATAGTAAGAGAGTTTTGGGGATATTATTATAAAAGGGAGTTATATATAATAGGATAAGGTATTTCCACTAAGGAGTTAATATATAAAGTTAGAAATTAACATGAAAAATGAGAGAAAGCGCTAAGCATAAAACACCATACTAATGTATTTAACTTATGCTTTGTGTGAAATAGATTTTTATGGATCATTGCATGTTTTTCCTAAGTAAAATGGAATTTTGCTTAGGAAAAGATTTTTATGAATGAATGAGTATGATGATGAATATTTTCAAATACTAAGGTTTTCTCCAATCATTGGGCCGAGGGTCCGGTCCCTCCAAAAGTCAAGGAAATGCCTTGAGCCCCTTTAATCTTCAAATTCCTTAGCACTTAGGGGAAATTAGTAAATTGGTGCTAGGGGAAAATTCAACATGGGAAGTTAATGATTTGACCTCGCTCGTGTTCGAAATTCGCCAATGTGGTGTTCTCGCCTTTGCACTTTGTGATGAAAAGTAAAATTGAACACATTTGTAACCATCATTCATCACATGTAATTCTGCAATAACATCTACCTACCCTACCTACTTACTCTACCATTTTCTCTTCTTTATTAGGGTGCACTTAGACTGGAAAACCCTTATCAATATTCTTTTTCTTTTACATGGCAAACCTATCTAAGTCTACACTTATTACGTCCAATGGCTCAGATTAAACTGTTGAGCACCTTTTATTAACTCTACCTATCTACTGATCTACCAAGATTAAACTGTTTGGCCGGATATTTATTCTCTATTCTACAACATGAAATTGAAAAATGAATGAGTCAAGTTTAAATAGTTTGACTCGTCATAAATTGTGGCAAAAGTTTGACAAACTACACACAATTTTGTTTATTACATCAGAGAAAAAAGTAGTGGCATTTAGATTTGCACACTTTCCTTGGCCTTTCTTTTGATGGGGTTCATTTTCTTTCACTTTTTTAGCCATTTTTATTTTTTCACCCTTTGATTTTTCTTTTCCTAGGGCATACCCTCTTAATACTTTTTTAAACTTTATTTTTATTTTTACAACATGGTCACCTCAAATGTATATGTTCATGTCACAGTTCATCAAGACAATCATAAAATGAATGTCCATTGGGTATGTATGCCCAATAAAGCTGAGAACCAAATCTTCACCATAGAATATTTCCCATATGCGGGGATGGACTTCCATGGTGATCGAGAGATGTCCCTTCCTCCGGGAACACAGTGGGATGACTCAGGTAAGAATCATTTTGACATGTTCTAAATTCTTATTTTTATTTTATTTTTGTTTAAATCGTCCAATACTGATGATTTTTTTTTTTTAAATGCAGATGTTGGTCCATGCAGGCCAGCCACACTCCGTCGCTTTGACAGGAAGCAAAGAGAGCCCATTGCAGCACCACAGGATCAGGCAGCTAAGATTCTTACTGACCTATAACACAACCTAGAATGGTTGACCTTGGATATCCCAGAGACTTCGATAGATGATGTCCCTCTCCATCTTCAGAGACATGTTATTGGAGTCATGGTAAGTTTAGGAGATTCCTGAATAGAGTAGTGCGAGTTGTCGTGTACTATAATGATCACCACCATGGATAGTGGATGATTGTGCAGACTATGACATTTTTGTTTTGTGTATCACTATTTTTTCTGATCATAGGGTGTTTTAAACCTAAAAATGAGGACGATGTAATATTTTTTGAAAACATTACTCTACTCTATGATATTACTACTATTTCCGGCTTATCTGTTCAACATGTTTATCAAATGTTGCTTTGATTTACTGCTTTAATGTTGCAAATGTCTGTTTATAACACTAGTAGCTAATGCATCAGCCAATGTGTTTAAATTTCTCGAAATGTGTTGATATTCAATGTAATAAAACTCTCATTCCAAGAGACGTATTTTCAAAAATAATCTCTATAATACTGAATTTTTAATTGTGTATACTCAATTTAAATGTAATAAAATGAGTTCAGAATATAACCTAACGATCAAATGTAGAATTCCAAATGAAATGGATTCAGATAATAACTCCATCACTGTGCTATATTCTGCAATATTATTCGTTGTTTGACCGAGGCTTACCCCATGCATAGATATTAACATATCAGTGGGTGAATAAATAACTGAGGTTGCGGAAGAAATGTTCCGTGTACTACGACAAGCACCATCATCAAAACCAATATAAGTTTGAAGTGATGTCCACATCTATAGTATCAAGAGTAATCTAGATAAGTAGGGACAGTAGTAAAAACAAACTTAAACTTGGCACACTCTTCTAATCTAAGGCACACTAGCTACGAAAAGAACTAATATACAAATAAGATCTCCACACAAGATTTAAGCATAATATCACTTCAGATAAAGCCCATTTCTGGGTTTATCTAAAGAGACCCCGTCATATTCAGTCAATTCATAGGCCCCTTTTGCAAGCACTCGCTGGACAATATAAGGACTGTGCCACATGGGTTCGAATTTCCCAGCTCCTAGTTTATCATTAGCTTGGTCGTATACCAATACTAGGTCACCTTCTGAAAAAACAAGAGGTGTAACACTTTGATCGTACTGAGCTTTTATTCATTTTTTATGAGCCTCGGTAGCTAGTGCAGTGGTGCGCCGAGTCTCATCTAATTGAGCTAAGTATAAAAATAATTTCTCCTCCTCAGACGTAGCTGGTAGAAATTCTATGGCTAATTGGAGTGAGGGAATTTTTCATTCAATCGGTAACACAACTTCTAAACCGTAAACCACCTAAAAATGAGTGAAACCTGTTGCAGTTTTTGCTGAGGGTCGGTATGCCTGAAGTGCTGAGAAAAGCATGGTATGCCAATTTGATTTATGAATTCCAATAATCCGTTTGATCATGGTGGTTAAAAATTTATTAACAGCTTCAATCTGACCATTGGCCTACGAGTAATATGGAGTAGAGCTATCATGGCACAGGCCAAGTTGATCAGTTAGTTTGGTCATCACTATATTTTGAAAATGGCTCCCATGATTAGTAATGATAGCTTGGGGTACACCAAATCGAGCAATCACGTGATTGAATACAAAATTAGCTGCAGTTTTTCCATCTGTCACAAATGTGAGCATCACCTCAGCCCATTTGGTAAAATAATCTATTGTGAGAATAATATACCCATGCCCTCTGATCGAGTGAGGGTTACATGTAATGAAGTCAATGCCCCATTTTTCAAAAGGACCGACAACAATTATTGGGTGAAGAGGAGCTGGTGGTGCATGCATTTTACGATCAAATATCTAATAATTGTGGCATTTTCGGACTGCTAGAATGCAATCTTTAAATAATGATGGCTAAAAATAACCAGTGCACAATATATTTTGAGTTGTGGCATACCCAGACATATGAACACCACATGCTCTAGAGTGGCAGTCATTTAAAACTTTTTCAGCCTCTTCATGAGTAAGAGATCGACGAAAACAAAGTTCACACCTTGATGATAAAGAGTGTTGCCGAAAATATTATATTGCTGGGATTGGAAATGGATTTTTCATCTATGTGAATGTGAGAGTTTAGAACGAAAAGTTAGGGTTTCGAGATAAATGATGATATCTCCATACCATGGATCAATGGTCCTGATAAGAAACAAATATTCATCGGTGATCGGATGTTCTACCACAATTTCTGTCTAATTATTGGGGAAGTCACACATAAGTTCAGCGAACACTAGTGATTTCTTTGACCTAGATTTTTCAAATTCTAAATAAAACTCTTGTAGGATGACAATCCATTTATAGTATTTTCCCCCTAGTAATTGTTTGGTCAAAATATACATCATAGGGTTACAATCAGAGATCACTACTGTTTTTCGTAACAATATATAATGACGAAATATTTGGACAGCTTGAACTACTTCCAAGGCCAATTTCTCCACATGTGAGTATTTGATTTTAGTCAGATTCAAATTGTGACTGAGATAGTAAATCACATGTTTTTTGTGAAATTCATCTTCCTGAGCTAAAACCATTCCAATCGTGGAATTAGAGGCTGCTAGGTATAAAAAGTAATCCTGGTTGTAATTGGGTGGATGCAATAATGGTGCATGGGTCAATGCATGTTTTAGAGCATCAAAAGATTTATTAGCGATCTCGTCCCAAATGAAAATAATATTCTATTTCAACAACGTAGTAAAACCTTTGGTTAACTCAACATAGTTAGGAATGAATCTACACAGAAAGTTTGCTTTCCCCTGCAAAATTTGGAGTTGGTGGAGTGTGGAAGGAGGAGGTAAACTGATGATGGCCTCAACCTTCAATGGGTCGAGATGAATGCTTGCCTTCGAAACAATAAATCCCAACAATCATCCAGATTGTACACAAAAAACACATTTGTGAGGATTCAGACGAATCTTATATTGCTTACATCTCATAAATATTTCTCGTAAATGAGTAGGATGATCTTTCTTGTGTAATGAGTGAGCAGGTAAATCATCGAGATAAGGTTGCACAATGTGTTTAATGTCATGAAATGCATAAGACATTGCCCTTTGAAAAGTTGCACCAACATTCTTAAGTCCAAATGGTAACTTACAGTAAGCGAAATTTCCCCACGGACAAATGAATGTTGTCTTTGATTGATCAGCAGGGAGTATGTTTATTTGATTATATCCAGATAATCCATCCATAAATGAAAAATTTTTGCTTCTGGCACAATCTTCAATAATTTGATCGATAGAAGGGGTTGGATAATTTTCTTTTGGACAAGCGTTGTTTATATTCGTATAATCGATACATGCTCTGATTGTTCCCTGTATTTTTATCTACAGGAACAATATTAGATACCTAATCCATGATAGGGATTGGATAAATAAATCCTGCTCGAAGTAATTTTTCAACTTTAGCTTTGATTGCAGCAGCTTTTCATGGATGTATCTAACATAATCTTTGTCTGATAGGTTTATCCAGGTATGTTTTAATTTCATGAATGACAATGGATGAATCAATTCTTGGCATTTCTTCATAGGACCAGGAAAAAATGTCACATAATTCTTGAAATAGGGTTTTGTATATATCAATTTCATCCTTTGTAGAAGAAGTGCCTATATGAATGTTTTCAACAATTCCTGGTTTTACTTAGATGTCAATGGGAACCGTCGTAGAAATATTTTCTAAATTCAATTCAGAATTCGAATTTGTGATCAATAGAGGACTCTGAGGCTCTTTGACATAGTCAGTGGTGAAAATTGATGAAAAATCATTTTCAAATCGATCAAGATCAGGTAGAAATGAAGATCTATAATGTAGATCAGCCCATGGTAATTCATCCATAGACAAAAATTCACGAATATGTTCATCCGTATTGAATACTTATTGAAAAGGATCAGGAATTGATGTCAAGGCTAAGCTTGATGTCGAAAATAATTCTTCATTGATCGCATTCACTGGATCAGATGCAGTTGAAGGGGTATCGGAAAATGACTGTGCCGCTTGATATGCTATCTCAAAAGGACTCAGAGGCATCTTCCCATCGAAAGAATCCAGATCTGATTCTGGAGGCACTATCCAAGGATTCTCAAATGGAATAGTGCTTCATGTAATCATATTGATATTAGCAATAGTATGCGGTCCGTTGGGTGTAGGCATAGAAAAATTCCCTAATAAAGCAGAGCCTTTAATTAAACCTACCCCAACATCTTCGTAAGGGATAGTCAATTTTCCAACATGCTAGATACTATATCCGTAGAGCTGGGTCGGACGAATAATATGAAAGCTGGTTAATTTTAACGATATTTCCATTGTGAGGGAACATGATTAACCGAAAGACCGATGATACAACATAGTCATAGCATAAGACCAACTACGACCTAGGATAAGGTTGTAATCTAGAGGGGCATCAACTACTTCCATATCTAGATTAACATTTTTTCCTTCGACCTTTATAGGTAGATCCTATAAAATACCATACGGATGGAATCCTCTTCCATCAAAAGCTTTGAGGATGGTCGGAGATCGGTTAATCGTCGGAGAACCAAGAGATTTCCAACATTTTAATGACATGATACACGTAGATGCCCCTTCATCAATCACAGTATGAAAGAAATGTTTGTTTTTTACTAACATTGGAATCTGGAAAGCCATTTGACAGGGTAGGCAAGGTGTAAATTTTTTTGAATCGAAGACCATAAGGTTTGAATCCTGCATATCTACGGCTCCTAAAACTGACAATAGTAATTTCCTTTGTGCTGGACATGATTGTAGCACTTCCAAGGCCGACATTGCTGAAGGGGAAATTTCCAAATCCTCAACAATGTTGTAGTTCTGAGTAGCCCTCGCATGTGGATTGAAAGTTGATTTACAAAGTACACCTTTAGCACGCAATTTGGTTACTAAGTCAGGATTTAGTTTTTGATATGAAAAGGATAAAAAACCGAGGGAGATGTATCTGGTGCTGAATTATACTTTTCTATTTCTTTAGCAGTAACAGGATTTTTACTACCATAGTCCTATGATCATGTCACAACCATCAAAATATTTGATGATGTATTAGAAGAAGATCCAATCATTTTATTATCTTGAATTGGAAAGGGATCCATCAAGACAGCGGGAGTGGGTGAACAATTGACAAACTTAGAAACTTCAGCCCTATGTGGAGATTCCTTGGTGAAATTATCCTCATCACAGGTAACGCAAGAATAACGAGGTTTCCGTCTGTCATTAGTTGATTCAGTTTTATCAGTTTTTTCTTTAGGAGGCGAGGTCTATTTATTCTTTTTCTTCCCCTTTTTCTTGTTGCCATATTTCGACTTAGTATATGAATCTACAATGTGAATATTGGCATTATTTTCCAAGGAAGGTTCTCCTTTTGGTGAATCAGGTAAAGTTATTATAGGAGAAGTAATATTTGAAGATTTCTTTTTATTCTTAGTTGTAGTAACCAAACCGATTACACCATCAGTGGCATGAGACCCTAAATGAGTTGTTGTTATCTAAAAAGGACATGATAATCAAGAATTTTTTCATACAAAGTTCTAGACTGGGTATATACCAAGTCTAGATATTGAGCTTGAGCAATAACTTGTTCTTCCGTGACAGCTCTTGCTTTGGCTACATCTTCAGTGAATTTTGGTAGCAATGATTTAACAAACCATTCTGTGAATATTTGATCCGGGATAATTTTTTTTACCAAATGTCTTCTACGTCTCCATTCATTAATATGATCTGATATATATGTAGACGTAGATTGTTTTAGTGAAGTTAATAATTTCAGTCCATTGTTGTATCTGACTGGCAACTGAAAATGAGTTAAGAAGGAATTTTCCAGGGTGTTGAAATTGTTAAACGAGCCTTGTGGTAGTTCAATGTACCACTTAGCAGCTAAGCCTATTAACATTCTCTAAAAAAGTCTAAGTCGAACAAAATCGTCGATTAATGAGTTAGATGAGCACCAAAGGTGGTAAGTCATAACTTGGTTGGAAGGATCCTCTCCTGTTTTTCCTTCAAATTTTGGGATGTCACTGGGAAACTTATGAGGAATTGGTGGCCAATATGGATGATAGTAGATTGGACCATTCGTAAGGCAAGTTAAATCCAGTAAATCCAAAGTTGCTATGAATGGAAATCGACGGGTAGGGTCTTGTGGATAACATTGTGAAACTAAACCAGTCCCAGGAGGAGGATATCTAGGATAACCTGGAATAGGTTGTGCATTTGGAATCATATTACCCCCTGGATAACCAGGAATAATCGGACCATATTGAGGTTGAACAGATGTTTGATATGTATATCCAGGGTACGGTTGTTACGGGTAGAGTGGAGTTTTTAGAACAGGTCCATATTGGTACGGCCCCTGATATGGTTGATAAGTAAATTGAGTTTGACTCGTTATAAATTTACTTGTACCAGTTTGTCCTACGGGTATCTGAACAGTAGTCTAAATTTGCGGTGCAAACTGTGAAATAGAAACCTGAGGGATCTGTATCGATGTTTGTGGGGTAGATGTAACATGAACTGTAGATGTTGTAGGAATATGTTTGATAGGTTGAAAAAAATTCTGAACAACTATTTGTGGTGGAGTAATAGGTGAACTCAAACTAAGTTGTTGAACAGGACCAGATGTAGGTGTTGGAATAAAAGGTTGGACTGGTTGTTGGGGTTGATTATAACCAACAGGTTGTCCTACTTAATAATAAGCTACTTGCATATTTGGTTGTAAATTATATTGTACTTGGGATGGATCCCACACCATTTCAGGATATGAGGTTCCCATTGAAGTTTGTACATAAGATGGCCCATAATTGGGTTAAACAAATGGTTGATAATTAACTGGATAATTTCCACCTCCTTGTAACATTTTTTGTTCTGGATAGAACTGTTGTGCTAAAGGATGTTGCAATCCTTGAGCAGAATACTGCCCTTGAGGTTGATATTGACCTTGAGGCATGTATTGACTCTGGGGTTGATATTGACCTTGAGGTATGTACTGTCCCTAAGGTTGATATTAATCTTAAGGTATGTACTTTTTGAGGTTGAGATTGACCTTGAGGTATGTACTATCCTTGGGGTTGATATTGACCTTGAGGTATGTACTGTCCCTGGGGTTGATACCGACCCTGATGTATGTACTGTCCTTGGGGTTACCCCCCAGGCTGTATTTTGCTATTTTGAGGTTGCCCCCCAGGCTGTATATTACTACCTTGAGATGTGGGGTTCAAAATATTTCCAGACATCATGTAAACTTGCTCATTGTTCAAAGTTCCAATATTTGATTCATTCAGACCAGATGATGACATTGGTTTTCTTGGAAAAGGAGATGCTCCTGAGAACTTACCAGAGAGTGACTGATAGCCTGTAGGAACATATGGACCACCATAGAGAAATATTTCTGGAGATTCAAAAAACATAGATGACTCACCTGACATGTTTATCTAAAATCTATAACCTATTGGTGTAGAGTAAAAAGGTATTCGAGGTAGTGAATACTGAAGACCTACGTTTTGCAGAAAATATGTCAATGAAGAATACCAAGCATCTTTTCTAAAAGAACCATAAAAAATTGATTCACGTTCTCTAAGTTCTAAATTTTCCTGAGTTGAAGGGAGAATTACTTCTTCTTCTATATCCGTGATTTCTTCAATACTAATGAGACCAGGAGGAAGATCTTCTATGATCTAATTCTTCACTCTAGTTGAATCACGATGATGAGGAGTTGGAGTAGTGAATTCTAAAGTAGATTCTAATGTAGCAGGTTTAGTTTTTGGTTCGGAAATTTCAGGTTCTTCAGGTGATAATTCACTTGTTGTAGAAGCAACTTCGGTTATATTGGAAATTGAAACCGTCTGTGGGGCATGTTCTGCTACTTGTGATTGATCTACTTCGAAATCAGGATGAGTGATCATAGATGATTCTCCTTGTTCTGTTAATCTAGTTCTACTGATAACATTTGGTATTAGATATTTAATTCCTTCTAGTTGGCTTGGTGTGTACTCAGGGGGTTTCCCCTGGGTTCTGCGTGATCGTCTTGGTAATTCATCCATGATTAAAACCTTTAACACACGAAAAAAAATAAATTTCAATCAAAAATTCCTAAAGTCACTAAGAAACAAACAAATTATCAAACCACACAGAAACAGTAGATTCCCGCACTAAAAACAGTAGTTGGTGATCAAATACAACATCATAGTATTTTAATGCAGAAATGGAGGTTGGAAAAGTTACCCTGACAACCTACTTAATGAAATAGATTGGTGCAAGTTTCTCCACTTAAACCATCTCGAGTGAAAATAACCCTCCGGAGAGTCTAAGTAAGTCTAGCTGATGTCTGCTCCAGGTACAGTGGGATCTTCCCTCCATCGTCACCTTGGGAAAAATCCTAAATTTTATGGCCACTAAGGTCACCAACATGAACAAATATACTTGGGGGAATAGTCTACGATCCGATACACATGCAAGGGCAGAGTAACAAAGCTCAATCCCCTTGAAGGCTCCTTGACATAATCCAAGGTTTACCGACAAGTGACCCGTGGCTCCTCGACAATGGTTAATTTGAGGTTTACTGTTGTTAATACGTGTATATCTTCTATCGTTCCCAATGATGAAGGATTTATTAGCTCACTGGTTTGGATATGATCTCGTGCTTGACTCCTTTAAGAGGAGCTTCCCAGAGCATACATGCTACTCTTGGAATTTTCCTACCGCAAGATCAACTACTTGTTTGTTTTATTGTCTTGGAGAGTTAATTAAAACCTATTCCAAGAAACTAGCCTAAGCTATATTGGTGGAAAGAGCCCTAGAAAAATAAAAATTTTCAAGATTGATTTTAATTAAGCATTACTTTTAATTGGTTATTTCTTAGGACAATGGGCATGAAAGTGAAACTTCAATGGTGTATAATGACCCGACTCCAAAAAAAACTAAAATGCATCTATATGAGAAACAATTCATTCCTTTTCAATGAAATCTATCTAAAAGAAATATTTGAGGGATGAAATTGCTTTTAAAACATCAATCCTTCCATTTAAAACAAGAATATATGAAAATAAATCTTTTTCAGGAGAACTCAATGATTATTGCTCAAAAAGAAATTCCTTTTTATCATTAAAGTCTTAAAATACAAATAAACAGTTTCCAAAAGAAAAGTATGATTACTTAGAAATCAAAATTCAAAACTAAAAACACTAATTTTGAACTCTAAAAAATTCTAAAGATTTAAATTTTAAGACTAAAAACTCTAAAAAAATTGAGAATGTTTTGCTCAGTTTGTAATCTAACCAAGAAATCCTTTGCTTATCCCAGCAAGAAATCAAAATCATCCAATGGTGGTTTTAAAGTGAAATTCAAAACTTATTGAACTAAAAGTCTCTTAAGATTTGCAAATAAAAATTAAATCTAATTCTCGTAGAAGCAAGTTCTGCTATATTTTCAAAGGCTCAACAAGAAAACAATGAAATAAAAATTATCTAAGGTATGTAAAGTTTTATGATCTTTGAGAAACACAATGGCAAAGCAAAAAATCACTTATAAAATGCAAATCTTTAGAAAATCACTCAAAACATAGGAATTCTAGAAGAAACTTTCACAAGAGGCTTTTGACAGTGAATACAAGTCTGGGTAATCACAGAGAATCTTGTAGCTGGTACCAGAAAAGAGAATTTTGAGTTTTTCAAAAAAATTCTCAAGGTCCACAGGTTTTAGTGTAAAAAGGTACGATGCTGCACTGTTTACACATAGAAACTGTGGAGGTTACCGCACTGTTTTCAAAGAAAAAGTGTGGAGACAAGAAAACATAAAGAAAAAAAAATATTTCTAAATCTAATTTTCAGGGATTCTAAGGCTAATTTACGAAAACCAGTGCAGACTAATCAAAATCAGTAAAAATTCTTTCAAAATTCAAACTCAAAGAACAAGAAAACTAAGTTCAAAACAAGAGTCCCCAGTGGAGTCACCATTTTGTTAGGTAGATAAATCATTCATGCAGACAAGAAAGATCCCCCTAGTATCACAAGGATAGCTAAAAACAAAAAGGACAAATTTAAACTACTTTCTCTAGATTATATATGATTTATAATTTTCTATGATGAAGAAAGGATGTAGCTGTAGTCCAATGCTAGTTGTATTCTTCTTTCTCGTCGCTCCAAGATGTCACCTCTTAAAATCTGCAAACAAAGACATGGAAGAGAGTCAAAAGCACCTGCAACATATACTAATTCAAAAATCACAAATCTATCTTAATGATCATGGAGTTGAAGAAATAAGTCATTCAAGTAAAAACATAAACAACTTATTAAGAAAACAGGATCCAATTTTATTATATTTAAATAAAACATGAGTCCTGCAACTGCGTTCGCCTTGATGTCGTACAGGTCCTTCCGGGGTCCGGAAAAAGCATTTTCCTTTGGTCTGACAAGCCCTACCACTCTTTGAACCGGCCTAACTACGAGTATGTAATCATTCTCACAACTAGAAAAAATAGTATGTTTCTTCAGAAATTCCCTTTTCTATCATAGGTACTAAGTATAAAGCAACTACTAAGCGTATACAAAATGTATAGAGAAGTTTTACATATATCAGCATGTACACTTGATACTGAACCAAAGATTCAATTTATAGGAGAAGGAAAGTAGTTACAGCTCAAAAATGGAAGGGATAGATTCCCCTTATCAAGGGATTAAGTTCCAAAGACCAAGAAATAGGCTCCTTTTAGGAATGAATGAATGTTCATGATAAATGGAGGGAGTAAGGCTTCGACTGGATAATGCCTTCTACAAGCTTCTAGCTGGGAGAATATTCGATCAACTAGGCTTCTAGAATTTACTTTCACCTTCAATTTACCTTTTACAGGGGTCCGCACTTTTAATGAAGAAAATGTGCCATCATATTTGCAGTTTTTAGAGCAAAAAGGTGCGGTGTCATAGGTACGGCTAAAGAAAAGTGCGGTACAAGTGTTTTTCTGATTTTTACAAGCTCTTCTCCAAATTCAGGACTTGGTTTAGGAACTTTAGGGTTGTATACCTCTAAGGGAGAATTATATAGGTATTGATGAACCCATATAAACAGTAAAATGTCATGGTGACAAAATAATGTTTAACAATAGGGTTTGATGATAAAAATCAAACTTTTTGAGCAACTGCTGCAAGAATTTCTGTAAATCCTATGACTGGTCCTTGAATCCTTCCTATGATTTTGGAAGCATTCTAGTGCTGAGGAGTAATGGTGGCGCGGGTCTATGGAAGTATGTTCCAGAGAAAACTCTGTCGTTGTTCCATTCTTCGGCTTTTTCTTTGACTTAATATGGTTTCTTTTCATTTTATGAATGGATTTTAAATGACCACAAAAAAGAGCATTAGGGTAAATGAAACCCATATACATATGTTTAGAGGAATAACTAGGCATGTGAAGGGAAATGGATAAAAGCGAGAGAGGGAGACACGTTTGTGATGGGCCAACAGAAGGGATTATTAAATAAACAATGAGCAAGAGGGAGAACCCTTTATACATCGCAATCACAGATCAGGGATCAGAGCATTTAAATATAAGACACAGGATGGAGGAATTGGTGAATTTTGAATTGCGATGGGGTGAGATGACATGGAAGTAAGAAGGTCACATTTTAATATCTCATATCGCAAGTCGAGATTTTGGGCTTTATCGCAAATTGGGGATGGGAGTCTTTATCACAAATCAGAAAGTCAGACTTTCGCAGTCGGGAGTCAAAGGGTTATTGCTTTTAGAGCATATAAATTCTCTCATATTGGGAATTATGGAAATGAGGAAGGTAGCATGAATTGGGGGCCATAATATTTGTGATATGCAACATCGATGCTGATGTGGCAGGGGATGGCTCCTACAAATATCGCATCTAGAAATTTATGAAGCAACAAGTGAATATGGTAAGGTTTGTTGTGATATGTGGATTGCAAAAAGGTAAGGGGTCCACAATACAGTTAATTACGGTAAGTAATATCATATATAATATATGATATATAAAAATGTTTTTTGTGGAGCAGATGGAGCTTCTTTTTAATAATAAAAAATGAATTTGAATGGTTAAAAAGTGTTTTGAAACGGAAATGAGCGATCGAATTTGGATTTTGGAAAAAGTGAATGGTATGAAGGGTAAATTAAATGAATGAAGTCTTTTCATATGCATGAAAAGGGTAATGGTGGAAATAAAATTTACCAACCCCCCTTTTTACACTTTCACACTAGCACATTCCTCTTTCACATGAGTAGAGAAGGGAGGTTGATTTCCTTTGAAGTTATGATAGTCGAGATGACTCTTTTTATAGAAAGTAAAATAGTGAGACAGAGATGAGATTTTTTATAATTGAACTATATGAAATAGCAAAGATGGTTTTTATTTGGATTGCATAAAATTTCTTGCTCCTTCATCAGATTTTTATGAATGAAATGGTGGATTTACTGCCTTATTTTTATTGAAAATATGTAGATTTTTCCATCGAAAATTTTGATCCTAGACTTGATCTATTTGAGATGGAGTGACCTGACTCTAGAACTCTTAGCGATGATGGTGGAAATGGTGACCTTGAAATTGGTGATGATAAATGAAATGAAAGTGAAACAAACATGGTTTAACCTTCTTCAGTGACCAAAATTATTGTTGAGAACTACCTAAAAATGAAAAATAATTTGACTAATGACCTGGTGAAAAAATCTCAAAAGAGATATTTTTTATCACTGATAAATAGACTCTAACAACTGCTACTTAATTTCATAATGTCGACTGATGTCGAATTAATATTTCATGGGCACAATATAATCCTATGACGCGTATAAGCCATGAAGGGTTAACAAGTGTGTCTATAGAACCTGAAATTCATAGAAAAATGAGTAACTAGATGATGAAGGCCCATTACGAGAAAAAAAATAAAATAATGAAAAGAACAAACCATTATATAGTGGCAGATAATTGATATATCTAACCATAATGATAAAACAAAAGAAAGGAAAATAAGGACATTAAGAGAAAATTAATTATTCCATAATGCATTGATATTGTTATCACCAAATTGTGTCATGTTGGGTTGCTGCAATGGTCAAATTGGAGTAACTATTCCAGACCAACTTGTAACTTGAAATTACCCCTTCCAGACTGAGAGGGCTCTCTCAATTTATCAAAGGATTTACTCAATTAGGTTATAAAATATATGGCTAACTCTATGAGTGTCTTAGTGTATTTGATTGGAGGTGAAAAAAGAGAAATATTCAATTACTATTGGGCTCATGGAGTCAGTAAAATGAAATCAATGATAAGCATTCCTACTTATGGAAGTTGAGGTGTTTTGTATTTCAATGATAGAAAAACACCAACACATGGGAATAATCAGTGAGTCAATGTTAAAAGGAAGTCAGAGCATATATGATATGAATTTTGAGTAATTATGCATCAATACTGCTAGAAGAAAGATATAAAAGATACACATAAATCCATTGAAACACATCAAGAATCTTAGGTAAAGCAAAAAAACTCATTGTTTGTCTATTATTGATATCAAAAATTACGATAGTAGTTGTGTCAAAAGCATTCTTCAACCCCTACTAACTCTAAAAATATCTTATTTAGGGAGTGAGGACTCATACAAATGATTTTACACCTTGCTAGCTTCAAATTCCCACCTCAGAGGCATATTTCAAACATGATTCCATCACTTGGAAACGTCCTAGGGATATTTCTGTTTTGCGGGGTTTGAATACAAAAAGGACTATTCTTTCAATAATAGTTCAACAAATTCATTTAATAACCCTTATCAACTAAAACCAACTAATTTTATGACTGTACTTGGGTGCTGACGTGTCATTATACCACATGGATGCTGAGTTGGACTTGCTCCAAGTCAAATTTTACAATTTTTTCATAAATCTTGTTAGTGAAAATTCCGAAAAATAGGATTCAAATATGAGTGTATAATTTCGAAACCCTGATGGATTTGAAGATAATGAGAGATTTTTTTGTAGATGGTCCTGTTTTAAAGAAAAACCTCTTTCATGTTTCCAAAATACTTTTCCATTTGGTCAAGGAGCAAACTTGAACTTGACTGCAAAAGCAATCATGTACAAAAAATTTCGTAGCGCTCATTTCCTAGCAAACTCCAAAATCCACCTTTTGCATAACCTATGACCTTTATAACTATTGTAATATCTTCCTTGGGGCTAATGAACTAAATAAAAATCTTTTCCATCCTTGGATCTCCATTAAAATGATTTTTGAAGCAAAAAGTTGTAATGTTCCCAATTGGGGAAATATGAAATATTTGACAAAAAAATGGTTATGAAGCATCAAATAATTTCATAAAATATTTTCAATAATAAATCCTTCATTTTATACAACAAAAGCAACCTTATACAGTGTTTTAGGGGAAAAAAGGTGGGGAAAAGTGATGATTTTGGCCCTAAAATGTGTATATTCAGATATCTGCGTGAAAATAAGGGTGGGAAGAGGTTGTATCTGATAGATTAGGTCAAGAGGGACCCATGCTCCAAATTTCAGCTTAAACAAATGATTCTAGCTTAGTTAAACAACTCCTCCTTCCTAAACTAGGCTTTAAAACCCTGATTTCCCAAGACTTGGAGTATGAAGAATTTTCTGAAGCATAGAGAGCATATTTTCTGAAATGGTTTCTAAAGGAAATGATGATATAATTATTATATATAGTTTACATGAGTCATATAGCAAATAAATGGATATTTAAGCACTTATACGCAAGGAGAAAGATACCCGACAAGAGTTTCCGGCAAAATACATGAATAACAAAAGAACTGCAGAAATAACACAGTTACTGCATCTTTGTATTAAAAATGGCTGTACATGACATGAAATATCTTAATAATACAAATAAATGGCCCTATGCCTCTTATTAAAACTCCCGGAGGGAAATGAACACCTCCTCCTCAAGGATTTGCATTAAATCAAAGGGTGCAACTATGTTGTTGCTACTGCTACACAAAGGATGTAGTTTTCTAAAGATGATTGTGCTGCAGCTGAATGTAGATGAATGGACTCAAGCCAAATATAGAAATGAAACTCTAATCCTTCCCTCTTGATCCCTTCAGCAAGCTGATCTAAAGAGAGGATGGACTTCCTGCACGGGAATTCTTTGCACTAAGCAGTGCAGCAACTCTGCCTAAACAGCTAAAGTATGCAAATGGTCTCTAGACCAAAATATCTAAATACATGAATGAATGCCCTTTGATGCTATGCCCTCCTTTTATTTTTTGTGAGTCTCCTCACCTTGGGTCCCACCTCTTAGGGTTTCCATCTTCATTTGAATCTCTTCCCTCCAAAACTGTGATGTCTTCTTAGGCAAGCTACTCCTCCTTAGGTTGCGTTGGTTGACTTGGTCAACTTGACCTTGTCCTCATAAAATTGGCCCTTTTCACACTAGGAGGTGTAAAATAAGCTGCTCAAAGGTTCCCTTTTACATTAGGAAGGGTTTTATTCATGTTAAGAGGCCTCCTCTTCCTTTTTATTCACCTACTATACAATATGAGAAAAAATTAATGTTCCAATTTATTCATGAAAATTTTGGAACAGTACAGTCCTCCCCTCCCAAATGTTGCTTGTCCTCAAGCAACTGCAAGGATAGAACTGAGTGAATCTCCTTACCTCATCTAGTAGCATCAGCATATGATGGAATCCTCCAAAGAATATGATTCCATCTCATCCATGAAACTCCATAGTGCCTCTCCCAAGAATATAGACTAGCATTTGGTGAAACACCCCAAATGACTAAGATCCTAAGAAGGAAAGTTCTCAAGGAGACAACCATGTGTGGTTTAGAGGTATTCTCAAGGGATGGAGTGCAAGATGCATGGGAAATATTATTCCCAAAAGTGAAACCTCCACCCCCAAGCTATCATCCATATAAAATGAGTCACCCTCTAGCATGGTAACTCATGAAGAATTCCCTCCACCTTTGGCTTCTGAAATGTAGGTGGGCTGAATGACAGGACATGATAGGCAAGAAGGCATATCCCACACTATCCTCCTCCCCACTCAAGATAAGTGATGAGGGTATACTGATCTTGGGCTGCAACTTGAGTGCCCTCACATGGCAAGAAAGAAGTTAGACCTCCAAAGGTCTCTCTCCCAGTGTTGTGCATCAAGCTGGCCCAATCCATGTAATATCCCGTTTCAGGGATATCTCTAAAACATGGTAAAATCCAACCATAGATAGACTGGGAGGGCATTTACCGGATATTTCGCCTCTAAAAAGAGGACGAGCTCCAGATGATACTTGGCCCTTTCCAGACTCTGTCTAAGAGTGAAAGATAAACACACCAAGTGGTATAGAACTAGAATGCTCAAAAAATAATAGACATATAATATCATAGAAAGAGAATACGGTAATGATGACAACTACGGTAACTACGAAAACTCATCCAGAAAATATAGAGAAGAAATACTGAGCCATTTTATTAATATGAGAAATGTAATGGAGTACAATAGTCTAATCTTGCGCAAGGAAAGTGAGAAAACACTCTCAGAGAATACCGGAAATGGCTGCTCTAGGAACTGCATCCTAGCTGCTGGAGACTGTTATGTAGCTGCTACTGCTAGAATGGATTGAAGATTAGGGGCTGATCCCCTTGCCGAAATGAGATTAAAATCAGCAAACCTCCTCTCCTCAACAACCGGGACAAGATCCACAAACCATTCCAAGAATTTCCAACCCTAGAAATCACTAGAAACTGCCTCCCTAGTGAATTAAGCTGGCCTCCAAGGCACTACGCAGTGGATAGAAAGAAAAAACTGAAATACTGCCACAAACTCCACCAAAAACCCGTCGATGGCAAAGGCTGACCCTCTGATCAAAATCCTGGCGAAATCACCTACAGAAACCCCAATCCGAATCTCCTCGACAATGGACTGCATCCTCTCTCCCAGTGACTGCACAGTCTCTATAAGCTCCAGCTCCGCAACAAACCCAAACAATAAAATGACTCACAAAATGCTGAAAAACTAACCTTGCCCGAGAAGGCACTCTAAGTCCCCTGGGGCTAAGGGTGAGATCTTCGTACAGAGACACTCGGTGCACTAAACAGTGTTGCAGACAGGCTAAACAACTAGCGTGCTCAAGAAGACATAATTCTCACTCCAAAATCATCAACTCAAGAATGAATGAAATGGGGAGGCTCCTCCATCTTTAATAACATCGGTTTCCCTCCAAAACCCAACGTAGCCTCTCTCTCCCCTCCACATCCTCATCTTTATCTATGTAGAAGCTTGTAGAAGCTTCTAGAGTGTACATAGGCCCCCTCCTGTATGTGGTGTTAGGCCCCCCTTGACTCCCACTTAATTCACAGCGTTGTGCTACTAGGTGGATGTCTTATTTCACTTAAGTGAGCTAGACCCTCTTCAATCACTTTTTATTTATTTACAAACTATAGACGGTAAACTAAAAAAAATAGAATATTCCAATTAGCTGTCGCTAATTAGGAATATTACAGTCCCCCCCGGCAAAATTTTGCTTTCCGTCAAGCAACTGAAGTGATGGATGCTGCAAAATCTTCTCGCTCTCCCAAGTGGCATCCTCATCCGGCAAAAATTGCTTGTCCTCAAGAAATGGCTGAACAAGCCTAATCTCTAGCTAGTGCTCCTCACTGACACTGCAAAAAGGTGCCTGGGTCCCAGATGTGCCACTGAATCTTCCCTGTCCTCTGAATCACCCTGATATGAAGGTATCTCTCAATTCCAGGATCCCAAACTGATCTCTGACCAACCAACAGTCCTCTCAGATCGCATCACCACCCTGGCCAATAATCACCCAAGTCCCACGGCTCGGACTGCGCACTACCTCTAGCTATGACTGATGCTCTAAGAGGCGAAGACCATGACCCATGCTGCACTGTAGTTGTGACTTTGTAAGATTTCCCATCAGCTGTGTACCAACCCATCACCTCTCTCCAATCCAAGTCCTGACTCAATCCCACACTGATCTTGCTCTGCTAAAATCAGGATGGAGTCCTCAAGTAACGACAATCGGTGCCCTCATGTCAATTGAAATCTGTAACATCTACTATGTCTAAGGGCCCCTGCTCCGTTGTGCTCCCCACGAAAAATACCGTACCATAAAGAGGGTACCAACTCATGATCTCTCGCCAGTCCATCCTGGAAGAAGAATTTGATGTGGCAACAACGACTGCATATGGAACACACCCGGAGTGTTGCTGCCAGCCCGTAATCAACTCCCACTGCTCTGCCCTATCTGCCAATGAAAGCTGCCTGTAGAAGGAATGCCCTCTCTCTATAATGGTCCAAAGTGGGCAAGATATGCTGCAAGCTCCATCAATGTACTCCTGGAGAGTGCGACCCACTAAAAATACTGCAGCTTTGCTGACTGCATGTAAATCTATCTGCGCCTCATCCCTGTGTCGACCCACAGAGGGATGCTCCACCATATCCAACAACTCCTCCCACTCCTGATTAGGAATGTCATGCTCTCGCTATCTACTGGCCCCCTACAGAACAATCCCATTAGCCTCCAACACCTCTAGAGGATATGGATCTCCAACTGCTGTCACCGTACTCGATGTCAGTGCATCTCACTGCCCCACCTAAATGACTGACTCAAATGTTAGCTGCATATCCCTCATCGGCTCAATGTGGGCACCCATCTAGCTCTCCCCCAAAGGAATATCATGCCTAATGTGAGTAGTGTCCTCCTCTGTCGATTCAGGCTCCATCACCTGCTGCTCTGGCTGAATCGTCACAAGTGACTCTTCACCCAGAGTATCTCCCGCAGAGTCCCATGACTGCTCACCCTAGACACTAGAATGCAGCTTCGATCTACTGTCACCATCTCTACATGACTGCTCTCGCTCCCCAGAAGCGTCCTCAACTGATCCTATGGAATCATATGAAAAGGAATCCTCACCCTGACATACAGAAGGAATTCCTTCCTGTTCTACCTCCGCCACATCATCTGCATGGAATATGCCATCCACCCTCTTGATAATGTGTCGATACTTTGTCTCGAGCCTAGACACATACTGGGATGCTACCTCTGTTGTACCTAGTATTCTCTACTCATGCATGGTCTCGACACGCTCTAAGAAAAGAGTGACGCATGTCTCCTTCATGACCTACTCCCAAATCGTAGGCTCAGCGATGACTGATGTGCTACCCCTACAGAGGATCATCTCATCCCCTGACCTATGGATGCCAACTAGTGCACCGACCCAGTACCACTACTGAGAAGTCTCTCCCATAGTGTGCTGAGTGCCATCCAAATATCTCGGGTGAGCCTCGCGTACCCTGCTACTCATGCCCAAAGTGCCAAAGGACAACAACAAAATCAGCTGTGCCCATGAGTGATGTAGAAGAGGGTCGGGTGCGTGAGTCCCCACAGATACCGTCAAGTATCGCTCATTTGTCTCCCCATCGCTCCTGGGTGAACTACTCCAAAAGGTAAGCCCGGTGTCCCTGTCCGTGAGTCTCCCTAGACGCAATACTCTAAAACCCTACCATGGAGCTCCGTACGCCCTCGCATACCACCAATCATCCATGTACCCCTCGACATGCCACTGCACACTGAGGCATACCCCTGTACACTGTTGGGTACCCCATGCTACTGTTGTACCACCCTGTACTGTCTCATGCCCTGACTATGTCCAGGCACCTGTCACTCCCCGCATGCTCTCAACGTGATGTAGGACACTCCTACTCCACAATGCAGTCCCACACACTACGGTACACCACCATGCAACTCCATGTCCACCGGTAGTCCACTGCTCAATGCTAGAGGCTCCCACACATCCCTGGATGTGATGACCTAGAGCTGTACCTCTACGTATCAGACTACCCCCAATCTGTATCATCGTCTCCACTATCGCATCACTATACCTGCTGACGAATGGTTCATCACTCCAAACCCTCCTCGAGGGGTCCAAGAAGTGAATATCTCTATGGGTCAGTAGTGTTACCACCACTGCTCAGCTTCGCTGCATCCTCTGTGCCCCACACAAAGGTTAAGAATCCTTGGCCCCATAAAAAGCACCATCTGGTGGCCTACCAATGCCACCTCCTTCGAAAAGCTCCTGCCAAGGTATGTTGACCACCCCGTGATCCCGTGTATGAGTGTCATACCAAGACAACCTAGGGAGTTTGCCCATAAACTGGTTGGCCACTGGGGCTGACCGAAACTCCCCTAGCATATGTGCATGCTCTACTGCTAGGTCAACTGTATCCTCCAAGACATAGTCAACCGACCTGCCTGGGAAATGATAGGTAATCCTGCCTAGACCCCAATGCCAATTTGGGGTTCCTGTATTCCCCATACCTAGAAACTCCTACTGAACTACACTCGGAACCACAACTATCTCCATAACCCACTCCACCAGGTACCAACTCAAAATCTCTCGCCATCGAACCTCAACATGTGGATGCTGTACCCTGTGCAACTCTGGTCATCCCATACCGCTATCCAAGTCAACGTATGAGATCTGACTAAGTGGTTGTACCTCTCTCTTTCCAATAGGAAGAGGTGCCCCAACAGTGTTGCTAGTCACGTCCATGCATGCCTGAAGGGGAATGATCTGATGCTCCAATGTGCCCTCTGTTTGTACCATCAGGGACTCCAGTCATTTCCCAATGCGGGCCAACTTGGCCGCCGACTCGGCATAAACCACTCTCATGCCCTCCAGCTTCCTCTCCTATAATAAAATGGCCTCTTGTACTGACGTGGCCTTACCCTTGAAAACTAGAAGGTCTGCCCGAAGCCGATGATACCACTGTCTATGACCATCATCCAATATCACTATATCTCCTAGTGGCTCATCGAAGGTGGATACATCTCCTGACACCTCACCCATATGTCGTGTGCTGCTACCACTCGAAAACTTGGACACAACTCTGGTCATCACCTCAATGGATGGCTCTACTGGGGTAGGCTCTACCTTCTCCACTACAATATCAACCAACATGGTCAAGGAGGTCTCCAATGAGGGTGAGTCCTGTGTCACACTAGGTGTATCCTCGAACTCTCTGCAATCCTATGTGCCCTCATCCTCCAAGTGCGAGGTAACCATTTTCATGGTTTCCCCCTCTGATACTCGGTCAAGCTGGAAAGAGGCATCCAAATTCTCCACCCAATCTTTTTCTCAACGCTTGGATGACCCGTCAAATGTCAGTAAATGGAATCTTCCCACTGTGCGCTACAAGCCCCCGTCATGTGAGTGCTTGTTCCCTCTGTGAAAGTTGTGGGGTCTACTATCCCGCTGGAGCTAAACAAAATCTCTGAATGGAAGGGAATCCCTGAACTCTTGCCCATATGCCTGACACTTGACGAAATAATCACCCATGTGGCTAGGCTCTGGCTCTTGCTGTGCTCCTGCCCCTTTGTCTGCACCTAGAAAATTGGGCATAGTGGAACGTGTGGGTGTATGTGATGCCATATACTGAGTGGCATCATGCTCCGGAAAATGGTGGGATGTGCCTAATCCCTCGCCAATCTGGAAACCCTTTGGGGTTTCATGCTGTCTAGCCTCCACAATGGTGAATATCTGCCTCATCACCTCAATCTGCCTCGACAGATCCTGTACTGATTTGAGGAGCATCTCCCCAAATCTCTTCGCATCATCATCACTTGCTATCGGCTCCTCCTACTCAAATATACTACAAGCTCTACCTCCTCTGCGTCCTTCACAGGCTCTCTCTCCTGATCTGTGTTTTCTACCTGGGCACAATCTTCCTCTTCGTAGGTGGCCTCCAACCTACGCTCACGGTCTCTATAGTTCTTGCCTCTGTATGGTCTATTTCCTGATTTCATAGACCACAGGCTGAGCCAGAACTATGCTCTGATACCACTGTAATATCCCATTTCGGGGATATCTCTAAAACACGACAAACTCCAACCAGAGATAGACTGGGAGGGCATTTACCAGATATTTCGCCTCTAAAAAGAGGGCGAGCTCCAGAGGCTACCTGGCCCTTTCCAGACTCTGTCTAAGAGTGAAAGATAAACACACCAAGTGGTATAGAACTAGAATTCTCAAAACAATAATAGAAATATAATATCATAGAAAGAGAATACGGCAATGATGGCAACTACGTCAACTATGGAAACTCATCCAGAAAATATAGAGAAGAAATACTGAGCCATTTTACTAATCTGAGAAATTTAATGGAGTACAATAGGTTAATCTTGCGCAAGGCAAGTGATAAAACACTCTCAGAGAATACCAGAAATGGCTGCTCTAGGAACTGCATCCTAGCTGCTGGAAAATGTCGTGTAGCTGCTACTACTGGAATGGAATGAAGACTAGGGGCTGATCCCCTTGCCGGAATGAGCTGAAAATTGGCAAACCTCCTCTCCTCAACAACCCGGACAAGATCCACAAACCATTCCAAGAATGGCCAACCCCAGAAATCACCAGAAACTGCCTCCCTAGTGAATTATGCTGGCCTCCAAGGCACTGCACAGTGGCTAGATAGAAACAGTTGAAATACTGCCACAAACTCCGCCAAAAACCCCCCGATGGCAAAGGCTGACCCTCTGCTCAAAATCCTGGTGAAATCACTTGCATAAACCCCAATCCAAAGCTCCTCCATAGTGGAATGCGTCCTCTCTCCCAGTGACTGCACAGTCTCTATAAGCTCCAGCTCTGCAACAAACCCAAACAATAAAACTACTCACAAAATATTGAAAAAATAACCTTGCCCGAGCAGGCATTCTAAGTCCCCCAAGGCTAAGGGTGAGATCTCCGCACGGAGACACTTGGTGCACTAAACAGTGCTGCAGATAAGCTAAATAGCGAGCGTGCTCAAGAAGACATAAGTCTCACTCCAAAATCATAAACTCAAGAATGAATGAAATGAGGAGACTCCTCCATCTTTTATAACATCGGTTTCCCTCCAAAACCCAACGTAGCCTCTCTCTCTCTCCTCCACATCCTCATCCTTACCTGTGCAGAAGCTTGTACATAGGCCCCCTCCTCTACGTGGTGTTAGGTCTCCCTTGACTCCCACTTAAGTCACAACGTTGTGCTACTAGGTGGATGTCTTATTTCACATAAGTGAGTTAGACCCTCTTCACTCACTTTTTATTTATTTACAAACTATAGATGACAAACTAAACAAAATAGAATATTCCAATCAGTTGTCGCTAATTAGGAATATTACAATCCATCACACACATAATGGATACGAAATCACTACCACATGACAACCCATCCATCTCATGGCCCTCCTCATTAAATAACAAATGTGTTGCTGTAGAGGCCATGTCTCCGTCCATGTTCCCCTTAGAACATGGATTGTAGAAAATATGGAAGTTCTCTCCCAACAAGGACACATCCTCCTTATGCGTCACTCCCCTAGTCATGCTCCCCATAAGGTTAACAACAACATCAACAAAAGAGAACATAATTAGCAATAATATGGGGAAATTACTAAAGGTCTCATGGTTTTCAACAGTGTACGAATAGTCTCCCAAGTGGTCACAGCACAGTTTTCCAAACTTCTGCTTGAAGAAGTGATAGGGCAAGATGTCTTCTAGTTCATGGGAAATAATGCATGCTCTTACATCTGATAATGCATAGTAGGTGGATGAATATATAAGTTGAACATGCATGGAAATAAACACTTGCCCATGCCCATATGAGAGATGACTGTCTCCATCACATAGTCTAGCCCAGAACATTCCTTTCAAAATGAATGGCACATTATTGCCATATGGCATCCAAATCAGAAAATTTCTGAAGGTCTTGTGCAATTTTGGATGATACATATGGTCTCTATGTTGGATACAACGCAGCTTTCTCAACTGCTGATTTAGAACATCATGTGGCAAGTTGTCCTCCAAAGAATTTTCAGCTATGTATGTTAGCTGATCTACTTTGAAGTAGTAAGCAACAGTATATACAAGTATATCTGGTTTGGGAAAATGGTAGTCTTCATGTTTCGATGAGCTGCTCATGTTACAAATATTGGTCCTAAAGTGACCATCAAACCCACAAATACTCTTGCCCCTTTGTGGAGCAATGCATTGTTCATATATGGTGAGAAAATACAAATGATCAATGGAGTAATAAACAAGTACATAAATGTATTTCTTACCATGCATGGTGAGTAAGCTGAAAGTGAGGTCCATCAATGAGTCTTCCCATGAGAATATTCTCATTAAAATATGCGAGGAGAGAGGATGCATACTCCCTTTTGAACACTCCATCAATAAAGGCATACTCCCAAGTGACAGCGTTGTAGGCCTTAGTGATAAGTCTCTAATCACCCCATGACTTCTTCGCTTGACATTACACATGCCAAAGCCATCCACCATTATGTTTCTATGTGAGAGAATCTTCTTCCCATGTGGAAGCCTCTCCTTGTCCTCCAATGCTGAAGGGTAGCCTCTTTGCATCTTGAATGTGACTTCCTTCTTTCTGGAAATGTCATGATAAGTATGGGAAAAATTCTGCCCATACTCTCCCAAGTGTAACCATAGCAACAAAAGAATTTGTTGCCTCCTCATACTTACATCATACCCATCAAATGATGACAACATAGAGATTGACATGCATATCATATCAACACCATGTATACATACTTCTTGCTACCCCATGATGCAAGTATCCTGCCAAGTTCCTTTCCTCCACACACCATTTGGAAAAATATGTGCCATATGTTGGCCAAACTCTTTTAGGAGGAGCCAATGCAGCCTTGCGTCTTGCTGCCCTGTGTCATAAATCTCAAAGTGGCTCACCAGCCTCTTTCCCTCCATCCACGTCCACTCAACTCCTTCTGGATGCCTCATCTTATCTCCTTTCTTGGTGTCCTCACAATGAAGACTACCATTTTCCCAAAGCAAATTTTTCTTTTCTTTGCATTTCATGATATGTTGTAATGCATCTTCTTGGAGATCCCTTAGAGGAGATCTCATGTCCACAACCATCTTGAACCCATAAGGATCTGAATGTAAAGAAGGAAAACCCTCCTTACTGCTATCTCTTGACAGTGCTGTAACCCTCCTCCAGGGTGTTTTTTCTATCTCATACAGTAACTCCCGGATGAGCATTTGGTTCTGCGTGTATTTGTTTGGAGCAAGGTTCACTCCATCCTCCAAGAACTCATACTTCAACCTCAACGGTTTTGTGTAACTTATCAGAGATGCATGAGGTTGATGGTTCAAATCTCCCTGGAACCCTCCAAGCTTGCACAACGTAGTGCAATCCTGCTGCTCTACCTCAGTAGTACTATTTGATCTTGGGCCATATGCAAAAAAATCTCTAAACCCTTGCATAACATTTTGTGAAATGTTGAGATATGGAAACTGATGCATACCTTTGTGAGCCTTTGGGACAACTTCTATGGATGCAAGAGCTCCCCTCTCCAATATGTTGGCTGATCCAACTGCTAGTGTAGATGGTTTCTCTCTCAAGTTCATGGCAGCGTTGGTACTTGCCTCTTCCCCTGGTGGTGTGGGTCTTCTCTCTTCTCTCAGTTGAATAAACTGAGGAGAATCTAGGGTTTATTTGAAAGCCTTGGGTTGGCACCTGTATTCTGCCAAATACCCACTCATATTTTCATGCTCTAAGTGGTCTCCATGTTCTTCACTTCCCCTACAAGAACAAGAAGTGCATGCATCTGCCTTTGCTTCTTGAAACCCTCTGGAGGTCTCACCGCAATTTTCTCCTCCTTCAAACCCTCTTGGAGTTTCACTGCATTTCTCTTCTCTTCTCTTCTTGGATCTGAGTATGGATGAGATTAAACTCATCCTCTCCATCATTCTGACCTTTCTTGAAGCCACCATTGAAGAAACCCTTTGATGGAAATATGTACAAGGCTATTTTAGAGATGGACAGAGTGGGCATTTACCAGATATGTCACCTCTAAGGAGAGGATGAGATTCACAGGCTATCTGGCCCCTCCTTAGGCTCTGTCTATATCTATGTAAATATTCCACCTTCAGGGAGTCAACACTTTTGCATTAAGCGACAGGCTGAGCCAAAGATCTTGCTCTGATAACACTTTAATGTTCCCAATTGGGGAAATAAGAAGTATTTGAAAAAAAAAGGTTATTAAACATCAAGTAATTTTATAACATATGTTCAATAACAAATCCTTCAGTTGATACAACAACAACAACCTTATACAACGTTTTAGGGGCAAAAAGATGGGGAAAAGTGATGATTTTGGCTATAAAATATGTATATTTAGATATCTGCGTGAAAATAAGGATGGGTAGTAGTTGGATATGATATATTAGGTAAAGAGGGACCTATTCTCTGAATTTCAGCTTAAACAAATGATTCTAGCTTAGCTAAAGAGCTCCTCCTTCCCAAACTAGGCTTTAAAACCCTAATTTCCCAAGACTTGGAGTATGAAGAATTTTCTGAAGCATAGAGAGCATATTTTCTAAAATGGTTTCTGCAAAAAATGATGAGATATTTCTGATATAGAGTTTACATGAGTCATACAGCAAATAAATGAAGATTTAAGCACTTATACACAAGGAGAAAGATACCCGGCAAGGGTTTCCGGCAAAATACATGAATAACAAAAGAACTGCAAAAATAAAGCAGTTACTGCATCTCTGTATTAAACATGGCTGCACATGAAATGAAATATTCTAATAATACAAAGAAATGGCCCTGGGACTCTTATTAAAACTCTCGGAGGGAAATGAACACCTCCTCCTCAAGGATTTGCATTAAAACAAAGGGTGCAACTGTGTTGCTATTGCTGCCACACAAAGGACGCAGTTTTCTGAAGATGATTGTGCTGTAGCTGAATTTATATGAATGGCCTCAAGAGAAATACAAAAATGAAGCTCTAATCCTTCCCTCTTGATCCCTTAAGCAAGTTGATCTAAAGAGAGGATAGAATTCCCACACGGGTATTCTTTGGACTAAGCAGTGCAGCAACTCCGGCTAAACAGTTGAAGTATGAAAATGGTCTCTAGACCAAAATATTTAAATACATGAATGAATTCCCTTTGATTCTATGCCCTCCTTTTATTTTTGGTGAGTCTCCTCACCTTGGGTCCCACCTCTTAGGGTTTCCATCTTCATTTGAATCGCTTCCCTCCAAAACTATGTTGTCTTCTTAGGCAAGCTACTCCTCCTTAGGATGCACTAGTTGACTTGGTCAACTTTACCTTGTCCTCATACAATTGGCCCTTTTCACACTAGAAGGTGTAAAATAAGCTGCTCAAAGGTTCCCTTTTACATTAGGAAGGGTCTTATTCATGTTAAGAGGCCTCCTCTTCCTTTTTATTCACCTACTATACAATATGAGCAAAAAATAACGTTCCAATTTATTCATGAAAATTTTGGAACATTACAAAAGCATCCTGCATAAATTCTGCAGTGCATTTTGAGCTTTAAGCCCGGAAGGCGCTGCAAAACCACCTAGTTTGACAGAAGATTTTGAAAATTTCAATTTCCACCTCCAATAATGTCCATGGCTATGTGATATGATAGGATGAAGCATGATAAGGAAAATTTGGTCTCAAAATAGCTCTTATCCTCCTCAAGAAATAACGTTTTTACCTTCAGTAAGTTCATCTACCAATAAAAATGACTATGTTTTTCTGAAAATATAGGGTTCAGAGATGAGCTCCTATATATCGCCCCTTGGTAGATTTTTCAAAATGGGAGAATATTTTTGTAAATGAGCTCATATTGAAAAAAATCCTCTCTTTTTATTTTGAAAACCATCTCTATTTTTCGGGAAACTGCATTATACAAACATGTCTAAACAAGCAAAAAACACACTCTGAAAATAACGCCCAAAGACCTCTTCAAATATGAAAATTGGAAGAACCTGTGAGAAAAGTGAAAGAGGTTTTTGTTCCTTTTTACGTTCTTGACAATAACCTCTCTCTATTTATTATAATTCTCTTTCTTTTTCCCATAAAAGACTCTTCAAGTTGACTTTTCAAATAGTCAAAAAGCAGAGTAATTCCTATGTTTCTTCTAGCAGAAATGCATGTAACCATATTTGATGAAATCCTCTGCAAGACTAGGGTCTTCAATGACCAATTTTAGGTCCAGAGGCTCATACTTGACCATGCTACCACCCTTCTTAGGATTTTTATAGCAACTAATTCCTTCAAGTACCAATTCTGGACAATTTATGTTTTGACAACTGTAAATTTTTTTTTGAGACAGCAAGCTTCTTCTGTGGAAAAAACATATCAATTACTTTGAAAACAATGATATTAGAGACACGTACGGGACTAGTGGAAAAAGTAGCTCATAGGGATGATAAAGGTAAATGTTAAGCTTTAATGCATGAGATTATGAAAAAGGAAAAAGTGGAAGTGAGACAAAATGATGACGTGGTATTTACACTTTTGCATGCTTGGATGACTATGATAGAAAATTATATGACCTTACCCTTGCTATCCATCAGTAAATTTTGTAAGAGAAAATGATGGCTAAAACAAGTCTAGTAGCCTTCAAGAAAAAAATTTCATGCGAAATTATGAGTTCTTGAAGCCTTGTTGTTTTCCTTGTCCAAAAATATGCCTCCCACTGATATATTCATTAAAAATCCTTCAAAGAAACCCTGTTATTTTCAAAGAAAAAACTGTTTTCTAAAAAGCCCAATTTCCATCATTTCCTTCCCCCATTTTATTTTCACAATTTCCCCCATATCACTCGTTTTCCTTCTAAAAACCCCCTTTCCCTCCTTCATTTACCCTCGTTATCACATAAAATCCTTTAAACCTACAAAAAACCCTTTTTTCATGGTTTAAAACATCCCCTTTCACCTTATCAGAACCTCAAAAGACACATAAAAACCTTCAAAAAATCATTTTCGCTCCTTTTTAGTACTTAAGCCCCTTTTTTATTAAGCCTGAACCCTTTTTTCTGCCATATGACCTAGATCCGCGACCAAAGTGCTAAGCCCGTCGCATCTCGAAATTTTTCCTTTCCCCGCGACTATTTTCCTTTGAAAAATTCTCTTCCGCCGATGCGAAGTCCTGACCACTCCATTGCATCGCACTCAGCCACCGTATTAGCCATCGCATATCAGAAATCTCCATTTCCTTTTCCCCGAACCCTCTACCCCGTCGATGGCCAAAATACCGATTAAATCTTCATCGTCCGTTCCCCAAAGATCTGATGGCCATCGACACATCACAAGTCCATTGTCGATGATCCCCCCTCCGATGAATCTTCCCCGCCGATTAAATCCCGACCGTCGATCTCCCTTAGATTGAACGGTCTGCTCTTAACCACATCGGCACATCACTCCATCGCTCCATCGCTCCATCGCAACATTCTAATCCCTCCTTCCTGGACCTTTATCTCCTCCGATCGCTGATCCGCCGAGGAAATATCCACCATCGATCTCGATCTTGATCAGATGGCGCTCCATCCATCACATTTTCCCCTCCCCATCGGCCATTGGCCATTGAAAATTTATAATTTCTTTGCTCCTGGAACCTTTCTCCTTTGATCGTCGATCCAATGAAATCGATCCTAACCATTGATCTTATTTTTAGATCAACGACCCTCACTTCCTTGCATTCTCACCATCCCATTGACTCCTCTTCCACCATTTTTAATCCCTGATCTCCGTGATTTAATCTGGACCATCCATCTCTCCGATCCAGTGGTTCTCATGGATCCCCTCCGCTGCTCGTGTAAACCCCTTTTCCCGTGTAAAAGCCCCTTTTCCTAAGTAAAAAACCTGTTCACTGTTTGTATAAAGGTGAGCCCTCCATCTCTTATCCTTTCGCCCTGCGAGCATATCTCAACCATAGATTTGGCCCTCCCCAGATTAGATGGGCCAAAACCATTTTCGCATTCATTTCACAAATAGAATTGATGGAGAATTTTGAATGCGAAATAGGAGGTTTTAGAGGAACACACACCAACCTCTAAACTGTATCGTGTTCCCCCTACTCATTACCACTTACCGCCTAATCCCTACTCGAAAGCCACTTTCGGTTTTGAAAAACCACTTTCCAAACCTTTGCGCCAATGCAAAATTTTAAGCTTCCGCCTGCATTTCACCCCCTCTGCATTGCTCCTCCGCCTTTCGCGAGCCCTCTGAAGTATTTTTATCCACATAACACAGGATTTTATAATAATTTGTGCTTTTTTTTAGATTTCATGGCAGTTTTATGGCATAAATCCGTCCCACAGTCCAATAAAGGGATAGAGGCCAAGGGTGACGATCCTCAGAGCCCGATCAAAAGAAAAAAGGGACAGAAAGGGGTCAAATTTCATGTTTTTTCCAGTGTTTTAGGAGCATTGGTTAAACATTCAAAACCTCTAGTGCACAAAGAAAGAACCTATCATTGAACAAATGAAGTTAATGAAGATCAGTAAAGAGTATCAGGAATTAAAGACACAATGAATAAAGCAGAAAAATGTTTAAAGGACAAAACGATCAGCAGAAAAGGTTTAAAGCTCGAAGATGATTAAAGAAGTCCCAAAAGCAAGATCAAAAGCCTAAATTAGTGTTTAAAGCAACATATTAATAGAATATCACTTCAAATGCTACATCAATGTGGCAATTTCTCCTTCCAAAGACTAAAAATGCCACCTACAGGCCTATTTACTCAAAAAGGCATACAAAGCTAAATGCACAGTCAGAGATATTTTTAAAGGAAGCTTAAAAGTAATTGTCGGCCTACCAAAAGCCTCCAAAATAAAAAAAAATGCATGCTGAAGTTCATAAAAGTTAATATAGAAATTAATTACAGAGTCAAAAATATGAAATGTTCTCCATTGTGCCTTTCAAAGGCTGAGAAGTAATTACTCTATATTAATTGAACAAATAGACCTTCCTTTCACTCCACCTTCTCAAAATTACCTATAAATATCATATGAGGAGTTCATTATTTGGTTTGGCTGAATACTCATCGAATGAAAATAGCTATTGAGGCTGCTGAAGCTCTATTTTGTAATTGAAGAAAGATAGGCTGAGATGAGAAGTTTGAAGTTGTAAAGACCTAATGGTCTTGAAGATTGTATCTGGTTTGAACATCAAATATACAAGCTAATTTATGGGATCCTGTTCTATGTCAATGGTGATGTATTTCTTACTGTAATTGTTATTTTTCTCATGGTTTCCATACTATCCATTTTCTCTGATAAAGAACAACAAATATAGATTAAGATTTACTTCTAAAGTACCCTAAATCTCACTGATAAGCTTTATCTTTATGTTTTCTGCTAATTGTGTATTTGAGGATAATTCAATAGAGTGTAATTAGTCAATGAATGTTGGTTAGCCCATGTCTTGTTAAGTAAAACTTGAGATATTGTTTTTGAATGATATTTTCATTGCATGCTAAGTAAAGTTAAACTTGGGAAGTCTATGGTTATCCATGTCCTCTAGTGTTTTCTCCAACAGCTGTTTTGAAGGTTTCTCTTAAGATTATGTCAAAATTAGGATAGGTTAAAAGTCCTTACTTTATCTTAGGCTATTATTTGTTTTATCTTTAATGTTTTCCATTGAGAGTATGTTGAAAGCAAGCTAGATTCAAAGTTCTTACTTGATCTTAAGCTATTCTTTGTTTTCCTTTGAGTATGTTGAAAGTAGGGTAGGTTAAAAGTCCTTACTTTATCTTAAGCTATTCTTCATTTTTCTTATATGTTTACTTATTTCACTACACTTTAATGTTCCATACCATAAATCAACTTAAAGAGATATTTTGACATAGATGAATTGCCCCATAGACCACTCTTGAAACTTGCTGTGCAATTAAATCCTTTTGTGACTCCATAGCCCAATGGATTGATATTGTTTCTTACCTATCCTATCAACTGAACCATTATTTTAACCTACTCACACCTTTACCCCTCAAAGAGACTTCCTTCATTTTGATGATATTCATCCCAACCAAAACAAACAAAACCCTTGTACTTCATAACTAGCCTAATATCATATCACAAGCCTTAAATAATTATCTTTGAAAACACTCATATAGAGAGATCCCTCTATGAATCCAGGAGGGCTAGATCCTAGGATTCGAAAGTGGTTTTTATGTAGGCTCTACAGCGTTTGTTCTTTCCCATCTTGCAAACTACGGAGGCCCAACAACCCTAACCCTAAACCATTAAAAACTTGACAAGTCATCATCTCATTCATTTATGCAGAAAAACATGATTCCGCAGTGTACTCAGTTGTAAATCTGAGACATTTGCTACGAAATGATCAAGTGATTCTGCAGCAAAAATCTCCTATTTTGCATAGAATTCGCTAAAGAATCAGGAAAAATCACACATGTGGCTAAAAATGAATTTTAAACCAATGCATGTGAACCTAATGTGAAAATTGATAGATATGACTGAGATGACATGATTAATGAAGTGTTTTGGACTTAGGATAAAGACTTATTTCATGATTTTCTCATGAATTTCATGGACCAACCTTATGAGACAGATGAAACCTAGATGAGTGACCCTAATCAAAATGAAAAATTGAGAGTGATAACAGTGGCTCCAATGGGGATGGTATGCCCCTATGGTACATCAAAGCACTAGTAGTTCTAGTGTCTTCTTAATTTTTTTGCTCCCATCTTCAAAATGAAAACTTACAACATGCTCTAACCTGTAACCTCGGCACTGAAAAACCAATAGCTACTAAAGGACTGAAATCACACATTTTGAATTTAAAATTGAAACTGAAAAAATGCTTGATCTTCAAGCTTATTTATACACAAATGATCCTACTCTACTTGCTCAACATAAAAGTTGAATCAAGTGATCTCACATTTCCAATGAAGGCAATCAAGAAGTTGAGTACTAGATGGGAATGGGCATTCCACTTCTCTGATCAAAAAACCATTCTTGAGACATTAAAACTTGTTCCACTATTTAAATTTGTCTACATAACTGAAAATCATATTGAAATTCATTTCTATAGAATATTCCAGTAGAGTTGCGAAAGGATCTTTGAGAGTATGCACACTAGTAGAAACTGATGAAATTAGTGACTAGGTGACTAAAAACATTAGTCGTTGCGATTATTTCAAGTGAATTACTACTAAATTTGAGAAATTTTAAGTGAAAAAACTAAAAATGACTAACTTAAATGACTAATTTAGTTTAGGGATAAAATATATGACTAGATAATAAGTGACCATACTTAAAGCGACTAGCTAAAATGACTAATTTAGTTGGGGAATAAAATATATGACTAGATAATAAGTGACAAAATTAATAATGATTAAAATAAATGACTACTATATTCCAAGAACAAAATTATGACGAAATAAAAAGTACAACAAGTATATGAATTAGTCATTTATGTTAGTAATTTTTAATTGTGTCACTCTGAAAATGGGAAATTGAAATTCTAATATTGAAGTGATTCGTTTCATGACAGGGGTCTCTGAATCCATTTGCTATCTTTGGAAAATCGTACAAGAAAAAGTGACATTATTTAATGTCAGGCAAAAGGATTTAAAGGGCTGAAATACATTAGAGAATCTAGAAGTATTTAAAAATCTCTAGGGTTTGAGGAAAAAATCAAAAATGAACTAATCATAAATGCTTTTGCGTGCATAATCCTTTGATAAGTGCACCTTTGCATGCCTTTTGACACACAAATCGTGCAATATTGGGATTGGCGGAAGTCATTTTCCAGGACCAAAAGAAATCACGCTTCGTGACATTGGTTCCACACTTGAAGTCACCTAAGGATAGCCACCCAAACCTCCTTAGGACATAAAGGGAGCACACAATGGAATAAATGTGGCACACAATGGAATCATATCCCTCTATTGGGTAACCATCCACAATGTACCAAGAAAGGGAGGGAGGATTTGAATTCTCCTATAAAAGGCCACAAAGAACAATGTTACCGATGAAATAGGTAACCACAATGTTACCTACTTTTTTTTGGTAGCATAAAAAGCACCCGATTTTGAAAAGTGGTGATGCAGAATCACCATTTTTTTTTTGGTGCACATTTTTGACACTCTAAAATTTTTATTTATGAAGTATGAATATTTGTTTTAAAATGTTAGTGATTTTCATGCTAATTTTGAAATGTATTGATGCAACATCATTTATTTTTTTTTATTTTTTTTTTAGAGCGGTGATTTTCATGCTAATTTTGAAACGTATTGATGCTGCATCAACCTTTTTTTTTTAGAGCAGTGATTTTCATGCTAATTTTGAAACGTATTGATGTTGCATCAACCTTTTTTTTTAAGAGCAGTGATTTTCATGCTAATTTTGAAACGTATTGATGCTGCATCAACCTTTTTTTTTTTAGAGTGGTGATTTTCATGTTGGTCATAAAACACAAAACTTAGATAAAAAAAAATATATAAAAACAATAAAAAAACCAATAAAAATGTAAAAAAAAACAAAAATAGCTCATAAAAATAAAAAATTTAAACAAAAATATTTGAAAATTATATCACAGGAAATGACAAAATTTGAAGAAAAAAAACACATAATTTAAAGAAAAAAAACAAAAATTGACCAAAAAATCAAAAACATTTTTTTCTAACTTATTAAAAAAAACAATATATTAAAAAATACATATATATTTAAAAAAAAAATTTAAAATAATTAAAATTACAAAATTAAAATTTAGAAAAAAAAATTAAATTTAAAAATTTAAATTAAAAAAAATAATAATAATAAGGAAAAAAATACAAATTTTAAAATTTACAAAAAAACAAATTTAAAAAAAAACAATTAAAATTGAAAAAGAAAAAGAAAATTAAAAAATAAAAAAAATAAAAAAATAAAAAAAAAACCTATCATTAAAAAACAAAAAAATGAAAAAAACCACGTGCAAATAATTAAAAAACAAATATACATAAATTTAGTGTTTTTTTTTTTTTTTAGTGAAACAATTTATATTTTAAAAATGAAAAACTAAATAAACGAAAAAATTAAGAAAAACAATTAAATTAAATTAAAATTTAAAATTTTTTATAAATAAATTTTTTTTAAATTTTAGAATTTTAAAAAAAATTATTCCATAATATTAAATATCAAAAAAAATTAAATAAATTGAATTTAAAATAAAAAAATTGAATTAAAAAAATAATTTTAAAATTTTTGAAATTCAAATTATTTTTTTTTAAATCAAATTAAAATAAAATATTAAAAAAAATTAAAAAATAAAAAATAAAAAATAAAATCAAATAAAAAATAGATGTATATATACTAAAAATTAAAAAAAAAAAAAAAAAATTACTTCAAATAAAAATATTAAATTAAAAAAAAAATTATTTTTTCAAATTAAAAAAAAAAAATAAAAATTTAGAAAGAAACAATTAAAAAAAAAAACAATTAAAAATTAAAAAAAATAAAAAAATCAATTAAAAAAAAAAAACAATTAAAAAAAAAAAATAAAAAAAAAATCAATTAAAAAAAAAAATTTAAAAAAAAAACATTTAAAAAAAAAATCAATAAAAATGGTTATTATTAAGGTTCATTATTGGCGGCGCGCGCAGTATAAGCCGGAGTGTTACAGCCGGGCCCAGCTACGGCGAGGGCCGACTTAACGCCCTCCGCTCACGGGGCCCGGAGGCCGCCGAGCCGCTTCGCGCCGCCCCCGCCGGGCCCCCCGCCGCCCGGGGCCCAAGTGGGCCGGAGTCCGCGCGCCGCCCCGGGGCCGGCGGCCCGAGACCCCGCGCTCTCGCTCCGCGCCCGGGCGGCCGGGCCGGGCGATGGTTTTCGCGTAGGTCGATTCTCGTAATCCTGCCTCCGCCTCCCAAAGTGGGGTTCGTGAGCCAACAGCGCCCGGGCGCCACGCCCAAATGGGCGGTGGCCGCCTCAACAACAAACTGATGCAACATTTTTTTTTTAAAATTTTTTTTTTAAATGTTTTTTTTTTAAATTTTTTTTTTTAATTGATTTTTTTTTTAAATTTTTTTTTTAAATTTTTTTTTTAATTGTTTTTTTTTTTTTAATTTTTTTTTAATTGATTTTTTTTTTTAATTTTTTTTTTTTAATTGTTTTTTTTAAAAAAAAAATTTAATTGATTTTTTTTTTAAATTTTTTTATCTTTTGTTTTAAATTTATTATTATTATTATTATTATTTTTGATAATTTTTATTAAATTTCGCCCATTTTTTTTATTTAATTGATTTTTTTTTTTTTTTTAATTTCATAATTTTTCATTGTTATTAACTTTTACTTTTAGGTTTTTAATATAATTTTATAAAATTTAATAATTTTTTTATATTTTTTTTTAATTTATTTCGATTTAATATGTTTTTTAAATGTTTTACTCTTTTTTTTTTTTTTTTTGTTAATTATGTAAATTTTTTATATTTTTTATTTCAATTAAAATTGTGTATTTAAAATTAGATTTTTTTAAAAATGAAACTTAATTTTTTTAAATTATTTTTTTTAAATTTTTTTTTATTTAATTTTTTTTCTTTTTTTTTTTCAATTTTCCACTTTTAATTGATTTTTAAAGTTTTTAAAGTTTTCGTTTAACAATATATATTTTTTTTTCTTTTATATTTAAAATTTATTTTTTCTTTCAAAATTTATTTGTTTATTCATTTATTTATTAAAATTTAATATTTTGTTTTTAAATTTAATTTGTTATTTTAATATTAACCTCTCTTTTTTTTAATTTAATAAAATTTGATGTATATACCTATTTTAATTTAAGTTCATATATATATTTTATTTTTATAATTTAAATTTAATTTATTTTTTATAGTTTATTTGTTTTTTTAATATATATTGTTTTAAATTTGATATTTTTATTGTATTTTATTTTTATTTTTTATTTTTAATTAATTTTTTTTTTTTCCTTTTAATTTGAATAGTGTTTTTTTTTAATTTTGAATTTTTAAATTTATTAAAATTTAATATATTTCCTTAAATTTAATTATTTGTTTTAAATTTTTTTTTTCTTTTTTTAAATTTAATAAGCATTTTTTTTTTCTTTTTTAAATTTAATTTCTATATTTTATTTTTTTAATTTCCTTCCTTTTTTTACTTGTTTTTTTTTTTTTTTAATTTAATATTTTTATTTTGTTTTTATTTTTATTTTTTAATTTCTATATTTTTTTAAATTTTAATTATAATTTTTTTTTTGTTTATTTTTTATTTTTTTTTCCCTTAAATTTTAGGTTTTTTTTAATGATTGAATTAAAATTTTTACTTTGCTTTTATTTTTATTTTTTTTATCTTCATATATTTTTAAATTTTAAGCTTTTAAATGTTTTTATTTTTTTAATTTATTTTTTTTCTTAAATTTTAGGTTTTTTTTAATGTTTGAATTTTAAAAATTAAAAAATGTTACTTCTATTTTTAAAAATGCCAAAAGTATGACACTATTTTTTTTTTTGTTATTCCAGCATCAACTGGTTTTGTTTTGAGGGTGTTTTTTCAATCCTTTTTTCAAGAAACAATTTTGTTTTTACCATAATTTTATAAAATGTTGAAATTTGACCTTAAAAAAAAACGAAGTGCGTTCTGGAAGACACACTTTTTTTGGGGGGGGTGTTTTTTCAATCCTTTTTTCAACAAACAATTTTTTTTTTAGCATAATTTTAGAAAATGTTGAAATTTGACCTTCAAAAAAAAACAAGTGCGTTCTGGAAGACACACTTTTTTTTTGGGGGGTGTTTTTTCATGTTTTTTGAGAGTTTTTGGGCTAGAGTTCCCGTTTTGAGGTCAGGTTACCTATTTCATCGGTAACTATGTTAAAGGGATGAGTAACTTGAGAGAACATTGTGATGCTGGCCATAATTTCCCCAAGAAATACCAGGAGTGTGTGATTCAGAGTAGAGATAGAGGGGACTCATTTGTTGGACATCCAACAATTTTAGTCCACCATAGTAGAGAGAGGGAGACTTTGCACCAACGTAGCTCAGAAGTAAAGACATCCTTGAATCAGGACTTAGCATCCCAAGTTCTAGGGGCCCCTTGACAAGTGGGTTAAAGTTTCATCCTCATTTCCTACCAGCACTCAATAAGAGGGGATGTAAGCACCGTTGTTTGGATTATTGAAGTTTTTTGACTCTATTTAGAGCTTTTGTGTTATTTTTTTAGTTATAGTTTAATTTGTGTGTTTGAATATGCATATTATTTCTTTATCTAGTATGTTTATGTTCTAGCATGTTCCACTAACTTGCTTGACTCCATATATTTTATGCCTATGACCGATAATGTAAGAGGGAAAAATACACCCCTTTAGTTGGTTTTATTTCGTACATGCATGCACCAAACACACTAACACAACATTGGTGACTCCACTAACTTTTATTTCCAAGTTTATGTGGTTGTGCCTTTTTGCAGAGACCTTTGTCTGTGTTGTGGAGTTGGGCTGAAATTGCCTCCTTTCTCTCTTTTAGTCTATAGTTCATCCTAAGTGACAGAGTGAAGCAGAGAAACTCCAAAAAATTACTTTTTCATGAATTTTTTCACTTTTGCCTCAGATAGGCGTGCCCAAGGCGCGCGTTTAGAGCTGAACTACATACAGACATCACGCCTATTGCAGCCTTTTGCGCACAAAAGAGAGAATGAGAAATCTCTCCCATATTTCTATCTTTTCCTGCTTGTAAAGTGCCTGGTAGCCTATAATACATCTTCTAGCACTGGTTGAGGTACCCTGTAGGGTGCTAACGCTCACTACCTGGTAGCCTATAATACATCTTCTAGCACTAGTTGAGGTACTATGTAGGTTGCTAACGCTCACTCTTAACTACTTTTGGTAGGCTTGGTGTTAGTTTTATTTCAAGTTGATTTTTGCAAAGTTCACACATAGTTTAAGTAGGGGGGGAAATTAACTTACATTCCGATTTTTCTTTTTATGTTTTCCAAATTTAGGTACCAAAACAACTAGATAATTAGACAAAGTAGGTGGCCCAAGTCCACGCAGGCTTAGCTAGTTCCTTTTTCTAGTGTAAAGTAATTACTTTAGTTCAATTTTGGCACTAGGATTTCGGGACCAGGATTGATTTGTTGATAGAAGATAAAGTAATATCTACTACCTTTTCACCCTTCATTGATCCTAGGAAAGCATATTAATGTTCTCTATTCACAACTCACCATCTCCCTATAGTTGATCACATATATTAACTAGGTAAAATAGAAAGCGGCCCATATCCACACATGTTTTTCTTTTGAGCAAGGAAAAATAGAACATAGTTTAATAGGGGATTTTCAAAAGGATTATTGCATATCCACACATTCAAACTATGTGCTTGTTAAATTTTTTCTCACACACATCCACACACTAAGAAAAGTGAAGACATATAAAACTAACTTAACAAAGCTCACTAAATTCTCCCCAGAGGGGCCACAAAAGAATTTATAATTTAAGTTAGGATAAAGGGGGTAGGCATATAATAAGCCACCTTGATCATTCTTCATCTTGAAACATAGAATTTGATTGTTTAGGGAGCTCTCAAATCCACCTATCACCCCACGGAAAATAAAACCCAAGTGTGTCAAATACCTGTTTCAGAGAGGGTTAGGCTCAGGCGCACTGCGGGAAAGTATTAGTTGGGGCTACTTGACCCAACTGATACTCAGTGCTATTAGCATAATTACCAAAAATCCCAAGACATGAATGCTCACGTGTGATGGTGGTACTTAGTGGCCAAAATTAGCGCATCCTTTCCCTATAGGTGACGGTGCAAGAAAGCACTAGATCCTCTACCCTTACCTTAGTGGATTTTCTTCGGCTGACTCAGCGTGTCACCTGCTCTTATGGGACATTGTGCCAACACTCGCAAGATATCCTCTCAAGGCCCAGTTACATTTGAGTGTGTGAGGATGATTAGGTATTCTAGGATTTGAGTATCATACACAGACAAAAAAAACTATATTTTTGATTGACTGATCACATAGGATTAATTTAAAGGGAAAAATTATTTTATTTTCGTTTTTTTTATGTATGTGATCATAATTTTTCTTTGATTATAGTCTCTATCCTCTCAAATATTTCCAAAACTAGACCTATTCAACATCAGAACAGATCGAACGGGACTTCGCCGATATAGACATCCTTTGGACCTTCCCCCATTACTAGGAGGGGTTCCAAGTCTTTCACCATTTAGGCATCAAAGATGTAGTGCTTCCACCATTATCGGTTCATCCTTTATTGGGGCATCCTTAGTTTGGAACCCTAGTCGGTCTCCCAATGCCGCACCAAAACCACTCCTCCCACAACCCCTATAGGGAAGAGGAGTGCTACCCATTCGGGAATCCAAGTGAATACACAGCAAGGTACGTCACAGATAAACCGTCTTCCTAACCAGAACATTGTGTTTTCACAAGTCACAATGGCTTCAACCTCGCGGTCACCCTTTCTAGCTTCATTGAATATACCAAATTTAACCAAGTTAATGGATGATCCCATTGCACACAAACCTATATGGCCTCCCATGCCCACAAATCTCCCTTTGGACATTCCAAAGTTCGAAGGAAAGGAAGCAGAAGACCCTGGAAATCATGTCATGACTTTCCACCTGTGGTGCTCATCGAAAAATATCATTGAGGATACTATTCGACTGAGACTATTTCAACACACTCTGACAAGAGTATCAACGAAATGGTATATGTAGCAACCCTCTACTACACATGGAACCTTTAGCACCCTGGCTACTATGTTCCTAACTTATTTTCAATTACTCATCCACAATGATTCTGGAATGGATTTATTGACATATTTTAGGCAAACCCCCACCATCCATATCTCGAGCCATCTCCACAAATGGCGGAAGCGTCCTAGTTTATGTAAAGCCAAACTCTATGATTGGGTACTATTAGACCTGTTCTTGAGAACATTCACTACAAATATTTCAAAGGATGTGGTGCAACAAAGGCCCGAATATGAAAAGGATGCCATTAGCAAGGCCCAACAACTTGAGCTGATTTATATGTAGTCAGGATATATTTACAATATCCTGCCGAATGTCCCACACCTGCAAACTTACAAATAATTTCCAAGCATGTCGAACTCTACAAACAGTTTAATTGGGTGGTTGACACTAATTAAGCTAGGAATCAGTGTTCAAAACCTTGATTACACGTATGACTCTACCCAAAACATACCACAAACAGGCTACAAAAGTCATCATATGCCTTTGCAATATTTGACCAGTAGGGTATCACCATATCAACATGGAGGACCCTATCCTCCAGCTCAGTGGACCCAGTACGCAGATAGACATGCGGACAGAAGAGCTCCCCCCAACAGCCATTGACAAACCAGGGACTACATTATGCTCAGTCCTAAGCACAAGGCCCACCTATGTAGAATAATGCACAAGTGAACTTTGTGCAACCTTCCCAAAAACAACCACGCCAACCATATAAACAGGAGAACTATCCTCTTAATGTGGTTAAGAAAAAAGGAAAATACAAGGCCAAAGGAAATTCTAGAGAGGGGGGCAATAGATAGTAGCACCCTCTACAACCTGAAGCTAGGAGAAACCCCAACCAATGTCAAAAAGTGGAGCCAAGCATTTCCCAACAACATAACAAAAGGCCACCTCTTCGAACAAACCATTCTTTTCTGATCTATGGTGAGTACGGCCATTACACTCCCGATTGTCCTGACCTCCCTGAGATGAGAAAGTTGTAGAATAACTATGGACAAGGGGGATCAGCCCAATATCTAGTAGTCATGTAGGAGCCCTTCCCGTATCAAGGGACAATTAGCACTCAGCAAAAAAATCCCGACGACTTTAGGAAAAACAACCACGAAATATACATGACTAGCAACGAGATGTTTTTTCAAATATGGAACCGAAACTATGGTACCCCACTAGACATGAACATATCAACGAATAGTACTAGTGCACCAACTGCACCTTTGAACATATCAAATATGCCTATCAAACTCTTGCCGAAGATGGCTAAGGGACCAACTAGGCGAGCAGGAAACTATTCCAAAGTAGCCAATAATTTTAGCATTGTGGATGATTTAGCTCAATCTCCCACTTATATGTCAGCTTTCAAAGTTTTACAGTCATGCCTAAAGTGATGGAAAGCCTTTCTTTCTACGTTAGGTGCTATCGGCCCTGCTGATATGCACCTACTGGCTTTTGATTTATAAAAAACCACCCCTAGGCTTCGTTCGATGGTCGCCTTCCAGATACTAGTATCGTTTCAAAACATTACCATTGATTGATGTGTCATAGATAAGGGTGCATCCACATTCATCATATCAAAGAACATTTGGAAAAATTTAGGTTATCTAGAACTAAAGCCATCAGACATCACACTTAGAGCATATGATGGTCGTCCTTCAACTCCTGTCGGCCTTTACCAAAACGTTCTGGTCTGCTTAGCTGGAAAGACGATCCTTATAGTCATTGAAGTCTTGGACACCCACTTGGACTGTAAAATACTCCTTGGTCAGAGTTATAGGTACACTATGTCAACTGTATCCTCCTCCATCTTCTTCACTATGATGTTCCCCCATGAGGACCACATCGTTACTGTTTACCAATTAACACATAGCGAAAAATGACCCCTAACAAATACTAATGTAATTATACCCTAGGTAGATACATCTGCAGACACACTATCAGGGTACCAAGGGTATGGCCCTGGCAAGTTCAAATCGTCGTCCATCCTACAGTCATTCCTCGGAGATCCCCCCATCATACCTAAGTCATCACCTGATGCCACAGGAGCTCCGGTGTGCATGATGTCCACATCAAGCACCAAAACCAATCAGGACATGGGCAAAAATAGTAATGAGACCAAGTCCTTGGCCATGATAGCCTCTCTAGCATACACCTCTTCCCAAACTCCTTTCCTCTACCCCCCAGATGATTTCGTATCCTAGCAGGTTTTGGCAACAATGGTGTTGCCAAACATATCCTTTGCAATACTAGTTTGGAATCTCATATCCCCTATTATACAAGAGCCACACACATCACTTCCACAAGGTTAAATCTGCTGAGTCCTGAGGAGGCCCCACCCATTCAGGAAACGGTCAAAAACATCCTTGCAAAGTGCGAAACTGATGATTATGGCTAAGAAAATCGAGAAAAAAGGAAAGAAACTGGAAACCCCTGCCACACATTGGGAATCACCAGTTTCTGACATTTGCAACGTAATAGGACATCCTACCCATATCTTCCCACAGTTGGATGAATTAAAACCGCTCGTCGGCTCAGCGGAAGACATTGCAACCCCACATTCCCAAAAAAAGGAACCTGCCACCAAGGGCAAAGGCAAAGCATTGCGTACCAATCATGCATGCGGTATATGCAGTAGTCATGGGAACTATACCGATCATTGCACAAAAATTGCGCGATATAGGGACACCTTGCACACCATTTAGCGATCCTATTAAGAGGACCGCCCCACCCAGTCTATTGGAGATGGACCTCATACCATCCTATAACTACAGGAGGAACGACAGTCACCAGAAAGACGCCCGTTCATGTTCCCCCCTTCTATCATACGCTGCACACTGTGCGATGAACATGGTCACTTTCTCAAAAAATGAGCAACCCTAGGACTTATCCATAGATGGTATCCTATAGAACAGGTGTACTATATTGGATTGCGGGAAGCACAATTCACATGTCCTTTATGCACCGACAACCAACTTCGGGAAAATTTTCACTATATCCCCTAATTCCGATTAACACTCTCTAGCTTGCGCTCAGCCATAGTTGGCCTCTCCCAAGAAGATGAAATGAACATGGAATCCATGAATATCTCGACAACCCAAAAAGATATGAGGAGCAGATACATCCTATTCTTGTCAGGTGAAAAGCGACCGCTTAGGGTACTCCTAGTTACCGCCAATCGCTATCTGCAGAGAAGACCAACATGTGCGTTATGTGAAACCCCCAATCATGTGGTCACCATTTTCCCTGATTTAGCAGCGTTATGATGCTAGTAACCTGCTAGACCAGAAACTGAGCATGAAAGGACCCCCATATCTAGGCTATTTTTCCCAGTATGCCAGGGCAATCACTATGGACAATGTTGTACCTATATCTTGCGACTTTTTCCACTCATTGATATGATTCATACAATAGATAAGAAACGGGATGATGAACTCAAATGATTTAGAAAGTACATCACCCCCAGGCTGGCAACCCCACACCCGCATCGGCATGATGGGAAAACTGGGAAAGTACACCAACCAAGCATGACACAGGACAAACCGAGGATAACATGTGGAATATGTGACCTGAATGACCACCGGGCCAATCGATGTCAAGAACTAAAGCCCCTCACAAGAAATTTTCATACAGTCTCTACTCGGCCACCAAGACTCCTCTCTAACCAAGAGAAGGTCATGCATACCTATTGCTATATTTGTTCACACTTTCACCATATGATTAAATGTGAGCATATCCCCAAGCTAAGAGTGACAAGGTCAGTGTTAAGTCTATGCTCCCCCACAGAGCTAGACACACCTAAGCCAATGACACGGAAATGGAAGCAGAAGACCTCCTCTTCTACAACAGATCCATTCCAAGCATCCATATCCGGGACAAAGACTAATGTTGGTTCCCACACAATCTACTCCACTGGCGCAGTCGTACCATGCACCATTTTCACTGGCCAAAACCACAAAATAGAGGCATGCCCACTAATGGATACCTTGAGGCACCTCTACAACAAGCACAATTTCCACCAGTAGGAAATTTTCCATCTTAGCAGGGAACCCAACCTTGCGCTTATGCAAACTCCCATCACACAAAACGTCGACAACACGATACAACACATACCATTTCTATCATCATATACTGCGAATAGTATGGCGATCACCTACACATCCCACGACTCCCACCTTATTCCTGCCACAAGAAATAAGGGTTCCTTGTGCTTTTGCATTGATTTCTGTGAGATCCAAAATTTTCATACCGTCATGGAACTTCTCAATGATACCCAGCCTCTAGAAAAACGCCTAGTACAACTAGAGCTCATCAACGAAAGACGAGGATAGTCACTGCAACACAACAAAGCTCATAAGAAAAGGGTAAAAGCATCATTCGACTGCCACATCAACCCTCGCTCATTCACCGAGGGAGAACTAGTCCTCCACTATGATGTTCTAAAAGAAGCCCTGAGTCCAGGAAAGTTTGAAACCTTGTGGAGAGGACCCTACATCATAAAAACTTGTCTCCGCCAAGGGGCATACATCTTCATGGAACCAGATAGGACATGCCTCTGCAATGCCGTCAATGGCCTTTACCTCAAGAAGTTCTACCCATTAGAACCAAGAAGGCCCTACCCTAGATTCAATGTACACAAACCCAATCAATTTAAATGTTTTACCAAAATAATTATTACAAAAATGCGCTCGAGTGCCGCAATGGATTACCAACTCGAAACTTACTTCAGATTTTCTGATGGAGCATCAATATGGTCTCAAATTTTAGCAGCAGTAGCCTGGGTTATCTATCACCATGGCCGGTCACCACTTTACACAAGCGGTGTGTACATCAGTTCAACAACAAAAAATCAGGTAGAATATGACGCTATCATCGGAATTATGTGTGACGCCCTCCATCAGGGAATATGCCATATGCATTTCTACCTTGATTCCCAGTTAGTAGTGCTGTAGTTAAACCAAACATTTGAGATAAGATATTCACACCTATTTAGTGAATATTTGCATGTAAAAAGATTAAGTAGACAATTTCACTACATTACTTTCATACATGTACCAATGATTCAAAACTAAACAACCGATCACATAGGTAAGAATATTATAAAATGGAATGCATCTTGAATAAACCATCATTCATAAAAAATAGAAAACATAGAAATCCATCAGAATAAAACCATCCATCAGTAGAAACAGGAGGCACAACATGGAGAGTCGCAAAAAATATATCTCATATATATATATATATATATATATATATATATATATGTATGTATGTATGTATGTGTATATATGTATATATATATGTATATATATATATGTATATATATATACATGGAGAGTCGCAAAAAATATATCATATATATATATATATATATGTATATATATATATGTATATATATATATGTATATATATATGTATATATATATATATGTATATATATATATATGTATATATATATATGTATATATATATATGTATATATATATATGTATATATATATGTATATATATATGTATGTATATGTATATATATGTCATAGTGTATGTGTCTGAGTACAAAAAGTAGCTACATTACTTTCATACATGTACCAACGATTCAAAACTAAACAACCGATCACATAGGTAAGAATATTATAAAATGGAATGCATCTTGAATAAACCATCATTCATAAAAAATAGAAAACATAGAAATCCATCAGAATAAAACCATCCATCAGTAGAAACAGGAGGCACAACATGGAGAGTCGCAAAAAATATATCTCATATATATATATATATATATATATATATATATATATGTATGTATGTATGTATGTGTATATATATGTCATAGTGTATGTGTCTGAGTACAAAAAGTAGTGTCGCTGACCTATCGGTCAGCCCAAAGATACACAAAAAGTCATCAAAAATAGGGGAAGCATCCTCATAATGTGTGCTTTCCCTGTGTATAAGTAAAATATATGGCGGTTCTCCCCCAAGTGGGGCACTTGGACCCACAACTGCTCCTAGAACCACTAGTTGAGCCGCCGTCAAAACTGAAACTGCCACCCGACATAAAATAGGTTGATAGTCCCTCTCCCGGGGCATCAACATCTCCAGCTAGACCTCCTCGATACCATCCAGAAAACCTTGATAAGGTATCCCCTAGGTCAAGCGGTCCACTCGACCCCAGGAATTATTGAGACTTGACACCCGAGTAGTCTGGTCAACTATGCGAGCCTCTGCCACATCATCAAACGTCGCCTCTGCATCGGCATGAGCTCACTTAGTGGCAACCTCCGTTGTAGCTACGCTGCTACCCTCCCATAAAGTGCCAACACCACCGCCTGGCCCACCACCCTGAGGTTGTGCAAGATCCCCTACCTACCCCCCACGACCTCCCTAAGGTCTTCTAAGAGGACCATGGCCAACCAATCGAGCCACGGGGTAGCCAACCTCACCTACATCTGCAAGAGCAACCAAAACCATGTCAATGTCACCATAAAAAAACATAAAAACATATGTACTCAGATAAATGCAGAAAACATAAAAATATACCTATTGGACCCCAAGCATAACCAGGAGGGATACCTATCTCTAGATCCCCCCAGAAGTTAATCCCTGCATATGGAAATGGTAGAAACATCTGGCGGTTGACCTCAAACCAAGCCTCCGTCGTGGCATTATAGTAACGCCCCACCATACTCCCACCACCTCGCAGCATCACAGGAGCCCACCTCATCATGCAAGGCTCCCATGGCCCCCCAGGAGGCACCGCCACCACCGTTCTCAACAACACCACCCTCTCATACATAAATTTTCATAGAATACTGGCATACACAAACAAATTTGAACCACTCTGGAATTTTCTAAGCTACGCCACCATCCCGTCATAGCAGAAGTGGGAAAAATCGAAAAAGTGCCTAACCCTCAGTCGATGCAAGACTCCAACCTGCAGGCCAGATGTGGGATGTGGAGAATTTGACCCCACAAGTCGCACAATAGATGCTAGCGTGCACCGCTCGGTCAAGTCTGCCACGTGCTGAGAACCTCTCCAAATCCACCCTCCTAGAAGGAAGTGGATACCGCAACGCCTCACCCTGAGGTAGTAGCCCAGTCACAAAATATACATCTATCTCAAGAAGAATAGCAAGGTCATTCCCATGCAAGAAAAACACGTTACGCCTCCTGTGCCAATTCTGGATCAAGTAATGTAGCAGTCGGTCCTGTGACTGAAAAAACTTGTTCTTTGCAAACTTCAGGAGACCCAACTATGCCAACTGTTGGTGCGTTAGACCTTCTGCGACAGTATGGAGCTCGGGCCAATCCTACTCCTTCCAAAACAACCTATCATCCAAACAGGAACCCATCAACAACAGAAAAAACATAAAAAAAGAAGAGAAAAAATCCAAAAAAATTTGCCCCAGCCTTTTGTGCGCCTATCCCTCAGTTGTGCACGCTGAAGGCGCGCCTGTGTCTGTCATAGGTGCACCAAAATATGGGAACAAAGTGCTTAAAGCGTGTAAAACCCCAGAAGGCATGCCCAGAAGGCGCACCCTTAACCTGATCGCTAACGAAATCTATGGTAAAAATGGCTCAGAATCCATACAAACCAGTTTTGTATGAACCCTGACACCCTCAGACTGAAAAAATTAAATTAGAGGATGTCATGGAGGTTACATGGGCATGAGATCACTAATCCCTGGTGCTTAGGCTAACTGCAATGGCAAGAACTGCTCCGCAGAAGCCTCCAACCTCTAAAAAACTTAACAGGTACAAATAAATTAGATCAGGGCCATATTCACCTATATATCGCCCTTTTTATAAACTTTGGGGGACCATAACGAGAGATCAGAGGGTCCATTCTCCGAATGGAAAGCAACACTATGATCAACACTCCGTAACGAACGGAGGCAATGCCACACATTCGTACTTCTTGAAAAATAAATTTTCAGCGTCGACAGGTATGCCCTCTCTCATCTTCTTTTCTGAAAACTCATGTATTTCAATAATATTGTATAAAGAAGATGCTTTCACTTGAGGTATTTGTTTTTGCAGGAAATAACACAAACCGTCAATGACTCCATCCACTAAAAGTTCAAGAGCAGCTATCATTATACCCCCAGCATGATAGAGTCCTAGAAAAATCTGCATATCCTGACATCATTTATCCATTAGAAATTAATGATAGGTTCCACACATCCGACCGGGTTTATCATCACCTCACCCTAGAGATGATAACCATCCTCATTGGTCAGTAGGGCCTCCCCTCCATGGCACTCATCACCCAAAGTAGACCATATATCATAAAAATAGTGACGTCATGGCCATTACACGATAGTCTGGGAAGCACCTCATGCCCATTCATCTAACATGCATAAGGTCAAGTTCTACCATATGAAACAAAACCCCTTTCCCAGACGACCAGGTTGTGCAAGTATATTGAAAGCGCACTATCGTGCCTTACATTTGGCCCACTATACATCCATCAGCATAATCCCATTTGCGATACTATTTCATCTGCTTAATCAACCTCACACGTGATACCAACCAATGGGGGCCCCACCCTAAGAAAAAAACCTTCCTCACACCATCAGTGAGCGAACACTTTCATGTTTTTGGGCACCCGTTTCTATGTTTCGTACAAACTAAACCTCATTATTTTATTCTTTTGGTAAGCGTACAAAGACCACAAATGATGCACGATGTCCACCACCCACTCATTCATTCCCCCCCCCCCCCCCCCATGGCAGTAGTCCCTAGTCACCCTTTCTCAGAGTATCAGACGCTCACGCAAAAGCCATGATGATATTCAAAACTAGTTTATACCCACCCTGGAAGTCCTACCGACTCTAGGGATTCCCTATTAGAAATAGTTATGACTGATGCCAAGTTTGTTTTTATACTTTGACCTTGGGCCACCGAATCCCCATCATCATATTCAATCATCGCTCATCATCATGCATGTGTTAAACCCATCACATCCATGATCATCATCCCCTGAATTAGTGACGCCGTCATTTAGTTGAGGCTTCCTTTTTGTCGACTTTAACACCTATTTTCCAAAGAAGAAGCGGTACCTTGGATCACCCCTCTCCATAAAAGAGTCATCCTCATGTGGCATTGTGGGAGACATCATTGCCTGCAGATGTCATCGATCCTCGTGACATTCGACTACGACACAAGCTTTCATGTCAAGATGATATTTTACCTTACAACCATTGCACTTTGATCAAATTCGTTGAAGACTCGTACCTTCATAAGCATCTCTTTCAACAATGATTACATGGGAAGGTCCCAGCCAACACCTATGCATACAATGCAGAGTTACATGACATACCAATTTTACGCATATGGGTACCACATTCCACAAATTTTCAAAGTGAAAATGCCCCTGAGGGCATCAACAGTCGTTGTCATCAACTAACACATCACTACCATATTAGTGATGCAGACAGAACATGCATCTACCAAATAGATTTGTTTAACTAGGTACATCATTACAAGCATGGGACATGCCCGCTTCGTAGAAAATTTGTATATATTGTATTATATTTGCTTACAGGGGCCCCATAGGAGATGGTCATTCTTCGAACTTGTGTAGGGTGTCTCCAATTTCGAGCTACACGTAGGTCTCTCTCTCTCTATGCACAGTATACAGAAAAGAAACTATAATGTATTTCAGCTATACAGTTCTTCCTAGACCTCACACGTTAGGGGGAAACTGTTATAACTAGAAAATTGTACATGCAAAGCAACATTATTTAATGTCAGATAGAAGGATTTACAGGGCTGAAAGACATTAGAGAGTATGGAAGTATTTAAAAGTCTCTAAGGTCTATGGAAATATTCAAATTTTAACAAGTCATAAACTCTTTTGCACGCATAATCCTTAGATAATTGTGCCTTTGTGTGCCTTTTGACCCAAAAACTGTGTAATCCTAGGAATGGTGGAAGTCACTTTCCGGGACCACAAAAAGGCACACTCTAGGACTTTGGTTCCACACATGAAGCCACCTAAGGACAACCACCCAAGCCTCCTTAGGACATCAAGGGAGCAAACAATGGAATAAATGTGGCACACAATGGAATCATCCCCCTCTCTTGGGTCACCATCCACAATGTAGCAAGAGAGGGAAGGAGGATTTGAATTCTCCGATAGAAGGCCACTAGGAGATGAGTAGTTTGAGAGCACATTGTGATGCTGGCCATAATTTCCCCAAGAAATACCAGCAGTGCCTCATCTGAAATAGGGATAGAGGGGACTCATTTGTTGGCCATTCAACAATTTCAGTCCACCATAGTAGAGAGAGGGAGACTTTGCGCCAAGGAAGCTCGGAAGTAAGGACATCCTTGCATCAGGGCTTAAGACCCCAAGTTCTAAGGGCCCCTTAGAAAGTGGGTTAAAGTTTCATCCTCATTTCCTACCATCACTCAAGAAGATGGGATGTAAGCACCTCCGTTTGGATTATTTAAGTTGTTTGACTCTATTTAGAGCTTTTGTGTTATTTTTTTTAGTTTTACTTTAATTTTTATGTTTGAATATGCATACTATTTCTTTATCTCGTATGTTTATGTTCTAGCATGTTCCACTAACTTGCTTGAATCCATATTTTTTTTTCCTATGACCGATAACTTAAGAGGGAAAACCACACCCCTTAAGTTGGTGTGATTTCGTACATGCGTGTACCAAACACACTAACACACCATCTATAGTGTTAAAATTTAGAGGCAAAGGGGTATTTGAATCCATCTATAGTGTTAAAATTCTAAATACCCATATGTCTATAGATTTTAACACTATAGATGGATTCAGATATTCTAAACATCATTTTGACCTTCCTTCGTCATCGGGGCAAGGCTCTCCTTCACCAGTTCATCCAAGGATGGTTAGGCCAATGACACTAGAGGTAAAGGAAAAGAAAAAAAACAAACCAAAGAATTTCGTAACTTATGAAACTTATGAAAACCATAAGAAAGTTATAATGCATTGCATGTCTTTCTTTGATCTCTAGGATGGAATGGAAACCAAACTCAAAGCTAGGTAACCCCAAGAAGAGTTTTGCAACCCCTCATAAATGGCATCGAGCCTTGGGCTTGCTGAAACTATTAACTTGGTCAATTAATATAAAGCTATATTAATATAAAGTCATATTATTCTATAAATAATTCTACAGAAACATGCATTGCAAAAATATGCACAAATTCTAATAGCACATTCACATTCTTATATTGTGCACACATTATTATTAGAAAACCATACATACTACAATTATTGTGGCTCTTTATGTAGAATAACATGCCATGACTCCTATATCCAAGTTGAAATCTAAATATCCCTTAAAGAGTATCTATGTGGTTGTTTAAGGGTTACTTCATGTTTGAGGTACCTAGCCTAGTTTTGGTTAGGACGTGGCAATTAGGTGCAACACATACAATACAAGTCGTTGGTGGTCATGATTAACTAGTAAGGTCACGTTGAAGATGATTTCTGAGCATGTTTCTTGAGTGGTATTAAACATTGAAGTGCAATAAAAATTCTATCCCCGTGACAAATGATATTAAATCCATGTTTGAATGAAAAATTGTGGAATTTTTCTTCATTATCCATACCCAGTTCATTGGAGAAGTTGATGGGGTTGTATTGATGAGGATGTTAACAATTCAAGTTGGGAAGAATGTAAGGACCTTCCTTGAGGTTCCACCAGAAACGTTATCCTATATAACTTTCTAAGAAAATATGATAAAGGGTGCATGACTAGTTTACATGTTAATTGTAGAATCCGGATTATCCATAGTATCATAAAACAATGGTCAAAACCATAATAGTCTACATGTTTCATAGCCCTCAATACGGACTCACAATGATCGTTGAGACATTTAGGATGATGTACTAGTTTGGTGTGGAATAGGAGGATGAAGGATGTCTATCCTAACAAGGATGGATGATCAGTGAAGTGTTTCAACACAAATTCACTAAAGGATAACACAATCTGGCAATGTGTTTGATAGTGCGTTAGCCATAGCAAGGAAACATTGTTGATGAGTGTATTGAAGGTAAGTGGAAGCCTGTTGCCACTACTTACATGACATTTAGAGAATTACAAGAAGTTGGTCTAGATGGAGACAACATAGTCTTAGACTAGGTGGTTAGTTATTCAAGTGTGTTGGTTTAGAGGAGGAAGTGAAAGTTTGTTCATGTGTGGGTGATGATGACACAACATCACTTATAATGAAACAAGCTCTACAACATTTCCTATAGTTTAAGGTGCGTAACTTTGGTTCGGTTAGGACATGTTGGCTAGGCATAGTTGGAGTGATACAAGAGGTTCATGGTCATGCACAACTAGTAATTCCACATCAATTCCATAAAACAAAAAGGCTTCTTGAGTGGTATTAAATGCTTAAGTGGATCTTAAAAAGTTTACCATCATGACAATAGGTATCAACACCACATTTAAATGAAAAATTACGAAGTGTATCTTCACCATCAATGCCCCATCCATTAGAGAAGCCAATGCAGCCATGTTGATGAAGATGCGAACAATTAAAGTGTGGGGAGATTGCTAGGATCTTGCTTGAGGTGCCATTAGCAATGGCACAATGGATGGCATGTCGAGTAAACATGACTAATAGTGGGAAATGTGTTTATATGTTTGTTATACTTTGTGAGTGACTTAGGTTGTTTCATGAGAGAATTAGGATGGTGTACTAGTTTGGTGTGGACTAGGAGATCCCCTTAACAAGGGTCAACCATTGACGAAGCATTGTAACAAAAGCTTAGGGGATGATGATATAAATTGGCAACGTGTTAGCCATGGAAAGGCAACATCATTGATGAGTGAAATTTAAGTGGGATCTTGTTTCCATTAGGTACATGATCATTGAGGACAACACTGGGTTGGCCTTGATGGAGACAACACAATTCTATATTGGGTGGTTAGTTGTTCAAGAGTGCTTGGATTAAGGGAGGTGGTAGAATGTTTCCTATGGTTGGGTGGTGATGATGTAGCATTACTTAACACAAAATGGACATTTCAACATTTTTATAATTTAAGGTGTTTCCCTTGGATTCAATTAAAACATGTTGGTTATTCATAGATCGTTATGGCTAGCTAGCAGAGTCTATCACTGCTATGCAATGACTAAATTTTTATAATTATATAGCATGCTTAAATAATCACTAAATTTTTATAATTCCATATAATGTTTTAAAAATTTAGTCATTACACTTTTAACTAGATATGTTAACATCTCTACTATAAAGGTTAGAGAACCTCTAGCCACAATTAAAAGTGGAGGAGCTAAATTTCTCTCAATAAAATAAAATTTATAAAGTAAAATTTTAAATAAAATGTCTGACAATAAATTAAAATCCTAAAAAATTTAAAAACTAATATTAAAAATAATTTATTTCACCTCAATTTATTTTCCCTCTCTTTTCATTTAAATTTCCTTTCCCTCTTTTCCATTCCATTAGAGGTTCTGAAGGTTATTGCTTGGGTAGAGTGTGGAGAGACCAAATTTCTCTTTAAAATGTAAAGATAAAATAATAGTAACATGTGTGTTATTTCTCACTCTCACTATTGTAGAACAAGGAGCTGTGACCAAAGCCTACTTCCACATTTTCTCCCTTTATGGACCTTAGAAATCCCTCAATGAAACCCTTGCTTTCCTTCTTCACAGCAATAGTCTCAGTCTAATGGTAACGAGCGTTGCACTCTGCATCACGGTGCCATCGGAAAGCTCCAAAGATGGCGGATACCTCATTTTCATATTCAGGGTCAGGACATGTGTTCTTTTCGAAGATGGCGAAGCTGCCAGGGGTTTATCCTGAAACTCACAGATTTGTCCTCTTCCCATACAGAGAGTCCCCTAGCCGTCTGCATCAGTCAGAACCAAACTGTGAAGAGTGGAAATAGTACAAAGCCTCAAGATATTGTTTTTCCCGCTTTCCGCTTGATATCTTGCAGGTACAGTTGCTTATTTTCAAAGCTTAAACTGACAATGAAAGGAAGATCAAATGCCCATCGCTTGCTTAGAAATTAACGTATCCAAGCACCTGCTTTATTTATCCAGTAAGGGCTTTTACAGTATATTATGTATCAAAATAGTACGCAAGGAACTAGCTTTATTGAAAGGACTCTGCTTTTCTTTGCTGCAATTCTTCTCCAACAATTTTCTTGATCTTTTGTTTAGAAAACTCTGAATCCCCCAATTACTTTCTAAAGAATCCCCTGCCATAAAAAAAGTGCACCATGAGGTCACTTTAGTGACCGAACAATTTTCTTGATGCATTTCTTAGCAAACTTCGAATCCCCTTTAACTTATGCTACATAATCCCTTGCCTACGGATCTATGCATATTTTGTTCATAAAACCCTGAATACCATATAAATTTTACTAAATAATCCACTCCATACGGACCTATGAACTAGATGATATTTTTATTTCCAATACTCAAGTTTTCTCTCTCAAAATGCCCGAAAAAATGCTAAAATAATTAAATATTTTTGCATCTTTCTCCAATGAGGACTTCTTCATGGAATCTCTGTTTTGTCTCAAAGTCGTGTAGCCAGTCTTGGAGCAGATAATTATTTTTTTAAAAATAACGCCCAATAATCGAGGACTCGACTGATCTTCCACCACAAGAAGATCAAGGAGGTGCATTATCTACTCAATTTGTTTCCCCACCAGAACAATTAAAATTGACTAGTATCAACTTCTACTTCATTAATATTTGAAACCAGAACCAATAACCAAGTAAATCTTCGTCCTTCGGCAACATGAAATTTTATTGGTAAATATACTGACAATTATAGCCCACACTCCCCGTGGTGTAGTCTAAACCAGATCCCTTGGTCAGGTGATTTGTTAAGTACTTCAGTAATGCCTTTGGCTTTGATGGTTCAACGATTTTATCTCCCTCATCCTTCAGAAGAACTTATTCACGTAGTGGATTTTGGAGAAAGTGGTCTTATTCGATGCTCTCTTTGCAAAGGATACGTAAATCCTTTTATGAGATTCATTGATGAGGGTGGACATTTTGTCTGTAATGTCTGTAGATTTAGCAATGAGACAACCCCAGAATATCATTGTAATTTAGGTCTAGATGGAAGGCGCCGTGATGTGGATGAAAGGCTAGAGATTTGTAGAGGCACAATTGAATTGGTTGCCAGAAAATATTACGTGGTCATGGATCCAATGCATGTTGTATTTTTCTTCCTCATTCATGTTTCCATGAATGCTATAAAGGAAGGAGAAACCGCTGCAACATGTTGTGTGATCCATACCTGCTCGAACGTCCCCAAACTAGGGTGGGGTTAGCGACATTTGACTCGACTATTCATTTCTACAATTTGAATCGTGCTTTGTAGCAACCTTCAATACTCATTGTTCGTGATGCGCAAGATGTGTACACCCCTCTTCAGACCAAGCTCGTTGTTCCCCTCCATGAGTGTCGTCCACATTTAGAACAACTACTTGGAAGTATTCCAACTATGTTACAAAACGACAAAATTCCTGAATCGACATTTGTTGCAACTATGAAGGGAGCCTTCCTAGCGGTGAAGTCCATGGGGGGACTGCAAGCTTTCTAGTTAGTCCTACCCTCAATTAGCATTGGACCTATCTCTCTTAGAGAGGGAGAAGGGAGGAAAAACATAAGTGTCTAGAAAAAGAGGTACATAAATTGCTTCATCATGCAGACAATACCTTGAAGACTATGGAAATAGAGTTTGCTGAGTTTCAGGTTTGTGTAGATTTGTTTCCAACCACCCAAAGTTATGTTGATATTGCATTAATATTTGTTGTTCCAAGGACTATTGCGGGACATATTTATTACTGTTATCCCTTTTTATCTATTACTAATTCTGCAAAACTATACATTGATTTGAGATGGAATGTTACAAGACCTCAAGGGTTTGAGGCAGTTATGCATGTGTGATGCAATTAGGGGTTGAAAGTCCAAGATAACTCTAGCATATTTTGCAAGAGAATTCTAACAAACGTGGATCTTGTAACGATTGATTGTGATAAAACTATAATGGTCACATTCAAGGATGATGACAAGTTTTAGGAAAATTTTGAATTCTCATTTCAGTGTGTAGTTCTTTACACAATAGTGTTTGGCCAACGATGAATACAGGTTGCAAATATTTCACTTCCATGTACAAGTGTCATGAGCAATATTTTCCATGGGCTTGACCTAGATGCTCAATTTACTTATTTCTTGAAAGAAGCTAGAAATGAAATCTCAACTACCGTCACTTGCTCAAGTAAGGGAACAAATGACAAGCCTTTGTGTTAGCATTCTTCATACGTATCTCAAATTTTGTGAAACTTCTTCATCCTCTAGACAACTTATTCTTCCATAAGATCTAAAATATTTTACCACTTTATACACTAGCATTAACAAAGAGTATTGGGCTACATTCTAGTGTGTGCATTGATGATCGCTCTTGTTGGATAACTTGAGTCACACAATTAGGAAAAGAAAGTGAGGCTCCCTAGCTTCTGAGTTTCCAACCTCTTGTTCTACATCATCATCTATATTGTTGTCATCCAAGACTTCATCTAAATTATCTTCTCTAAGGAAGTCAACATTAAATATTAATGCAAAGGTAGGCAAATGGGTTGTGATTATGTTTGTTATTTATATAAGATGCATTTGTTATCTAGCTTTGTGGAACATTGGTAAAGAAAACCCAAGTCATGGATTCTTGTCGTTTGTGTTGTGAATTTATTGGCCTTGTTTTTTTAGGAATTCAAGGTTAATCCAAATGCAAAGAGCTATACCCCATGTTTCTCTTCACCTAGAAAAACAACATCTCTAGTGGTTTAGGGTCTTGTTTACGTTGCAGGAAGTATCCCTCCTATGACACTCATACAAAGAATAGCAGTAGGGATTGGAGTAAGGTCTTTGACACACCAATTTTCTCAACCTCCCATGTTTTCTCAGAACAATAATGGTGTGACTGCATTTGGAGTAAGTGCTTACTCTATCATGTCATTTAGGCTAAACCAACACATCTACTATTTTCAGTACGATCATGTTGGACATCTTCAAATATTTCATTCACATGCTTCTGGAAATTTAGTTGGATAATTCGATTTTGTACAAGTTCATCTCTGACCATGTCAATCATTTGGAAAATGCTATAATGTTGTTGTGACAAATGTTATAATGCTGTCAAGTGCTTAAGAAATACATTGTCCATGCCAGATTACACATACATTTCATTAATGGAAAAATGCAACAATTGTTTTTACTCTCCACATATGTAGACCTTGAACCTTGGAATGTGTTCTTTTCCCTTTCTAAAATCTCTATGAGAACTGGATGATGGTGTTTGCATGTTTTTTGAGTCCTTATTTATGGGTTTTATTGTAACAAAGGTAACATGGGATGAGCCAAATTTATTACAGAATGTGAAGCAAGTGAGTCCATGGCTGGTTGAAGTTGTTTCCAATGTGCCTCTGATCCAATTGTCACTTTTCACACTACCCAAGAAGAATCTCTGTGTGTGTCAACATTCAAATTTTCAGTTTCAGGGGTGTGGAATCATGGGAAGACTTCTAATTGCTACACTTATTATAATGTACTGGGGCAGATTAACCCTTGGCAGAATATTTCAGAAAATTTTCCTGTAGGCATGCAAGGAGCAAGGCACGATCATATTTATGGGGTTTCTTTGTCAGATTTTCATCCAAAAAAACTACAATTTGGGTTTTCATTATATTTCTTCCACCATCTATAGTAAGGATCACTCTCTCTTGATTCCACAAACCTCAACATTGGTTTCTTCTCCCAGCTTGAGCGCTCTAGTGTACAAGAAAACCTACCTTGTGTTTTAGCAATGGGAATATCATTGCAAAGTGAACAGAAGGCAACTAAGGGGAGTTCCACTAGCTCAAACATAAAGGGATCACCCTTTCTGTTGTTCAGAAAACTTAGTCACATTGAACAGTCTCCCTAATCTGAACAACAACAACAATCAAGAGTGAGCTCTTCAGATGGTCCGGGTTTTCATGTGGTGAATGACTCTCTTTCACATGGGCTTACAAGCAACAACTCAGCAGATGGAAATCCAAAAGTTGTATACAAATTACAAAGGGAAATGACCATTAGATCAGATACATCCAAACTCTTTGAAAATTATGTCTTAAGGCTTTATTGTGGGGAGATGTTGTACTCTACAGTTAACAATGGTATGCTGACTTTTCTAATGTCTAACTCTTTTCAAGTTCCTACAACTCAACCAATATGGCACATACCTAAAAAAATGATAAAAAAATTGGCAACAACCAATTGCGTTACATAGGAGTGTTAACAATCTTTATTTGTGTCAAATTTATAAAGGTTGATGTCTGTGAGGTTCATACAACTAAACCAATATTTTATATTATTTAAAATTTTGAATCGGGCTAGAGAGGGGGTGACCTATGATGGATTGGAACCATAATATTGCTTTCTTTCCATCCATATGAAGCATGAAATATGATCCTTTATTAGGGGGTGAATATCTCTATTATTTTTATAGAAATTAAACTAAAGGGTGCGATCCATTGAAAATAACATGATGCTTTTAGACCATTGCCTTGGGCAACAATTTTCTAGGATGATATCTTTCCAAAGGTATAATTTACTAGTTACCAGCCTCTGGATAATCTCGGTCCTGAAAGCTTTGTTTAGTTGGTTATGTTTTTCAACGTAAAAAATCCCACACATTATAGGCTTGTAGATTTTCTGCTAACTAACAAGTGATAATTATGTAGTGTCTCCATTACCACCATTCCAAAAGAGGCATCTGATGTTTTTCTCTAATTTGTCTAGAACCATACTAGGTGAAAGATTTGAAAAGCAATAATAAATTGGAAACGTAGCAAGGACATACTTGGAAATAAACAAGTCATTATTTATCAAGAATCAATTATATAGTGAATTGGGGGTTTTATAGAGCATAAAAATTGATGGTAGAAAGTACACATGAAGGAAATCTGTACATAATGTTACCAATTTTTTCTGGAAATAAGATGAAAAATTTACAAGAGTAAGGGGCATAATCCAAAATAATGATGGAAAAACTTGGATGCAGACATTCTGTAACAAACTACACAACTAATTCTGATAATTAAATTGTCCTCCATATTCTATATCATGGCATTGACATTATGTGTTTGTAAATTTGTTTTAGATGTTCAAGGCATCAGGCCCTAAATTAATTTGTTACTCATTTTATATATTTTTTTCTATGTACCTTTCCTCAAGATTCTCTTCATTGACACACAATTCTTCATGTGAAAGTACTTTAATGGTTAACTATGCTTCTTTTTTTGTCATAATATTACAACAATATTGTAACGTAGATTTGGTAAATTGGAAAAATAAGAGCCTTATAGGTACTCTTACTAGGTAGGAGAATATAATTGGTTTAGAAGATAAACATTTGTTCCACATTTGTATGATTCGGTATTGCCAGAGTACTAAGATTGGTTGCAAAATTTCTTGCACTCTGCAGATATGTTGTTGTTGGAAATGATCCTTTCCTAAAGACACATAATGAAACATATAAATTTTACCCTTATTATGCTTCTAAATTTTCAACAATCTATAAACAAGGCAGTTTTAGGAGACCAGATCAAAGGGACTGTGCCCCTAAATGAAAATGTGTACAAATCCCCAGAAACCAACTCACTGCCATCAACTTGGGATTTCAGGAAAGAATTTCATGATCTCATGATACAAATTATTCAGTTTCCAAATGGAAATGAAGCACCTTTTACTATCAACATCTACCCATTTCTGAATTTATATGATAACCAATATTTTTTTTTGTACTTTTCTTTCTTTGATGGTACCAACCAACTAGTAATTGATGGGGCAATGCAATATTGCAATGTGTTTTATGTAGATCTTGATACTTTGATTTGGGCCCTCAAGAAATCAGGCTTCCCTAATATGCGGATTATTGTGGGAGAAGTGGGTTGGTCCATTGATGGTGATAAAAATGTGAATCTTATGTATGCAGAGAGTTTCAATCAGAGCCTTCTAAAACAATTGATGATTTGAAATGGAACTCCAATTCAAATTGGAGCTATCAAAGTATATTTGTTTAGAATTCTTGATGAAGGTGCTAAGAGCATAACACTCAATAACTTGAAAGACATTGTGGCATTTTTAGTATGATGGACAACCGAAACATCCACTCGATATTTTGGGTCTAGGTCAATGGAATATGGCATTGATTTCTGCAAGTGATGTGAAATACCTGCTTGAAAGGTGGTGTGTTCTCAATCCAGAAGCTCCAGACCTGAATTTGGTGTGTCTTCAATCCATAAGCTCTAGAATTTAAATAAAATATAGAAGTCTACCTTAGCTTTGTTGCACCACATAACCAAGGTAGAGCATCATTTTCTTCACAAATCTTCTCCACATAGAAAAGAGAGTCAAGTCGAACATTTTCATTCACAACAAAATTAACACCTTCCTCTTCCATCATAACAATACATCATTTGACAACACAAATTTTATATTTTTCCATATTAGGAACTCCATATATAATCATACCTCCAATTCAATCAACACATTCATAAACAGTGTCAAATTACAGATGTTTATTAAGTTGATCAGCAACAGCCAAACCAGATGGCTCGTTGCCCACTATAGAAACTTTGATGCTTCACCCACTGATCGATCCATATCAAGTTCTAGTTTGCAACATCTACCCACTATAGAAACTTTGATCCTACACCCACTGATCAATCCATATCAAGTTCTAGTTTGCAACACCATAGACAATAGACAATTTATTTTCAAAATTATAAGAATCATAATAATGGAATTAAGAATTATAAATGAAAGGAACATTCCCTGTCCTCTTCTTAGGTGGGCGTGGAACCATCCAACATTCTTGAAAATATTTATCAATGATGGCACTTTCAATATTTTTAATAGATAATATATTTTCAATTATTCTTAGTACACATGCACCTTCACAAGGGGTAGGGTATACACATCCAGTGAATTCAAAAAAATATTTGTTTCTAGCAGTTGGTCAAATGCTTCTCGCCAATGCCCTTGGTGTACTAATTCATTTCACTCATTTACTTTTTTCCTGAGAGGAAATCTATTGTTATATTGCATGAAGGAAATTGTTTCACATGTTCATAATATAGACAAGTGTACAATCTAGCAGAGCAAAAAATATACTAAAGAAAATTTAGGTGCCATGTCAAGGAAAAGGACTAGGAAACGACACTTGCACTCCTCCAATGGCATGATTATGGATTTCAATCTTCAATGTCATATCCAATGTACATAGGAAAAAAATGGGATATAAATGAAAAGGATGAAATGCCTCATGGGGATAAAATGTCTTGTATAGACCCGTTTTCCATCACAAAGGCCTTGGACAAGGCAATTCATGGTTCCAAAAGACCACCCTTTTTAGTATTAATAAAAATTTATGTGAAACACTGAAAGCAGAGAACTCACCCTTTGATTCCTTTCACAACTTCAATAACAAGGCATTTGAGTGGCTTGTTTGGCATGTTCTTTCCATTTTTCCTAGGATTACGACTTTCTACAACAATTTTCCCATGGGGAACTCTGGTGCACTTAGAAGAGTCAAGGGGAATTTCAAAGAAAGGATACGAGACCATTGGGGCCTTGATGTTGTTCTAAATTGTTTTTCTATACAAAAAGTGAGTACATATATCTTCCCTTGATACCAAACTTTGAGAAAAGCTAAGTAATTTGTCTTAGATTATTGCATGCCTCATTTATATGTTTTCTAATTAATTTTGTAGTGCTTTAGATTTCGCTTGTTTCCACTCTTGCAATTTTCACCCAAGCGTTATCAATTTATCTATTTTTTCATTATTATTAAATTATTGTTTATTGTATTTTACTTCACTTCATTGTATTTTTATAAACCTAAGCTATTTATCTCGGTGGCCTGGTGTTTACATGTGAATTTTGTCTACCTAGTGAGATCCTTCAAGGAGGAATTTATACATGGAATTCTCATTAATATGAAATAAAATATAGGAAGATTGTTTATAGATTCTATGTTTATTTAATAACATATTCTTCTACATTACATGTTTATGAACTAATGTTTGAATTTTTTCTGGATACAATGATGGAGGTTTTTAAACGATAAGCTGAGATGATCAGGTGTAGAAAACGTTTTCAATTTATAAATCCATACCAATGTTTGTGTTCAGGAGTCTTTGTAGGATTGAGGTGCAAATGTTGTTCTCAAATCATCCATAACAACTAAAATGGTTGAGAGTGCGCAGTTATTACTCAAGTGCATGCAAGTGATGGAAAATGCTACTTTCTTAAGTGAGCAGAATCAAGTAAAATTTTTATGATGAGTGCTGTGTAATGATATTTTCTTGTTAAAATGGAGCCATTGTCTTTCATTTAAGTTAATAGCTTAAAATTTTAATAACTAGTGCAATTCAAGGAAATTTAATTATTATATATGATAGTTTATGTTATTTATTATTAACATAAACACTTGTTGGAGATGAATTTAAAGTTAAAATGTGAAGGACTAGAACTCTCCTTTATTTCAGTTGTGATTACAGTTGTCAAGACTCTCGACTCTCTCTAGTAATTGGGGATTTTACCTGCATTGTTTTTGTGAATAATGTCAATAAAATGTCGTGAAAATTTCTTCTATATGAGAAATTATTTTTTTTAATACTTCAACCTTCTATTGAAATGGTTTATTGTTTTAAATTTTTTTTATGAAAACTTCTTAATACCTTGAGAGTGATTGATTTTGTTAGGATTTATTTTGAGGCACAACTCAAATGGTTCATATTCTGGGAGATGAGAAAAGGTTGCATGGAGCTAGAGCCCTTGATGAAAATCTACAACATGTTACTTAATAATTGTTAGAAGAGGAATAAATAATAAATTCAGAAGGGAAATAGAGTACCAATGCAAGTATAGTTTTAATCAAACATCAAATTAAGCAGTTTTCTAGTTTACTTGCAATGCACCAAACACGTGAAAATTCCATTACCATATCATTGTATATTAAAATTAGTGTGAAATGAGATTCTTCTTCGCAACTAGTATGATAAGGTAATTCCATTGCAATCAAATTTTGGTTCCTCTTGCAAAGCTTCACAATAATTTAATGGAACTATATATATTCACCAAAAGTACCCAAACTAGAAAAATCCAAAAAAATATAGTAACCAATGGTTTCATCATCCACATTTTCTTTCTCTGCATCACTTAGAACTATTATTTTAGAATCATTTTGAAGCTAATAAAAAACATGTTTGGAATTATTTATTGAAAGGGGGAATCAAAAGCTGACATTTATTTGTTGAAAAGTTGTGGTTGAAACTTGGATCTTCCACATCTCTATTTATATCAATCATACTATGGCTGCTGGATGGCACACATTTTAGTAAGTCCATGTGCCTTTTATACTATGCAATGATTCCTCCTTATGGTATCTACTTTTTTATTAGATGCCCCAATATCTCCCTTGTGTAAATCCTCTCCATGGACATTATCATTAGCATGCCTGGAAATTTTTTTTCCATCTTTGTATTGGCATTGAATTCCTATTGGATTTCTTGTCTAAGTAGAACTTGATCCTCCAAAATTGTAAGCTTCTATTTGTAAACACCAACAAAGCTCTCTTTACTTGTTTAATTCAAACTCCCAGTAGCCAAGGAGCTACAAGAATCAACACCATTTTTTATTTCAACCTAAATATTCTTGTTATATTTAGGTATTTCCCTAATCACAATGACTAGTAGATGTTCCTCATCGATTATTTCTCTCATTATATCAATTAATAAAATTTTCACAAAACGTATCCCTACATTTGAAACTTGGGAAAAAAACATATGATTGTTATCATTTAAATTATCCATATGTATTGGAGCCCAAAAATCCATTTTATTTGGCTAATATTTATCTATAGCATCAAAATAAACCCTACTATAAGTTGAAGGACAATTATTTCCTCTTCAATCTTCAAAAAGTATGATGGAATCAAACTAGGTGAGGACCAAATCCAATTTTACCATGTCAGAACCTAGGTTCATTAAGATGACGACCTTGGTTTGAAGATATACACCATACAAAATAGGACCACCCATACTTATCATTTCCATGTCTATTTCATCATCAAGATTAGCATACTGAGGACCTGTAACTCGTGGAGGTCCATGGTAGTCATTGCAATGAAATTTATTAGAATACATGCCATGTGCACAAGTTTTTATATTTAATATTTGCATCCAATGTGGCCATTTCTTACTATGAGATTTATCACATTCGAAAATGGCATCATTCACATAATTTTTAAGAAGTATAAAAAGGTCAAAATAGTTTTTTTCACATATACAACTTCCCTCACATTTTTTGGTTCCTAAAGATCGAACACTTTCATAACAAAAACAGGCAAAGTCAAGAAACAACAAAAATGGTCCACTAGTATTTTTTCATCTATTGATATTAGAATGAAGTTTTATTAGAGGCATTTTTTGTTTGGATAGAAAAGGGTTTTCTCTTGGTTTTATGTGACTTTCAATTTATTAAATTATCCATTTTGACAAATGCTAAGTAATAACATGTCGCATTTATCTTGAAGAAATTGATGTTGAATGAAAAGATACAGAGTTTATCCAAGGTATAGTTCACTTCGGTAAAGGCGAAGGGACATCTTAAAAATCTACCCAAGAATACACCATATAAAGAGTTTGAACATAAGTAATATATGAATTTTTCATTTGCAGGTATTTTCTTTTCTCTACCCAAGATATCACAGTAAAAAAATATTTATATTGTAGAAATTATTTGAGGAAATCATTGAGGTCGATTTTTCTGATGTCCTACTTAATTATACCTTCTCAAATGTCAGGAATAATTTAAATATGAATTAATATGTTCCTAAAAAAAATATGACTTAAATTTTATAGATATAAAAGATAAAAACAAATGTAAATGCCTTCATTTGATTGTTACTTTGACTCTGTTGTGGGTAGGTTATAGGAAATGTGATTACAAAAAGTACGGGGAGACAATGCAGAGCATATTGTAGATATGATTAATTTTTTGTTGGAGATCCTTCAGGAACCTAAGCCATCCATTTTGGAAATGTTTATAGTAGGGATTCCTATGGTTTTCCATGTTGTGATTATTCCCCCTCGTGGTTATTTTGGAGAAGAAAATGTTTCAGGAATGCCAGAAAAGACATCAGTGGATAGGTAAAGGGAGTTTTTTAATAATTGCAATGTCCATTCCATGATATGATCTCTTTATTTTTTTATTGTATTTTGAACATTTATTTTTATTTATTTTTCTCTTCTAACTATGAAATTGAAAATACTCGGTATCATGTACATTTAAAAAAAACTAAAGATTGAAGATGAAATTAGTATTACATGATATTGATTGGAATATTTATAACTATTTTTTGTTAAAATATATTCATGACAATTAGAAAAGTTTACTTTCATGTTGCTATTTGAGTACATGTTGTTTATATAATTTACAAAGTTCATGCATTATAAAATGAAATGTTGTTGTCAAATAAGAAGACAAGGATTAAACATTACACCTCAGATAATTTTTCCTCTCAAGTTATCTACAACTTGAGCTTTTTAACATGTAACTTATAAGTTTACATGATTGTGCCTAATTTTTCCTTGAAGGTTGAATACTAAGTTACTAAGGTGTTATTTTCTATGGTGAAATTTTATTTTCTTTGTTTATACAGGTCATCCGACCACATAGACGTGGCTAGTATCTCTCAACCGAAGAAAACTTCTTCCATTTTTGTGCTTATATGGGGAAAAATGGCTTTGACATTTCTAATGTTGAGGTATATGTCATATAAATTATTTATAGTCTACTATGTGTTATATTATAGTGTTCATTGTCTTTCATGTCTTACACTCTACATTTTATCTTCTTTTGTTTCAGAAAAGGAACTCAATATTGATGGTAAGAAACAAGAATTGAAGAAATAGGAGAGAAATAACACTGGAGCGACAAGTGCAAAAAGAGAGAGAGAAGAGAATGGTATAGTGATATTCATAAGGTCAATATCCCGCATAAGACACACACATAGATATTGATGGTAAAATATTCAAGGTTGGTGAATTCACATGCAATGCCTTAGCAACACAATGATAATGTTTTGAAGTGAGGAAACATCATTTCATGTGTAAATTGTAATCCAACAAATATTAAGTTGGAAATTCATACTGTAATATTTTAACATTTCATATAATATAATTTATATGGTTGAAATTATTTATAGTTGCACTTGATATTGTTTAGTATTGTAATTAACATATGCAACTTTTCGTTTTCATCGTAGATGAACATACACATTGTATGAAATTTTTTACATTTATTTGAAAAAACATACTAATTGATTTATGTTGATTAATAATGAACACATAACATCAATATAAAACTAACATATTAGTAGTTTATATTGTTTAATGATGAATATAAATAAAATGAGTATATGAAAAAATTAGTCATTTATAGTGATTATTAATGAAATAAAATGAAATGAATATAAAATACTAAATGAGTCGTTTATGTAATGAATATGAAGCTTCCAAAAAAATATGTATCAATATTAGTAGCTAATTACAGTATTTTATAACACGATCAACATTTTGGTCATATTTATTTAGTCATTAATTGGTTTTTTTCGGATGATCATATAGTAATATAATTTTTTTTGTATATTTGGTCATTAATTATGAAAATTAATGACTAAATCAATGAATAAATAAATGACCAAATTTATGACTAAATGTACTACTAGACAATAAAATTGATACAACCAATTAAATATTAATCTAAAAACGACTAAAAGTTGGTCGCGTTATAAGATACTGTAAATTAACTACTACTGGTCACCGACTGAAAAATGGTTGCTTATATGCAAATTTTAGTCATTTTTTTAGTAACTAATTATATATTTTGTAGTAGTGGCACGAATAATTCTTGTTGATGAACAAGAAAGTGCGAGTAAATATGATCCTTTCATGGTGTTCCTTGTTCAGGTTTTTATTTATAACTCTTATGAGAATTGTCAAATAAAAAAGAAAAAAATTGTTGATTATTATTTTCATTTGGGAGGAATAAATACTTGGAGTACTCTTGGACACTTTCAAAAGGAACTGTTGCAGCATGCACCGCATGAATTTCTAGAGGCAATTCTTCATATGATTCAACAAGCATACTCATCTGATTGTATGAAATTTTCTTTTCATAATTTTCCTCATTTGATGTAGGTTGATGCAAGGAATGATATGACAAATAAATTTCTTCCTTTACCTGAGGATTATAGAAATTATCTTCCTATGTTTCCTCCTACTGTTTGAAATTATTCTCATATTCTTGATGATCAAAAGAATGACAAGTATGTAACCTTTCATCAAAATTAGAGGCTGAAATATGAATGTCATAAGTAAACTTCTATTAGGTTTCATTTTCATCAAGGAGAGAGGTTACCCTTTCTTCTTGGTGATGAAAGGAATTTTCATGAAGGGCCTCTAAAATTTCCTCATTCATGAGCTCATCATCTTCATAAAAATTCTCCAAGTATTCAATAAAAAACACAAAATGTTTATAGTAGTATTTAACCAAAAATAAGGAAGAATTACATTCTTTATACATCTCATAAAATGCAACATGGAAATCAGAAAGAGAATTTAAGGAACCATTTGGCAGGATTTCGTACCAAGACCATGTTATTCCCTCTAAAGTGAGCATAAAAATCTTCATGAGACAATCCACGGGAAACTGAACAGGCTTAAGTCTGTGTACATCCATATGGAATCTAACCAAGTGAAGAGAAGCGTTGTCTTTAATTTCATCTTTAAATATGGGAAGATAAGTTAACCAATTGAACTTTGGCATGGGATTTGGAAAACAAGGGATTTGAGATAGATTCATAGGGGTATACCTGGCATTCATTCTTGCAATGGAGTTGATATTGCAACTTGATCAAGCTACTGATATTCAAGCAGTGAATTCACCTTCCAATTGATTATTTGATGTGTGGAGTTTTCAGAGCAAAAATAAAGGCAGTATGTGGCTAATTATCTGGTTCTCTTAGATCTTAGAACTGAAACAATGTCATTCCTCCCAGGGAAAATTTACAACTTCGTCCCTGGAAATAGTGCCAAAATGTTATCACCAAATTGAGTTCCTGTTGGGCTTCTTCAATGATCAACTTGGAGTAACTCTGTCAAACCACTTTCAACTGGAAATTATCCTATCTAGTCTGAGAAGGCTCTCTCAAAAGACGAATAAATGATTTTCAATGAAGTTTAAGAGCATATGGCCAACTCTGATGGTTTCTTTTTTGGGTTTTTATGTGTTAAAAGTAGGTGAATTATGAAAATAATTAGTACCATTGGGCATGGAGTCATTGTAAACATCAATTACAAAACATCAAATGTCATGAAAGCCAATGCACTTACATTCTTATCAAATCACACAAGAAGGGAAAAAAAACAAACAATATGTGTACAGGAAATTGGAGCATATTAATGAATTCCAAGTGATTACACATGAGCCACTTCTTAAGGATCAAAAGGAATAATATAAAAAAACATAGATAAGAACATACATTGAATCTTGGGTCTGAAACAAGTTGCTGCAAAAGTATATTACTCATAGTGAAATATTACAATAGTAGTGCATACATAACATATCCAACCCTTTATAGCTCTAAAACTCTATCATTTATAGAGTGAGGACTCATAAAAATGATTTTCCACATTTCTCGCCTCAAATTACCACCTCAGAGACCTATTTAAAATATGATTACATCACTTGGAGACTTCCTAGGGATATTCTTGTTTTGCAGAGTTTGAATATAAAAATGACTCTTCTTATATTAAATAGTTCAACAAATCCATTTAATAACCCTTATCAACTAAAACCAACTAATTTTCTGAGTGTACTAGATTGCTGACATGTCATTATGCCATGTGGATGCTGAGTTGGACCTCCTCCAAGTCTAATTTTACAATTTTTTCATAAATCTGGTTAGTGAAAATTATAAAAAATAAGCTTCAAATATGAGTGTATAATTTCCAAACCCTGATGGATTTGTAGAAATTGAGAGAGGGTTTTGTAGATAGACCCGTTATGAATAAAAACCCCTTTCTTATTCCAAAAATCATTTTTCATTTGGTCAGAGATCAAACTTGAATTTGATTGGTAAAACAGTCATGTACATAAAATTTCGTAGCGCTCATTTCGTAGCAAATTTTCGTAGCGCATATGTTTTAAACACTTTTGCCAATAAATTTGACTTTATTCTTCGATGAGACTTTAAAAAGTGTTATGAGGGATTCATGACAAATTTCATCCTACTTTTAAAGAGTTGTTATCATCATACATGATGAAATACCTCCATGATGAATTGATAATTTAAAGATGAGTTGGACAGATTTGTGGACCAAAACTATATGGAAATATATATTTGACCTCTAGATGTGGTCAAATGACTTTTACTGCACCACTTCAAGAAAAAATTCCTTCAATATTCAACTCGCTGCCAAAACAGGGGAAAACAAGGCAGTTTCGTAGCAACTTTTGGTAGCAAATTTAATTTACCAATTTCTACCACCTCTTAGATGCCTTTTATTTCATGGATCTATTTGATAGGTTTAAGGAGATAATACAAAATTTCAAGTTCAACCACATTTTTTTTCAAAAATTGATCTTCAGAAATTCCACAGCGCTTTTTGGGATTCAAGCCTTGCTGGCACTGCAGAAACACCTGAAGTGTAAAAAATTCAAAATTTTCCTTTTTCTTAAAAATTTCACCAGTAGGTCTGAAAATTGATATGATGAAGGATGATAAAGAAATCTTGGCTCAAAATGCTTCTTAACCTCCTCAAAAAGCATCATTTTCACCTTTATAGTTATATTTGTTGTGGAATTTTGTAAACACAAACAGGTGGCCATTTTTCTGATTTGATGACTATTCAAGTGAACCCAAGGTGGATTATTTTGGATACGACCCTAATGAAAATACTAATGAAGTGTATATGAACTATAATAACATGATTAAGTGAATTTCTCATCAAATTAATGATCTAACCCAATGAGACAAGGTGAAGCTTATGATGACCCTATTAAAAACAAATTTGAAAAATTGAGAGTGATAACAGATACCTCAATTTAAAATAAAATGACTAATTTGGGTGCTAAACGCATAAAAGTTAAGAAAGGAACCACTATAAATAGAGAAGAGCTATATTCGACTGTTATATGTACCATATGCCATTTTAAAGAAACATATTGACATATTTAGAATATTTAAAGGGAAAACGTTGTCATATTTGAAAACCCTCCACTTAGAAACTATTGCAATCGAAAAATTAACCCTTAAAATCAAATTTCTCGTCCCTATGGGATTGGTAGAAAACAATGAGAAAAAAACCGATATGACCTCGACGAACTTGAGGTTGCCTAAAATAATAGTTAATAGTATGAAAAAATAGACAATTCTACTTTACACATTTAAGGTGTTAATCAAATTACAGAAACATGGATATTGACCATCAGCAAAAACATAGAATCACGGTAGCATAAGTTATAAACTTGTAATATCAAGAAGAAAATCCATTCACTTTCCACAAGAATCTCATAAATAAAATAACCGTCTTGGAACACAATAATCTGTGGATTAGAGTGGCTCCATTTCTTTCTAAATGAGACTTATACATGGATCTTGAGTATGAAGCCATACATGGAAGAATAACAACACATAAGAAATATGCTAGAGTTAGTGACATTCCCACAGAAAATAAATAAATAAATATCCACAATTTTTGAATGATGAAGGAGAATCCGAGGGAAAATTTTGAGAAACCAGCTCCACAAATAGAAGAAAAGAGAGATCAATGCCTGAGGAATCAGCCACTTCTAGGAGGCAACCTCTAATACATCACATAAATGAAAAATTCTCGGATGCTACAAATGACCAAAACCTCCTTCTATATATAGGAGTCCATGGGGCCACAATATAATCCTACTTGACCTAACAATAATAATTTAAGGGCACAATAATAACAATATTGGGGTTACAGGGGTACAACAATAACAGTAAGGGGGCTATACTAATAACAATAAGGGACTAAACTAGTAATCTAGGGACCTAACATGCCCCTCTCCTTCAAAAAAGTGTTGTCCTCAATTCTTAAGTAGCTTTGGGTGCTTCTGTATAAAATTCTCATCCTCCCATGTAGAACCTTCAGTGGGTAAGTTCTTCCACTTGATGAGATACTCTGAAGTTGATCGATTTCGTAGTTGTCGAGTTCTTGTTTCCTTGACCGCTTCTAGTTCCAATATGATTTTTCCTTCCTCATCAAGTTCTGGCAATATTGTTTGAACTGGAAGATTTTCACCTATAACTTTCTTTAAGCATGAAACATGGAAAACTGGATGTGCTCGCGAAGAAGCAGGAAAATCCAATTTATATGCCATAGTACTAATATTTTGCAACACCTTGTAAGGACCATAGTAATTTGGCGATAATTTGTTATCCTTTTTAGATTTTTTGAGGGACATTTGTTTGTATGGTTGTAGCCGTAAAAATACCAAGTCTCGTAAATCAAAACTTCTCTCGCTGCGATGTTGATCTGCCTGTTGTTTCATTCAATTTTGTGCCAAATTTAGGTTATCCTTTGAGAGTTGGAGAACTTATTGTTGATGCTCGATGTGATCTTCCACTGCTTGAAGCTTAGAATTTTCTATTAAATATGATGTGATGGACGGTGGATGATATCCATAAAGTGCCATAAATGGGGTCATTTTTGCTGTAGTATCGAAGGAAGTGTTATACCACCATTCAGTGAGAGGTAACCACTTCACCCATTTTGTTTGTTTATCAGATACAAAACTACGAAGATATCCTTCAAAACATTTATTCACTATCTCAATTTGACGATCGGATTGAGGATGATAAGATGAGCTATGAGCTAGTTGAGTACCCAAGCAAGAAAATAACTCTGTCCAAAAGTTTCCAGTAAAAATGGGATCTCTGTCACTCACAATAATATTTGGGTTTCCATGTAGCTTTTGAATTGTGTCCATAAATGTAGTAGTAGCTATACCTGCTTTAAATGGATGAGATAATGCACAAAAGTGTGCATACTTGGTAAGTCTATCAACCACCACCATGATGACACTCTTTCCTTCGGACTTGGGTAAACCTATGATAAAATCCATTGAAATCTCCTCCCAACGTTGACTTGGAATGGATAAAGGTTGTAGAAGACTCGAGGTACTACTTGTCTCAACTTTATTCTACTGGAAAATCAAACATTCCACTACAAAATTTTGAATATTAGATTTAAGAGCATCCCAAAACAAAAAATTCTTCACCCTGTGGTAAGTTTTTAAAAATCTTGAGTGACCTCCTAAAGGAGAAGTGTGCAATTCCAAAAGAATATTTTGTTTTAGTTGAGAACTCTTACAAATATATAAGTGATCTTTGTACCACAAGGCGTCATTTTTCCAACTAAATGTATCATATGTACTATGATCTTGCTGCAAATTTGGAATGAGTGTCCAAACTCTTCATCCTTCTTCCATTCATCCTTTGCTTCGTTTATCCAATCCGTTTGGATAATAGAAATGGCACAAAGCAATGCTTCCACCTCTTCATTATTTCTTGAGAGTGCATCTGAAACAACATTTAGCTTCCCTTTTTTATATATTATTTCAAAGCCATAACCCAACATCTTTATGATCCATTTTTGCTGCTCTTCTGAAGATAGTCTTTGTTCCAAAAAGTGTTTAAGACTATCATGATCAATTTTTACCTTGAAGTGTCTTCCCATTAGGTAAGGTCACCATTTCTTTAGTGCATGTAGTATTGCTAACATTTTCTTCTCATAAATAGGTTTTTGTAAATAGTTTCCTTTGATTGGATGACTTTCAAAAGTAATGGGTCTTCCTTCTTGCATTAAAACAAAACCAATTCCATTTCCTGAGGCATCACATTCCACAATAAAGTTTTTTGTTAAATCTGGCGTATCTAAAATCGGTGCTAGGCACATTACCTCTTTAAGATGTTGAAAGGCCTTAGTTGCTTCAACAGTTCAAGAAAATGCATCTTTCTTCAATAATGCTGTTATAGGTGTTGCTATTCTCCCATAATCCTTAACAAACTTGCGATAATACCTTGTTAACCCGAGAAATCCTCACAACTTCTTTATGGTTGTGAGGACTTTCCATTCCTTAATCGCTTTAATTTTGGAAGGGTCTACCGTAACACCCTCGTGAGATACAATATGACCCAGATATTCCACCTCTTGTACTCCAAAGAAACATTTGGATGCTTTTGCATATAATGTTTTCTCCTACAATAGTTTGAGCACCTTTTCAACATGTTGAACATGATCCTTCCAAGACCTATTGTATATTAGTATATCATCAAAAAATACTAGCAAAAATTTTCAAAGGAAGGGTTTGAAAATGGAATTCATCAATCCTTGAAATGTAGAAAGTGCATTGGAAAGGCCAAAAGGCATGAAAAAAAATTCATAATGACCCTCATGAGTTTGAAATGCTTTTTTCTGAATATCTTCAGTCTTCATTCTACTTTGATGATATCATGAACGAAGATCCTTGGTAAAATAAATTTCTCCATGTAATTCATCTAATAATTCATCAATCACAGGAATGGTAAATTGATCTTTAATAGTGAGCTTATTGAGCTCCCTATAATCCAGACACATGTGCCATGATCCATCGTTATTGTGTGCCAATACTACTAGAGCAGAGAAAGAACTTTGACTAGGTTGAATTATACCAGCCTCTAACATTTCCGCAATCATACATTCAATTTCTCTCTTTTGGACATAAGGATATCTATAAGGCCTGATGTTTGGAGGAACACTTCCTGGAATCAAACGAATAGAATTATCATGATCACAAATAGGTGGGATTCCTTTAGGAGTTTCAAACATATTGGAATGATTGTCCAATAATTTTTGGAGATCTGCAAAAATAGAAGGTTTTGATGTTGGAACTTCTAGTGAGCATAATTGTGCAATTACTCCTTGTTGTTCTTTCTTCAGAAGATTTTTCATGACATTAGATCTTATTATATTTCCTGGCTTCCCTGCGATACACCGTAATTCAACTTCATTTCCTTCTGAAAAAAATTCAAGAAAAGTTATTGAAAATTAAAAGCTACCATCCCAAAAGATTGTAACCATTGTACTCCTAGTAGAACATCAGCACCTCCCATTGGAATGGAAACCATTGGACTATTCAATACATATTCCACCATGGTTAGCTTGATATTATGGAATTTCCTAGAGAAATTTATAGTTCCTCCATTTGCAACCATCACTTGATATTCTGGTGCTAGGTATAGGAAACAATTCAATTCCTTGGCTACCTTACAATGAACAAAATTATGGGTACTACCTGAATCAATCAACATTATTACCTTTTTCTTCTTGATATTTCCTTCTATCTTGAGAGTTTGAGGAGTGGTAATTCCTACCAATCCATCACACGATATGGTCAGACTCATTTCTTCCTCTTCTAGGGTTGGTTCCCAGTGTATATCCTCTTCTTTTGAAGATTCTTGTTCATTTCCTTCTTCCTCTTCACAATCTATGTAATATAATTTATTCTCAAAACACTTATGACCTTTAGTGTATTTTCTATCACAACTGTAGCAAGGCACTTTTTCTCTTTTTTCTTCCAATTTTTGTGGTGTCAACCTTGTAGGTTGTGGAAATCTAGGAGTAGGAACACTTTCACCTTTATACATGTAAGTGGTAGGCTTCCTTGTCACCATAATTTTACATTCAATTTTTCTTGCCAACGTAAATGCCTTCTCCAATGAATCAGGTTCCCAAATGTGAACTTCATGTATGATGTTATCCTTTAAAGTCCCTATGAAGACATCAATCTTGTGTTTCTCTAGAATATTAGTTACCCTTACATAAAATTTTTGGAAGTCCTCAATGTGCTCCACCACTGAACCCTTTTGTTTGAGATTTATCAATTGGATAAAGAAGGAGCATCTCTTTGTATCCTCATAATGTGCTATTATTTCCTCCGTAAAAATTGACCAAGTGACAATTTTTTTACAGGAGAAAAGCCATCGATACCACACAAATGTATTTTGTTATAAATGTAAATTTGCAATGTGTACCTTTTGTGTGTTTTTCACATTATTGAGATCAAAATATTGCTCCATCTGTAGTATCCATGTTACGAGATCCTTGCCATCAAAATTCCTCATATCCATCTTTGGAATATGGCGGTTCTTCCATCCAAAATTAGAGCTTATGAAATCACGATTAACATCTATTTTGTTCTCATCATGAGTTTCTTCTACTATTTTTTCGCCATTAGAAATCATTTCATGTATCAACTTTGTTAAACCTTCCATGTCTGCTTTTAGATCATTCTTCATGTTTTCCATGTTGTCTTTCATTTTTTCTTCCATGTCCTCCATATTAGCTTCCACACCATCCATGTTAGCTTCCGCTCCTTTCTTCAAACCATCCATATTATTCTTCAAACCATCCATCTTCACTTATACGCCTTTCTTCAAAACTTCCATTTCATTTTTTGTTGCTCTTTCCAAGAGTGAAATTTGGTGCACTTGCTCTTGTAATTTTGATAGATCATGTTGCAATTCTTCATCTTGATGAGTCATAGTAGATTATTCTGATGGCTTAATGGGTGTTGAATTCTTTTTAGGAGGAATTTTAGAACCCAATACTGAAATATATGCTCAATAGGCCCTTGGAATCACTTCAACTGATTTTTTACACAAGACTTATGAACTTCAGGAAAAAAATACAAACCTTTTTCTTGATTTTGAGGAGCTCAATAATTAAACTGAATTATCTCTGTGATTTCAGATCTTCAATATTTGAAATTTCGCCCTAAGGTAGGCCTCTGAAGCCTCTTTCGAATTCCATAGGTCTGACCTGATTTGAATTCATCAAGACAAAGTTATGTTCAATCTCTCACAATGACCTAATTATGGACTGGTTCAATAGAGTGAACTTGTATGAATTTCCACGGGTCAATGTTTCCTCCTTTAGCTCTAAATTTGATAGATAGGAAACTGCAGTCCGTGTGATTGCGACCACTCTTTACAGAATTCCAATCCTATGCTCAGAGAGAGAGTTATGAATATTTTCCCATGATCACCTTTTTGAGATTAAATTTGGGAGCCTAAAAAAGCCCTAACTTCCATAGATCCTACCTCCCAAAATAATGTGAATCAATCTCTAAAATATTTCCACGACATTCCTCAAGATTTTGGGTTCACTCTGTGAAAATTTTAGCTTCTAAAACCTCGTAGAAACAAAGTTATAGAGAAAATGTTTTGATCACCTGTTTAGGTTAAATTCAGGATCTTCCAAAAATCCCTAACTTCCATAGATCATATCTCTAAAACTATTGTGAAGCAAGCTCTGAAATTTTCCGATCATGTTCCTTAGGATTTTTTCTTCGCACTTTAAAAATTTCAGCTTCTGAACCTTTGTAGAAAAAAAAGTTATAGCGAAAATTCCACGATGACCTGTTTGGAGCAGTGAGACCCTAGAATCGAAAGCTCTGATACGAAATGCTGAGAAACCAGCTCCAAAAATAGAAGAAAAGAGAGATCAATGCCTTAGAAATCAGCCACTTCCAAGGGGAAACCTCCAATACATTACATAAATGAAAATTTCTTGGATGCTACAAATGACCAAGACCTCCTTCTATATATAGGAGTCCATGGGGCCATAATATAATCCTAGCCAACATAACGATAATAATTTAAGGGCACAATAATAATAATATTGGGGTTACAGGGGTAAAAAAATAATAATAAGGGGACTATACTAATAAAAATAAGGGACTAAACTAGTAATATAGAGTCCTAACAGGAAAAAAATGATAATTTTCTTGTTCAGAGGTCGAGGGTAAATATACCACTTATTAGGGCATTTGTGCATGCTTTTCCCGTATACCGGGAATAATACCATTTGCATCGAAGGGGGCAAGGATACCACAAAAATGTGTTGGATAAAAAAAACTAAAGAAAAAAATTAAAAATGTGAAAGGAATAAATCCTACCATGTCCCAAAAAACCTTCTGGGAAATCGGAACAGAATTCCCAAAAATTGTATTACCATTAGAATAAAAAACTAGGCTCCACTAACATCTTACCTTGATTAGGGGCATATAAGGAATCATTCCATGCACAACCCATAAAACTGAAAAAAAAAAAAGGACATAGTGAGACTAGGTACATGACATATGGTATTAGATCTAGGTTCAAAAATTGGACCTAATTGGATCTATTGTGAAATTGAGTATGAATGCATGTCATTGGTGTTATGTTATCATAGCCTCATCTACAGGGTTTTATATGAAAACATCATAGTGCACATGAATGTGAATAAATTTTTAGATCTACGTGTATTTATAGTAGTAACCTAAGAGATATAGTTTTTCCTATTTTTTGGGATTTCAGAAACCCCATTGTCCTTTGAAATATTATCACTTTTTGGGGAATAAGTCTCCGAATTTTTTTTTTTATTATTTCAATATTTCGAATCTAGGGAAGTATTTTTAGACCAACCTACAGATGTCAGGAAAAAATTCATCTTGGATTACAGAGCTACAACAAGGAGCAGATGAACTACCCATAGTTACTATTCAAAATTCATTGATTCTACTGGTTTACAAAAAAAAACACAAACAACAAAGTTGAAGGAGTGTATACCTTGCAGCTATTATGTATCCATTCTAGTTATGTCTAAAATTTTTTATGTAGGTGATCTCATTCCATTATGTCTAACTCATCATCCTCCCATTCGGTAGAATTTTTTCTGTGAGGATATACACGAATAAGAAAATATCATTTCCCTTTGTTGTTCAACGTGCATGAAAGCTTCTACTCCATTCTTCTTAATTTTATGCTTCAATTGGACTATTCACTAAGTGATACTTGATCCCTTAGGAATGACACACTTAATACTCTATAAATATAACGTAACGAATAATTATCACTATCTTATATGTAGGAACTTCAGGGTTTGACTGTAATATAATATAAGCCTAGTAATATAAGCTAGTGGAATGTTGTCTCTAAGAATTCTTCCTTATTTCCACTATGAAATAAGTGGCAAGAGTAAGCTATACCACAAAAAATGGCACTAAACATATTTATTTTGAACCAATAGATGGTGTTAATTGTGAAATTGCTAGCTACATGAAAAAACTACTTAACCTGTGTCTGAATAGTAGTTGGGAAAATAATATGGGCAATAAACAAAATTGCACATCATTGATGAAACTCAAATGTTATTTCCTTTGTACGAGATAAGATAGTATATTCTTATGATTGAGGAAAATAAATGAATATTAAACTATCATAATAACCTGCTACTCAAAATAACACATTGAATTGTAAATTAAATCTTATAGGATAGGGTACACGCATAATTGTAAGAATAATTTGACATGGATTGGTAACATATTAAAGGTATTCCTCTATTTAAACATATTTAATCAAGGTTTGAATTTCTTCAATGAAAAAATTCTTATAATGAAGTTGAATTACAAAAATTGGAGAAAGTAATATAAAGAATCTTTATTGATTAAGTTAAAGGACACCTACATCATTTTTAATTGGTGATTGTACAAAGTAGCGAACAAATATGTTGATTAAATTAGTGCAGATACACATACATTGGAAAGTGCACATAGAGTATAAGAAATTTGATATTTCGTTAATAGCCTTTGAAACAATGTTTTGAAAAGAAAAGATACCCATTTTCATTTAGGAAACAAAAATAGGTTGGTTAGAGTAGGAACCCATGCACCTTAACATGCTGTCGATAATGGAGTCGTTATAATGTTATTAATGGCACCACAAACCATAATAAAAAATTGGAAATTTGAAGTTGAATTCTTGTAGTGAAATTAGATTCCATCAAGGCAAGGTATTGTGCCCTAAAAATCCTATTTGAATAACAAAAATACTATTGACCTTAGCAGATTTTGAAAAAAATAAAGGAGAGGTAACAAATATATGATGGTATATTTTTGAACAAACAATTATAAAAGTTTAAATGTTAGAGGTCTCATTTCAGTAGTTGTCTTCAATATACTATTACAAAATTATAGGAGTCATTTTCATTACTTAATGAGGCAGATTTGGATAGCTCATCCCAACAATCTTGCTTTTGGAATTCATTACTATAGACTTAACTTAGGATACTTTAGGACTATTCCATTGAAAATTACTTTTGGAAGGGATAATCCTCGAAGAATATCTCATATGAGAAGTTTAGAAGAGTGTGAGAGAAAAGGAAAAGAAAAATATTGGGACAATATCTTATGGGCTAGAAAGCCAATACGAAGAGAAATTATTTACGAATTTAGTTTTACGAAAACCTCTTTCAACACATGGTATGGTTAGAGGAAAATAATTTCAATGATTTACTAAATAGGTGGTATATATGCGAGACAAGATAGAATATCACCGAAAATTGTGGTTAATGGATAATTCCATCACAAAAATAAGAAAGAATATATACCAATTACAGAATATCATGTTGAGAATAGTTGTGATATTGGTATTTTATATGGCCAAGAAACTAGAAAAACATGAAAACACTGAAATATAGTGCAAAAACTATGAAGAAACAATCATGGTTATATAGAAATGAATAAGGGTAAAATGGACCAAAGCTAAAGTGAGGCCCTGAAAACATGATGTCCCTTTGGATAAAATGAATAGGTCGTAAAAAGGTTCAATAAATCCTTGATTGGGCATAAATATTAAATATAAAATGACCTCAAAATCTTTGTGGGATTAGATATTAGTACTTTGGTTTCATGATAAAATTCACAAATTACATGTCTATTAAATGGAAAAATGACTATATAGTGGTGTATTGTAATGATGTCACCAGATAAATTAGCAATCTTGATAACAATTATTGGAGTAGCCTAAAAAAGTAGTGAAACCTTAAGAAAAAAATTTCTATGTAGGCTAAACTAGAAAACTCAAGGGAGTGAGTTAAAAGAAAACAATGGATGAGGTTTGAAAACGAAAAGGAGTGCTATAGATTTGGGAAACTATACTTGTCGCTTAAACCATGAAAGTTAAGCGTATCAAAATACTCCTTAATTATATATGTGGGTATTGTAAATTCCTTATTTATGTCCTCATACTTTTATAAGTTTATGGCAAGGTGACGAGATAAGTGGCAGAACCATAAGAGTGGACTTGACTAGGTCCACCTTAAAATGAAACTGGAAAAATATAACCATGAAAGTGGTTGAGATAGAAGGTTATCTTACACTTAAGTACGCATGCGTATAAAAATAACAACATAAAATAAAATTATGCAGGTATTCCATTAATTATTATTTCCTTTTCTAAAGAAATATGAAAGGAAAAGTGACAATTCCATAGGTTGAATGTTGCATTCAATAATTCCCATGTCATTTGATATAACTATGAATAAAGGTACGAAAAAAATATATGGTATTGTTTCAATGTTATATCGATGTTGCTTACCTTTTTTTGGATGCCTGTGGATATTTTTATATGGTGCATGTGGAATTCATGAAACACATGTTTAGAATTTATGCAAATGTGATAGGGAATGAGCATGAAATTAATGTAAGAGTATGTGTGCTTCAGATTTGAACCATCACTCAAAATAAAGTGAAGTGGAAACACTTGCTACTAAAGAGAAAATTATAGGAATGAAAGATAAGATCCATCTCCTTTATGTCATAATAAAATATGGAATTTATGGAACACTGAGGACGATGCTTTATTAAAAAGGGGGCAAGATGTAAGGACCTGATGATTCTGCTTCTTACATAATTACTATTTTTATACATTGAACTATTATTCGATTTAATGGTGATGGAAGTCATAATGGGACTTACGTCATGATGAAATTGTATTATTACTATTGAGTTAATAAATAAATTGCTTGGAAATATTCAGTAAAGAGCACTAGACTGTAGAAGACTTCTTGCCAGATTAGCAAAAGCTATGGTGGTGAATACCACATGATGGACCTTCCCTAAAAGTCTCCTGAAAATACATGGGTGAAAAATAAATGTAATTACATTAACATAATTGGAGAGAAATATTATGTTAATCACTTATTTTGAGATAAATACTAAGTGGAGTGGAACAAAGCACTACGAGAGATAAAATTGTGCTTTAAAGAAAAATAAAAGGCTTTTTTTGGAAAAAACAAAGCAAAACGACCTAGGAAAAAAGGTTAGCAGAACTTAAAGAAAGACACTACTAAAAAAAATTTGTGAAGAAATTTTATAAAAAAGAACCACCTAGGAATCAAAGGGGGATTCCTAATGGCAAGAAGGCCTTATCTCGGGGGGAACTATTTGATATCTCATGTTTGACTAGAAGGTTCTCTCCTCCTGAGTATTTCTCAAGCAGTAACAGTTAGATAAAATTTTGTTTCATTTTTAATGTAATTTTGACTTGTTCAATGATATGTGTAAATAGAATAGAAAAAGTGATACATGTTTGTGTCTAATTTCTGGATTATGCATTTTGTGTGCATAGTTATTTAGTTTCTCATATGTTATTGTTTTTTGTCTACAACTTTTGTGTGAACAAATACATATAATATAGGTCAAAATATATTAGTGGTGATGGTATTCAAGATTTGAATATGCATATATAGTTTAATCTAGTTATATTGGAGTATCAAATATTAAAGCTATTGTGTAGAATTACAATTAATTATGAGATTTCACTGTCATTTTAAATCCTTCAAGTCGAAGAGTAAAGCAGCTTCATTTATAATTAAAGGGTAGTAGGACAATGATTGATAATGATAGTTTCCTTATTACTATGGTAAATTTTTATTGAAACATTCTAATTATTATAAAATTTTATTCTCGTATGATGTTTAACGCGAGTCGACTCAAAATTCTTATAAATGTTGGAACCAAATTATGTTATTGTCTGAGAGATAAAGGAGACCTCTTACATTGATTTTGAGTGCATTATGTTTACACTTTATATAATCAAAGATAATATGTCTACACATGAAGGAACTAAATCTTGCGATAAAGGAAACTAGGACATTTTTATGATTTGCTTAATTCTTCTTTTATTATTTTCTCTATTGGTGAATTCCTCTAGAATGGTCAAAAGGAAAATTAGAGGAATTTTTGTAGACAAAAATTACAAATGAAAAATAAATACCCCATTAGTTTGATAGCTTCTCTTAACCTTTTATACTACAAGGAATCGTATAAGATAAATCCTATATTGAATCCTAGCCAATCGTGTATTAAGGTAAGAAAGGTTCATATCGAAACATGTAAACAATACGATGATAAAGTAAAAACATGGATAAGGCCATAGGGAATGTGTGTAGGCATTAGTTGTTGTCTACATAATATATATATATATATACATATATATATATATATATATATATATATATATATATATATATATATATATATATCTTTATATGTATATATATATATATATATATATATATATATATATATATATGTATATGTATATGTATATGTATATGTATATGTATATGTATATGTATATGTATATGGGAAAGAATATGTGAGCATTAAGATAAACTAGAAGTGGTAAGTACAACCACCGAAAGAACAAAATGCAAGATTTTTTTCATAAATGGATTTCTGCTAGTAACAATAATATGGAAACTTGCCATGGAAATATGTGGTCCGAGAAATATATGCTTTAAAAGAAAAGGGAACCATTACTGGCATACATTAATTAATGATGTCATTCTTACTTAACCTCGTAACATCGATGAATGTCAAATTAATATTGTGGGGAGACAATATAATCCTAGGATGTGTACAAGCCACAGAGGGCTAATGAGCGTGTCTATACAACCCAAAAGTTATAACAAAACAAGTAACTATATTATGAAGGGCCATTACAAGAAAAAAAATAAAAGAATGAAAAGAAGATACCATAATATAGTGGAAAATAATTGATATATCTAATCATAATGATAAAACAAAATAAATGAATAGGAGGACATTAAGAGAAAATTCTATATTCCAAAATGAATTGATATCTAAATTTAAATTCAAATTACCAATTCGGGTGCCAAAGCCATCAATGTTAAGCAAGTAGCCACTATAAATAGAGGAGAACTATCTTCTACCATTATAAGTATCATAGTCCATTTACAAGAAACATATTTATATATTGAGAATGTTTATAGGAAACCCACCATCATATTTGAAAACCCTCTAGTTAGAAATTACTGAAATCGAAAAATTAACCCTTAAAACCAAATTGTGAGGCGCTAAAGGAGTAGTAGTAGAACAATGAGAAATAAACACATATGACCACGGTGGACCTCAGGCCGGCCTGAAAAAATAGTAAAGTGTATGGAAAAATAGATAATTATACTTTATACATCAAAGGTGTTCCTTAAATTATAGAGACATGGATGTCAACCATGGGAAACAACATAGAATCAAGCTATTAGAAGTTATAACTTTGTAAGAGAAAGAAGACAATCCATCCACTTTCCATGAAAATCTCAGAAAGCATGCAACCAATAAAGAAATGCGACTATAACCAACCTTGAGCACAATAATTTGTGGATCAGAGTGGCTTGTTTATTCTTTGAATGAGACTTACACATGGAGCTTGAGAATGAACCCATACCTGAAAAAAGAAAAAAGAAAAAAGAAAAAAACACACACACAAGAAAGGAACTAGGGTTAGTGACTTCCTCATAAAAAAATAAAAAAAATAAATGGATTTCACAATTGCAGAATGATGAAGGAGACCAGGAGGTTAAAATAAAAGAAAAAATACCTATATAGAGTTTGATGGTGAATATACCACATACCATGGCATCTCTAAATTCTTTTCCTTTATACTTGGGCATAAAACCATTAACATAGAAAGGGGAAAGATACCACATGAAGGTGTTGGATGAAAAAAATTAAAGAAAAATATTAAAATTGTTCAGGCAATAAAGCCTCTTATAGCCCAAAAAACCTTATTGGAAATCTCAACGGAATTCCTGAAATTTGTATTACCATTAGAATAAAAAACTAGAATCCAAACATGTCTTACATGGATTAGGGGGTCAGGGGGGATTTTCCCATGCACAACCCCATAAACCTGAAAAAAAATATGTAGTGAGACTTGGTATGTGACCACTTTAATAGGAAATTAAAGATTTTTCCTTTCTTCTAATTATCACAACAAGGGTGTATTTCATATATTTTTTCTTAGTCAACATAATAAACCAAAAATTTCTTTAATACTCAAAGAATTAAATAAGGAAATGTGTAATTTTTGTGGTAATTTAGATATTTACCACCATAATTTTCCATTATTCTTCTTACTCCGACCATAATCAAATGTTGCAATGGAAAATTCCCATCGGAAAGTAAGCAACCACTAAAGTAGAAGCTTCTTCTTTGTACTCGAACATTTTTTGTGGTTTTCTTGTGATGAGAACATTAGCCTCATCTTGAAGTAGTGTCAAATAGACTACTGGAATCTTGTAGGATTAACCATTGAGTAGTGTAGGGAATAACTTGCTAGGCTCTAGGACCTCAATTGAGATCAAATACGTTTCCTGGTGAAAACCTGGGACTGACAGCATTAAGTAGTGGAGAAAAGATAGATAACCATGTGTGACACACTTGGGGAAAGGTTTTTCAACACTTTTTACTCATGGATAGGTTGTGAGAATTGGGCTTGCCTTGTGGAACTTCAAGTCAAGATTTTGGTAACCCTTATGTGCATGCATTCAACATTGGTCTTTGTTTGTGGTGCTTGGGCTAAAGAGTTTTGAATTAATTAATATTATAAAACAATTTTATTAACTAAATAAAATTCTCTCTCTCTACAAATTGAAAAGACTTTCTAGTGATGTTGTTGGAAATTTGGAAGTCGTTCGAATTCGACACATAGTTGGAAATGCCACCATTTTTTTCCTTCTTCTTGAGTTTTGAAACAACAAGACGTGACCTAGTGTAAAGAAATGGAGGAACTATGAATCGATGCCATCTTTGAATACTATGTATTCACCAATGCAATGAGATAATATAGATGCTAGGTGTGGAACATCTAATGGTTTTGGAGAGCCTAAATGCATCTAGTTTCCCCAAAATTGAATGGGGTGCAAGAGTAGTGGAGCATAATAAATCTAGGATTATGTCAATCCATTGTTACATATACACTATTTGAAGAAAATCCTTGGCATGGGTGAAAACAAAAGTCTTCATCCTCTCTAAATTTGTTGTCACTACACATCTAGGACTCTTAGTTGCTTCTTGAGAGTCCACTTTGCAATAAGGTCAACATTACCTACTAGATATATCTATCATTCATTGAATCCACATTATCTCAACGCAATATATTCTACACCAAGTTGTGTCGTCGTAAAATTTTACGTGCATTCACACATTTTATATATCTAAATTCTTTTTCAGATAATCTTTCAACAATTAATTTAAAAAAAATAAGTTCGGTGTTTTCTAATCACAATAATGTAAGTTTTATTATGAAAAAAGTATTTTGATACCTATTGTAAATTGATATTTATAAATGTTTACTAATAATTTAACCTGTATGACTATATCCATAATTATTATTATTATTTAAAATAACATTATAATCTAATAAACTTTTATGATTTTTATTTTACAAATATTGATAATATTATTATGATAGCACATATCCGTTTGATTATTGTTGATTATCTTTTAATATAAATAACAAATTAACCATACGATACACATTTTGATGGCTATTCTAAATTTCATGTCTATGACATTTCCTCAATTATTATTGGTTATCTTTTAATACGAATAAGATAACTCAACCATCTCGCCCTCACAATAGTTTAACGATAAGCTCGAGCTTCAATCAAAAGCAAGGTTCAATGTTATAACGCGTTGACAATATTAAATATATCACTTTTATCGGGTTAACACGCGCCAACTGGCAGATTCCAAGCTTTCGACCCGTTCCAGCCTCACCTCCGTCGGATACAAGCGCTGCCCTAAGAATAATATGATCCGGAACAAGCCGATATGGGCGGAGTGGAAATGGCAACCAGTTGGGAAGTGGCGAAACAGCATGCATACAGGTTGAATGCGGCCAATTAAGATAAGGTTAAGACTTCAACAAAGTTAAAATACAATTAAATTTACGCGTAAAACAGGCTGCAGGTTTGCTATCGAGAATGCCGTAAATATTGCGCGTGTCTCACTTTTTCTCTTAAATGAGCGTCTCTCAGAAACTCAACCCTATATCATAGTTACTCAATTCGAATTCCAAATTCGATTCGGTATTAAAAAAAATTAATTACCTAAATTTAATACGGAAAAATTTAGGAAGTATACATTTTATGAATATAAAAAAGGTGAAGTTTCAAAGGTCCAAATTAATAATTTGATATTCAATACTTTCGAGATTTTTTTTAAATTGTTTTCAACGATGTTATAGAATGTACAAATAAAATAAAATTGGATATTATGATTAATAGAAAGAACTCATGAAATGACTATGGAATGAGAGGTCTCAAATGTTTATAGTTGTTGGCCAATCAAGAGATAGGAAAGTAGTTAATGAGATTGTTTTCTCGTAGTATATTTTGAGTTAATTTCCTAATAATTAAGTAACAAAAAAATAGATCAAACATTATTTGAGTAAAATTTGTCTTCATATTATCAAGATTGTGTAAAAAAATTAAAACCATATAATTTATTTTCCTAACAAAAATTTCAAAAATAAAATAACAGATTCTAACAAATCTTATTACAAATACATAGTTCAATATCACTTATCACACTCAATGTTAAATGACGCAGGGCTAGCCTGCAAATAACCAGGATCTTTTTCTACTCATGCATATGAACATGCTGTTCAGCATTTCTCCAAATCAAAACTTCAATGTCCGGCAATTCTAACAACTTAATGCGGAAGCTCTCTTAAACACCTGTTGATAAATTTCATGATTCATGAAATTCAATAAAAGTCAATCAACCAAATGTGCCCTTCGTTTTACAAACATTACATGCCACAGCCTTCATAATTCAATACCATCATCATAATGGAACTCCAATGTTTACAAAATTCATTGCAATTTAATAACACTGTTCAGACTTTAAAATTGCAATCTATATGTGCGCCTTACTCCAAATTCATGACCGCACAATCCAGACAATTGTATCTGAATTTCATACCTGGATATCTGCATCTTTGACCAGGAATGAACTTCATTCCAGCGCTGTACCATCTGCAACGATCTGCCATTCTATTTACCTCCTTGGACGCTGCAACCTTAACTGCACAATTCTCGTTATTTGCCAACACACCTTCCTCTGCCTTCAATTTCACCTTGCGCCTTCTATATTGATTATTGCTCTGGCAATTTCAACTGCGCGTTCAATGCTTCCATCCACAGTATCAAATAGCTATTTGATATATATTTGACTTCAAAAATTTCCTACTGCACAGTAATTATGCTGTTCCACCCTTTTCATACCATCACTTCTGTGTTCAATCTTCAATTAACTGATTTCAACGCAACCTCATAATTTATTCATTTAAATTAGAAACGATGCTACTCATACCTGTACACGCTTTTCCTAAGAGCGTTCTTGCTCCAATATCAATCGAAGACTTTAAGTCTCAGCGCCTTCAATATGCGCCTCATGTGTGAACTCCGCCCTCTGCCTTCAATGCATCATGGCATGACAACGAATCGGCTTTTGAAATTACACATCCGCTGTCATGATGGATTGCTTCCACGAACTTAATTAAAGTCAAATTGATCTCACACGCTCCCACGCACAATTGTGATTCGATCTGAACATTCATTAGCGCAGATATCGTTCTAGCTAAATTTCTGCTCTTTTCACAGCATCGAAGAGATTTCATAAATGATTACAACATTTCTCATACCTTTATTAATTCAATTCACAATTACCAGATTCAATTCTGGTTCCACATCTTACCAGATCGATTAGCCATAAATCGATTTACCAATATAGCAATTTGCCACTGTTTCTCTGAACGCATGCCATTTACCTCTGAATTTATACAGCGTGCAATCTTTCTCCCATTTGCACTCGAGCCACCATCAATTTATATAAACAACGTTCAGTTAACAATTCAAACAATTCATTCATTCCGGAATTGTGAATATCATACCTTCTAGTGACAGCGTTCAGGATGACTAATACAAACTTATGGATTCAATTTCAAATTGGAATAATCATTACAGCAAATAGGGGTTTTAAATCAACACTTTGTGCAACGCTCATTGATTTCTTCAATCGATTCCCATAGATTTACCACTCTATTTATGAACTCCACAGATTTATATTTGCGGGCGGTCCACACAATTTTCCTCCGCATTGATATCAATCAAAAACACAGATTGATATACAATATACAACATAATCTCTCTCCTGAATGTCAATTCCACAACTTCAATTAAATTTCCACTTTGAAGTTTCAACACAAATGATTATCGATTTCCACAAATCGATGTCAGCGAGTCTTTTGCCACAGATTTATCATTTCACTTCTTTATTCTAGATTTCAATCATTCATAAAGACTCAGCTAAGGCGCAGGATTTAACTCTAAATCACAAATTTAACACTCTCAAACCATAACCAACATTCGAAAACTCCCTTATGCAGAATTTAACCATACATAAACCAGTCCATTAAGGCGCATAACTCAAAATCACACTTTCATAAAAAATTAACATACTTACAAACTGATCTTCTTGGCCAAATATTCAACGTTCTTGGCCCTTACAAATTGCCAGAGGCTTACAGCCTTGGCTGTTCAAAACCAGCTCTCTACCACACTCTCACTCACAATCTCAATGTGTTTTTCTCTCAAAACCCCCTCCTATTTATACAATTTTAAAAATGATCTAATTAAATGCTCAATCCCCTTAATATCTCAACAAATCCCTAAATCTCTCAACATCCCTAAAAGATAGATTCTTCTCCCTAAAACTTAGAAACTAATTCCAACTTAGGCTCCCTCATTAATTCTAAATAATCTAGAAACTAATTTCTCTCACATTTACAATTTCTCACAAATAATTAATTAATCACTCAAAATAATATTAATATTTACATGAATTTTAATATTTCTTCAAAACATGAAACCCCCTATCTTAGATAAAATACAATGTGTTTTTCGGAGCTAATGCTCCTGCATCAGATTCCCCATGTAAGAAAATTCATGACCACCTGGTCATAAGTCTGGATAATTATTTCCTCCTGGATCCCATATTTTATTTTCCTTGCTTGTCAATTGCTTTACCGCTGTTGCTATCTACTGTTGTCCTCCAAGTTTCCATATTTTGTGTTGTAATGCTCTACTTGCTTTGCCTTCAAGATCTGCTACTGTCTTCCTCTTATTGTCACTCCTTTTCTTTGCTGCTGTCTTTCTCTGGGATGTTTTTATCATTATCTCAATAAAACATGTTGCTCTAGCTGTCACTATGGATGTTGCGGCCTCCCAAACTTCCTGTCCTTCTGCAACATTCCTTTGCGCGTCACCTGCAATTTCATCTGCAACTTCTTCTTCAGGTTCAAATGTCTCCGGCAAACATTTCAGCATTTCATCAACATGCTGCAAATTAATTCCAGCATAATCTCCATCTTCCCCTTCGACAATCTTCAGAAATTGTCCATCATCATCAAGTTTTGCAAACACTGCAGCTTCATCCTGTACTACTGTAGCAGCTCCAAAATTTTGTCCACCAATCTTCTCTTGGCTATACAGACAAGCCAACTCTTTCTTGTCACCTATGGTAACAAATTTCTGCATATGAGACATGACTGTCTCATCCTCTACCTGCAACAGTTCTTCTTCTTCCAAGACAATCCCAAATGATGGACTGTCTTCTACATCACCTGTAAACACAATCAAATTGTCAGCATCAAAATCACAAGACCCAACACTTGTAGATTCAGTCATCCGCAGCTCTAAGTCTTTTTCAGGACTCAGAAAATCTATACTGGCTTTCTCCTCAGCTTTCTCTGGCAACACTCCAGTATGCTGCTCTGAGTTCCTTCCCAAATCCTCTGTCAGCACATCAGTATGCTGATTTGCATTCACCATGAGACTGTCAGCTAGTCTCACCTTCTTACCATCCTCTGCTCCCGGACTGTCGTTCATGGAAACTTTCCTGCCTTGTTTCCTCAGCAAATTATCCTGCACATAAGTCCTCTGTCTCTCCAATTCTCTTCTCTGGAGATCTATTTTCCTATACAACTCAACAATTTCATTAGGAGTAGAACTTGGAAACTTTACACAATTTTCCATACCTTCACCAGCTCTTAGCCAATCATCAGCTGGTCCTTCTCTCTCTGCACCAACATTCTGATTAGACTCCTTTGTCTTCATTGCCTCCTGAGATCTTGCCATCTTAGCATCAATCTAAACAGCCTTCAGATTCAATTCTCTTTCTTGAACAAACTCTAAAGCTTTCTCATCTCCCTGTACTGTACCTGCAAACATACACAACTCGTCAGGTTTAAAACCACAAGACTTTTCAGTCTTGACTGCTTCCTCCAGCACTTTCCTTTGAACAGATCTGCGTGTGGAATCTTCAAATTCCAACTCTGGCTCAAGAACTTTAAGTTCCTTTTTCAACAAGGCAATCACAATTTGCCTCAACCTCCTCTGCAATTGTCGCCAAATCACTCTCTTTCCCTTCAGTGGAAAGATCCATCCTCTATTCTGGTTTTCCTGCTCTTGCAGCCATTCTTCTAGTACCTGCAATTGTACCTTCATTACTGCAATCTCTCTTTCTCTAACTTCTGCAGTCATCTCATCTCTGTGGCATTCCTCTGAACCTCTTCTCTGATCCTCCATGAGTTGCACTAGCCTCAGCAACAAGCTCTCTTGTCTTGCCGCCACTTACCTCACCAAGCTCTCCTCACTCAGTCTTTTGGTAAGTACTTGGTTCACTGCCTCTGGAACCTTTTGAGCACTTTCCTCTGCTCTCTCTCTGGGCTATCTCTTCAACTCACCTTCTTCTTCAGGACACTGCAATTGTCCTCCTTATTCAGCGTTTAGCTGAATGCCAGGTTCACTGCCATCATCTTATCTGCAACCATAAACTTCAATTCATAAATTTCAAATCAGAAAAATCATCTCACCTTTAAGATCTTGCATGATCTTGTCCTCCTTTCACTTCTGCCATCCTGTTCACTTGCAATTGTGTATGCCGCATATCAGATTTCAAATCTGATCTTCCTTTCCATCATTCATCACACATTCAAAAATACATTTCAGTTCTTCAACAAAACCTTATGTCTTCATTCAGAAACAAACATTTTTCATTTCAACAGAGCCAAGCTCTGATACCAAAATGACGCAGGGCTAGCCTGCAAATAACCAAGATCTTTTTCTACTCATGCATATGGACATGTTGTTCAACATTTCTCCAAATCAAAACTTCAATGTCCGGCAATTCTAACAACTTAATGCGGAAGCTCTCTTAAACACCTGTTGATAAATTTCATGATTCATGAAATTCAATAAAAGTCAATCAACCAAATGCGCCCTTCGTTTTACAAACATTACATGCCACAGCCTTCATAATTCAATACCATCATCATAATGGAACTCCAATGTTTACAAAATTCATTGCAATTTAATAACATTGTTCAGACTTTAAAATTGCAATCTGTATGTGCGCCTTACTCCAAATTCACGACCGCACAATCCAGGAAATTGTATCTGAATTTCATACCTGGATATCTACATCTTTGACCAGGAATGAACTTCATTCTAGCACTGTACCATCTGCAACAATCTGCCATTCTATTTACCTCCTTGGACGCTGCAACCTTAACTGCACAATTCTCGTTATTTGCCAACACACCTTCCTCTGCCTTCAATTTCACCTTGCGCCTTCTATATTGATTATTGCTCTGGCAATTTCAACTGCGCGTTCAACGCTTGCATCCACAGTATCAAATAGCTATTTGATATATATTTGACTTCAAAAATTTCTGACTGCACAATAATTATGCTGTTCCACCCTTTTCATACCATCACTTCTGTGTTCAAACTTCAATTAACTAATTTCAACACAACCTCATAATTTATTCATTTAAATTAGAAACGATGCTACTCATACCTATACACGCTTTTCCTAAGAGCGTTCTTGCTCCAATATCAATCGAAGACTTTAAGTCTCAGCGCCTTCAATATGCGCGTCATGTGTGAACTCCGCCCTCTGCCTTCAACGCATCATGGCATGACAACGAATCGGCTTTTGAAATTACACATCCGCTGTCATGATGGATTGCTACCACGAACTTAATTAAAGTCAAATTGATCTCACACGCTCCCACGCACAATTGTGATTCGATCTGAACATTCATTAGCACAGATATCGTTCTAGCTAAAGTTCTGCTCTTTTCACAGCATCGAAGAGATTTCATAAATGATTACAACATTTCTCATACCATTATTAATTCAATTCACAATTACCAGATTCAATTCTGGTTCCACATCTTACGAGGTCGATTAGCCATAAATCAATTTACCAATACAGCAATTTTCCACTGTTTCTCTGAACGCATGCCATTTACCTCTGAATTTATACAGCGTGCAATCTTTCTCCCATTTGCACTCGAGCCACCATCAATTTATACAAACAACATTCAGTTAACAATTCAAACAATTCATTCATTCCGGAATTGTGAATATCATACCTTCTAGTGACAACGTTCAGGATGACAAATACAAACTTATGGATTCAATTTCAAATTGGAGTAATCATTACAGCAAATAGGGGTTTTAAATCAACACTTTGTGCAACGCTCATTGATTTCTTCAATCGATTCCCATAGATTTACCACTCTATTTATGAACTCCACAGATTTATATTTGCTGGCGCTCCACACAATTTTCCTCCGCATTGATATCAATCAAAAACACAGATTGATATACAATATACAACATAATCTCTCTCCTAAATGTCAATTCCACAACTTCAATTAAATTTCCACTTTGAAGTTTCAACACAAATGATTATCGATTTCCACAAATCGATGTCAGCAAGTCTTTTGCCACAGATTTATCATTTCACTTCTTTATTCTAGATTTCAATCATTCATAAAGACTCAGCTAAGGTGCAGGATTTAACTCTAAATCACAAATTTAACACTCTCAAACCATAACCAGCATTCGAAAAATCCCTTATGCAGAATTTAACCATACATAAACCAGTCCATTAAGGCGCATAACTCAAAATCACACTTTCATAAAAAATTAACATACTTACAAACTGATCTTCTTGGCCAAATATTCAACATTCTTGGCCCTTACAAATTGCCAGAGGCTTACAGCCTTGGCTGTCCAAAACCAGCTCTCTACATCACTCTCACTCACAATCTCAATGTCTTTTCCTCTCAAAACCCCTTCCTATTTATACAATTTAAAAAAAATGATCTAATTAAATGTTCAATCCCCTTAATATCTCAACAAATCCCTAAATCTCTCAACATCCCTAAAAGATAGATTCTGATCCCTAAAACTTAGAAACTAATTCCAACTTAGGCTCCCTCATTAATTCTAAATAATCTAGAAACTAATTTCTCTCACATTTACAATTTCTCACAAATAATTAATTAATCACTCAAAATAATATTAATATTTACATGAATTTTAATATTTCTTCAAAACATGAAACCCCTTAGCTTAGATAAAATACAATGTGTTTTTCGGAGCTAATGCTCCTGCATCATTAAATAATATTTAAAAATATATATTAAAATTTTAAATAATCCACCAAAATATTTGAGAATTGACAACTCTAATTTATTAAATAATATGCACCAAATTCTCCACATAAAACAAAAAATAATATTTCAAATAAAAAATTTAAAAAATCCAAAATTAACATATACAATGACATTTAATAATTTTGTATTTATATTTTTTGATTTATTAATTTATTAAAATAATTTTTATTTTTAATATAAAAATGAAAAAACATAACATTGAAAATTGTTGAATAAGCACTATGTGTATGAACCCATATTTTTCATTTTCTATCAATTTTATTTGAATTGGAAAAAGCACGTGGCCATTATTTGTTGTTTCTAAACTCGTGGAATCAATCATTTTCTGCAACCAATGACTCATCGTGTGCACCAGAATGAACGATTGTTTTGTATTCCAACTTCTGCGCTGAGATGATTGTTTAATTTCAAATCGCAGGAATGAGAATTACAGATTTTATAATTTTTTTTTGGCAAATTTCCTCCCAGACTCGTACCGAATCGAATTTTGCCGTATTAATAGAGGGGTCGAAACGAATGGCCGATTTTTCGAATTCTTCAGCGTAATTCGGCTGAATTTGGTGCTACATGACGTGCTCCATCCAATTGGCCAGCTCTCCAGTATAATGCGTGTGTATATATATATATATATATCACAAAACATTAGAGAACCATCTCTTCATCTGGTAATTGTGACAATCTCAGATCTCTGAGTTCAGGGCAGGTCGATATCACGGGGGGCCGTCAATATCCAGTTCTTCAGCCTTCGCTTGCAGATTGCTTATACCATGGCTTTTTCTTGTACTTCCCTGCATCATCTTGCCAGGTTCAGAAGCCCATCCGTAGCCTCGTCAGTCAAAGGCTCTATCAATGAAGATTAATGACAGTGATCATAAGAATATCTAGCAAATTATTGGATCTCTGTATTGTTGGAATTAATGGAGAAATCTATAATTACGTTGTTGTTATGATAAAGATAGGATTGAGATTCTAATCATAGATCTCATATCGTGATATTGAGGGAGTGGTTGAAACCATCCTGTTAGTGTGAAAGCCTATATAATTTAGCCTTATCTGATTCAATGATTAGAGTGTGTGTATGTGTGTATACACTCTCCAGGTGAGCTATTTGATCAATAGTTAGTTTTATCATGATATAAAAGCGCACAAGATCAGAGGCTTGTGCGTTGTGAGGCTAAGTACTTGTAGAAAATTGTGCACATATATATTCAGGTATGGGCATTACTGAGGAGGTGCTGCTACTGCTCCGTTACTGAGAATGCTGAGAGCGTGATCCTAGAGGAACACTGTCAACAACGCTATGGAGAGAACATCCATCCTCACTTCTTTCGATGCCCAGCTAAATAGTAAATCATGTTGGTGGATGCAACCCAGTAAACAACGGCCTTCTTTTGTCAGTATTCAGTCTACACTCTATGGAACGAGGTCATAGAGTCCAAGGCAGGCTTCTTCACGTAGTTTTTTTCTTGGAACATGAAATGCTACGCCTCTGAGAGGCCCGCAGATGAAAACAAAGGAACGGAGCACAATTGCGCCATCCTTGGTTCCTCGGATCCTCATCGACGCTGCCTGTAAGTGCTTGAATTCTTGACGCTGCCAAGAGGTTGTTACCTTCTGCAATCAAAATTCTGAAGGCTCCGCTACTTACCTCAAGGCACAACCCATGTGTGCCCCGGACATGCTCCTGGAAACCTGCTTCGACCTCTCTAAGACCACCAGCCAGATCCAATGTTGTTGACTAGTTTTTTCGTTTAGAATTGATCTTCTCCGTAGAGTTGTAGAGTTATGGGGAGAGTAAGAGCGTGCGAGCAATGCTGCTGGTGGCTACTATTCTATCAGGCTTCCTCACAAATAGGACGACAACCTTAGACTTATCATTTTTTTTCCTGTACACATACACATGTTTCAATGATTAACGGATGGTGGACAAAAATTACAATTTTTTAAGACGTGTTTTTATCTAGCAACTCAGGTTATCAATTGGACAGTTAAATTATGGGTTTCATGATCGGGTCACTTATGGTTTAAATTAGCTGCTGCGTCACTTATGGTGGCTTTCATGGAGCATTGAGAGGGCGAATTGAATCCCGTGTATGAAGCCTAAGAGATCTAGAGTAGATATGCTCACTGTGTAAGGTTGTTTGAGGCTCGGCAGTGAAAGTAGCAACAGAGTGGGGGAGATCCAAGTGCTTGAGGTGATTAATTGATTGTTATGTTTTCTTTTCAGAAATATGTGTCTCATATGAGAAATTGTTAATTACATGCATTAGAATTAGACATTGATAGTGTTGTCAGTTTTTTGAGAGGTCATCTCTTGCTCATCGCAAGAGTAGAGTTGAGGGCACTAAGCCCTGCGTGGCATAGAAGCCACAATTTACAAGGTTCTACTCTTGAAGAGCTGCCAAAGGGAGGTTTCCTGCCTGCATGGTAATGGGGTTGTTGGAGCTCGTTAGAGGACTAAGTGGAGTCGAAATCTGGAAGCAAGATAAAACCAGATAAACTGGACCTTTTAACAACATGTCTATATTTTTAAATATTTTTGATTCTGATGACGACGATGATGATATTTTCATGCGGGAATTTGTAGGCGTTAGGCTAGGTAGCATTTTTCAGAAAAACAATGTGGTTTTGTTGATAACAGTGACAAACAAGAGGCAAAATATGTTGTGCAAGATCCTGATATTAAAGAGTGACAAGTTGATCTTCAGGAAGGATGTAAAGATGAACAATGTTTTAAACATCAATTGGACGAGACACATGAAGCTGATTGCGAAGACGTGATAGAAGAAGACAAAGCTGGAGAGAATTTAAAATGTGATAATCTCATGAATATTTATGTGTGTGCAGATGATGACATTGCTAAAATTTACATGCGTGACACCAGAAATGGTGAGAGAAAACAGTTTCCTATTAAGCCTGTCATAACTTTCAAAAGGACGAGGATAAGCGTTCAAGCTTTCCATCACTGGGGAAGAAATGAGATGCAAATACATCACTACCTCAGGATGAGGAAAGTGAAGATGAAGCCTTGACTCCGAATGAACAAGTATGGAGTCACAAGCATAAAGACAAAAATGAAAACTCTATTGTCAAGTTTTTTTATGTTTTATTGTAGGCCTAGCTGAGACTAGACCAGTAGGCATATGTTATTGTTTAATACACTTTCTCCATTAAGGGGGAGTGTTGGAATTAATGGAGAAATCCATAATTAGGTTGTTGTTATAATAAAGATAGGATTGAGATTCTAATCATAGATCTCATATCCTGATATCGAGAGAGTGGTTGAAACCATCCCGTTAGTGTGAAAACCTATATAATTTAGGCTCATATGATTCAATGATCAGAGTGTGTGTATATGTATATACGCTCTCCAGGTTCTCACCTGGAGAGCTATTTGATCAATAGTTAGTTTTATAATGCACCAGAGATTACAGTTACATCTATGCCCATCTGATGTTATGGGTAAGAGTGCCTTGAAGCCTGTATTCACCATGTTACCCAAAGGGCCCATTCCACCCTTTGGTCCTTCCAAAGACGTCAACAACTTTTTCAACGCCGAGTCAACTCAGATCTCTCCCAAAAACATTTCAGATCAGCCATAAATTGCCTTGGTTCTTTCGTAGATATAAATGCCAAGATGGGGATTAACCGATATCAAATTTTCAGGGGGCAAGTGTCTAGCTAGATATGATCAAGACCTGAGTCAGAGAACATTTTTCATTTTTCAGATATATAGATTGATAGATTATATAATGATTGAAGAAAAATGTCAAGAGTGTGTTTGAGAAATAATCAATAAATATTTTTTTACTATATAAATATCATTTTTTGTTCCATGTAAGCTACGTTTCATGTCATCAAGAAAATAAAAAGTATTGTTAAAACAATATATCTATATATTTTTCAATTAAGATTCATTTAATTTTAGATTTATGTTTATAGGGATAAAATCTTTTAAAATGTAAATTTATTTCTTAGTATATAATTTGAAGAAATATTGGCACTCCAAGATATTTGATTTATCTCAATTGTTGGTAGATCCTTAGTAAAATAGATATATATTGATTTTGAGGAACATTATTTCTCTCTTTATATAGACACATTGCATATTTTGTTATTAATATTTGATTATTGTATGGATATATTTAATATTTGATGTATAACTCATATTAAACTTTTTTTTTTTAATTATTATTTTAAAATTTTATATAGCAACTCCATCTTAAAAATGAAATATATTAAGCACCTCCCTAGTCATCCAAACAAGAAATGCAATAATTTTTTTAAATCAAATTACTTTTTTTTGTTAATATGGTGATTGAAATATTTTGTCTTATCATAAAATATATATATATATATATATATATATATATATATATATATATATATTATTAAAATATATATATTTTCAAATATTATATCTAAACTAAACATAAAATCAATTAAAAAAAAATAATATTATTTTATTATTTTTGAATGTAAGGTTACGTGACAATATCTCTCCCATAATGGGTTCTAAAGGGCCTCTTGTCTGAATCAATGATATATATTAGAATAAAAATGAATAAAATCTCATGCATTCTTTCAGCAACTCTTCTGTTGATGTAATTCCATAATTTGTTTCCTACAAGATTTATACCCATAATAAATCATATATTTAATATAGATGATTTTATTTAAATGTTGTGTTAATATTATGAATGATAATTGTTTTAATTACTACAAGTTCTAACATAGCCTAAGCTTGATTACTAATATTTTAAGTAGTAAGATGTACAAATTCAAATAAAATTAGTGACAATTATTGTTTTTAAAATTATTATATATGTCATTGGATATATGTATACAGAATATATGATGTTTGAAATAGACATTGCATTTTCATTGTTGAAAAGAAAGTTATATTATAATGTCATTGGAGATATGTATATAGATTGTATAATGTTTGAAATGGAGATTGCTTTTTAATGGTTGAAAAGTAATATGGCAATTTATTTCTATTACGTGAAATGTGTAGAATGTACAATGTTTGAAATGTAATTTTGAAGAGTTTGCAATTGTAGAAATGTACATTGCATGTTAGTATTTTGCAATGGAATTGTATTTTTTATAAAAGACGACAAGTATATCATGAAGAGGATGATTGATGCTGAGGTTGGTGAAGAGGGAGGAGATACGCTGATGTAGTAAGGAACCTGCAAAGAAATTTTGTTTTTGAAAAATTAGAGGAATATATATTTATATGGAAATGTAAAATAACTTGTTCAAGTTGACTTCAATGAGGTTTTGTGTGAATTATATTGTAGAGAAATTATAATGATTGAAATTGAAGTTACCTGTAATATATGAATGGAAACGTTCAGTCGTAGACGCAGGTCGATCGATGGCAGACTGAACACCATTGGAGATTAATTCGGAATTGCAGATGCCTATTTCTTGATTGCCATTCTGCTCTTGCTTTTCTCAATTTATCTCGTTCGTGTATGTGGATGATACGTTTGATACTGGATTTTATTTTAATTAATAAATCCATCGTTGGTCGCAGTCTGTGTAGTGGTACATTTGGATTTCTGACTGGCAGGAATCTTTTCTGTATGTCCTGCAATGAATGAATTGTTGCATCTATTTCTGTGATGTAGTTATGTAATTGCGATATGAGGGAGTCCATCTGTTCTGTTTCAAAACAAAGAAACTGTTAGATGCATATAGGTAAGCATTATATCAAGAACGTATATTTTAAATCATATATTAACAATTAGTGAATTAGGTTAATGTTAGTAGGTAGAAATGTTGTGTTTTTAAAAATTTATAGAGTTGATAATAGTTGAAAACCTTTTAGAGATGCTATATATGGAATGCAGTGGTTTTGTAGCTGTGATATCTTTGAGTCGATATGTTCTGTTTGAAAAGATAGAAAATGTTAGAAGGAAATAGCTAAGAAATATAAAGCAGATGTAATAATGTAAAATATGTATTGATAATGAGTGAATTAAGTTTTGGTAATAGGTAGAAATTATACTCTATGAAAGAAATATGGAGTTGATGATATGGGAACCTTTTGGAGATGTTAACATATGGAATGGAGTTGGTCGTCTGTAGGAGACATTGAAAAGAGACGTTCTTCTGCTTGTTTTCTACGAGCAATATTTTTGTTGTCTTTCAGTTTCATGAAACGGTCGAAACTGAATGCAGGGCAAATTCGGAGATTCTGTAGTGAAGGGACTCTTGAAATTGCTGTAAATGTGAGGCCTTGTCGTTCAGTTTTTCCAATGTCTATCATTGCTTGTGGCAGAGTCATACCTTGAGATTTATGTATAGTTAAAGCCCAAGCCATTTTGAGTGGAATTTGTGTGCGACCATTTCTTTTTATTGCAGGAATCGGTAAGTGAGTGGGGTTTGTTTCATCCCAAGCAGGGCCGATGTATTTTGGAAATTGAACGACTACAAATGTTGGAAGCTGTGGAGGTGAAGTTGCTTCTTTGTAGAAGATGGATATGATTTCCCCGAGGGAACCATTAACAAGCCCTGCTGAAACCCAAAGGTTGGAAGTCAACATTACTTTTTGTCCTTTGCAAAGGTATACAATTTGCTGTAATTGCTCTTCTTCTGAAGAGAATGTAGAGTATGTGTTGTCGTCCTCTGCGATTGATCTTGCAACTGGAGTGTTTAAAGATTTGATCATTTGCTTGTTGTGATCCAATGTTTGAGCGTTTGTTGGAAATAGATGTATAGAATCATGGAAGGACTGTATTTCAGCTGCAGACAAGAAAGAGTATGTTCGTGTCATAAGGATGTTGTAGTCCTCAATTGTTGGATTTGCATTTCTAATGTTTTGGAGGACGTTTCTGAAAAGAACCTGAGCACTGCTTTGACCTTGTTGACGAAATATTTTGTCCAATGTGATGACTGTCGTGAATGTGTTCCACAATGCGGTTCCATGACTTGTCCCTGCATATAGTGGTATGTCTTGGACGGGTGGTAACTGGCCCAGATCACCAACTAATATAATCGAGCAACCGCCGAACGGTAAGTTTCTTTTTAATGGAAATGCCTCACGAAGCCGTTGATCAACCTGGTGAAGAAGCTTAGGTCCTATGAAGCTCATTTCATCGATTAATATGTACCTAATATGCTTTAGCTCTTCTTGAAATTTTGCAAGAGCACTGCCTTCTAATGGTGTAAGATCTTTTATTGGAAGATGGAGAGCAGAATGGATTGTCGATGCTTGTATGTTGAATGCTGCAACACTTGTAGGGGCTAGGAGCATGATTGGTGAAGGTTCTGAGCCAGCAAGTGCTATGAGCATTTCTCTGATGCAATTTATAAGAAGGGATTTCCCAGTTCCAGTAGTGCCTTGTATTATCATTCGCAGAGCAGGTAAGATATCCTTTTTAATGGAGTGAGCACGAATAATATCCAGAGCTTTTTTTTGCATTGAAGATAATGAGCTGAGGGACAGTAGAGTATCTGTATTTTTTTGAATAATGCGATGGACAGAGCGAGTATTTTCAATGAATTGTGCGCCTATTTCTTGGAGATGCAATGGAATAGTTGTATCATTCCAGTTATGGCTATCATCCAAACCACGAAGACCAAGCATTTGAATGTCATTTATGAGTAGTTCATCTGTAGGGTACAACTGAGAGAGTAATTCCCATTCGTTTAAGTCCATCGTTTCTGGAGGATGGAATTCTTCAGTAGTTGTGTTGTCATTTGCAGGAGGATCGATATCAGATAGTGTCCGGTGTTGATGCCACGGTTTGTAAAATGGACGAAATGCTTCCCAATTTCTGATAAATTCTTCAGCAGAATTGCCTATATCACTCGCGATATGGCGAAATGGTTTGTAAAGCATAAGTTCAACTCTACAAAAGTCAGCATAAGAAGAGTTGGTCGTTGATGGAATTGAGGAATAGCGTGGTATGATACGAAGAATTGCTTGTTGGGGTCTTTGTTTCCATTTGTTTGTCTTACGACGGGGATCATATGACCATGATCTTGTTGTTTCTATAAGTGATGTGGATTCTAAGGGAGATGGTCGATGGATGTATGTATCTATGAAGTGTGGTGATGGAGGAGCGGTGGTGTTATTCTCTGGGAGGCGCATATAGATTTGTTGGCTTACATTTAAAGGGAAGAAGGAGCGACTGCACAATGTTAGTGGTAATTTCTGTATCATGTGACAGGTTTCTTGTGCTCCTATGTCACGATCTACAAGAGTTTCTGTAAGGAATTTTCTGAATGCAGATGTTGCTGGGTCAAGATTGGGTGAAGCGAGTACAATTCTACGTAACATGTCATGGAATGTTTCGGATTTTTTTCTGCTTTGGATGCATATTTCGCAATATATTTCTGAACAGCGTGGATTGAGAGTACTGGTTGGCAATCAATGTTCGCCCGCCAGATAGATAGGATGGTAGGGTTATGGGTATTTAGTCGATCATCATTGCGAGCGGGAGTGTATGTTTTTTGGCCATTGGAGTCAATGAACAAGGAGGAATGTGCATGTAATTCCCAAGGTGCTTTATATCGGCATTCGAATGAGGAGCCTTTTTTCCTCAAGCATGTGTTTTCTGTGCATTTTGTGTGCCTTTCAATGCAATTGATAAGTTGGACATAATCATTGAAAGGATTGTTTCTAAGAATATCTAACGTAGACAATAAGCAAGGGTCTTCTACATTTGTTTGAGAAAATGATTGGCTGGAAATTGTAGAAAGCCGAGGGTTCCAAGCTGATATGTATTTGTCGAAGAATTGTTTCGCACAATCAACTGCTTCTATGTTATCCCAATTAAGAGTCTCCATATCAGGTGCATTTTGTATCCAGAGGAAGCCATGGATGTGCGCTGATCCTCTATGTTGCCATTCATACCTGCGAAGGATGTTCTTTTTTAGAAAATTTTGAAATAGAAGGAGCTTGATATATAAGGAACTATGGAAGTCATTTGGTAGAGTAGATACCTGTACCAGTAGTCTTTTGTTTGCAAGTGTTTCTCCAATATAACTTCACGAAATATTGTGAATCTGTGGTGCATATATAGCGATGTTAAGTGGGGGTAAGAGATAATGTTATCATTTCTCCATTTGTGTTGTAGTTGAACATCATGAGGTGGATTCCCAGGCATGATTGCATGAAGATCAGGCCATTTTGTATCAGCTGCACTTAATGTGAAGAAGAACGTTGGGCAACCGAGTTGAGATATCATGTCTGTTAGTTCATTTTTAGCTTTGTGCCAAAAAGATCTTGTGCCACGTAGAGAGCTACCGAAGCGCATCACTTGTTCTGCCAATTTGTCGTCTGGAAATTGTTGTAATCGGATGTTCAATTCTTGGATTGATGTTGGGAATCCATCTCCAATGTTTTTTTTTACAAAGAAGGATGATGTTGCTTGACTGCGATGACGCATCATCAGATTGTATATGTAGTAGCGGAAGCGAGGGTGCTTGCCGAATCTGTTATCGTGGTAATGCAGTAGATGAAGTGTGTATTCATGTAATTGCACTGTCTTTATTCTTGGTTGATTAGGTAGTGCAATTCCTGTGGGGAATAGTGTTGGGAAAGCCATAGAGAGTAGACCTTCTGTGTTGTATTCATTGATTGGAGATAAGCTTATTGGTGGCCATTGGATTGTAGTAGAAGAATGGTGGTTGTATGATTGTAAATAATGCCGTATTTATTGGATTTTTGTATTTCTATTAGGTATAGTTGGAATGAATGATGATGTATGGTGTGGGTATTGCTCTATGGAATCTTCAGTAAGGGAAATTGGTGTTTCGATTGACAGTTGGGAAGTTGGATCTGTGGTATTGGAATGGTGAAGGGAGGAGGAGATATCGGTTGGGAGTTTTGGTAAGGATGATAGTGCATTGTTATCAATGCAAGCATTCCTATAGTAAGGATCATTTGTCAATTTGTATTCTAATGCGGCGAGAACTCGATGTCTACTTACAATGCAGTCATAAGCTTGACGGTCATTACTTTGACGGGTAACGATTAAAATATCCAAGTCTTCAACACGGCGTGGCAACATGCATGCTATCTCTGTAATGTCTTGCGGAAAGCAAATTGTGTGGCCAGTGTATTTATACTGGCCACCACGTGCATGTGTTACTTGGAGGATAGGGTTAACCCTAGCAATAAGCATTTCTTCTATTTGTGAAAGAGCAGCTAGGACAGGTGGTTGAGGACCAGGGTCCATGTTGTTTGCTAATGAGAAACGGTGAATTTTTTTTTCAGCCATGCATCTATAGCAACAATATATTTGGTTTGACATGCGGATATGGATTCCAGGATAGGATTCAAGACAAATGGAGCATGCTGATTTTTGTGCAAGCCTATCAATTCTTGCACGGAATTCACGTTGTGTAGCAATATTATGAATGTTGTTGAAAGCATGTGCAATGGATGGAGGGGTTGAATGAGGTATGGATGAATTTGTTTGAACATCATTATCATGAGCGTCATTGAAAGCATGTGTAATGGAGGCTGGTGGCGAATGATGTTTGGATGAATTTGGTGGAGTGGTTTGCTGAGAAGATGGTCGATTTGTAAAATGGGAAAGAGAATTGCTTTCGGAGTGAGAATGGTTTGATGGTAATTGTGAATTTCCATCGTATGTTGTTGATGATAAATTTTGAATTTTCTTTTGCCTTTTGTTTGTTTCAGAATCTTTGAGGGCTTTCTTAGCATGGTAAGCTGCACGTCGGCGTGCATTTATTTGTTCTTTATTTGCTGCATAGTATCTTCGCGCACGTTCATCATTAGAAGTAGTAGACATTCCGATAAGTTAATGCGCCTACAGGAAAGAGAGATGGAGTGACGATGTTAGTTGGCAAGACAATAACCATGCTATTTTATGGAAGGGGAAAAAAGAAATTGAACTTTGAAATGAAGTTTTAGTAATTTCTAGCTGTAGAGGTAGATAATAAGATGTGTAACGAGTTGATAACAATATGTTTCATATTATATTTAAGTATTTTAAAGATGCATATGAATGTAATTGGACATGTAATGTGTAAAGTTGGTTGATTTGTTAATAGGGAAGAAGTTAATGTATGGTGAATTACCTTAAATGAAATGATATACAATTAGATGTTTTGTTCGAAGATATATGAGTAAACAGTAAGAGATATGTTTGGAAAGGCGTATGAAAGAATATTCTTTATAAACATATTTTGAAAAAAAGATAATACAAATTATGAATAAGGCAACAGTACTTGTAATCATATTTATCTATGATATTGAGATTTTATTGATTGCTTGAATGATGTTGTTGCATTCTCTTGAGAATTGCAAGCTCTCTTCTTTGATGATAACACATTTCAAGCGTGGTATGTCTCTAAATGTTTTTGTCTTCACTGATAGTGTGAAGATGTGGTCTGTCCACATTGCTTTGGAGACAATTTCCTTTATTACATCAGGATCCTCAGATAACAAATAGAAGTCCTTTGCATTAACTCCAAGAATTGTAGATGCGGCCTCTTCAAAAGCAACTGTTGAAAGCAACTGACCAGTGTGATCTTGTACATCTATCTTTAGTAAGTATCTATAATCACAGTCAGTTACTTCGGTGTTGCATTTAGGGCAATACCATGTCTTTGCATTCTTTGGAATAAGTTTCTTCATGCATTTTTTCTTATCAAAAATAGATGGGCATGATAGGTAGTACAAATTGTCCATGTATACTTTTGTTATTGTCCCCTTGAGTTGGTAGAATGCAGGTATATCTGAGGGGATGATATTGTGAATATCCGCAATCGTTATTTTCTTCGGTTGATGGCCAGAATAGGGTGAATATTTTTTTGTCAGTGGTGTAGAAATTGTATTGGAACCTTCTTTTCTAAACCATGACTTTAGGATATTAGCCTCTTCGATGTCAGGATCTACAAGAATAATTGATCTTGTTGTAGTTCCGACATTTTTGCCATTGAATTCAGCAACACGAGCGGACTTGATTGCTATGATGGGATTATTTCCTGTAGTACATAAGTTGGAAATTTCTTTTGATACTTCATCAAAATTATCTCCCCAAAAGATTGCATCCATGTTATATCCAGACATGTCTTGAAGATTTACTGTCTGTTTCGTAACTTCTGAGCCGTCTTTTCTATGTATGGTGCATGGATTGGAAATGCTAGTAACAATACCAAGAACATCAACAATTGAGTTGACGTTTGTTGTTCTGATTTCATTGATTGATTTTATATTGAAATGCACCATTGGCTTGCATCTTCTTTCATTCGCAACATGATCAACTGTAGATGTAGCATTTAACAAAATTTCCCACTCATTGTTTAAGTGGTTGTATTGTTTATTAGCCATTTTGACATTGCCTTTTGAGACAATGTACGTATTTCCAACTTGGATCTTATCAAAGAAAGAATCAGCAACATTGTTGAAACATGTAATGTGTATCTCCCCACCTTCTGCATCATAGAGGTCGAAGCCAAACACTTTACCAGGACCATATTGATTTTGGAATTGTCGAAGAGGTGTCTTTCTTTGAACATATCCTTTTATGCACCAGTTTGAATGGTAAGGGTTTATTGCTTTGATTGGAATTTGGACTGGTGTAATGGATGCAGTAGGAATGTCTGAAACGGTGCAGTGCCTTTTCGACGAAGGTTGTTTTTTCGATGACGACGGATCTTCTTCTTCAGAAGTGATGGGGATACTCAGATTTTTCGGAATACCAAATAAAGGTGCAGATGTAGTACAAATTTCAAAGTCTAGTAGCGTTATAGACCTACATGGTAAATGATAGTAATAAGAGGAATTGTTAGAGTGAAAATTAATATGAATGAAATATGTAAAGTTTAATTAAAAATTTTGTAATAAACTTACATTGATGGACCAATAGTTGATGTAGTCCAATTTTTGACATGTATAATTGAACCTTTTTGAAGCAAGCTTCTTTCAACGAGGTCATTGTAAGTTATCGGAAGCATAAGGCGCTTCATATGTGTGCCATCTGAGATGGCAGTGCGGTATCGTACTGTTGAAGTTTGCATTCATGCAATACGTTCAAGTTCAACGATTTGTAAAAATGGTTGAATATCAGTTTTCCCCGAGAGCATGGAGGAAATAGCATTTTCAGTAAGATTCGTTGCCATTTTCTGAAAAGGAATATAAAAGAATAATTAAAATTGTTTATATGTTGTTTTTAGTTAGATGTATAATTACGATTCCTATAGACCTACATGAGAAGTTAAAGAGAGCCGAAGAGGACCATTATTAGGTAGATGTAAGTTAAAAATTAATAATGTATGTGATTTAAAAAAATATGCCTATATGTAAAACTAATGTTTTTCCTAGAAATCATGGATGAAGCTATATTTATTGCTTGAAAAGTTAGTTCCTGTAAAGTAATCTAAATTTTAATATATAAAAAATATGGATAATTTGTATATAAATATTAGTTAAATTAAAACTAATGATTATGTTGAATATAAAAATTAAATCATAAATATGTTGATGGTGTTAGAAAGAATGTTGTACAATACATAGGAAAATAGTATTTCTTCAGTTTATTAATATGAAACTGTAATTATTATTGAAACTATGGAAATAAAATTTAGATTAAGTAATTCAACTAACAATGGACCTTAAGGATAACCGAAAACTTAATCCAAATCTTAAGCTGTAATAAAGATAATGTTAAAGCTATATTTTAAAATGATAGCTTATTTTATGAATTTGGCATATAAAATGTTGAAACAATGAAAACAAAACTTAGGTTTTTGACATTATAAAAATGTATGAAATTGATGTTTTGTCATCAATTCATGTAATATTGAAATGTCATACCAACTATCATGTCTATATATAAAATTGAAATTTTGACCAAACTATCAAAATATTTCTCTGAAATATAGTATTCTCTCTAATGTAGTAATGGTTCAGCAATTTGAAGAGATTCATGTCTACACTGCAAATTAAAGAGGTAAAGACTATATCTAGATTTTAACTTATAATATTTAAACAACCATGTTCTTGACCATTAAACGCCGTAACATTCTTCAAGAGATCCAATATTTTCTAAGAAAGATATCTGTAGTGATTTTCGTCAATTTTAGTAAAGGTAGGAGACTTAAGTTCCCCCAAAAGACATCAATGTTTTCTATATTAATTCAGCTATATGATGTTTCCATGTGCAGGGGTGCCAACGTACATGTAGATAATGGAGTGCCTTATGGGGACCAAAAAATATCTTCCAGATAAGGCCAGCTGATTCAACCTCGCGTTATCTTAGAGGAATCATCACCACTATTAGCAAAAAGATAAAATGGTGGAAGATTGAGGTGCAACATCTAACTATCTAAAATAAATTTTCCATGCTACCTGTCATATGCCCTATATAGAGTTTCAAGCTCTATGATGTACTCATTAATACTTATGTATTTGATTTTACACTTTGGCTTACAAAAGCCTTGGCCATTGGCATGATGGCCCAATGAAAATTGGCGTTCCCCGAAACATTGATGCCTCAACAATGCAAACAAACAAGGTTTCTAACTTGATGCATGTTTGAGCAGAGGCAAGGTGCAGGGGAGGACGACCATCTAATAATTCCATTTAGTTGTATTATGCGTTAGAATTTATGAATTATAGTATATAATATTATAGGGCTATTTGAGGAACCCTATAACAAGAAGTGCCCTACAGTTTATTTTTATGCTAGAGCGACCATTCTGGATTGAGCAGAGGAGAAAATAAAAGATAAAGTGGCCCAAGTAATAGAGAATGGAGACAGCAAACCACTTTTCAGTGAAGGAACTTCACCCAGCTTCCTATGTTCCCTAAGAAACTACCTTGTGATTCTAGATAGAAGTGAAATCCATGATGAGCTCGAAAGTTGTGCAGATGTTGAGGCCTCCCCATCAGGTCTGTGCTTGCACAATGCTTTGGAACCAAGCTCCATTTCTCAGAGAATGGATCATGTACCATGGCTATCTAGGTGTCCAGAGGTGGTTTCTTTATGATAACAACAGTGATGACAACATAGATGAATTTTTGAATCCTATAGAATACATTCAGAATGAGACCATGCATGTTAAATCTGGGAGTAATTTGTAGGCGGCATATGACATTGATCCACACCAACAATCACCTATTCAACAACGGGGAAGAGCTAAAAATTCAAAGTTGTCTATACGGTTCATATGAATAAGAACATGGATACAGAGTTCTTGGGGTGGGTAGCAGAAACACATCTTGAATGGGCTCTCAAGTCTATCCAGAAAAAGAAACACATCCTCGTGGAGAAACCCCCTTCTTTGTCGTAGAAGAGCTTGACATGATCATCGAGGCCTGCAACACAAATGGTCTTCAACTTATGGATTCCACCATGTGGATGCACTATCCTAGGACTCATAAAATGAAACAACTGCTGGAGAATCGAGACCTGTTTGGCAACCTGAAATCAGTTAGTATTCAATCCAGGTTGATCATGGGCTTGGTCATTTTGGCTTGTGGGGCTACTTCTATGGAAAGATGGGAGAGTTGCAACTATTGAGTTGCAACTATTAGATGTTGCATTTCTCTCGATATGTTAATGGATATAATCATTACATGGATCCATGAAGGGATGTGTGAGCACAGGTGATTTTGGGATTCCTTATGAGGAGAAGCGTGCATCTTTCCATCGACTAATGCATAATATCAAATATTTTGGTAACTTAAAATGAATAGATTTTTTGGAAAGAAGAAATATTACCCACTCGAGTATTCTGATTCATGAATTAAAACAAATGAGCAAGCCAAGATTAAATTCCCCAAGCGAAAGTATCAAATTATTAATTCATTCATCAAGCAAGGAAGAGCTAAGAAGTTCAAAGTCGAGGCTTAGTTAAAATAGGAGAAATGAGAGTTGACTGTCATAGCTTTGGCCCATGTGGATTGAAGAAACACCCAGATGAAGGTGTGATAGCAGGTTACACCTGCAGGCTGAACAGAACAGAGAGGCATAAATCTATCGTTCTCTTATCGGCATTACAGGCGTTACAGTCATGGAATTCTAAACCAGAAACTCTGTTTTCTAAACAGTTTCTCATTCCCACTTAAGAATTTATAAATTTATTGGAAAGGAATTTGTCCTAAACTGGACAGCTGTAACTCAATAGTAGAGGCCTTGTGGATTATATGGACCAATTATGGGCTTTGGATCTATACCATGTTATGTTTGACGAGACATCCAATGAAGTCCTATTCCACCTAGTACAATTGGAATAAATTTTTCTGGACACATATTTTTGATCTGAAAAAAGACTAAGATTCATAGGTTCATGTGAATGTAAACGTTTGAGTAACAGTTCTCATGCAATTCCATGTGATCTTACAATTTTGTTTCACAATAAAAAAATCTTCTCTCTTTTTATAACGAAAGAAGCCATAAAGTGATAGTCTAAAAAGTGGCAAAGACTGTAAAAAATCAATACTTTATTTCAAAACAAAACGAAAGCAAACGCACTCAGAATTTTGGATAACTACAATTCAAGACAAACAAATTTGATCCAGGTGTTCTGGAATAAGCCATAAAGTAGTAGTCTAAAAACTGGCAAACACTGTAAAATATCAATACTGCATTTCAAAACAAAACGAAACGAAAGCAAAAGCACTGAGAATTTTGGATAAATACAGTTCAAAACAAACAAATTTGATCCACGTGTTCCAAAATATTCGCTTTAAATATTCAAACTCACATATGACAGAAATAATTGAAATTTCTGGGTTGTTTTATCGATTTTGTTTCTTTAAATGAAAATGTATCATATGGAACGGAAATGATCGGCTTTACATGCTCGTAACATAACAGATGCACATTAATCTATTCAAAAATTACATAATTTATAAAATCTCGTTAAATAAATGGAAATTCAAGAAATATTTACTTTGTCTTTGGCTAGAAGCCGGACTCCTCACCTTACAGCACATTTTATCTACTTTTGGCAAATAAGCCATTAAGTTATTGTTTAAAAGACTAGCAAAATCTGTAAAACAATCCATTTTTTTTCAACAGCTTTTTATAAACGTAAAAGATGTTTCATAGAGTTTATTTGGAACTTTCTACGAACAGAAACAGATTTCGCCAGAGATCAGAAGTTTCACCAGACCAAAACAGGACCGGAAACCAGCTAAAACACAAAAAACGCATTACAAAAAACATTCCAAGAGGCCAGCAATCTGGGCAGCATAAACCTCCAACCAATCAAAACAGAGCATCAAGCTTTCACCTCCCAAAAGATGTATCCAAAAATACATTCCAAGAGTCCAGCAATCTGGGCAGCATAAACCCCCCAACCAATCAAAACAGAGCATCAAGCTTCCACCTACCAAAAGATGTATCCAAAAAAGTGGAGCTACCTTCACATAAAAAGAAATCGAATCGAATCGAATCCATCGTTCATAGCTTGAATTTACAATAGCCAATGGGATAGTGACGGCAAAGTTTCATTGCCAAAAGAGAATGGAGATGGAGTTGTTTTTAGTGAAATCCCAAGCTTATCCTTACAGTGGGGTAGATGAGTCTTCTTCCATGGTGAGCAATTGTTGCTTGCTTCGATTTGCTGTGCATTGGCGTTGGATTTAAGTGCTGAATGTTGCCCATATAATAATTCATAATGGGTACAGGTCGTTACTTACACGGAAAATAGGGAAAGACCCCAGAAAGAACAATAGAAGACTTTGAATGGGCATGTGGTGTGGAAATTGTATTTGTCACTGTCAAATACGGTGATTGTCATCGCTCTATTTAACCGAAGCAATGTGAAAAGGTTGATTATCCACACTTGTCTGATACCAATAGCAAGGGAGCCAGAAGAGCCCTGACAAATGAATTATATTTAATATTTTAAATGGATTTTAAAGAAGTGCCGTGAGAATATTTGGGATTTTTCTAGACAATAATGTGATTAACAGATTTCAAAATATTCCCCAATTTACAATCCCAATAACTTTAGAACTTCAGCAATTTGAAGAGATTCATGTCTACACTGCAAATTAAAGAGGTAAAGACTATATCTAGATTTTAACTTATAACATTTAAACAGCCATGTTCTTGACCATTAAACCCTACTGAACTATGGCATGTTCTTGAATCTTTACCATTAAACCCTACTGAGTTATAGAATGACTCAATAGTAGAGCCCTTGCCTAGGATTCACATCTCTTATTGTCACTCAAAGGCATTCTAAACCACAAACTCTGTTTTCTAAACAGATGTCACTACCTATTTGTTTTCGTCTTTCATTAAGCTCCATTCAAAGCAGATTAGGACACATGATTTTACGTCTATTTAAAATATAATTTTGACTTTCTTTTAGGGGCTGTAGTGAAGTGATAGGGTCATAAATTTTGGGGCAGAGCTACTGGTGAAAACCCATCTTTGGGGCATCAACGAAGGGCCTCTTGTGCTTTAAGATTATGCTACAGGTGGAAAAGGAGGAGTAATTATTGGTAGTGCTTATGGAAAGGCATGATTAAATCAGTAAGTTGCAGAAGCATATAAAAGAGTTGGAGGAATCTCAAGCCAATCATGTGTATATAGCTTCTACTTCTATTGTTCAGATGTCCCAGCTTCTCAAGGCCCCTCGGAATAGTTGGCTAAAACCTATATAGCTGAGACTGAATTATACAAAATGAAAAAGGTTATACAGTGCTAGTGAGAAGAAATGGAAGAGGTTAAAATGCAATTATGTACAAAGGAACAATTGTTAAGAATTGCAAAAGAAAATAAGAATAGAGCAATAGTTAAGTAGTAAACAACCTTGGAAGAAAAGAATAAATTGAAAAAAAAATTAAGGGGATAAGTACCTTTATCAAATTGGCTCATATGGGATGAAATTATATATGAGATAAGAGTTTTCTGGGGGCATATTAGAATTATTGCAGAACAGAACACTTCGCTCATCAAAGATGAATCACTCAAAAAAAAAAATTTGAGCTGAAAGACAAGATCCCAAAATACAATCAGATTATCAGGTTTGATTCATTATTTCATTGCTATGGCATGGGAATGCATTCACACTATACATACCAAAAAGAAGGAAAGTATTGTTATGAAAGTGGATTTGAAACATGTGTTCAGATCATAGTGGATTGCGAAATTAGAGAATATTTGGGATTTTTCTAGACAATAATGTGATTAACAGATTTCCAAATATTGCCCAATTTACAATCCCAATAACTTTAGAACTTCAGCAATTTGAAGAGATTCATGTCTACACTGCAAATCAAAGAGGTAAAGACTATATCTAGATTTTAACTTATAATATTTAAACAGCCATGTTCTTGACCATTAAACCCTACTGAACTATATGTTACATTACGGACTTTCAGATTAACTATTTCTTATTTTCTTCCATGTTATACTCATTTAATGTTTAATATATACAAATCTCATATAATGCATAATATCAAATATTTTGCTAACTTAAAAGGAATAGATTTTTTTGGAAACAAGAAATATTACCCACTCAGAGTGTTACAGATTCATGAATTCCGAACAGAGAAATGAACAAAACAGATTTAGAATTCCCCAACTGAAAATTATCAAAATTATTTAATTCATTCATAAAACAGGAAGAGCTAAAAATTCAAAGTTGTCTATACGGTTCATATGAATAAGAACATGGATACAGAATTCTTGGGGTGGGTAGCAGAAACACATCTTGAATGGGCTCTCAAGTCTATCCAGAAAAAGAAACACATCCTCCTGGAGAAACCCCCTTCTTTGTCGTAGAAGAGCTTGACATGATCATCGAGGCCTGCAACACAAATGGTCTTCAACTTATGGATTCCACCATGTGGATGCACTATCCTAGGACTCATAAAATGAAACAACTGCTGGAGAATCCAGACCTGTTTGGCAACTTGAAATCAGTTAGTATTCAATCCAGGTTGATCAATGGAGTAGGGATCATTTTGGCTTGTGGGGCTACTTTCCTATGGAAAGATGGGAGAGTTGCAACTATTGAATGTTCGTTTCTCTCTGATATGTTAATGGATATAATCGTCCATGGATCCAGAGGATGTGTGAGCCAGGGTGATTTTGTGATTCCTTATGAGGAGAACTGTGCATCTTTTCCATCGACTAATGCATAATATCAAATATTTTGCTAACTTAAAATGAATAGATTTTTTTTGAAACAAGAAATATTAACCCTCGAGGTGTTACGATTCATGAATTCCGAACGGAAATGAACAGCAAGTTAGAATTCCCCAAAATTTGAAAATTATCAAAATTATTTAATTCATTCATAAAAAAACGAGAAGAGCTAAAAATTCAAAGGATTGTCTGTCTGATTTCATATGAATAAGAACATGGATACGAGTTCTTGGGGTGGGTAGCGAGGAAACACATCTTGAAATATTACCCGATCAGTGTTATAGATTCATGAATTCCGAACAAAGAAATAAAACAAAACGGTTAAATTTATGGTGGATGCTTATCTCGAGAAAAAGATATCTAATTACGCAATAGCAGTTGGTAATAAAGCATTCTATTCTGGGAAGGGTACTTCCAGAATATCTTTATCGACGAGGAGTGATCACGAGTCGGTCAGCACTCGATCCGCAGGACGCGGCGGTCGTGCCAATGATCGACGTGATGAAGCAAGACGGCAGCTGATGATCGCTCGGTGAGAATTTCTTCACTTCGGTTCTTCCTTAACGGAAAACGGGGAAATCAGATAGATAACAATGAATAAACTAAAGATATTTAAAGACGATGCAAAAACTACCGAACAAACTAATAACTACCTTTGTTCTTTGGTTCTTCCAGCTATGATTGCGGGGCTCCCTCATTCCTCCAGTGCCCCTTCTGCGCGACGAATGCGACTGCACGGCGAATGATTGAATAGTGGTGATTAGGGTTTTGGGTTATGTTGGTATTTTTAATACATTTTTTATATCACGGCTCATCTTCCTTGATCGTACGACAACGGATCTTAAGTGCCAATTGTACACGGCGGTCAATGAAAGTTCATTTCAAATAAATACGCCTTACGGCGTAAATATTGATTTTTCATCAATACTTGATGATTTTTAAGTATTTTTTTTATATTTTTGAATATTCATAAAATTTTTTTGACCGATTTGTTATCTTTCTTAAATT